>JAWNNR010000120.1:0-1200000 GCA_035044725.1 Scaptomyza caliginosa | reverse complement strand
ACTTATTATTTGCTGCTTATCGTTATAAATAGTTGTTGTTGTTGTTGTTGCGGCATTTATGCATTTTAACTCAAATTTAATTATAGCTCCAGCTCATCGTTTCACAGTTAATATTATGACAAGCGGTAAAACGCTTTCATACTTTAGCATACCAAAACTGGTTAACGCACTTAATGACAGGCCATTAAATATGCTCATCTGTGTGTGTGTGTATTACTCGAATATCTTGCGTGAGATTTTCCGCCAGTTGACATTCGAGTTTTAATAATGTGCGGTAATTTATATAATTTATTAGGGTGAACTGTATCAGTTGTTTTTTTTTTTCATGTTATTAAGATAAAAGGATAAAAGGCTTTTACTTACTCAGACTTTTGAGCTCAAAGTCTATCAGCGTTTCGGGTGAGTTGCGTGAGTTCTTAACGATTTCGACGCCCGTTTGATTGTCGTGTATGTGAAAGACATGATAGCCGGCAATGGCGCCATTTTGATTCTTTGGCGGATGCCAGGACATTGTGATGCTGTTGGCGGACACATCCAGAACGGTGAGATTCTGAGGTTTGCTTGGCACTGCAAATACATAAAAGATGACAAAAATAAAATATTAAACAAATGTTGCAAAAACACACATATATATATATATGTATTCGAGTGTTGCTTAACTTGCAGCTTGGACTTAACATACACAATTCGAATTATACTTTATTTAAAGGCGACACAGCTCTGGCAATCAGATGAAGATAAGGGAACAACAACAACTTTTTGTAGCATACTTTTTTGCACAGGAAACGGAAGTGTTGCTCAACAACAGACGCTAGACCATAAGACTAAGTATACAAGCCCAGACACACATAATTTATTAAATAACAAATAAAACTCGCAAACAGGAAAGAAAAAAGGTGGGGTGAAAAAGCGAGAGCAAAGGAGAAAAAAACAAGAAAAAATAAACGAAAGTCAAATGAATTGAAATGAATATTTTGCAAGCAGATGAAACAATTTATATTCAAATGCCACTCACCCGATTGTGCATGTGTGTGTGTTCTAGTAAGGAAGTACACAGCAAAAAAAATATATATAAAAAATTATATATTCAATTACGAGAGGGCGAGAGGGTGAAGTGAAGGGGCAAAAAGAGAACTGGCACAAGCCAAGCGCAACGTAATCGAAGCGCATAAAGAAACGGAAATGCGATTGCGAACAATTTATTATGGCTGCAATTGTGAGAGACTCTTCTTGCAGCTGCCTTCCCTCGCTCCTTCTCTCTGGACTTGCTGGTGAGACACCCACATGTTCACTTTATAATCCCATGGCAAAATGGCAAAGGCAATGGCAAAGGCGATGGCAAAAGAAAGGCAAAGGATGCAAAGCTGCAGCAATAATTTCATTTGGCAGGGCCAAAGGAAAACAGTCGACCATGTGTGACGCCCAGGGGGCAGCAAAAGGGCTTGACACAGGGCGCAAGCATTCCTATGTAAGTGGCAAAAAGCACTAAATGGTAATTTATTTTACTAATACAACAAAACCAATAATAAGGGACTAGAAAGGAGAAAGCGAGAACAACAGCTTTGCGTTTGGCAGCAATCAAACTGAACAAATGAGTGACCCCCGAGGGTAGTTCAAGTAGTTGACCTGCCAATGGCAAACGGCTGCTTCTTCTTTAACTTGTGCTATGCAAAAGCGTTAAAGCTTAGAAAAACACTACAACGACCAGAGAGAGAGACATGTGTGAGTGTCTGTGCTAAATAAACATTCGCCTGTCAATGTGCAGAAATTTATACAATTCAATAAATGGCATTTCTCTTCCACTGACTTATTTTTTTTGCTCTCTTTCTGTTCCTGCTCCACTTTGAATGCTCCTGCTTCCTTTTGCAATTGAAAACGGAAATGGAAACGGGAAATGGACAAGAACAGCAGGCAGCAGCAGCAGCAGCAGAAGCCAGTAAGAGTGTGAGAGGGAGCAGCTGCTGCAGTTGATAGTTGAAGCAAAATGGCAAACGGCAAAGGAAAAAGCCAATTTATAGACTCGACTCTTTGCCTAGTTGTTGTAGCATTGGCAAATTGTAGGCCCCTGTGCGCGTGGCATTAAAATCAATTAAGCAACAAAGTGCTGCATACATTCCAAGCGCCAAAGGATAAATGTCGTTCAGTTGCAATGGCCAAGTCGGAAGTGAGCAGGTGAACCTGAAGTAGAGGAGCCACGGTACAAAAGTTAATAGCATTGACAGATGCCACAGACAGCCAGCCGTACATTTTCTTTGTGCCCACTATCTTAATCTTGCCGGCTCGCTCTAACACATTGCAGTCACACTGTGGTGATTGCCTTAAGTGCTCCTGATTGGTTTTTGCGCCATGTCATGTGAAGCCGCTTTGTTTGCCATTAGTTAGCCGTAAATTGATTTCCATGCGCGCCAACCCAAACTGTTGTGATTCCAAGTGTTTGAGTTAATTAAGATTTTCCTTTTTGCTAGCATATTTTTTTGTGTCTTTAACTAATCATTAAACAGTTTTAAACCATAAACCATAATCATAATCATTTTTAGAAACCATTTACGCATGACTACACACATATTTTAAGCTTTTAGACACAACTTTGAATTACTTAGACAGCAAAGTTGTTGTATGCTAGTGAAGCGTTGCAGTTTGCTTAATACGCTGTTAGACATGAACGCACAGTCGTTGGCCCTTCCTGTTGAGTATTTAAGGCCACATTGCCACAGCAACCAAACGAGCGGCTACAAATTAAACGAAAACAATAGAGGGCCATACACACACACACACACACACACACACGTGTACACGCACACGCACACTATGAGTTTTGCTCGGCGCCAAACGGAAGAAGCCAAGTGTGAAAAAGCAAGAGAAAAGCTGTGCTTAAAACGTGAAGAGAAAAGAAAAAATGTGAAGTCAAAGCTGCGCGTGATTATTTTCACAAAGCGAAGGCAAAAGCAGGAAGCAAAATCTTTATTTTTTTCAACTTCTTCTTTTACTTTTTATTTTTTAAAAGAGTAGCGCCCGAAAACCAATATAGACGACGTGCTTAAGTTGTTAAGAAAGGCAAACAAAGGCAAACTGCTGAGACGCAAGACGAGAGGCGGAAGCGGGCAAGGCAAAGTCGAGATGCCGAAGGGACTGTAAGGTGCGCTCAACTGACTGTGTGTGTGTGTGTGTGTGCGAGAGAGTGTGTAAGGCAAATAGCATTAAGTTGTCTGAGCCTCAAAAAAATATACAACAAAATAATAAAAAAAAAAGAAAACTACAAGAAATATAAAAAGACAAATGAGTGAAACTTGCATACTCTGCCTGGCAAATAAATTAAGCATAAGTCAAAAAAACTGAGGGACTCACATTTGTAGAGTATACAGTTAAAAGAAAATACGACTTTTTGACTATTGTTAAGCGTGAGCCTGATTTTAGCTGCTGTTGTACTTGTTGTCCTTCAGGCAGCTGTATTGTTGTTGTAGCCTGGCTAAAGTTTACGAGCTGCTTTCGGATTTGGCCAGACGTAAAAACTAAACAAAAGGCGACGTGCAAAGCGTAAATAGAGACAGAAAGACGTCAACACGGCAACAGCAAAAAACAAAACAAAAAAAAAATGGCTATAGAGGGGCTGTCACAGACACAGAAGCAAACAAACAATTAAGCGTATGTAGCTGTGCTAAAAGCCATACACACACACACACCTGTACACACATATTCACATGCAATTTGACATGTGAAGGCATTGCGCTTGGCTGCCTTTCAATGGCGCGTCAAAGGCTCCATCGGCTAGAGCCCACACATAAAGGCGCAAAAATTATGCGAAATAAAGTCGAAATGAAAAAGTTTGTCTTAAAACTGATAGCAGCAGCAGGGGCGGCTAGAACAAGAGCAAACAATGGCACACTACTGTGATACGATAGCCTTTTGCCAAACGTATTTCATGTGTAAGCTAAGCTTTGAAAACGAAACAAAAAAAAGGAAGCTGTTTCAGGTTCACATTAAAGTCAACAAAACGCTTTAAAGTGGGCTTAAGCTTTGGTTTGGTTACATAAATTTGCTGGAAAACTAACAGGCTTCACCTATAGGAATAGCTTTATAATCTAGCAGAAGGCAAACACAAGTGTTTATCACCATGGCAAATGTTACCTGTACAATTTACTGTTCATTAAACAGCACTAGGCAATATTTCCAGTCAATAAAATCTAATTGCAATTGACTGTTAAATATAAATTTAATTATATCAACTCATCAATTACAGTTCAGAAGAGCGTTGACTTGGTTTGGCAACTGGTCAAATTCAATTTAATTAATATTAAGCATGAAATAATTTAAACTACCTTAAACTTGAGTAAATGGCAAGTGTCAAACCAAAACTATATAAATACCAGAAATATGCAATTAAAGTGCTTTATTTGGTGTCGTTAAGGCTAAAGTTCAGGTTTAAGATATTATGCTGAAAATAACCTTAGGCGTTAATCGTTGAAAACATTTGTATTTAACCGAAAATTATTGCCATTCTGTTGTCTCATGTTGTCAGAATCAAAGTTTTGCCAAATGCCTGGCAGCTATTATTCAACTTGATGTGCAATATACATATTCTACACACTACACACACACACACACACATTAAGCATTCAAATGCAAACACACATTTGCTGTACAAACAGTGTAGCTTTTACAAATGGAGTCTGGGGCCATTTCGTTGTGACTCTTTGATTGCAAGCACACTGACTGACTCTGTGTTGAGTGCATTCTTGACTTGGCTAACACACACATTGGACACAAATGTTGCAATCTTTTGAGCTGCTTGATACATGTCCGGTTCTGGTCATTAGCTAAGCTAACATAACAAGACATTTGCCACAAATGAATGCTATGTCAGCCACTTAGTTTTAGTTTTGTTTTAACCCTCGGGCTAATAAACGCTTTAAGCTGGCTTTAAGTTGTTTAACTAACTAGTTGCGGTACTTGATTGTAGCTGAAGTTAGTGTTAAGAAGGCTTTAAGTAATATCATTTCTGGCCGCATATCAGCAGCTAATTAAGTGAGTGCCACGGGGCCGTGGGGCACAAACAATTGAGCGATAAATTCAGCGGCGCCGGCTCTACGCTGCTATCCACGTGCCCTATCCAAAGGCCCAAAGGTTATCGACAGGAAGCTGCACATGGCCGCAACATGATGCAACACTGGCAGCCATTGCCTTCCGGTTCCGGAGTGTGGGTGCCACAGACTGATGTGATGCTTGAGACGCGGAAACTGTTTAGGACGGCTGCCGCAGACAGAGCCAACCGACCGCATGTATCAGCCACAAAAGAAGGCATCAATGTCACGTTCAGCGTTTCGAGTTCTGCTCAGAGCACTAACAAGGTGTTTATGACTTTAAGCAGTACACACACACGCGCACACTCACACCCACACATGGATAAAGTGTAGGCAGACAAAAGGCGTCCGCCTGCAAAAAGTGACTCTCAAGTGCAAAAAAAAAGGCAGGCAACATATCAGCGAGCTGAAGAAGGGTTTGTTGGACTGACTGATGCCCTTGTTAGGCATTCAGGGTTGTTGTACTTTAGTTGTTGTTGTTTTTGGTGTTGTTGTTGTGTATGGCGCACAAATAGACATGTTGAAGTGCAGTTAGGCGGAAGTTGTTGCCCCGGCAAACAATATTTTTCTTTTCTTGTTTATTTTTTTTGTCTACTGTATTTTTGGGTGTGCCTCAGCAGCAAAAGAATGGGGGGCGATAAAAAGGTTTATCTGTTGATATGTATATGGCTTGGCATTGTTAGTCGACAGGACGAACAAAGTAAAGCACCCAGCAGACTTTTGAGTTTCATAAATTAACACACAACAATGCAGCTGATAAGTGGGCTACAATTTTGTAACTCTCTTAGGCAAATGGCCGATGGAGTGTCTAACCGTAGACATCAAATTCTACTTTAGAATAGATTACGAAAACATAATTTGTAATGCAAATTGTTAACATGAGAGCAGGGAAAATATTTAATTAATTTCGAAACTTGAGCTTTGTTGTTAGTTAACAACTTTTTTGTTTAATTTATGCTGTAGCAAAAGTTAATTTCACTTTTTGGAATCAATTAGTAATGGTAACTAAGGCATCAAAGGGTGGTTCTTTGAGTAGATTAGGGAACTTTTCGTACTAAAATAACTGTCTTAATCAGTTTTTAATTATTTGCTACATTGAAAGCTTCGCATTTGTTCTTATATTAGGTATAAAAATCTGCTAAGTAAAGCAGGGTGTTTGCACGTCAATACTTAATTTTCCCAAAACATGGGCATAAAAAGCGCATCAGACCACAATGTAGGTGTGTAACTGACAACAAGAACAGCAAGAGGGTCTTAAGCACGTTTTTCTTTCGTTGCGCCTTTTGGGTATGCAACGATTTTATAGCCATAGGCTCTGACTGCATGCTCAAGTGTGGGTTTGGGTGTGAGTGTGTGTGCGTTTTGTGTTGTATATGTTCATGTCACAAATTAAAATCAAGACAGCAGCCAGCCAAAATGATTGATGGCTGTTTTTGCCAAATGGCTGCATAAGCAAGCATAATCAAGAAGAGGAAGCAACCAGCAACCAGCAACCAACAACCAACAACTAGCAACTAGCAGCAAAAGGAAGTTCAATGATTTATGCTTTCTCATAGTTTTCAGCACATATTTTGTTCGGCGCGCTACTAAATGATTGTTTTCTGTTGCTGCTTTGACTGGCTAGCCTCTGGCTGGCTGGATAGCTGGCTTGGTGGATGCTGCTTTTGCTACTATTTTGCACTTTTAATGTATTTTTTTGACAAGTCATGTTCATAACTCAGTGTCCTGTAAAATTTTGTACAAGTGACGCCCACATACAAACACACAAACACACACACACACTAATACACACACAGACGCACTTTGAAAGTTTCGCTGCAAAGTTGAAGTGCAAAGTTTGCGTTTGCTGCCTTTTTAGTTATTTTCCGTTTAGACTCTGAAATTTTGTTGTGCGTGTGTGTGTTTGTGCGTGTGTTTGTATTTTTGTTTATTTCTTGCCAGGCAAATCATTTGTCAAAAAACGCTGCAAAACTTTAGCTGCTGTTTGCCGTTGACAAGCCAAAAGTTACGTCAATTTGTATTAGCAAGTTTTTCGCCTGGACAAGAAGAAACTTCCAAGTGGCCAAAAACTGTGATTCGTGCCATTGGCGATGATATACCAAAAATAAATCTAGCTATATATATATATATATTTACAAGGAAGAGAGTGTGCGAGAGATATGCTTAAAATTGTTCTCCCTACTCAACAAACATAGTACATTTAACTTTCGAGTGTTGTTTGGCAACGGGCTTTAAACAAGACTGTTTGAGTTGAGTGTATTTGAGTTTGAGTTATGCTGTAAGCAGCATTGGTATTTATTTATAGCCTACATCTCGAACAGCAGCATGTTTGTTCATCCGTTAAAACTGTCAGCATCAGTTCAAGTGTATATATTTCTATATCAATTTAATGTTGTACTTTAAGACAAGTACAAATAAAGTATTCAGCAATGTACGCATACTTAATGTTTACTTCTGCCTTCTACCTTCAAACATGCACAGAGTTTGATGCCTTTGTAATTAGCAGAGCATACAAAAGTATCGTTTGCTTGCTTTGAGCTTTTGCTTACGCTAAAGACAAATAAACCATCATCGCTAGTTTGTCTATCTTTACCTATGACAGTTACACATGGCACCTCGCGTCGAAATTAATTATCTTAATTCTACCCCAAAGAGTTGCGAGTTTCTGTGAACAACTTTTTGTCAACTGTTGTTTGTCATTATGTGCGCCAACGTCATCCTCATCGTCGTTTTCGTTGTCGTTGTCATTGTCAACAGGCTGCATTTGACAGATACTTTTGTGCATTTAATTGCAAACTGCGATGAGCGCTGCATGCTGCCAGTTTGCCGGTTTGCCCGTTGCCAGAGTAAACCAATTTCAATTTCATGCCACTCGGCAAACGCTCAAGTGCCACTAAGGCGACAGATAACTCAGTCATGGGGCAGCCTTTCACCAACTCTACCCACTTTTTCGGCGCCTGGCACTTTTCAGCTGGTAGCCCCGAAATTTTGTGAGGAGCAACTCTCGCTTCAGTTGCGTCTTGAAATGAATTAACAAGAAAATTAACTCTACACCAGCACAAGAAGCGAGGGCGAAGCTGCCTAAAAGTTGTGAAAAACAATTAATTAAACTAATGACTTGATAGAAAATTTGCGTAGCAGCAGTCAAGCTGAGTTAAGTAAGGCTAAACATTAATGCTGAATATGCTAAATTTGGCCTAGATATGCTGCTTTTACTTAAATATTATTTTGCTGGTTGTTAAGGTTTCTGCGTTGAGGGTGCGAGAGGACGTCAATTAGCTTTATCGCCGCAAGCATTGATTTAACGATACTTAAGCATATTGTTTGTGCCACAATAACAAGCCTATAAATCTTCAAATAACAGCAGTTAGATCTATTAATGGGTAAAAGAACAAAAAAATAAGTAGAAAACTTTTACATTATCTTAATACAATACTTTTAAGTCGAGTGTCTCTTAACTTTTCTAAATCACTATTTGAGTATATCGAGTAATTTCTTGGAAATGCCATTAAGGCATGTGCCTATTATATATATGTGCTGCTCAACTGAATACTAAAATGAACTGGGTTGACTGAAATAATAATAATTAGCGCTGCGAGAAAGCATTCTAAGTGCACAAAAGCCAAATTGCTCAATTTACAAACTGCGTTGTCGTCATCGCTGTTGTTTGTCTTGTTGTTTTTTCTTAGAAATTTGCATACACATTTCTATAGAATTCTATATACGATTGCATACAGAAATGATAAATAAAACAATTGAATGCTTTATACGAATATATAAAAAAATATTAAGTGTTTAGAAATTAAGTATTCAACTACTGCGGTTAGTTACAACAAATCTGGTTCTAAGCAGCATTCTATTTAATGGGTTTTTAATGATCTTGTTGAAGGTCGTTGCTATTTACATATACTTAATAATATAATTAACTAGTTTTACACTTAATCCTTTAAAAGTTACTCAAATGAACAAGAGAACTTAAGAAGTTGCCACGACTCACAATATTCTTTATATATTCTTCAAGTTCAAGGTCAGGTTGTAGCAAAAGTTTGGATATGAAATATGATGTTGAATAAATCCTTGAGCTAAACTTAACATTTTTGGATTATTTATTTGCATTTGTATTGGACGTAAATGCTTAAGCAAAAGCAAAAGCAAAAGCAACCTAAATGCATTTTAATTGAAGTTTTGCGTGTGGCAAGTAAATCAGCAATGCCACAAACCTTTTCTGACGCCACCGCAACGTACCGCTCCCCAACCACCAACCACCAGCCACCACCCACAACTAACCACCAACTTGTTATCGCCTGTGGTTGGGCAGTGGCTTTTGCAATTTGCCAGCTGTCAGTCGGTTGCTCTTAATAATGTGGCAGACTCGTAAAATGCTGTCCAGCACGCAATAAGAGAAGAAACCAAACATGCAAATTGCACATACGCCATGTAGCCTCAAGTTGATAAACACTCATCAGTGTGTGTGTGTGTAAGTTCGGCAGTGAATTGGGTGGCGTTATAATAATAAATAAATGCAAAAAGCCAGCTAGCTTGTCAGCAGCTTTGAATTTAAAGCTGAGGCCATAAAGATAGCTGCGCAGTTAGGAGCTTAACAATAAATACCAAATAATTGTGGGTCATAAAAGTTAAGTTGTTAATTGCTCTGTTTGCTTTCAGACCCAATCGGATCGCGTGTGGCTTGCTTTTCATTCAAAACAATTTGACGAGCTGCCGTTCATCGTTCTTGTTGTTGTTATTGTTGTTGTGGGTGTCAATTCTCGGGCATATTTCATTAAACGTGGCCTAAAAAAAAAAAAAACTTGGCCTGCAAAAACAATGTTAAATAATTCATTCGCCAAGCGGCAAAAGTTTTGCGTGAGAATTTAGCCATATTACACGTTACGCGAGTTGAGCTAAGGGCTTACAGGCTTACTGGCAACAGAGCTGCGTGTTATGCCGGAAATGAAAACTCTGTTAATTGCCTTGAAGTATGCAAAGTATTGCCAAAGTTGTGTGTTTTATTATTTCCCCTACTTTTTCATTGTATCTCTATCGATAATAACTGAGCAACTGTCTGCCTACAGGGCATATCTTTTCACTTGTGCCAGCGCCTTTGGGCCATAAGTTTTGCCTGCACAAAAAACTTTCTTGCAGCGTGTCATTGAACCCAGTTCAAAACTAATGGCCAGGCTTGCTCTAATGGAAAACTCGTGTACAGTCTGGGCACCCACATCGAATGCAATTTATAATTTTTTAATGAGTTATTGGACAGCTGTCCGAGGATTTAACTTGAGCAAAGTGCTTAAAATTGTGAAGTGGGCAATTTAAGCAGATTTCAATGTTCAAAAGTAGGTAATTATATTAAGTGTTGGCTATTAATTACGCTACAACGATTAATTGCTAAATAAAAGAAAAGCTTTTGTTCAATAAGCTTGCTTGATTTAAATGAAATCATCTTTCTAAGCAACCAACTTTTTCTAAACATCTTTTTTAACGTTATGTTTGGGTAATTTTGAATGTTAACTTTAGAAAATTGGATTATGGGCTTTTGTTTGTGCACAAAATGTGACAACTTTGTGCATATAATGCATTTAAGTTGAGCGCGCGCTTTGTTGGTGATTGTGCATTATTTCAATTCAATTCGATTAGCGTTGTCAGCAATCATGTACTCTATATATAATGACAATGAGTCAACTGCAATCAGCTGTCAACTGGGGTCGATTTTCACATTTGCTGTGAGTTGCATTCGATTCACATACAAATCAGTTGAAACAGTTGATAATTGCTAAAGTTATTTGTCGTATATGTATGTATATGCTAACTAATTACCATAATTGTCATCGACAGCGGCATAAGGAGGCGTGGCATCGCCCGTTGTATCCATTGTGTCGCCGGCAACGGCCACAGCATTGGCAAAGGCCAATGTTGTCGCTGGAATGGCAGGCGGTTGATCCTGTTGCTCAATGGATGTGGCCGAAGTGGGCGACTGCGATTGTGGCGGTGCTGGTGGTGCAGACTGCGTTCCAGCGGTGGGTATGTGCGTGGCTAACTTAAATTCAGTCTCAAGTGTTTCCCAACCGGAGCCAGCGGCATCAGCGTCCCCATTGACTAGTTCCAACACACTACGCTCCGATGTGGCAGGCAGCTCTGTGTTGCTGTTGGTGGTGCGAGTGGTGCTGCTGCTGCCGCTGCTGCTGGTGAAAGCCATTGGTATTGCAGTGCTGGGCAGTGCTGTGCTACAGTGCTGTTGCACAATGCTGCTGAACAGCAAGAGCTGCAGCAGCGCGCGCATTGCAAGTGGCAACTTCAGTGGGCGTGGCATTCTTTTTAACTAGCTAGCTTATTAACGTATTTGCTCTTTTGGTTACAAATCTCACTCGATTAAATCACTTTTGTTGTGCGTTATTGTTTCGTTATTGTGCTTTTCGGTTTTTTGTTTTTGTTTTTTTGTTATTAAAAGTTTTTTGTTTTCTTCCTTTTGTGGCTCACAACATTTTGTGCAAGGTTTTGTTTTAGTTTTGTGCGTTTTTTTTTTATTTTTATTATTTATTATTAATAGCTAAACTTTGTTGTTTTGGATTTGCTTAAATGATTTCCATTTTGGCACTGCATAAATAAAAGTATTTAGAAATTAAGTTTCTCGTTGTTGTTGTTGTTGTTGCTTTGATCATTGTCATTTGTATTGTTTCGCTTTAAATTTACTCGCAGCTGTCACTTTTTATGATAATTTATTGCATTTTGTTCTCTCTTTTTGGGCCGCCTTTTGTATTCTTGCGCTTTCTTTAGCACTCTTCTGCGCCAGAGTTCAACGCGGTTCAATCTTCAAAAAACTCAACAGCCCACAAATATAGGGGTGTGCCGCTTGCAGTTGCAACCACATAAAAATACTTAAAACTCATCTTCTCACTGTGACCATAAAGAACGAAAAGTAGCAAGAACAAGAGCTTGCAATAAATTGACGAGCTCAACATTTGCCGGCGTCTTCGCCCATTTGCGTTGACATGTGTGCAACAGCTGGCGGCACTCAACTAAGTCTACTCCATGCCTCATCACACACAGAACTAGCAGAAAAGCTAACTGATTTGATGAACAGTTGGGCTTAAGCGACAGTTGAGTGCGCTGTAAAGTTTAGAAGTAAAAACCTTCGTGACATTTGAAATGAATTATTAAATTCGAACAAATGAAACTTCAAATCCAGCTTATATAACACATGAGCTCACTCACAAATCACTTGCACAATAGCCGCCGCAGAGAAGAGGCTGGGACGGAGAGACGTTTGCTACATATGCCACATTTTGGGGCAGGTCAAAAGTAAAATCCTGTTGGCTGTCTATCCAGCTGCCAATCCAGCTAGTTAATTACCCTGGCAACTAAGCAAAACCCAACTTAACAACTGTCAATCACGCACACTAACTGCAGCAACTAATATGCCGCAACTTTAGAGCCAACAAAAACCAAATGCAGTGCAAAAATCCAAAAGAATCAGAAAGAGCGACAGAGAGAGAGAGAATGAGTATATAAAAATGCTTAGGGCAAGGGTAAGTGGAGTGAGCGGTATGGTTGATCACTGTACAAAGTGCAAATTACATTGCGCTCGTGCTGATTCATTGAGAACTGCCTCGGCACGCCATTTACCATGTGCTTGGCTGCTTTGTTAGAGCTTCATTGCTTGATGCCTTGGGTTAAAGTGTTCATTGCTCGTGACTAAAACTGTGACTGTATATGTCTCTCTCTGTATATGTGTGTATGTGTTGAGCAGCCGGTGCTAATTAGCAGCTCATCAAACTGCAGTCGCATGCATGAGCTTAAGAAGAACACAAGAGAAAGGGAAAGACAAAGGGAGAGAAAGAGTGCAAAGTGTGCTTTGGCAAAGCTGATGTTTAAATACGCTCACTAAACAATACACTGAGGCTGTCAATGAGTTTTCTTAATATCTTCAATAAGAACAGAATTTGTTAAGTGCTTGGTAAAGAAACTGAAATACCCTTTTGAAAGAGTATTGCGAAAAAAGTAACCGAAAAGGTAACAAAAATTCGAGTAAGGTGCACTGCAGAGACTTTAATAATGACAATAATAATAGTAAAATAAAATATATATAATGTGACAGACAGTAAGACAGAATGAGAGCGCACTTAAATGAGATAGAGCTATAGGGCTAGAAAAGCCGATATTGGTAAACGAGTTGACAAGCAGAGCTGAGAAAATTGGTCAATCAAACGGCAATTGTTGGCCATTTAGGCGATAACAACAAATACACATAAAGCGGCCTCTTGTCAATATTTAATAAAAAAAAAACCCAACGGGGTCAGCTTTGGGTTTTGATTATAGCAGTTTTGTGTGGGCGATTGTGGATTTTACTCTGTGACATGTATGCCACAGCGCTTTGTGTATTGCAAATATGATTGAAAAATTACCCACTGTTTGCCCTGTCAAGTGCAGAAACCTATTGGAAGAGATATACATATATATATATATATACATACGTATGACCCATAAATATAAATCGCACACACACACGCATCGTGACGAGTAGTTTTTTTTATTAGGATTATTGGCCGCTCGCTGAGATAAGCTTCATTATGCTTGTCAAATGCATACAACATAAATAAATAAATAACAATAAGCGTATTGATAAGAAAACGTAATCGTTTTTTTTTCTTTTTTGGCAGGTAACAAACATTTAGAGACAGCGGAAGTAGAAACGGTAGACGAAAAGTAGAGCAAAATAGAAGCCTAGGTTGATTTTCGATTGAATTGTTTACGACACATTTAATGGAGCAGCTCAAGTTTCATAGTTGTTGTGGGCGGCAACTCTGGTGACAGCATGTGAAAGAAAGTGTGTTAAAAACTGTGTCTCAAGTATCAATAAAAGTCATCTAATTGAGCACTCAATAGAATGAGTAAGAAATGCGTCAGATTGTGGGTTAATGCGTAAGAAAGACATTGTATATCATATACTTGAAATAATCTTCTAACATTTTCTTGGTTTCCAAACAAATGACAAACGAAAGAGGTATTAACTGAGAACTTGACACCAGGCAGTAAGTATCTAAGCAAAAGATTCTTAAAAATACTCAATATGCATATATAGTGCATAAGTGTGAGCCATAGTCACATCGTTACGTTAAGATAACGCAAATGTTCGCTTTTTTTGGGGTCAGACTTAATGCATTTTCAATGGGTTTTGAGCACACATATAAGAAAAGAAGGGCTCTAATAAGCGTGAGAGTGTTTGATAACCCACATATTACCACACTTAAGCAGCCACTTTCCAACAGACCCAAAAATCAAATACACATAAACAAACAAACACACACACACAGACAAGCAAATACACTTCCTATGTTTGTTTATTTGTTTGGCTTTGTGCGTTAACGCAGCGGCATTCGTGTTTTTTTTTGTTTTTTTTATGAATGGCCCACATTGTGGGTCCGAATACAATATGCTCGTTTAGTAGTATATCAAAAAATTGGCTCGTTTGTTGTTTTTAGCCAGTTGTCGTTAATTTGTAAGAGAAATAAACGAAGAGGAAGAAAAATACGGTATGCTATTAATACCGAAATTGAGTGTATGTTGTTTGGTTATGGCTAAGGTCAGTGCACTGGGCAGATGCGTTGTGGAAAGTATACGTAGAGATTATGTGTTCATATGTAGATGCGCATGCACGGCATTCATAAAAAGGACATGCGAAAAATCAATAAAGCCGGGCTGGGCACACACACACGCACATACACACAAGAAGTGCACGTGGTGTCGTCTAAGGCGAAGGAACTTTTTCGCCAGACTGCCCAAAAATACCGAAATGGCAAGCAATGCGAAACGGGCACACCGCATTGAAAATTGTGTCACATAACTGTTTAAATCATAATGCTTATGATACATCGGTAGCGCGTAGTTCTCATTATTGTTGTTTTTCTTTGTCATTTGCTTTTGGTTTTATGCTAAATATGCTAAATTATGGCATCGTTCTTGTAACAAAGAGCGCAAAAGACCACAAAACATACGGCGCGCGGCAGAATGTCAACAAAACGCAGCAGCGAGACTCTCACACTCTCTCTCTCTGGGTTGGCACTCTTGTGTTACATGCTCTCGCTCTCTCTCTCTCTCTCTCTCGCGCGCATTGTTCATAACGCTTGCTCACGACTCGTTTTGAGCGAATATGCCCTGGCCTTTTGGGATTGCGTTCTGCTTCTTATTTCTTTTTTATTGATTTCTTGAAAGGTACACAAAATGCGAATAACAACAACAACAACTGAAACAGCAGCAACGCAACGAACAAAGGCAACAACAACAGCAACAACAACAAGATTAATGGACGCACTATTGGACACTATAGTATTATTATTATTATTATTAGTTGTTGTTGTTATATTAACGTTTATTCACACAGACACTTTTATTGTTCAACTTTTATGTGTTGTTGAAAATTGTTTTGCGTTTGTTGTTTTTGTTAGCTTTGGCACAAATTTGAATTTTCACTGTTGTTGTGGATCTTTACAGTATCCAGACTCTCGTCTATTAAGCTATATACACATTTTATTCAATTTCTAAATATATATAGACTTGGATTCAGTTATTCATTGTGGATATATGCTTTGTACCAAACTGTCCGCTGTTGTCGAAAAAAAGGCGGCTGCTGCGCAGAGAACTTTTCAATTGTACGCAGCACACACACTACACATGAAATTTTCACTGTTTTTTATTTGGTTTTACGGGCGAAATTGTTTTGAGTTTTACTGTATTGTTGCCGCAGTCAGCAGTTGTGGCTTTCATTGAGAATTTATTTAATTTTAGTATACAAAAATATTTGCCTGTGTTTTTGCAATAGGCCACAATCAGAAAAAACTACTTAGCGCAACGAGACGGCGGCCACAGCGACGGCGACAATGATGACAGAGACAGACAAACACACGGGTCGGTCGACTGCTTCAACTGTCTGATACACTGTGTGATGGATTCGCCGTTGTTGGCTTGGGTGAATTCGCCGTGGTGCGGCATATGCGGCAGCTGCTAATGCTGCTGCTATTGTGAGCAAGAGAGCGTAAGCATAAGCGAGAGCGAGCACATGTATGTTTTTGTGTGTGTTTCTCTGCGAGCGACTCGCCAAACTATACAAAATGCGAGTGCAAGTGGGAAATTAATTCGTTAGGGAATTTTACAGTTAGGCGCGCTTTTGAATTGTGGGATATTTTATGTTGAAGGCAATGTGAGAACCCAAATTTATTTGCGCAGATTAATTTGATCAAGTGTTTTGGCTTGTAATTAATTTAATATGTATGGGTAGTATTTATTATTTATTTATCTATCAACTAGCAATTGGAGTGTGTTGTGTATTTGCGATAAGCAATCTAATTAATTAGCCCAGGATAAAGTGATAAGTGGCAAGTGCAAATAAGTGTAATTGAATCAACTTAGCTTAGATAATGAATGACAAAACCAATTTTTGTGTGTTTAGTTTGCACCTTACACCTCTAATGAGACTTGTTAATGTTCTAAATCATCAGGTTTTATCATTCTTAGCAGCTTTATGGGCCAGCATATGGACAATAACTAGAAAAAAGGGGTACTTAAACAACCTGTTTATTGCCCATTTGGTGTGCCTGTGTGTGTGTGTAACAGTATCTGCCACAATTCTTGTCCGCTTTGGTAAGCTCCACCAGAAAAGATACATCATTAGGCATTATGCTAAAATTACCTGCCTATGCATAAAACCACTTGAAAACTCATTACAAAAGCGTCACAGACACAAACGCTTACATAACACACACACGCACACACACGCACACACGCACACACGCTTGCAAAAAGTGGGCTAAAGCTGGTGGCTCAGACTGTTAAAACAGTTTTGCACCATTGGCCACAAAAGTAGGAGCTGCTAAAGTTGTGCCACAGAGGCGTTAAAGAACTTAGATTTATGTCGCCCGATACACACGCACACAAACACACACGCACACACACACACACACACACATCTATACACAATATAGTCACGACTTTGACTCGTTTTATGCATTTAATAAAAACTTTCACTTCGCATCTTCGCTCGCTGGCTGGCTGGATGAAAAAATAAAACTTTTGCACTTGCATTGAAGCCAAGTACTTAAAAAGCAATTTCCATGCGATCCGCAGCATTAAAAAAATATATATATATATGTATATATAAAAGGGCAGCCAGGCCCCAATATTAATGAAATGATTTCGAGTGGAGTTATGCTTAACTCTACTTAATTCTTGTTGTTTTTTTTTTTATTTTATGCGCAAGTTTATTTCAGTTGGATTTTTATTTTTTCTTTGTGGACCTTATTAAAAAGTTAAAAGGTGTTGTGCGGCTGCTTGTGGCCTATTTGTTGTGTGTGTGTGTGTTAGTATGAAAGAAAAAAATCATAAAGCCCATCAAAATAATGTTAATTCATTAAGTGGCCGTAACTTGCTCGGGCGCCCAAGTGTAGGCTATAAAAATTTAACACACAAAAGGCAAACCGCAGCAGGCAGAAGGCAGGAGGCAGGATACAACCTCATCATCGAAAGGATCTAAAGGAGCCGTTAAGCTGGCAGTCAGCGAAACAGTTGGCGCCTTAGGTTAACTTCCAGCTTTCTGTGCTGTGCGAAAATGAATGATTTTTATTTAGATTTTATGGTCTCTTGTTTCGAGCTTGGATGCGTGTACGAGCTGGGGGAACGAGCTGCTTGTGGCATTGGGGCAGGCACGTTGCTGGTAATTAGAGTCAGCTTTATGCCCCGCCAGCCAGGTGTATATCATGCGCCAGCAATAACAACATAAACACAAACAGCAACAACAACAGCTAACAATAAACTTGAAAATTATGTGAATGAGTTTCTTAACTTATTTTTCGAAAAAAAACATAAAGAGAAAACAAAAAATGTTGCCCCAAGTCGGTTTTAGGCTCTCAAGATTTATATCTTGCACATGGCAGGCTCGCAATTTGTGGCAGTGGTAAGGAGGGGGGCAGGGGCAGGGGCAGAAGAAGACAGTTAGACCGCCAAGGAGTAAAACAAACAAAAAGCGAAACGAAAACGAAACAAACAAGCAAAGTTAAATGAACAACTTTTGTGCATTATTTATCTGTAAAAGTGAAAACATGAGCACCGACAACAAATACGATCTATCTATATGTGATAAGATAATCAAGACGATAAATTACCCTCTCAAAGGAGAAATTATAATTGAAGGCTTCAACAGCTTAGTAAGGGATCTTTTATCGAACACAGAAAAAACCCAACACTTCAGTTAAAGTTTACTTAAACAACTTCCCTCTTTTGGTCGGCTTAATTACAGGGTATCTTGTGAAATCCTAACCACAATACTGCGGCATTATGGCCACCCAGACTTAGTCCAACAAAACAGTGTCTGCCAGCCTGGCTGCCAGGAGCAGATGAAACCGCGCTGCCAGTTTGGCCTGCCTCACAGCCAAAACTCTGATTCTGATTTTGATTATGAGCTTTTGTATCTCTGTGCAAGTGTAGCTAAGTGTAAGAGTTTGTGTGTGTGTATGTGTGTGTGTGTGTGTGTGTGTGGTTGCCACTCATTTAATATTTTATGACTTATCTCTTTTCTATTAAGATATTTTAATGCACAAGCAAAGAGACAAGATAAGATGAGAAAAATAAATAACGCATAGAACAAATATGAATTTCAAGCTCAGTTCAGACGCGCATAAAATCTAATAAACATAAGTCACAGTGCCTGTCATACGCAAGTGTGTGTGCGCGTGTGTGTGTGTGTGTGTATTGTGGTTTTGGCATTTTATGAGCGTGCTTCTTTAAGTTCAGCGCCGGCAGGCAGTCAGGCAGTCAGGCAGATTCTCACCGTTACTTGCTTTTATTGATACGCTGCTAAAAATTTACAACTTTGAAAAGAAGGTTTTTCGTTGAGGTTGGGGCAAAGAACACCGCCGGCTGCGTTCCTTTTTTTTCATTCCTTTTAATATGCATTAAAATTAATAAGAACACGTGTCGCGCACACTTTCTCTACCGCTCGCACTCACTTACATAATTCCATTTTATCGCGCACAAATTTTTATAGCAGCGCCAGAGGCGTCGATTTTAAATAATGCCCTTTTTGCCATTGGCTGGGCTTGGGTGTGTGTGTCATCGTTGTTGCAAGTAGAATCGTTGATTTTGGCGCCATTTTGTTGGGTTGTTAATTTAATGCTCATGAGATAAGAAATTGCGACAAAAACGATGGAAAATTGCTGCGCAAACTGAAATATTATGTATACGCAACGTCTTGTAAATATTTGTTGTTTGAGAAATTGCCTAAATGAAACGTATCATTTGGGATTACCTAATCAGAATAGATTGCAACATGTGTGTTATTGGTCTATTAAATTGTTAGTCCTAAACAGTTTGTTGAAGTTTTGTTTGATTATGAGCCAAAGCAATGGCTCAAATACTTCTTAACTTGTTTGCATTTCACACATAAATCTTTAACTATGTTAATTGAAATTGATGTTCATGCAATGTTTTACAACAGTGGCAATGCTTTTGGGCCATGGCAAATTCAAATTTTTACACCCAATAAAAGGGAAAACTTTTTACACACATAACTTCTTAAAGTTCGACAATGGCTTAAGTAGTTTACAATCTCAAGAGAATCGAGCGAATGTTGGCCAAAAGTCTTGACATCAATTTAGCTTCAGTTGTCAATGTTGTAATTGTCGTTTTCGTTTTGGCCAAAATAGAAATTTCCTTTTGCATGTCAATTTAGATTGGTTGACCTGCGGGTCAAGTAATTGCATGGGACCTAATAATTCGATTGCCCGGCTGGGGTCAGCTGAGAGACACGTCAGCATATAATTTGAGGTGCAGCCCATTGCACAGTCCACAGCAAACATGGTACGCTGCACGTATGTATTTTGAGGTTTAGGCCAAGGTACACAGTACGTACCAGCTACCTGATCTAAATGTTCCAGGGGGTCCAATAATATTGCATTTGGTTCAATGCCTAAGGCAAGCTCTTTGGTTACATTCAAAACATACATGTTTGTATGTATGTATGTAGCTAGGCATTTAGGCGCCTTTGACGAGTTAATAACCAACGCTGGCTTTGACTTGCCGCTTAATTGAAATTCACAGATGCTGTGTGTACTTTGTTCCAGCTGCCAAGGGCAACTCACAGTTGAATGAGTTGCACAGCTGAATATTATTGCTGGGTTAGTAAACTCAAAATCCAAACTAATTGCCAACCATTCATTGGTATTGCAATCGTTGTCAAAAGATTTTATCGAAAACGGGAATCCTTCCGATAATCATAAGCAATATCGTTTGAAACACTTATTTTATACCTTTTGCATTAAATCAAATGACTTTGCGTTTGTTGTCAAAGATTTTCGGTTAGTTTAACTATACACACACAATTCGCATACTTAACCGTTCTGCTGTGTTGGCAAACATGTTTTAATTAATATGTATATACACGCCAGGGTATTGAATTTAACAGCACAACGAAGAGGATAGCTTTTACGATCTTTCTCACTCGGTGGAGTGAGTGCTCTTTGTGAAATGCGGCCGTAATAAAATTTCGCTGTTGCTCTGTTAATCCCCGAGCGAAATTTGCGGTCCGCTGATCAAAAACAAAATTAGTTGCATTACATCAACAGCAGTAGCAGCAGCAGCAACAGCAGCAGCAGCAGCAACAAAGGCCAACAGCAACAACAACTTTTGCAATAAAAGCAACGTCAGCGGAAATCCTTTCAACCCTCTTTGCAACCCATAGCAGCCACAATAACAACAACACGCAGCAACACGCAGCAGCAACAACTCTGAACAAACATTACTCATACGCACCGTTGTAGCCACGAGTCACAGGTGGGCGTAATACAATTGCCACGCCCTCACAGCGTAGCCCCTCTCTTTCTCGCTCACTCTATATATATGTGTATATATATATATATATATATATATATGACCATGATATTTACACCCTGAACGCTGCTGTTTAACCAGCGAACAATAAAACGAAATTGAATTTTGCGCTTTTAACAGGCAAAAACACACACAAAGGCTATAAGCAGTAATGTGGGTTTTGGGCCGGGGTGACAGGGTAGGGCGTATAGCATTTTAGGGCTGGGACAAGCGTGGATAATGCCACACTGGCAGGTGTGCGTATTACACACACACACACACACACACACACACACACACACACACACACACACACACACAAACGCATTTAATGCAGTTTTTAGCCATTGCTGCTTTTTCCCACAATGACAACAACACAAATTACAACAACAACTGCGACTACAACAACATTAAGCCAATTATATGCTGCACTTTTGACATTAAATTCGATTCAATTTATTTGCGCGCATCCCTTTTCGGCCAGCGGCTGCCTGCAACAGCAGCGGCAACACCGATTTTTCGAGTCAACGTTATTGTTGTTGTTTGGTTACAGCGCTCGTTTGGCAGTTGGTTGGCAGCCAGGTTATTGTTTTTGACGAGGAATTTAATTTCATGCTCCCAGACACACAAGTACACACACTCACACACACACACAAACACACTCGCAGTGAACAACCGTTATTATCTCTTTCAACACACAAAGTAGCGGAAATTATGCGTTAAGTACAATCCAAAAAGTGAGTAAAAAAACAACAATAACAAAGTAAAATAAACGAATATATTGTATATACAGCAGCATGTTGTATTACAACAGTTTGATTGTCAAAGCGAACAATATACCAGTTTATTTAATAAATTAAGCAGCCGCAGGTGAAAAGTAGTGCAAAAGAGTGAGAGCATTGAAATTGGCTTCAACTGGCTTCATTCAATTGCCATTCGATAGGTATTTGTGAACGCTTTGTGCCAATTAAAAAGCTTCAAAAGCCAGGAAATTAATTAGCAATTTTTGAAATATTTCATTTCATAACTTTACCTTTTGTGTTGCGTGTGTGTGTGTGTGTGGGTTTGTACGGAAATTAATAATACCTCAGTTGAAATGTTTGTCGACAAAGTTGAGTGAATAACATTTACCACAAAATTTCCTATATGTCATATATATATTTGCGTTTAAATTCAGTGTCAATTGCAGGCATTCTAAGACATATCCAACTGTGTAGAGTGTTAAAAAAAAAATAATAACTTCTTGAAATGCTTTGTACATTTCTTAATTGCCATTTCGTTTGGCCTGCTTTCGTTGTGCGTATGTATTGTTATCAAAATTATTGTTGCTTGTGCTATCAAGCTTGCTTTTAATGATGCCCCATCTGTTTGGATGGGATATCCGTTTGGCCAACTGCTGCCGCAGGACATAGAAACATGCATATATATATATATATAAAACTGTAAAATTTATGTTTTCTATTATGCAAACCAACTGTCTGCATATTTTCATATGTCACTCACTCATTCCCATTCTTCTCAGCTTGCATTGTTATGGCTGTTCATGTTGTTGTTGTCGTTGTTGTTGACTTAATGGTAGACGACATTGTGAACATAATGCTGACATAATAATATTTTTGTTGCTGCCATGATCTGCATGACAACACCAGCAGCACCACCCACAACCACCCACAACCACCACCCACAACCACTCTAGCCTCTGCACTATAAAATGACTCGCAGCTGACTGACTAACTGAGTGACTGAATGAGAAACGTATCTCTCTCTGTGGAAAGACTGCCTTGCCATTTGTCTGGGCCATTACTCACTGCGGCAATCTGCACCCACACACACACATACACACAGTTGTTGCTATTGTAATTTGCTGTAGCTTCAATAAATTGCATAGGAAATGCATTTTTATTGAAAAATATTTTCTGCTCTTTTGGCTGTTGAATAGCAGCAAATCAGCAAATGATGCACCAACTGCTGCACAATAAGTGTAAAAGTTAGAATAGCAAATGTTACACACACACACACCAGACACACACACACACACACACACACACACAAAATGTTAATTAGAATTTTAAATTTGTGCGAAATTCCTTCAACAAGTTCGCTGTTTTTTTTCGTTACCTCTGCTTTGTTGCTTTGTTGCACGTTGAAGTTGCTGTTGTATGCATGTAATATCCTGCAGCATTTTAACGCTGATAACACTCAACGTTTCACACCTGAGTGGAAAGTTGCAGCAGCATCGAGCATCGAGCATTTGATTTATGAAATGTGCACAAAATTTAACATCAACCACAAATTAAATTTTCTCGTATTTATTTTATTATTATAGTTAGATGGCAAATGTTAGAGGGTTAAAGTGGCACTTTAGTGGTTGGCAAATGCCACAAATTTAAGTGCAGTTTTGTTCTGCATTTTGAGTTGTAATTAAAGTTTAATTTAAATAGCTAAATTAATTTGCCATAGAGTTGACGGCTTGTAATCAAGTGAAATGGACAAGAAGTCCCTGGAGTTGAATTGAATTGAATTAAAGATAGAATTTATATATGGTCACATTGGCTACATTAAAAAGCCATCAAATATTATTTGTGGTTTGTTTTTGATCTACTCCAAGCAAAGATTCAAGTTCATTTTATGGGCTAAATATAAGAAAAAGCATAAAAACTTCAATAACGTCAATGCTAAAAAGCTATTGATATTTTTTTTGTTCAGAGACATGCTGTAAATATCAGCACGATTGGTATTTAATATGGGTTTTGGGTCCGGCTATATTGGATGCGTATAAACAATAATATGCGTAAAAATCTATAGAATTTGTTCGCTCGACAAGATTAGAAAATATTTCAAACGAAAAAAAAAAAAAACAAAAACCAAAGGCTAAATTCGAATGGGTCGTGCAACACAGAGGCAACGACAAAAAGTCCTTGTCAGCTTCAACAAACTGTGGACGAGTGTTGAGCACCATTGTGTGTGTGTGTGTGGGTGTGGGTGTGTATTCGAGCGCATGTGTGTGATGATATGCTTGTGATTGGAGCACGAAACCGAGACGTATGATGATGTTGATGACGACAACAACGATGATGACGACACAAGCAAAAACCTACACGCTCTCTTTCTCTCTCTGGCTTTGCGGATTGTGTTAAGGGTGGGGCAAGGCTTGGTGGTGTCATAAACAACAGACAAGTTGCACATGCACTAGAGCATAACTACCCGTTACAGCAGTATGCGAAAAATGTATATCTGCCTTTTGTTTGTCGCTGTATGTGTGCTTAAAGCGAAAAAGTCAAGGAGTAGGGGCAAAAGCAAATACGAGCGGCAGTAGCTAGTGCTTGGAGCCAGCTAGTCTGTGCATATTTTAACTCCCACAGGAAAAATTTCACAAGACAGTTTAGAGAGCTATGGCGTATATGCATGCACTTGGCCAAAAACAAAAACACTTAAAGATTAATAATCTCTTAAGCTAAAAACAAAAGTTTTAGTGTTTATTTAAGTTTGATGTGTAAACAAACGTTTAAAATAATTTTCTATTAGCAAACTAGAAACCATTTTCTCTCAGTGTACAGTGAGCGGCAAAGAGTTTGTATATGGGGAGGATACTGAATTGGCAGCGTAACCAACAATTGTGACCAAACAATGTTGAAGCTTTGATGAACCTTAAAAGACAACAACAAGACTAGAAATATGACAAAATACTGCAGTAAGCGAGTGAGTAAGACAGAAACAGAGAGAGAGAGGGAAAAGGGAGTGTGTAAGGCGAGTGCATGGTAAAGTGTTTCTGCTAGCTAACAGCAACCGGGGCGTATGAGTGTTAAAAATTGTGCACTATGGATGAATTGAAGTTCCAATGGGGCAAATGTCTGAGAGTGTATATATATATACACACTCGGTGTGTGTGTGTGTGTTTTTGTGAGTAGACTCGTCACTTCAAGCAAATGGAGATGAATGCGACGTCTGTGCTGCTGGGAAAAAGAGTCAAAATAAAGAGAAAGAGTAAAAGAGAGAAAGCTGAGAAGCATTGGCATATTTTATGCATGCTTTTACCACATACAACACAGACACGCACAAACATCAGGTATGTGTGTGTGTGCGGGTGTGTGTGCGAGTGTGTTTGTGTCCCAAGAGCAATCAGCAACGTTACTATTGAGTTTTTGGCCATTGGCCAATTTTGAAGCCGTTGGCCACTCTTCAGCCGTTTGTTTTGCTTTTCTGTCCATTTTTCAATTAATTGTTTATAGCATTTTGCCTTTATGGACCAACTAATGGTGAAACCAAGCAATTGCAACAACAAATAACAAACGACAAACAACATGTTGTTTATTAGTTTATTGCATTCTTCATTTTATTTGAAAGCCACATTGGAAAATCCGTTTAAGACTTTTATGGTTTTGATGGCTTAAGCATCTGTGTTTGCTAATTGCAGTTTGCGTTACCTCAAATGCAATCTAGTGTTTAATTATTCACAATCCAATTTAAATTTTTAAATACCAACTAGTTTAGTTTAATTGACAAATATTTCAAACTAACGCATTGCTTTTTCAAGGTTTACATTTATATTGATTAATACCTTTTCCTGGCAGCACTATATATAAATTATGAATAAAATAGTTTAAATAGTTGAAGAGATACCCTTTAATATGGTATTCATATTATATAAAACACGAACACAAATTTATAAACCCAATTCCGCCACAGCACAGGGTATTTCTAACGAATATTTTATTGTTGGCTGCTGATGCGACAGCGTCCGTCAAAAATATATTTTTTTACATACATAAATATAGGCTCATGCATATGTATGCATTGCATCAATATGCAAAAATTACACGCATCAAAAAATATATATATATACCGATTTTGATTTTGTCTCTAGTTTGCATGTTGTTAAATTGTTGAACAGCTTTTGGCATTTGGATTTATGGCACCGGCGCTGGCCGCCCATTTTGCATACCAAGTAGGCATGGCTAGCAGAAAAATAAAGGACATGCTGGTCATAAAGTTTCTTTTTGGCTATCGCCATAATTGATTAATTAAATCTCCAACTAGATGGCCATGAAGTTGCACAATTGCAGGACAAAGTTGAGCAAAAAGTTGTCACAGCCAAAAAGGAAAAGTTTTTTTTTAAAGCAAATAAATTTATATATATTTTTTTGTGCATACTTTTGTTGGAGTTTGACATGCGAGTTGAATTCTCATGTTGCTCACTTGTCAAGCTGTCAATTGGCACAAGACTGTTATGACATACAGAAACACAAAGAGAGAGAGAGAGAGAGAGAGAGAGAAAGAGTGCATTCATCTGCTTGGGATATGTAAGTACATATATGGGCACTTGAAAAGTTTCGTATGAAATGTGCGCAGCTTGAAGGCAACCTTAAAACGGCAGCAAGCAAGTGAAAATCGTTGCTTGGCTACCTTTACCCTAGCCCCTTGGTCTGACGTCTCTTTTACACTCTTTTGACTTCTTGGCATGTTAACTGTAATCAGATTAATAACGGTAAACACTTGTAAAGGTATGCGTACGAAGACTTTTGGCTTTTGGTTAGTTGATTGAAAAAGCAGCAACTGCACTTTTCACACGAAAAAACAACCAATGAGTGAATAAAAACACACACACACACACACACATACACATGAACGTACAACATCAATTCACACTTGGAGAAGGCCAGAAGCCAGGTAGATTAAATTTCATTCTGAAGTTGAATTATTGACAACGGAAATTGATGTCATTGACTCGTTGCAACTGGCATTGCCACATGCCGCACATGGTGCGACATGAGTTCAGTACGTTTCAGCTGATTGTGATTAGTCTTTTGTACGACTGCAAAGTTGCACAGCTTGATTGATTTATATGTGTGTTTGTCTGTCTGAGCGGCGTTGCTTTTGAGATTGACACGCTTTTTGCTCTGCGTGTGTGTGTGTGTGTGTTTGCGTGTGTGTGTTGTGAAGCAATGACACAAAAACGAAGCAGACTTTTTGGGGTAGCGTTCATTTGGTTTGTTGCACACGTTGATCTCTCATGTTTCGGCAGTTAAATGAGCTGAACTATTGAGTGCATAAATACTCAAAGTGAGATGAGTTGTAGACAAAGTGAATGGCTTTAAATATCTCTTACTTATTATTTGTTTAAATAAATAATGTTTTTCTTTAGTTTTATAAATGTGTTCAATCATTTTTACCATTTGGCTAGTCATTGTCAATTGATGCATTAGTATAATAAATATTCATTAAGCTATCTATTCAGTGTTTTATCATGTGTATCGATGCATTTCAAATTTAATACATATGCGTTTGAATGCATTTGAAAATGGTTGTTGATTTTGTTAGCAAATAGATATATATATATTTCAGTGTGTTTCAGTGTGATCACAAAACGATTTCTCTGCTCTGCGGGCAATGAGGCGTATGCGTGTTGTTGATTTAATGCCTACTCACACTCAATAAAATGCAACAATCAAGTGTGGAGTGGTATATTGTGGTTGCTGCTGTCAGCTCAAATGACAATTTGAGCATGGTGGCTTGGGTCAATTGATAATTTTAATTAAGCGCTAATATTTTAATTTATTATTATTATGTTGATGTTGCCAGCTCGTCGCGCCAAATGTGCGTTTGTGTGTCTGCTTTTTATGTGACAGACGACGCGGCGTATGAGTGATGTGGCATTAGCCTGTCAGCCTCAAACCAGTCAATCAAAATGCACAACACACATTGTTTGCCGCAACCCCTTGAACAAGGCCAAAACGAACGCCTCCTCTGGGCAATTTTAATATGCAGCTATTTAATTTTATGAATTATTGATGCATATTTAGCTGAAATGGCGTCACATTGCACACGTATGCAGATGTGTGTGTGTGTGTGTGTGTGTGTTTGAGTGTGTTGGTAATTAGGCCAAGGGGCATTTTTATACATATAAAACTTTTTTATATAGATGTATAGTTAGTTATTTGCGGTTGATTTATGCGGTCGCTCAACTCTGGATTAGTTGTACTATTTGCACACCTACTTATGTGTGTGTGTGTGTGTTAAAAGTCTATCTATGTTTATGTGTTTGTATTGCATCCGTACTTTATTTTAATTAATAATATTCCAGTATACTTTTTTTTTCTACTTGAGTTACTCACATGTCATGGAACTTAACGTTAATTGACTGCATGACTTACCTGCAATCAAATAAAAGATAAAATTCGATTTTAGTTTATTTGTTTAAATATTTAAGTACTTATAGTTAGCTAAAGTTTAATCGTAAATGCTATACAACAAATTTAACTCAAATTTCGAGCTTATATTTGATTTCTTAAGCATTTAAACTTTGAACTTGGGCTTAGTTTTTATTTGGAAGTCGTTTAAACGAATTGACCTCTAAACAAAAACCAAGGAAAATATCAAAATTTAATTTTCAATTTCAATCAGCGTCAGCTTGGATCCGTCTCTTGCGAATGCTCTGCACACAGCAGTGTGTCCCTTTTTTCTTATTCTCTCTATTTATATATATTTTTATATTCCTATGTGTGAAATTTAATATTTGTGTTGCCAGTTACACACATACACACACACACACCCGCACACTTATCCGTACACAGTGCGTTAAGTAAATAAGCAAACGGCAAACGGCAGAAAAGGATGCAGAAAGGCAAGTGAAAACGTTGAGTCTTGGCGGCTTAGCGGGTAAAATCAATGACACAATAAATATTTGTGCAGCGCTTAAGCTTGGAGTGTTTAAGGCTGTATAGCGCAACAAGAGGACTATCCTCAGTTATATAGATAGATAGCCAGATATATATAGCGTATATATCTATATGGTGTACATGTATGGCCTTGCCTTGTATCTTGTTTCATATTGCAGCATCTTTCAAGGCTGCTTTAAACGGAGTCACGCTATGGGTTTAAGTGCCGACAACTGCTACTAAGCACATACACACACACATTAACACACACACACATAGATATGGTTGTGCCATGCTGTAAGCCATCTTGGATATCGCTCGCTCGCTTATTTGAAGTTTATTTCTTCTTTAGTCTGCATTTTTATTCGACAAAGTTTCTCCTTTATTTATATTTTCTCTTTTTTTTTTTTTGGCTGTCTTGCTAAATTTAAGTGTGTCATGACATAGGTATCTCTGTATGTATGTGTGTGTGTGTGTGTGTGTGTGTCAGTTGAGCGCATGTTTATTGCACTTTAGGGAATATCACTCCTGACCCAACCCAATTCCCCCATCAAGTCGCAGAAATAAACCCAACCCGATTCGACTCGGTTTTCCTTCTTCCTGTGTGTGTGTGTGTGTGTGTGTGCCTTGTGTGAGGCAAAACGTCGCTTAATGTGGCAGAAAAATGTGTAAATTACGTCGAAACAGAGCGCTTTCTATGTGTGTGTGTCGCAAAGTAAATTGAAAAATGTAGCGCATTGTAAAAATGGAGAAAAGTGTTGCAAATTAAATAAAAATGGCAAACAACAAGAGATACGAGCTTGTTTTAGCTAGAGCATAATATTACGTATTTATATGATGTGTCCTTAGTTATTTGTTTATGCTTAAGGGTTAGCTCTGTTGCCCCCAAAGGGTCAATATAGGACTTTGATTTATCATTATGATTAATTCAACAACTTTACGCTTAATTATTTGCCAAAACTATTTGCACAAACACTTTAACACTTGTTTGCTGATAGAGATAAAAGCATGTGCTGTGATTGGGGCAAAACAATGAATTGTAATCATAAAAATCATTGCAGCATTGTTGCACTCTTAGTTGTTTGCTGTTGCTGGGTAGGGGGGAAGGTGGGGTTAGCATCATAACAAATCAGTGCCAAAATATTTCAAGTAATAACTCAAAAGTCTTCTCATTGTATTCCCATTTGCTCATTTTTATTGCTCATCATGCGCAGTGCGGTTGAATGCATATATATCTATATATATATATATATATACCGATATCTATATGATATATCTGTTTTCTATATGCTTGCCGTGTTTTCGTATATGTGTTCATTTGTTCTTTCTGTTTCTGTTGCTGTTTTCACTGACTGTAAATCCGCCCACAAATCGCCGCATAGTAGTTTTTGTGTTTTATTCGCAAAAGGAAGGCGCAAATATCATGCGCGAAAAATCAGAATGTTATGTATGTGATTTATGCGCTAGTGCTGTGGGCCAGACAGGCAGCGAGGATTGTTGGCTAGGTATCAACGTGGTGGATCTGACGCTGTCAGTGGAGGCTCTTTTTGGGAGCCGTTTGCAAATGAAACATGTGCAAAGCGTTGAAGCCAAATGAAATGCGCATAAAACACCAAACAGTAACAACATGATAGAGTTGCAAAGCGTAAGGGCGTTTAGGGCGCTGCATGGGCGTGGCAGTGGCAGGTGGTGTTTGCATTTGGAGTGCACTTGTAACCCACTGACAAAACTAAGAGTTCAAAACACATTGCCACCCCGTTGCAACCTACAGCATATCCAGGGGCGCATTACAAACACTCTCATAAACCAACAAACACACACACATACACATCGAAACAATTGGGAAAATGTGAAAATTGTGTGAAAATGTTGCCTGGCCAACACTTTGCACAAAAATTTAAACTCATGAGCAAGTGGCATCCACTCGACGTTTATATTTTAATTACAAGTTTCTCTTATTTTTTTTCTTATTTTTTTATTTTTTTTTGCGCTCAACTTTCTGTCAATCAATGGCTGGGCGGCAAAAGTTTTTCAATTTTGCACCAACAAATAGCTAACAATAGCCTTTTTTATACATCTATACACTCTGGCTATAGTATGGCCGATTCAATCAATATAGCACACAATTGGTCCATTCACACGCCCATTTGGCAGCAGCCGACGGGAAGGCGCATTGAGGCAATGAGGTACGATCCTTGGCGTACTTTGCGTCCAGTTTGGATTCGTTGAGAGTCCAGTTTAGTTCGGCTCAGTTCGGTTCAGTTCAGTTGAGTTAAGTTCAGTTTGGCAAAGTTTTGCTAACAAAAAAATTTATATATATATCAAAAAATTAATTTAAAAACTTATTTCAATATCAAAGTGGGCCCAAAGCTTAGGCAGACCACTCTGTCCATGCTTCCCTTCCCCGCCCGCTCTACCCACAACCTAAGCGCCACAAAGCGTGTAACATTTAATAAGATTAAAATGAAAATGTCGTAACAGTTTTCTTTTTCACTTTGCGCTTGGCCAAATGTGCACAAAACAAAATCGCGACCAATAGGCGTGAGCCATCTTCAGTTTTCTTTTGCGTTTTCTTTTTAAGTCAACAATTTGTCTGCACATTTGAAGATGCCACCAAAAAAAATAAGTTTTTCAAGCGTTCAAAATCAATGCCAAATTACTTTGGTAAGAGCGACAACAACGTTTTCATAAGATCAAACAAAATGTAAGTTCAATGAATATACTATATAGTGTATGATAAAAGTCAAAATTGTTGGCCACACTAATTGTGTCTGAGTCAAGTGACCTTTCGCAAAGATTGCAATCTGTTAATGGAAAATTTCATTGCTTTTAATATAAGTTCATTATAAGATTGACAAATGATATGATATAAAATGCGTTTAAATCAATAAATTCAACATTTTATTGTCTCAGGCGATGGAGCTTAATCAATTAATAGTTTGCAGTTTGTAATAAAAATATCTTTGACACTAGTTTACACACACATACACTTGGCCTAATACCCTTTTAATCGAGCAATTATAATGAAAAATACTTTCTGTCTTTTAGTCTTTACTAGATTAATCACACTTTGACGACATTAATTAAATGTGTAGACGAAAAATGCGTTAGTCCCAATGCGTCGTAACAAGAGACAAGAGACAAAAAACAAGAACAAGAGAATAAAACAAACAGCAACAGTAAAAACGAAGAAAAGAAAACATTAAAAGTCAAGCGAAAATTGGGCAAGTAAAATGGACTTGCAGACAATTATTTACAATGCGATGTGTTCAACTTAACAAAAACACAAAACAACAAGCAACAGAAGAAGTACAACACTAAAGTAGTGAGTATATGTGTGTGCGAGTGTGTGTGTCTTGAGCCAATAACACTAATTCTTAAGCAAGCGAAAGCAACACGCGAATTGTAAGAGCAATGAAAAAGCTGCTGCTGCTGCACTCAAACCAAGAAAACCAACACCCAGCGCCAATTGAAAAGAGAGGCGGAGACGAGAACTTCAGAACATGCCACATGGCTGCAAAGTATTGCGACACAAAATGCTCGCTTTGGTGGTGGGCGTGTTAGCGTGGGCGTGGCACATACAAGCAGCTTGCAAAAGAATTGCTGAAAATCACTCAAAGTTTGGGGCGTGGGGAGCTGAGCGCTTGGTACCACACGTTGCAGCAACAACCACTGACTGCTAATGTGCAACAACATTTGCAGTGCTGTGATACACACACACACACACAAACACACGCATTCACACATAAATGCTCTCGGGAGAGCGTGCACATTTTTGGCATAATACAACAAAATTGATTTGAAACATGCATCATTATCGGCATCGTCGACGGTATGGCAGTGAGCTCCCGCCCCCCACCGCTTCTCTTAACACCCCCTGTGTAACGTCAGGCAGGGCACTTACTTAGTGTTGCTATTGCTGTTGCACTTGATGCAAGTCTTGCAACACTTGTGTCATTCAATTCAATGACGCTCATTCATTCAACGTTTTGCAACTCATATGAGAAACAGCTATTGAAGCATCATTAGCTGCAAGCTTTTAGTGTGGTTGCATACCCCTCGCCCCTCGATCCACACCCTCCCGGCTTTGGCCCTAACTCGCTCTCCCTCACTCAACAGTTGCCACAGACAACGTTACGTATGAGTAATGTATGCATGCCATTTACATTGATTTGTGATGCAATGAAGAGCGACAGAGTTGAAGTGAGAGAGAGAGAAGAGAGAGAGAGTCAGTGTAATGTATATATATAGTACTTCACATAGAACACTTCTGCTTTAATGGCATCTTTAAGCTGCTTTAAGACCTTTTGAAGTGCTAAGCTCTATAGCGAATGGCAAAGTCTTAAGATTTTTCATGGCTTATTAAAGGGTTTTATGACAAAAGAATAAGAAAAATATGCACAATCCTGAGATAATGAATGTTATTGTTGAACAAAACTGTCAAACGGGAACGAAACGTATAGTCCTTCTCTTGGAGTCTTTTGAAGTGCTTGGCAGTTTCCAACTACCTTAAAGCACTTTGTCACAGCGAACTGCACTTAGTTTGATTGATAAATACATTTAAAAAAAATATTAAACATTTGCTGACGTTAGAAGCAAAGCAGATTCTATTCAATTCAATTCAATATTTGGCTATTATGCATGTGGCAAAAAAAAATATAGCTTATACGCCATGGTTGTCCAGCATGTAAATGGCAAAACTTACAAAAGGAAAAAAACAATCAGCAAAATGGTTACAGAACATGCTCGTATTCAATAAAGCACCCAAAACGAGTGCTAAAGTATGCAAACTTTGAAAGGAGCCGGAGGACAAGAACGGACCCAAATGGCATATGTTTTGGTTTGTCCCAGTCGATATTGTCAGCATTGTTGTTGTTGTTGTTGTTGCAACATTATCACGTACGCTAATGCGACAAAAGCGCAACGAGGAGCAAAATGTTTTGAAAATTTACTTAGCTATTGCCAACGTTTTTCGTTTTTGCTTCGACAGGCGAACGCCTTACACAATGCGTGCATGTGTGTCCCAGTATGTGTGCGTGTTGAGGTGAGTGTATTGCCTGGGGTCCTGGTCCTGACTGTGGCCCTGGTTTATTTGCATTCCATGTGCCACATCCGCCTGCCGTTTCCTGGCGTTACTTTAAGCGCAAAATACTTTTCCGCTGCTCGACTTACAATTGGGGAGTGTTAGGAGTAGAAGTAAGTAGAAGTACCAGCTGCTGGAAAATTGCTGCAAAAATAATAACAATATTTGGTGTGCGCGCGCGTGCCTTTTGGCCGCGGCACATGCGGCGTATGCGTATTTTGTGTGCAGCTTAAACATTGGCAAAACAGCGCGGCCCAACAATAGTCAACCACAACAGCGCATTGCACGGCACAAACATTCGGTGCGCTCAGGTGTACGCATCACAGACAGTGGGGCGGGAATTGCAGCGGTGGGCGTGGCAGCTGCGGCTACGGCTGCGGCGATTGCGGCAGGCAGTTGCCAGTCAAATACATACACAAAAGTTGCAGTTGATGTCAACGAACGCGTCGAGTGATGTGTTTATACATTTCGTGAAATGACAGAAATTGAATAAAATTTATGCGCTTGACGCCACCGCTGCCGCCTCTCGTCCCCGCACCCGCTACGCTACGATGTCAACCTGGGTCCACACGAACGTGAAACCGCACAGGAAACCAACAACTGAACGGAGAAAACGCAAAAATATTACGTTGATGGCAAGCAAAGCATTTCCCATGACAAAATTGCTGATGGTGGTGGTGTTGGTGGTGCAGAGGCAATAGGGTATTGCCACAATTCGCATATGAAATATATGTGCGAAGGTCATTTGGATGTTGCGCCGCTGAAATGTGGCATTTAAATGCATAACAAACTGCATGCAACTTCTGATATATTCTCAATTTATGCAACAGTATACAGTTGACAGAAGTGAAACGAGACAGACAGAGAGAGGGAGAGAGAGAAAGAGATAAGCAATTTTGTGATTTAAATATTGCTCTTTAAAAGTCACAATAATGATTTTTGCGAGCTTTTTCTCAAAGGCTTATTGTCCAAAAGAAGCCCAAGCATTCTGCTGCTGCTTAACATTCCCTGCCCTGTGTGTTATAGTTTCTTAAAAGATTACAAGCAGATTAGTTGCTAGTTAATTTGAAGCTGCTTTAAGTTAAGAGCGTTACATTAAAGCCTTATGTGGCTTCTAGCTTGCCAGCAGTTTCAATTTGCACTGGCTTCCATTGTTTAGGGTGGTTTAGGGTGGCCACGGCACTGGTTGGGTGCGACATCAAGTGCTTTGCTGCACCGCCAAGTCTTTTGGCCGCACAATGCACAATTTTATGGACAACGACGTTGGTTTATTGTTGCTGCTGCTGCTGCTGTTGCTTCAAAATATGCATTTTGCGTTGGCTTTAATTTTATTTTTCGCCTTTTGTCGTTGTTATTTTTATGATTATATACATTTTTTTTGTTTGTGCACTTTTTATGGCAAACTTTTAAAATGGCAGCAGCGCCGAGAGTGGCAGAGGGGCAGGGGCATCACAATTTTTGCTCAACAAGGATAAGAGAACAAAAGGCGTTGGTCGGTCGTCATGGCTGCCGGCGACGAACTGTGAGAGAATGCTGAGAGAACTGTGACATGGTACAGCGACCATGTCATATAGCTTCACTTGTTGTTGTTGTTGTGGCTGCCACTTTTGTTGCTGTACTCATACCACAGCTGTTTGCCACTAAGCGCAGCAGCTCAGCTTTTGAATCTTGTTCCCAGTTTGCTGTTGCTGTTGCTGCTGCTGCTGCTGCTTCAGCTGCCGGCGACCGCATACCACAAACGCTTAAATCAAATTAACGCATCTTGACTGCAACAACAACAACAAGAATGAGAATGAGAACAACACGTTGACAATAGCCAAACTTGTGGCATTTGCGGGGCGTGGCCAGTTTACATAGTCAGCGAACAGTTTATGCCTTCTTTTCACAATGCCAACAACTAAATGGAAGATGACAATGACAGTTGATGCAGCAAACGCTAAGCTAGCGCTCTACACACAGAGAAAAGAGAGTGTTGAACCAAACTAAACTTTAAATTAACACGAACTAAAACCGATTTTGGTTAGTTTTAAAGATAATTGCTCCTTGAAAAACTTCGTATTCATTTTGAATTGTAGAAGTTTTCAATCTGTTCATTTTCTTTATGTACATTTTTATCTTTAGACAATGAAACAAAGAAAATGGAAGACCAACAAAATATAGTTTGTAATTAAACGGCGACTGTCTTAAACGTGGCTGGGCTCAAGCCAACCAGCGGGGATTGCACAGATTAAAGAGGCGAGGTCATCATCCTTAAGCTTAAGACTAAAAATAACCGCTGGCCATAAATTTCAATTATGCTGATTTCACAGCAAGTCTTTGAAGTGTGCCGAGTGCAAGTTTTGCAATCTTTTTTTTGTTTTTTTGTGCACATACATTAAAGCGGCAGCTAGAAGCAGCTGCCTGCTGGTTGTCCATTGTCCTCTTGGCCAGGACACTGCATAGTGCGGCAGTGTATGACAACATGTGTCGCTGTGTGCCGGCAGCTGTGGAACGAAACGTAACGTAACGAAAAGGAACGTTACGGAACCTGCCATGTTGTGTTAAGGATATTGCTAAACAGGATGTCCAGGCTACAAGGAATTTAACAAAATGTTGCAAAAGAAATGCCATGCAACATCAGCAACAACAACAACAAGAGCAATAAGAATACCAACAAGAATAACAACTAAACAAATGCGGCCGGCAGCAGTACTCAGGAGTTGCCACAGCAAGTGTGGCACAGTGGTTGTAAATGGAATAACTGTTTCAATAAATAATGAGTTGTTGATACGCAAGAGAGCAAGGCGCAAAAAACAAAGAGATTATCCTGATATCCGAATTGAATTTGCATTATTTAAAAGGTCTAGGCACCAAGCTAGAGAGCCTCAAAAAAAAAGCTAGACTCAAACCTGGGTTAAACAAGCTATGTATGAAGGATTCTAGTCAAAGTTCTCAACAATAATAGTTTTTTTTTTAGCAAAGTCATCTCAATAACCACGTACATACATTAGCATTAATCTGACAGATGTGCAAATGCAGATAAAGAAGATTTTCGTCTTTGTTGAGCCCACTGTTGCAGAAGGCAAATGCATTTTAGCAAATCCAGCAGCGACTCCTTTGTGGGCGTGGCAACGAGACAGTTGTAGTTGTAATAACAGCAGCAGCACATTTCAAATGCAAATGTGTTTGTGGTGTAAATGCAGTTTTACAAAATATAATATAAGCGATGTCGACAATATATATATATATGTATGGCATGGCGTAGAAGGAAAATGGGGCAGGGGAGGGAAAGCAGCGACAAGGCTGGGTATGTCTACACTATGTGCATAAAATTTGCAGGATTTACATTTAAAAAACGCACAAAAAGCAGTCAGACGGCTGACGAAGGCGGCAGGGGCAAGCGGGTAGATGCAACATTGTTGTTGTTGAGCTGCTTTTGGCCAAATGTGGTTTTAACTCTTTACGATTCTGATGACGACGACGACGACGACGATGATGATGACGACAACAAAACGGCGACTGCGCGAAGACATTTTGCCAAGCAATGCAATTTAGCTAAGTGCGTTTAGCTGGACAGAGAGGCATGGGGGTGTGGAGGGTGAGGTTTTGACAAGTAAGTGCTGTAAATGAAAATGAATGCACATTTCTAAGCACACATATGTATAAGTGTGTGTGTGTGTGTGTGTGTGTGTGTGAGTGTCTTTGTGCTTATGTCTGTGGGCAATCAGTGCAAAGCGTTTGTCGGCTTAAGGCCTAGACCCTAAAATGCTGTTGCCTACTTTGCGGCGCGGCTAGTCGTTGGAAGGCAACTCTACTTTGGCAACTGGCAGTTGGCACTTGGCACATGTCTGCATAAATCTGGTACTGTCCAGGCCACGTTTTATAACGAGCTTTAGGCATTTAGATAAATTTCAAAGCTGATTTGCTAAAGCAGCAAGCGGCAAGGGGAGCTCAGTATGCAGTGAGGTTGTGGTGGTTGTGGCACGCCCATTTAGCGTTAAATGTGCAAAGAGTAAAACTAACCACATGAAAGTCGCTTTCAGTAGCAAATACATACAAATGCACATGTGCAACATGACAGGCTGCAGTTGAGTAGCATAGAAAATACTAAAGAGAGAGGCAAAGAAAGGAACGGAGAAAGAAAGATAGAGAGAGAGAGAGGGTGTGAAGGGAAGCTGTAGCCCGCAGGAGACATATATACGCACACAAATAGAAGCCCGCAGGAGACACACACACACACACACACACTTACATATAGATACACTCAAGGGCCACGCCTGAGAGCCACAGAACCTTAACCAAGTTAGGCAGCGGCCAGGGACCAAAGACAGACAAACAACTAAAAAGGGGTCGAGGGACAGGATGTGGCAGAGAACGGGAGCAGGGGGCTGAGGCGAAGATGGATACGCACTGTGACCAAGAGCAAGAAGTGTAAAGAATGCTACTGACAATGTACAAAGTGCAAAACTAATTTTACAGAGTGTAGCCTTGCAGCAGCAGCAGCAGCAGCAGCAGCAACAGCATTAGAAACAGTTGCAGCAACAACAACTGTGACAGACGAATGCGCAACAGCCCGAAGAGTCAGCTCAGCTCAGTTCTTGCAACATGTTATATGTAAGTTTGTGCGTGTGTATGTGTGTGTGTGTGTGTGCCATGGACATTGCTGCCTCGCAGCTGTAGCAGCAACAAGCTTAAAGTGAAATCTATCATACGCCATGTTGCCATACATGTACACAATACATGTGTGACACTTGGCGATTCGCATTTGTATCGGCCTTTAATTTAAAATATGTAAAAGGGTAGAAGAGAGAGTAAGAGAGAGAGAGAGAGGGATGGAAAAATGCATTGGTTTACAGTTAAATGAAAGATTGTTGCAAATATAATATGTATAACCTAAATGGACAGAGCTTGAGTCTAAGGCACTGACTGTTGACAAATCACTTACAACCTTAAACTCTGCAATGCGTGTGCTTTGTTGTTTGTGTCCTTTTAACTGACAGTTTGACAAGGATATGAAGTCGACAGCTCTAAAGTTGGCAGTTGATTGGCTTGATTTCAATTGTTTGCGCTTTGTTTGTTGCCTAATTGCTTAGATTTGTTTTGTTCGTTTTAAGCCGATTAAAGCCAGAACCACAATTTGTTAAAAGCTTTTGCTTCTGTGGCCGGACAGGTGTTTGCTCAATTATGTTAATCGCCAGTAACAAATACATACATCTTGTATTATATACACATACACAATCAAGAGCCGACAAACCCGAATACAATCAAAAGTACAACATACCTGCCTGCAGGACATATCACAGTCCCTATACAAACATATAGAGACAACCCTTGGCCTTATCGTAAGTACTTTGTGGTGCTTCACGAGAGTGTCACTCCTATCTCTCTCTCTCTCTCTCTTTGTCGCACAAAAAAATATAAAGAAAGCCAAGTAAAAAGTTTGAAAAAATGTAATCAAGCACGTAACTTGCACAAATTTTCTGCACTTTTGCCAAGCCAAAAAAAGGGCAAAATGGCAAAAACCCGCAGGCACAACACACGACAAACACACACACACACAGTGACGAAAAAAGGAAAGGGTCCGGTTAGGATACGCACGAAAGGACACACACATACATATGTATGTATAATGGCAGCTAGACGAGCTGGCCTCAAAAGATTTACCAAGTGTGTTTGATGCTGCCCAAAAACTCCTTCAATCCTTTTCACTATGAACTTTAGTCTTGTGTACCCAGCATATAAATACAATGATTAAGAAGGTGTCTTAACACAAAGTCTTGATCTATTTGACAAACATAAGATCTGGTTAGAAGGTTCTTACGATTGAAAATACATAGACGGATATCTGATACCAAAGTTTTAAGGATTTTTAATAAGAAAACTTAATTTTACTGAGTATCTTTTAGCTAAGACACCTTGTCTTCTCAATACGTGCTTGTTCTTTTGTCGCAACGAAACACCGAAAAGTCAAAAGACAAGTTAAAGACTTTAAAATCCGCCTTCGATAAAGTGATTGAGCGTGTGCCTTAAGCCTGGGGAGAATTCATCCAAAAAAACCTTAAGAAAAAAAAAAGGTTCAATGGGAGTCATTGTGAGAGCGTTAGACAGGTAGATGAGCTGCCTGCACCATTTGCCCACCTTCAGCGTCAAGTTGACTCGAGTCAGGACGAAATCAAATGAAACTGATCCTGCCACAAAGAGCTGAGGCAGACGAAAATCGAAGGAAAATCTAAGCAAAAGGCAAATGCCAGGCGCATTGCCAAAATGCTCAGACATGATATAAAATTATTTGTCAATGCTATTTTCAACAACTTTTCCAACATTTCATTTCGTTTTCATTTTTGGCATGCGACACGCTTTTATTTTCTTTTTCTTCACAATTCTACCCCTTCTTTTCTGGCTTTTGCGGTCGCTGCTCGCTGTTTCGGTGTTTGGTGGTGTCGTGGATTGAAGCGCATTACTTTGCATTTCAGTATTTCAGTTTCAGTTTCGGTTTCAGTTCGACGAGTTTCTTTATTTTCAGCTATGGAATTGCATGTCAAGCGGCTGCAGACATGCAATGACAGCCATCGAAACGGCAGCACAAAACTTGTGATTGCTTTCAAATGTTTTATTAGTTTACTCTTTGGGGCTTGTCTTTGAATGACAACAACAATCGGAACGTTAGTTGCATTGCGGTTCTATGCATAGTTTGTGTACTTGTGTGTGTGTGTGTGTGACAAATATTATGGCAACAGATGCGACATTTTGGGTATGGTTTGCTACGAATACACATATTTGAGGATTATATTCCGAAAAGGATACGTTTGTGTTGATTACATAGAAGTTATGTTAACAAGCTTTTAATATACGAAAGCTAAGGGACATAAAATGGTATTAAATTTATCTTAAGGCAACATCTTGAAGTTGTTCTTTTGGAATTACAGCCAGAACGAAGGATGAAACTTTACTATAAATACATAAATTCTCATTAGACACCAAGTACTACATGAGACATCGAATGAACGAAGACAGCAGCAATATAATTTAAATATTTTACTAAGTTTATATACTTCAAGCAAACTTACTGGACTTGCATAAGTAGAAATATGCTGCAGTTTGTGTTGCAGCCAGCAAATTTATACGAAGCTTAGCTTAAGGCGTTTCTCGACAGGATGTTCCGGATTTAACTGACATGAGTTCTGGCTCTGGCACATTTACCTTCGACTACTTCAAAATTCAATTAAGCAACAGACGAAATCAATACACCTGAGTCATGAATCTTTAGCTGCATCCTCCTTCTGCTATCTCATACTCTCTCTCTATATAGCTGTTAGCTCAGCCGCAGGTAGCGCTGGCAGGATGTAATTTTCGTTGCCGCTCATTAATTTTGTCTATTTACAAGGAGTTTTTGCCGCGGTGCTTTCTTCTGCTTCTTTTACATTGCTGGTATATTTGTTCTTGTTGTATTTGTTGCTGTTTTCTGGATTTTGGTAGACTAGCCATTGCAAGTTTTTTAAGTGGTTTGCGGTTTATCATTTCAGGTTTTTGCTGCAACGCTGGGAAATGAAATGCAGCTGACCTGGGAGCGAGAGGGAGGGTGAGATGGTGAGAGTCGGTAGTGGAGTTCTTTATCGTACGGCATACTCTGGAGGCAGCTTCAAACAAAACTGTGCGCAAACAGGAAATAACGGTAACGCTGCTTCATTTCCGCTTTTATTAAAACATACTTTTGCCGTTGTATCTCATCCGTTTCGTCTTCTTTATGCTGCTGCTGCTGCTGATGCAGACCATATTTTTTTATCAGGCTGCGAGCTTGCGTCCTTGTTGTCCTTGTCGCCATGTTGTTGCTGCTGCTCTACAGCTGCTTTAAACTTGTTGTTGCTATTGCTGTTGCTTTTGTCACTTCCGCTAGCCGCCCGCAGTTTTTCACTGCTAAAACTTGTTCACTGCTTGCTACTACTACTTTTAGTACTATTTTTTTTTGTTTTTCTCTCGCGCACAGTTTTGCGGCTTGCGCTTCAAAAGCAGTCAGCGGATGTTGAGCCACCTTTTTGGCCGGGCATGCAAACAGCGGTCGCCTCCCCAAGAGCCGCCGCAACTAGTTGAAAGTAGCCAAAGGTAATTAATTTTGTTGCTGTAAGTTTTATACAAGCAACGAAGTAGTACGAGTTTGAGGACTTCTCTCCTTCCCCCGTTGGGCAAACAGCAGCAGGCGAGTGCCATCAAACCGCGAAACTCAACTTTAGTTAGCTCAGCTCTCAGTTTAGTTTAGTTTATGGCCAGAGCTAGGGAGCCAGGTGACGTTGGTACGCCTTTGACAGTGTATAGCGCAAATGGATTTGCCATTTTCCATTTTCACGTTTTTCGTTTTCCATTTACTTACTGCTTCTCATTTAGAATGAGTGGCCGCCACCAATTTAATACTACGTTTCTTTTACTTTCACGTTTACGTTTACGTTTACTTATTTTTATTTCTGTTTTTTTTTTTTCGTCAAACTTAAGCAGCTGCTGCAGTGCGTGGTGCATTTTTTCCATTTTCCGCTGCAATTTTCCATTTTCTTGTCATGCTGCAATGTGTCTATTAATTTTGTGTGTGCCACGCCTCATTTGACGCTGACAAGCAGCCCTTGATAAATGACTAGCAGAAAATTCACTTTTCCCTACAGTCCTCAGTGCTGCGAACAAGGCATTTAATGAACCATTTGAATTGGCTGCCTTGATTTGGTAAAGTGAATGAAAGTGAATGTTATTATGGCCCAGATTTTATTCGCATACCATGTTGTTGATACTTTTATTGGTATCGAATATAAAGTTAATTTCAAAAGTTCCTTGAACTACAGATATTATCTTTGGGCCCAGAAAAAGCATTCATTTCACATTTGTCAGCTTATCTGAATACTCAACTCGGGGCTCGCACTTAAAGTTACTGACACAGAACAACAAATGTCAAGACTTTGTTGGGTCACCTCAGCAGTTGTTGTTGTTAGTGTTGTGTTGCCAACACCTAGAAGAAACAATAACAAGCAAAAGCAAGTCTGTCTGGCCTTTGGTCTGACCCAAACAGATAAGACAGCGTAGTACATAAAAGTGAAAATCCTTAGGCCATGTCTGAAACTAAAAATGTAACTGTCTTTTGCTTGGAAACATGACGCGTTAAAGTCAAAAGTTGTGACTATAGCAACGGCAGCAAAGAGCAACAAAGCTGAGAGCCATCAAGTGCCACATCGTTGGACAGGGACCAAAAGTAAAACTACGCAAGTGAAATGAAAATGAAACGAAGTTATCATGGCTCAAAGCACACTAGCTATTATTTCGAGTCTTCGGGTCTTCGAGTCTCAAGGATAAGCGTTTCGAGGCGTGGCACAACCACACACACATATATATAGTAAAAAGCAATCCTCAAACTGCAGCCTGAGCCAGAATGTGCCACAAAGCCCATGCCAAGGGTTCAAATGAAATTCTAGTGCGTTCCGGCTAAAGTGCAAGGCGAAACAAAAAGCCTGAACTGAAGCCAAAGCCGGAGACCAATCGTAGTCGTAGTTGTTGCCGGGTCAATGTCAAAAGTTAAAAACGCAACCAGCAACAGTAAAAGGCAAGTGGCAACATTTTAATCAAAGACAGAAGAGCCGCCCCTGTTGAGCTTAGTTCGAGTCAAAGTGCAGGGCGCAGGATTTAACAAGCCAAGCCATGGCAACAATAACAATCCAACACAAAAAAAAAAGCGAAAAGAAGATGTGACAACAACAAGCATTCAAAGAATATCGAGTAAAAGCAAAACAAGTGAAGCCTTTGAAATTGCTTTGCAATTGCCTCTGCCACGTGTCCTTCATTATTTCTTCTTTCCTGTGTATACTCTTGCATAGCAGCCTTTTAGCCTTGGCTACGAGTTTGCTATTTCAACAATTGACTCAGCTCTTGTCTTATAAATTTAACTTTGATGTGCTTAATACGATAGCAAAATTGTCAGATACTTGAGCATTGATTCAATAAGTTCTGATTGTCTACTAGAGTATTCATAGGACGTTGTGTCCAAAGTGTTTTTTTTTTTCAACGCAACGGGATAGTTAACGGCATTATCACATGTCCATGTCGTATTCAGTAGTCCTTCAGTTGGGGTATATGGCAAGCATGTTTATTGCAGTGCTGCTTGTTGTTGCCACCTTTAGTTAAGCTGCACTGCAAGGCTTCATAATGTTCACCGCATGCGGCTAGGCGGGGCGCCTTGTGGTATGCTACCCAAAACACACAAACACACACACTCAAGTACACAGCATGAAATCAAGCACAGGGCGCAGACATACAGTCTGGCAGCAGATCTCTGGGGTAGGCAGCATTTCGGAAAACGAAAATGAAATGCATGAAATATGATTTGAGTTTTGTATTTGTGTGTTTGTGAGTCTGTCTAACTGCTAATTAATCAAGTCTGTCAAAGGCATTGCCAACATGTTGCCAAGCTCATCAAGGCAAGCCTCATCCACATTCACACCCCACATTCCACATCCTTCCCATCTACATTCAGATCCTTATATATGCCGAGGCCGCATCCTGCACATCTGTTTGAACTTGTCGACTAAGCCGCTGCAAATCCCTTGAAAAGCCTTGCCTGTCTGCACCTGGCAGTCCCGAAATATAACAAGAAAAAAAATAAAATACCACGTAGAATAAATGTACAAAAAAATAAAAAAATATACATAAAACGAGCAAGCATCCAAAAAAAATAAGAGAGAAAAAAACGAGATGTGAAATGAAATGAAATTACAAAATTATGCCAGCTGCGAGCGAACTTTTGCAGCAGGAAGCCCAAGTCAAAGGCGCTTATGAAAATGTGCCGAAAAGAGCCTTTTGCCGAAAGCAAACAAATCTGATGCCAGTGTTAAGTAAGCGAGTATATATCATCACAAGCCAACCTAACCGGTTCTGACGCATTCAAATACATTTCAGATTTTCTTATACGGTTTTTCTTCTTCTCCCTTTGTTTACTTAATTTTGGCACATGTTTACTGTGTGTGTGTGTATTAAAAGTTGCACTCCTTTCTTTATGAGAAAATATTCTCATTATACGTTGCTGTGATCTGCTTAGCACTTATTGTGGTGGTGGTGGTGTGGCTCAACCTGATGCTGCTGCGGATTTGCCACTGAATTATATGCTAATTATGCGTTAAGCATTCAACTTTCTTTAAGTCTTTGGATGCAAAGAGTTGCGAGTTCTTAGAATAAACAGCTTATCGTCTTCGACTTTACGAACTTAAAGCCAAAATGAGAAAATAAGAATATTTGTGGCAAGTGGTAAGTGGTAAGGTGTCGAAAATCAAATACACTTTGAGATACTTTATATGAAAGTAATCTAAAAAAGCATTGTTAAACAGACTTTGCTTTGTGCTTAAAGGATGCAAACCCAAATCAAATAAATATCAGTTTGCAATGAATGCTTGCCAAGTTTATTGACAAAATCAAAGTATGCTCGGCGAGAGCATTTAAAAAGATTTTACGCTCGGTTATTATTTACTTTACTTTTGCAAATCCGCCCTCTTACGCGCTTGGCCAAGAAATACGTAGGCAGTGGCCGGCGACTGCAGGACGAAGGATTTCCGTTAATGGCGGCGTCTGTGCTTTAGACTGAAACGTCAACGGAAACCCACGTTAGACCGCGCCAACAAAACAAAATCTTCAATGCAAAAAAAAAAAGAAAAGCAAAGCTCTGCGTGGAAATGGAAATAGAGCTGAAATAAGGAGGTGGAAATACCAATGCAGCTGGGGGAGGAGAAGAGCAGATAGAGATGGTAACGTGGCGTATAAGAGATATGCCTGAATGGTTTTTGCCTCGATTTGTTGTGCTGAGTACGCAGCATATGGCAAAAGTTTAAGTAAGCATTTTATATTTATATTCGATTCCAATACACATACACACAAACATATTTTCGAATTTGTGTGCAGCTGCAGCTGCTGAAAGAAATATGAGAAATTGTAGCATATATTTTTTTGTTGTTGCCTGTGTTTGGTCTAACTCAACTTTTATTTGTTTGCTTCAGTGCATGGCACAGACATTTTGCGGTCGAGCGAGTCAAAGCCTTAGCTCTTTTCTCCATTTAAATCGAGAAATTCGTGAGAGAAAGATATGAAACGAAACAGAAAACAGAAGAATAGCAGCGAGAAAGAAAAAAAAAAAGAAAATTCAAAAGAATATGGCAATGGAAAGTTATCTGACTGTAAAATACTTTGTACAAAGTGTGAAAATTTTTGAAATGAGTTTCTAAGGCTTCCATGCAAAAGGAGTTAAGCAGTTCTTCAAAATGAATAAGGCTACGAATACTTTGACATAAAGAAACTTATGTTCAATAAACCAAGTAAACTTTTATCATCATTGCCCAAACTGTTCATCAGAAACTGCAAACAAAGTCGAATTTCGGTTTATTGTTGCACTTGCTGTTGCTTTGCTGTTATTGTTATTGGCTGCCATATGAGCTGAAATGTTTATCGTAGTGTAGCTTTGGTCACTTTCTGGTCAGTTGGCATTTCAATAAGCAGTCGCATTTTGCATATGTGCAAACTAGTTTTTCCCCACAAAAATCAACAACAAGCAAAGCGCTTTCAATACAGATAAATCAAATAACGAATTTGGAACAGACTCATGCAATCCGCTTTTGATGTCTAAGCAAGTGGTCGCATTTCATATTTTCTGCATTCCATTTGTGGTAACATACACGTACACTTGTGAAAAAATGTTGTGCTGCGTCTCGAATGTATGTGGCATGAGGTATTTTTTTCTTGAAGGAATTTCCTTGCTTATTTCAATATGAACTGTTTAGAAATATATGCATTGAATGCATGCTTTAAATATATAATAATGTTCAGAGATAGCATTTTAAAGGTTGTTGGTAAAAAACAGTTTAAGAGTCTTAATAAAAATTGCAAACAATTTGAAGTGCACTTTCAAAATCAACATTCTGTATCCAAAACTCTTGATTATTGTTTCAAGTGTAACTGTTTCGAGCAGTTCAGAGAATTTTTATGATTACTGCCCACTACAGCACAGTTTTATAGTAGAGCAAAGTTTGCCACTTAAGAACTGGAAAAAACTTCGAAACTTACCTCCTTCATCGGTCATCACCAATATGGTTGTCTCCGGGCCGAGTCCCTCTGGATTGAACACCTGCACGGTGACCTTGTATTGGGTGTACGTTTGCAGGTTTTGTATCTCGTGGCTCTGCAAGGAAACATAAAAAGAAAATGTTATTATTAAAAACTTCCACTTAATATGCGCTGCTATTAAAATGAACTGTGTACAGAGGCTTCTTTTTCGCCCTAGCTATCCTTGTGCCTCATTTTGCTGCGTGTTGCCTGTGCCTGCCAGCTTTCCTGTGCCAGTTGCAGCCACGGCTGCTTCAAGCGGAAATTGCCCAATGAACACTTTTGTGCGTCGTTTGGCAAATATGTATGCACGAAAATTGCAGACGTTAAAAATGTATTTGCTTCTGTTGCGACGGCGGTGTTAAAAAAAAGGAAATTGAGTTGGCCATGGCCGCCATCTTAATTGTACTTCACAAACACTAGGTGTGTGTGTGCAAGTGTGTGTGTGTGTGTATACACACAATACATATGCGCCAAAAGCAATCATTGAAGGATGCGCTGGAAGTACGGCAAAAACTACTTACTTACATATCCATATACACACACACATATATATGGGTGGGGGGACCGGGTGCGGCTTATTAAAATTGTACGTAAGGTCAAAAGCAGTGCGAAACCATAAAACAAGCCGCTGGCTTTGAGTATCTCACAGACACACATATGCAGAGACACTTACACACATGCATACATGCTGTGGTTAAGCCCAAAATGGCTGCCTGCTACAACAAACACAATTTATGTTGCATACATTAGGGCGCCCGCTTCTGTTTGTTGCTGTTCCTATGCCTGCCTGTGCTGGACCGCAAAGCGGTTGAATGAGTAAGGCGGAGTGAGGCACAGGAAACAGATAGACAGAGAGAGAGAGAGAGAGATGGAGAAAGAGAAAGCCTGTGTGCTTAGAAACGGATTGACTGCCATGCCAAAAGCTTAAGTGGCTGCTGGGCGCCAGGCTTGGCCAGCGAATGCTTTGATTTAACAACCAACATACACTACACATGTATATACTATCAGTTTTACCCTCGACCCATTAAAAATGGGGTAAAAAAAAATGAAGGTATTATGTAGATTTTGCAGTATAACAGGCGAACAGATGGGTTGGAGAAAAAGTTTCTGAGCATCATTTAGAAATGAAATCTTTTAATTTTTTTGATGATATAAAATCTACTAAAACTTAATACCGTAAGACAATTATAATGGTAAAGGACTTGAGTACACAGTATCAGCCAGTCAACCCTTAACAAGCTCAACACTTTTTTCCTGTTTTGTGCATGTGAATAGGCTAGATTTTAGTTGCTTTTTTGGTTTGCGCTAATGCCTTTATATAATTTTATTTTATGTAGTCGCCACTCGAGAATGGCCTTTAGTGGTAGAAGTAAATGAGCCTCGAAATTTACAACTGTTGCCTCCGTTGTTACATGTTGCCAATGGCCAAAAGTTGGCCAAAAGAACTTGGCTAGTTAATTGATATAATGTAATTGATAAAGTCAAGTTTGTAAGTGTTTGGTGTGTGAGTGCGCTTGGCTAAAAGCATGATAAATTGCTAGCATCTATACATATACACACACACACACACATACATGTATAGAGATTCGATGTGTGAGCTGTGACGCAAAAGCTGGTAATTAGTGCTATGCCCAACACTGGGCGCATCATTAAAACTTTCACCCTGATACTTTTACGTATCCTAGCAGCCAGTCAAAAAGGTGTAAAGCGAAACTCAAACAACAATTAACAACAATAACAACAACAAGTCAAACAACATCAACATGTATAACTATGTTGCAACAAATTTGTAGCTTGCCACATGCCACATCTAGCATAGAGCACAGAGCACATACGTATCCTTTGAGCTAAGCACAGAAGAAGGAAATAAAAAATAAATAAAAAATTTGCTATCAGGCACAAAGTTTACACGGTTTAGTTTTCACTTGGTGGCTTTTGTGTGAAAATCGCACGGCGTAAAACGAGCAAAATTTATGCTTTACGGCGCAGAAATTTTAATTAGAAAATTGGCAAATTTTAACGTTGCGACCACGAGTCGTACCTAGCTCGAGGACTCGAGGCGTTTTTACACGTGACAGCTCAATGTAGCCCAGGGTCGAGATGCTGCTTGGGCGGCAAAGGAGAGAGTTTTTTTTTTTTTTTGACAGCTTACGGCACTGATATGGGAATAGAAAGGCAGCAGAAAGCTATGCCCTCGAGTTCAGCAGGACTTACACACACGCATGCACCCGAATTACAAAAAAAAAAACAAACTGAAGTCGCACGTTTCTGCCTGCAAGGATAATATTTCAACATTTCACAAACTGACATGCAAAAAAAAATCTCAAAAAAAAAAAACTCAAAAAAATGGTTACAAAGATAGAATAAAAGAGCGCTCAGCTACAGCTACAGCTAGAGCATCAGCTTCAGCTCTAGTTGTGTTTTGCCAACGGGTCCGGCGTCTAGATAACTGCAAAATATGCACTCAAGCACAAAAGCGTGCCATGTCCCTATCAGCGGAACCCGCACACACACACCCCCACACCTATTGCATGGCATAGTTTTTTGGCATTTTAGGCAAGTACGTCGCGTCGAGTGTCGTACGTGAGCATTATCGCTAATAATTTTTGCATATTTTAAGCGACCAACGTCCCACCCTCAATCTCACTCTAACGCTCTTCCACTTTGCCGCACAGCACCCAACTCCCCTCCATTATCAAGCATTGAAAATAGTGAAAATTCAAAAATGCATTCCATGCTCTGCATATTATTGGCTTAAATGGCATGGAGCAGTGGCGAGTGCACGGGCTGCTGGGTTGGCGGTCTGTGGCGGCGGCGGCGGCGTTGTATTCAAAAATGTTCACTAAACATTTTATTTAGCCATTGTACTTAAAGCGGAAATATGCAAAAAAAATCACTTTAAGCTGCATTATATTAAATGCATGATAATAAGTTTAATTATACAAAGCGTATTTACGGCTTTAGGCCTTATTGTTTAATTTGAATGTAAATGTATAATAACAATGATCTCTAATTCAAACTTAAAGCTTAGCATAGTTCCATATATATATTCCTTTTTGGTCGTAGTAAATATGTGAGGCACTTTTTTATACCCCATGCTGCCTAGTCTTTGGGGTGTAGACCATAAAAAAAACTGGTCGTAAATTGGAAAATCAGTTCATTAAACATTGCAAGATGTCCCCACCATCTCCTTCTATTTGCTAATTCCGTTTGCTATTCCCAACAGAGGGGCAACTGTGTAAATATTGAAGTAGTTGTGATTTCATTTCGATACCTTTTGCCACTGTGCGTATCGCATTAAAGTAGTTTCATAAATTCCAAATTCTTTTGGCCCAAATGTAGACATTGCTTTTAGTTTGTGGTTAGCCAAAAGGTACTATTCCCAAGTGGCATGTGTGTGTGCGTGTGTGAGTGTGGCAGCACGTGCCACTTGTGGCAAAAACCCGCATGTATTAATGCCTAACATTCCCACACTTCATTAGTGCCGTCGCGTGTGGTGGCATTCAAAAGATAGAAATACCACACACCCAACACACACACACACACATAGGTAAATAGAGAGGTGAACAGAGTTTGGCCAAAATGGTTGGCCTTGCTCTCAACTAATCGTTAACAAATTGCTTGTGATAGCGACCACTACAAGAGAAATGCCGTTAACGGTAAATGAGCCTCCCCGTTGGTAGATGCTTCGCCCCACCCTCCACCTACTGCCACCACCTTTGCTGCCCCATGTGTGTGCGGCTTGGGGGCCGCCTTAAGCTTGGCACCTGGGGCGTGTCTGTGAGAAAAAACACCTTTGTCGGCAGGTGTAAATTACTTTTTAATACAACGCGATGCGCCACAGCCCAGAACCCTCGAATGACAACACGTAAAACAAGCAGGAACAAGTGCACTTGGCACGCCGAAGATAAGATACCCTTGAGGAAATATGTTTACATATCTACTATCTAATGGAGTCACCGCTTGATGATTTTTGTTAAGTCATGCCAACAATTTATTGGCACAAAGCAAATACCATGAAGAAGAAGCTCTTCTTGTGATTGTTAATGCCCAATCGAAGCTAGAGTATAAATAGTTGTGGGGCAATTGAAAATAAACAAGGTATTTGTAAGCGTAGCAAGCACGAACCCAAAAGCGGTAATCAATGTGGCAATGTTGCACGTTATGCGGCGCCCCATTGCCTGGCATTTTCAATATGTTAAAGTGTCAGAAATGCTGGAAATTCAATTATGCGCAAAAATAGGGTGTTTGTTGTTATTGTTGTTGTTGTTGTTGTGGGACTTACCTCAACGGTGTTATCGCGTATATAGATTTCCTTGGTGTCATTCGGATTGCGATCGCGTGGACGATATGTAATGCGATAGCCAAGAAATTCACCTAGTATGGTGTCGGGAGCCGGTGGCTTCCACGAGATGTACACCGAGGTGGAGGACGTGTTATGGGCCGTGGTTGGTATCGGTTTGCCTGTGGGCGCTGCAAAAGGGGAAGAAGTGGAAGTGAAAATCAAAATCAAAAATCATGAGCATGAGTTTTAGGCAAAAGTTTTCGACTGCCAAAAAACTTGGCACAAACTCAAAAATTTTCAAATTAAAAATGCCGCGCACAGGTAAAGTTTCAGTCGCGTATCGCCTTTGCGTTCGCGTTTTACGTCCGCTTGCGTCAAGTAAAAACGTTGTCTGTGGCATTGTCAAGTTGTCACTGTCACGCAACATAAGTTGCAAGTGCCTCAGCCTGAGCCTGAGCCTGTTTCCCTGTGGGCTGCTCTGTCGCATCAAGTTAAATGGTGCGTGCGTCTCAGCTATCCTAATGTCCTGATGTCCTCCTGATGGGCAGGTAAGCTAGATCTAAAGCTGGGCTGTGATGGTTGGGAGTAGAGAGGGTGACAAGCTGTTCTGGAAGTTTTGTCACTTGGTAACTCTTGGCATGACTGCTTATAAATAAATTAAAAGATATTTTATTTTGCTAACTTTCGGCTTTGACACCCGAAACAGCTGAAAATTGAAAGCTTCAACTAATTTATACAAATTGGACAGAGCCGCAGAGGCGGCAATGCGTGGCAAGGCAGGGCTCTTAATGAGCTACAAGCCACAGACTATTGACTAATTTGCAACCGCATGTGTTGCAACAACAGCCTGGGTCGCATTCCAATATTCTGCGGCATAAATGGAATTTTACGCACAACTCACACAGCCCAACACCCTCTACACAAAAGTTGCTTATTCGAGTCCAGGAGTCGTAAGACAAATGTGTTGCTAATAGCTTGTCGCTGTCGCCATTTGGATATATGTATATATGGCTAGTGCCCCAGGGGGGAAGGGTGACAACTGTTAGCTGTGATTAATGTGTGTGTGCGACGCACTTGGAGGCCTATTGCGAGATGTACGCTGACTTTTTGGGGTTGAGTTTTGCCTAAAAGTAGGCAACGATTAATCATCAGCGCATAACAGCCGCAAGCAGCAGGTGCCACAAACATAAATAAAGACACACAGACAGTTACAGTTACATTACATACAGCCTCTATGCAACTGCAACATAAAAGCAATGTTTTTCGCATGTTCAACTGTCAATATATTTCAATTTGCAGCAGTTTTTTAGCTTAAAGTGTGCCTGAAATGGTCTAAGCCAAAGCAGCTTGATCTACTTTCTTTTCATTAACATTATCTGTTTTTTGATGCTTAAGTGCATGGATGCATAAAAACTTTACAACTTAACGTTAAAATAATTAAATGCATATAAGGCGCAAAGGCAGCAGGTATACACTTTTATGAGATCACAACTTTTCATGTGGCACAACAGCACTTAAAATGGCTGCCAAGGAATGGGTGCGCCAAAGTTGTGACGGCTGCACGGACATAAAATTCAAATGAAAAATTAATGCGATTGTAAAATGTGTCATGTCAGCTGTCTGGTAATTTATATGAGTCACTGTCGCTGGCTGCGAAACGGCCTAACATAATACAGAGCAACTATTGCGCAATTGAAGAGCTAACATTTTTGACTGCACTTACCTTCGCGCAGCGTCACAATGTAGTAGGACTCCTTGGAGGGCGGACTAATGCCCAGCTTGTTAACGGCTAGCACACGAAAGCTGTAAACGGTGAAGGGTGTTAGCCCGGTCACCTGATATGATGTTGCATTCGTTCTCGTATAGATGCGTGCCAGTTGATCCCAAATACCATCCTCGCCCTCGCTATAAAGAAAAGAAAGAAAAAGAAAACAAGGTAAACAATCGATGAATAAATCATTAACAATGCTAAGCTTTTCGTTACGTTTTGTTTTGTTGTTTTTTATCATAAAATCACTTCCTAAATACCATGCGAAATTTATTAATCTTTATTACATTTGCTTCAATTGACACCTGCAAATGCAATTTTTTTATCAGCTATGCCAAATACATTTTAAAACGCCCATCAGCAAAGGGATTACCATAGAGCATACCCAACAAATGCATTATGAAAATGTGTGGGCGGCCCACAGCGAATGTTGTGCGAGTTTGCCATAGATACTAAAATATTTATGCGCTTTTTTAACCACACACACACGCACACACTACACCTATGACGAAATTTTGTTTTGAGATTTTGTTTCCTTTTTTTTGTTTGTTTGTGTATCAATGCGCTGACATTGGGTATTAACGTTTTGTCGTTTGACATGAAACGCATTAAAAAGAGTCTTACCTGAAGCTTAAAACGTCTAAAACAAAATGACAAACTAAGTCTATGGCAACCTTTTGTTTGTGTACGAAACTAAAAACTGCACTTAAACTATATGCTTTGCTTGCTAAATATTAAATTCAATTAAAATATAAATACTTGCCTATTGGAAAAATTTTGTGTTTTTTTTTTTGTATGCAACGCAAAACTTATTTAATTAAAAATGATTTATTTAATGATCAAAATAGAAAGTTTTTGCTTAAATAACCCAAAGCACCATAAATAACCATCATTATGCCTGATATGATCAGACAACTATATCGTTTACTGCCAAACAAGTAATTAAAATTAATATACATTTTTCGGCAAGGGTATAAGGTATAAACTGTAACACACACACACACAGAAAGAACATACCCATTTTGTTTTTGCTTTTATTTTTTTTTGTTTTTTTGGGTCTGTTGTGTCGCATAAATTTGCAACAGAAGCCTCTGAATGGGCATATTTCATGACCAATATAAAAGTGCAGTAAATTTTGTTTAAAGTTGCCAAAAATTTGGCATCGTTTTTGCCAGACACGAGTGTATGTGTGGGTGTTAGTGTGTGTGTGTTTTCACATTATGTTATTAGGGCTTATGAACGGCGTCAGCTGCATGGGATGAATGAAATGCGGCTTTTATGTGTGATTAAAAATGCATTAAATATGAGATGCGGCCGACAAAAAATACAAATATATGATGAAAATATACATTTTTTCATTGAAAGTTGCGTGAAAAAGCATTAAAATTAATAAATGCGTACGAACACAGCACGTTATAAATGTGTGTGTGTTGTTGTTGTGTGTGTAACACATGTGACTGTATTGTCAAAGAGTATTTGGTTCAAACGAACACAAGCTGCTGCTGCTGAGACAGGCCTCGGCAAACAAAAAAAGTCTTGGCGACTTCATGAAAAATGGTCGGTAACGCAGGTTTTGAAAAATGTTTTGCGTCGCGCAAAAAATACAAACAACAAAAACACCGTGTGACAGCAACAAAGACAACAACAAGAGCCAAATAACCGCAATGGCAAATAAATTTGCGGCTGCTTTCAGTCTGCATGTGTGTGTGTGTGTATAAAGCACAATTTTTTTGTAAGCCGCTTACAATTTTTTTTACCGCTTTTAGCATATGGCTTAAATGTTTTGTGTGGGTGTGTGCGTGTGTGTGCGTGTGAGTCGGCGATTTGGATGGCTAGAGCCAAAGTTCATGCACGACTTGTTTAAAGAGGCAAAAATGTTGTATTTGGTGCCTGGCTAAGCAACAAAATGAAATATGCACATTCAACTGCATGGCTAATGAGTTTGACAGAGAGAGAGAGAGAGAGAGAAAGATAGAGTTCAAACTCCAAATTCAAAGCTAAATATATTCCATTATATTCTAAAATATTCCATTGTTGTTTAAATATGTTGTTGTTTAATAAGCCTACAATTGACAGCATTGTTTGGTGTTTAGTAGTTAAACAATTGTTAAATCGCTTCAAACAATACAAATAATTATTTTATATGCATTATTTCGTATGCAATTTTTGTTATGTACAATTAAGTGCAAGTACACAACGATTGCATAATAATATTTATAATGAAACTCTCAAATACAGTGCATTTTGTTGCCTTTATTTAATTACATTGTTTTTTTTTTTTGCCTTTGTATTTGCTTTTTTGCATTTCATTATTCAATTACAATTTGACAACTTAATAAAAAAGTAAAAACCGCACGTTGTTATGTTTAATTAATTAATGTTAAAATGAAAAAGAAAAAAATATTTGTTACGCTAAAATAACATAAATTCGATTTTTCTCTCACACAATCTCTGGCATTTATATTTTTGCCAATAAATCAACGAGTTGCACTTAAAAATTATGATTGAGTTTTATATATTCATATTTTTTATGTGATTGTTCTTTAACAAATATGCATTGTGTGTTTGTATGCAAACAAAATTAAAAATCAATCAAAAGATTATTAACTATTTTGCTGTCAAAAATACCCTGAAGCAAGCTTCAAGCTTTGTCGTTTAATATACCATGCAGTAAACTTCCCTCTTCATTTGTTTAAACCGTTACAGGGTATACAAATCAACACATTTTAATAAACATCGTTTGCGTAACTGTAAACAGCACTCAAACGGATGCGAAAACGCCCATCAACTCAACACCTTTGTGCAAGTTTTGGCACCAAATACAATACACTTGCATGTGTGTGTGTGTGTGTGTTAATACCGTTTATTGTGCGCATTAATGTATAGCCACTTGTTTTGGGGCACTTCACTTTACATCGAACTCAACAGCACATGCCTCAACACACCTCAACACATTCAAACACACTCAAATACAAACTCAACTCTCTTTCAATTGCATTGGCATTCAGTGTGGATTTGCGAGACGAGATTTCCAGCTTGAAGCATTTCGTTGTTGTCATCGTCTTTCAATTTACAGCGGGGCGCGCACTCAAAGATATTTCACATATCAGAAACTCTATAGGGGTTGACACCATCACTCCACTATCCTGCATACATATATGCGCAAATAAACCGAATCAAGCGAAAATGTAAATAAGAGGCGTGCTGTTGCAACAACAACAACAACAATAACGCGAACAACAACTCAAACCTTCTCTTCACATCACTTCACATCGTTAAGGGGTTGCGGGGGTGGAGATTTGCATAAAATGCAGCCAGCTCGTCGGCTGCTTCATTTTGTGTATTGGATGTATGCCCAAAAAAGTATGCTACATATATATGCACTAGCGCGCGTTTCGTCTACGCATGTGTATGTGTGTGTGGTTATTTCTTATTTTTGCATAAATGCACCACAGGCTTTGCTTGCTTTCCAGTTTGCCTGTCATCGATTGCCGGCCCCAGTGTCTTGTGCCGCCTCCTCCCTCCCTCCCTTTGCCGTTTATGTTGCTGCTGCTGAAAGTGATGGGAATTTATTGAAAAAGTTTCGCTTTTCAGTGGATTTTGTATGGTCGTGTTGCGTGGCCTTTGTGTTTGCAGCCAGTCGCCGGCAATCGTTTTTATTTCATGCCACGCATTGAGTTCAAGTTATTCGGAAAATAGCCGCTGCAAGAACGCCTCCTTGATCCTTCTGTTCGTTTGTTTGCATGCATGTAGGTTTTCTTTTCTATTTAAATGGAGCACAAGTGAAGTGCGTATCCTGTTTACGTATGCGCGCATATCACAGTCATCGTTGCACATATTAATTAAAGACCTCGCACAACATGCCTGTTCAGTACGAAAGCGGATGGCGAAGAAGGCACTGCAAGGGGATTTACAGTTGAGCGGCGAACGGAAAGCAATAAACGCATGATTTTAATTGATTGCATGCGTTTTCACATTCCGGAGACAAAGAATGGATATTATGCTTGTGCATCAGTTGCCCACTGACCGCGTTTCCTCGATTCGCTGGGCGGCGGGCACGAAGAAGGCGTGGCATGGCCACACTTAAGCACAGTGGCGATTAGTTTCGAAGGGGCAACGGATAGCGATGATGGATACGAGCAAGATGATAATTTATAACATGTAACAACATATTGTCATTAGACAGAGTTCGTAGACTACTAAATCAGTATAATAGATACAGTTCAAGCAGTCATACAATGCATACATATATATAGACAACAACAAGGAGTCAAAGGATTCGATGTATAGCTATAAACAGAGTACTTACCGAGTCTCAATAATGAAATGAGTCACGGGCGCATTCCGCGGATGCTGGGAGTGCGCCCAGGATAAGTTCACGGAGCGTGATGTGAAACTTATTAACAAAGGACGCTCCGGTGGATCGGGCACATCTGTATGGCGAAAAACAAGAAGAGACAGAGAACGTGAGATAAAAAAAAGGAAGAAAAGCACATGAGAAAAAAAAAGAAGCAACTGGCAGCTATCAGTGAAATGCAAATGGAAATCATGACAAGAAAGAGAATACTAAAGAAATGAGGGTGTGCGAGTGTAAGTGTGCAAGTGTGTGTGTGTGTGGTGAGAAAATCGAAAATGTGTACACACACACATATGCACACTTACATATCTGCAAATGAAATCAACAAAATGGAAGGAAACCGGATAAATCATTAATGTTGTTATGGCTTTCATTAAATGGGCAATGCCAAGCGAAGAGAAAAAATTAAACACACACACACACGCACACCGACACACGAAAGCAAATGAAAATGAGTACGAGAGAAAATGAGATATAAGGCACGCTTAAGTTTAAATGTTGTTAATGTTAAGTAATCTTAATGGTGATAATAAGTTGATGATGGATTAAGCATTAAAGTAACATTTTTATGGTCGACTGAGCCTAGAAAGTAAACACCAAAAGGCTTTAATAAATAATACACATTTAAAACTTACCTTGCACTAGCAAATCAACAATTGCCTCTGGTATGTGACGATCGTTGACTAAACATATGTATTCCGTGGTATCGCTGGCCAGAGCCGGTGAGAATTGCAAACCAAAATTATCCGATAAAAGTTGTATCTGCAATGGAATGAAAAAAACAAATAAATAAACAGCAAAGAGTTAAGAAAACTTTCAAGTCCAACACGGATTGAGGTTAATTATTTCGTTTAAGCTTGTGCTTAAAACGACTGACAGAAGTATTTGTTACCTTGGAGTCGTAATCCATTCTCGGCCTGACTTCAGTTAGCATGACAAACAAATTTGTCACAATCGTGTGCAAAACAAGTGCAGTCAAAGTAGAACAAACGATGCGAGGGATTGGATAAGCAGTTTAGATATGGGCTACAACTGACCAGGGGCCACAATGGGCATGGCAACCAAACAAAAAGGAAAACAAACGGACATAGAGACGTTGACAGTGCCTGACAACAATGTGGACAACACGAGTTTCTACTTTAGGCTCCACAAAACTTTCTAATACAAAAGACAAATAAGTTACCACGAGCAAGTTTCCAACCTCCCCCCACAAACCCTCGCCCGCCCACATGTGCAGCACTCTCTTTTTTTGTTTTCCCCGTTGCAGTTCACCTATCGGCTGGATGTTTTGTTTGCATGTTCAGCACTTAAAATGGCCCAATACATTGGCCCAACATTTGTTGCTGTAGACGGAAAAACTTTCCAATTCACATGGCAACATTTTGCTGTTTGTTGCTGTTGGTGTTGTTGTGCTCATAATTGAGCTTGGACAAATTGAGTTTTGTAGAAAGGGAGTTGGGTAGAGTGGGAAATGCACGCAAATGACTTTAAGTTTCGGTTTGGCTCGTTTGCAACCAAAAATAAAACATTTATAAATGCAGGACATTTAATATCCTCGTCGGTGCTGATACGTTGGCAGTGAGAGAGAAAGGCAGACACTTAAGAGCACAAACGAACAAACATAAACACACATATACATATATATGCTATAATTTCTGGAAAACCTATCAAGGATTTTATGCTTGAAACTGTCTGCAATCTTCGGGATTGCATTGTATCGTATTAAAATAGGCTTTTAACCAGACGAGGTGACCATATAGACACACAGACTTAAAGTTATATGTACGTATGTGTGTGCGTATAATGCAGGTGTAGCTTGTGAGAAGCTTAACATTGGCCCTCGTACTAAAACATCCAGCTGGTCATCTTATCTGCTCTGTGTGTAATCTCTAACAAGTGGTGTGTTTGTGTGTTTTACCACAGAATTGTAAGCACAATCATCTGGGCTGCTTTCAGCTCCCTGCCACAGTTTTGTGGCATAAAATTGTTGCTCGATTGGATTTGATTATTAAGCAATAACCAAGAGCTGCACAGGCCGCAAAACAATTTTGCTATTTTTCCACTTTGGAATTTCAATTTACATTGCAATCTGCACTCGACCAGCAAATTGCAACTAAATTTTAATTACATGCAACAAATTTTGGACCAACTAACTTATACAAATATGCACACACTTACTAAATCTGCGCAACTGACAACAACCACATCACATCTATATATATATGTGCCGTAAAAGAAAAATTAGATTGTACTATCACTGGAAGCGGGCTAAAACTAAGCATCTTGAGCTGGCTATAACACCTGCAAAACAGTCAGCGACAGCAACATGAATCATATTTTTTTTGTTGTTATTCTTGTGTGTTTTTTTTGTGTGTTAGCCATGACCATAAAACAAAAGTTAATAGCTGCTTAACTGTGAGTGTGAATGTGTGTCTGTGTATTTGTGTGGTGTCAGTTGTAATAAAATGAAGCAGCTAGGTTGAAAAACTTTTAATACACATAATAGCCGGGCATAAAGCACACAAACGCACAGTGGGACAAGTGACAATGGAAATCTATCAGTGTATATTTGGTCAATAGAATACGCATAAAAACCCTTATAAGGATGCATAATTTCTATCTGCAACTTAAGTATAATTTTAATTAATATTTTACCTATATTACCTGCACACAAGATTTAACAACAATGAAGGTTTAATAGCAACCATAAGATATGTTTTTGCCATGCAATTTGCCCCACAGTGCCACGCAGCCGTCGCACGTTGAGCAATGGCAAAGGCCAAATTGGCCAAGAAATATGAGCAAGTGCGCTGCCGACCAGGTAAATTCTCTGCTTAGCTTGGCGCCAACTTTGGCTTGGCTGCAGCTCAAGTGTCCCAGTTTGCCATTTAGCACGAAAGCTGCTAGATGGCTGGGGGGAGCGGGGCAACAAGAGGCAGGTAGTTGCCTCAATCCTGCCTAGTCCCCAGCCATGCTGGGCGAATGCTGCAGCTAAAACTTGTTCATTCTTCATTTTGTTTGCCCCGCCTCAGTGGGCCCCCGGAGTGCGTTTAAGGCGGCAGCTGCCACTGCTACCATTGCTGCTTGGCAGCCACTTAAACCATTTTTGCGCCTCGTCGTTTTTATTTTAGTACAACTATCAAACATTAAAAATATATTGGCTTCACTGTCTGCATGCAGTTTCCAGAGAAACCCCGAACCCAGCTAGTTGCTCCCGGCTTCTTACTAACTGCAAAACTCTCCCACTGATGGCCACTTAGTTCTCGTGACTTTTGCTGCACTTTCTTTTCTTTTACATCTTTTTTTTGTGTTTGTTCTTTGTCGTTGTCGTTTTGGCGCTGGCAAAGTTCAAACAGCCGCCTTGCAACTAACTGGCTATCAATTATTTTAACAGCTACGGTTTTTTGTCTACATTCCCTAGCAGGCGAGAGGAGCTGACTGAAAACATTTAGCCTCAACTCAAGTGGCCCAAGCTTGGGGCCATCAAGTGCCGAAATATGGGCAAGTGGGTAATGAATTCTAATATGACGTCAAGTCTAGCTACAATTTGAGTTATAACTGTACTCTAGAGATTTTCATGTGTATTGCCTGATTTCAACTAAAGACTAGATTGATGGCAAATACAACAAGAATTGTTTTTCTTTAGCGCACAAAAAAAAATGAATAATGGCCAAAGTTTTATAAAGTATCGAACGGCATTTTACATTGATGTGGGATCTGTTTTTCTAGCCAAAGGGAATTATGGCACTTATAAATCTTTGAAAAAAGAATTTTTCAATTATTATTGTTTGTGCACAGGGGATTAAAATGCATTTTAGAAAAGAAAAATGCCAAACTTGATATGAAAAATATATTATTTTTCGTGACACTAATATTAAAGTTTTTGGATTTGATTGTCAATTGTACTTACCCTAGGGCTATGGAGCAATGGAATGCGATTGGCAAACTGTGCGATTGTCGTTGATGCTGTCTTCCAGACCAGCGTGTCCACCAGCGAATGCTCCGTAACGCCCGGACAGGGTATGGTCACGTTCTTGCCAGCTTCCGCATTCACTTTGACGTAGTCCAGATTCGTTACGTCTGCAAAAGAGTGCAATAAGTTGGGCATTAAACATAGAAACAGACAGTTTCAGATAGAGGAAGAGGCTAAAAACAAAGCTGACTTAAATTGAAATTGCCAAAAACTGGTCTGCCAGTCAATTTAATTACATAAGATATTGACTGAGACCACAAAGCGGCAGCATACTGAATGCAGTTTAAGTTTTAGTTGCCTGTTGGCCAGGTACAGCAACTAGACACACACACACACACGACCACACACTTACACTTTGATCCTTTTGTGCAATATTTGTGTAGGAAATTGCTAAAATGCATTGGCCAAAGTTTTGGCATAAAATTGAGCTACAGCAGCAGAACAATCTAGGCCGGAGTTTCAATTAAAATTAGAAAAATAAAAAATCGATTTAAAGGCTTTCCCTTCCTGGTCGACTAAGAGTTGCTGCATAAATTTGTAAGCGTTCAAGTGCGCATAATAAGCATTAGGCATTACTCAAAGGCTAGCACTAAGCTGAGAACGGTTCTGAATTGAAAAATCATGGAGAAAAACAATTGCCGAAAGCAGTGCAACTGGTTGCTGGCTACAAAAACAGCAACATTGACGTCAACAACCCATCTGCAATCAGTTTCCATGCAATTTGCGTTTGGTCCTCTGAAAAACATTTCAACAGCCTCCATCCATGGCAATGACTTGATTTTGGGCTGAAAGCGGACTGGGGATGAAAATGTGCAAAAGATCCACAGTGGCAGTGACAGTGGCAGTGGCAGTGACAGTGGCTTAGTGGTTGCATTGCGTTGGTTGCATCATGCCCATCATTCGTTGCAATTGCAAACTGCAAACTGCAGCTGCTGTTGTTCCCGTTGACTGCAAGTCTCTTAATGCTGTCTACCTCCGCGCTCCGCCCCGCCCCGCCCCGGCCAGCTCCCACTAAAAGCAGGCGACATTTGGCCCAAATCGCTACAAAGTATGCTACGAAAATTTTTGTTGATCACAATACAGCAACAGAACAGACAGAGAAAGGGGAAAGAGTTGCGTGCTCAAAATAGAAGCATTTGCAAACACAATTTAAGCTTTAATTTGCATGGAGCCAGAGAGTGGGAGAGGCAGAGAGTTATACAAATGCAATTTCAATGCATAACAATTATCATAGAGTTGTCATGCATGAGTGTGTGTGTGTATAAATATGACAACTATTCCCCATACACGCATATACATATATTAGAGCCAAGCATTGTAAAGTGGATTATAGACCAGAGTTATGTGCTGTATGCATTGGAACTGTATAATTTTTTTTTCACTTTTTAGTTCGAATTTAGCTCTAATACCATTGCAATGTGAAATAATTGATATGGGATTTTGTGGAAATATAGACTAAAAGTATTAAAAGTGGCAATGCAGCACATTTTTAACCAATAATCACTGAAAAACTAAAACGCTATCTAGCAAACATTGTGACATATTTCGTTAAAATATATTTCATGGAATTTTTGTGTGTAGTTGATTAAATATCAAAAATGTCATAATGTCATTGACAATAACAACTGTAGGGCATACTTTTTGAGTGGGCAACTTCAATAGAGTTTAATTACTCGACTCTTGTCCGGCGGCATGTGCCACAGACACAAACTGACAGACAGACTGACAAGCTGCTTGGCTTCGCAAAACTCATGGCACGCATATTTTACATATTATAAGCTGACCAGTCAACCCCAACTCATGCCAATCCCTATATGCCAAAACCTTGGCGCATTGCGTCGTGGGTATGCTGCTGAACAACTAATGCTGCCGCATCCTGATGATGCTGGTGCTGATTCTGTTGCTGATTCTGTTGCCTGCCATGGTTTCGGTTTGAGTTAGTGTGGTCAGTTTTTGTGTAATTTATGGCTTTCGGCACCACGATGCACCACTGTGCGCTTCTGCAGCTGCCAGTGAGATTTTGCATACTTATTATGCCAGCCGCATGCTGATGAGCGGGCATACGGCATACCCAAAAAATGTGGCTACAGCGTGCCGGGGTAGTGGGAGTTTTTAATTTCCTGATCATTTTTCGATGCAAAATCGCGACGCCTGCTGGCGAACAAGCCGCCCACAGCCCACAGATACTTTAGCATAATGTCAGCCATGACTGAGGAAACAATTGTGTTCAATTTATGCGCCAGTGCAAAATGTCGCCAATGTGTTTGTGTGTGTGTGCGTTGCTGTTTGTGTGGACAATATTGAATAGCATGGAGAATCACATCGATGGATACAAAGTTTCATCAGCCTGTTGGGGCAATTAAAAAAGCAGCCAGAAATTATGCAGCCAAGCAGACGAGTGCTGCGTAAATAAATTATAATTACGAGTACTTATTTGGCTGGCTGCACGGCTTACCCGTGGGACTAGACCAAAAGCCTGGCCGTAGCAACTAGAGATGGGAGCGTGAGTTAAACGATAGTTGAAAACGGCGTGAGTGTTCAGTAGACACACCATTAAAGACTTTAATCAGTTCAATGTACTTCTAGCTTGTACTCTCATGCAATCGAATTGGAAAATACCAATTTTTGGTAAACCAATCAAAAAGATCTTGTTAAAACTTCAATTTTAGCATATTTCCCATTTATTTTCCACCCTTGCTGCAGGATATATGCATGGTCGAACCATAGCAACAGGGGCGAACAACAAACACTCTCTCTCTCTCTCATCTCTGCTCAACTATGAATCGAGTCTGTTTAAATTGGCCAACGACAAATGGCCCAAGCCAGAGGGCCAGGCCAACCCTCTGGGGAAGAAGACACAGAAGCTTCAGTGCACTTGGCCTGCGGTTCAGTTGAGTGAGTTTTTTGGACAAAATGCTAATAATCAAATTGAATGCAACCCTCAAAGCGAAACAGACCAAGCGGCAACAATTAATTTTATTTATGTTGATTCTAATCAACGTAAAATAATTTCACTTGCCCAACAATTGCCTCTTGTAGCGTCTGCTGCCATGGCAATCTATTCGACCATTGGACCATCTACCGAACCGTACATCTGTACCTGCTCCTCATTTCCCACCTATTGGTATCTTTTTGTCTGTGTCTGCACTTGTTGTGTTAGTTGTGTGTATGTGTGTGTGTATTGAAATTGAATTCATGCACCGTTGCGTTGCGTCTGTTGCGTTCTGTTCGAGTTTCATTTGAGTTTGAGTTCAAAATCATTACCGTTATTAGCGCATTTAGACGTGTCCGATTGGCCAACAACGACAACAAGCAAGGGAATGGCCAACAGCAACAAGCACTTGGCCAAGCATAACCAAAGCAAATGGAGCTGCTCGGCACGGCTAAGCCAAAGCAATGGCACTCCAGAGAGCATCCCATTGCTGAGTACCATTAAAAGGGGTCAAAGCGGGTGGAAATGGGTTAGTTAACCATAGTTGTAGCTAACTGCAACTGTTAGTTGTGGATCAGTGGCATTCAACGTTAGTATTGCTGCGTGCTGGGACAACACAATATTCAACTGGTGGTGTTTTTACCTCCTTGCCACTACAACATTTGCAATTAGCTGCTGCCGATTATGACTGACAATTTCACATAGACATACTCGATGTCCCCGGAGTAACATGAATAGCAGCGCTTAGATTGTGTTTGTTCCATTTGCCGATTAAAATTTAATTTTGTTCTTCAATTCGCACTGGTCTTAAATCAGTTGCATTTTTATATGTTTTAATGTTCGTTTATGTTTAGATTTGAAAGTTTTATTTCAAGATGCAAAGCAATCATCTTTTAATTGAAGCATTTTTTTGCCATTGCTGTCGATTCATAATCGGTTTACATACATGCTATATTGAACAGTTTTGAAAAGTATTAAAACTATACATATCTGGAACCAAACCGCTCCCACCTCGCCCAGTTAATCTGCATCCATCAAATAGAGTTGCAGCAAAGTTTCAACGGCTTTATTAGAGCCCACCCATTTAGCTGCAACAAGTGAAACAAAAAGCAGAAAAAACAAACAAAACTCTTGTATATGAGTTGGCCAACAGTCTGGCCTGCCAAAAATGCCACGAAATTGACATTGACTGCCTGCCTGTGTGGACAGCAGCAACAGCGGCAGCTGCAACAACAGCAAACATTTTGTGCCGGAGCCATTTGGTTTTTAATCCGTGTGCCCTTCGGCCAACAGGCTAACACAACTGGCTGCCAATCGCCTTGCAAAAGGCTTTGCTCCATTTTGGCCGTCATGCATTCAATTTCTGCGCACTTTCCGTTGTATTCGAGCACACCCAAACCCAAACCCAAACCCATTCTCTTATGCAGTACATTTTAGTTGCCCTTTCGACTGCATTTTCAAAAGGGGCCAACAAGTTGTGCGTCGTTTGACGCTGGCGCTTGCAATTTGGTAAGCGGCCATTTAGAAATCATTGCCATACAATTTTGCACTGCTGCGCGGCTGGGTTAACATGAACGGCTTTAAAGTCATGGCAATGGCATTAGACGCATTAAAATGCTATCTCTTTGCTTTCGCTCGCACTTTCTGCTTGCTCTTTAATCGGACGCTGAACGTTTTAACAACTTGTGAACGCAACTTTTTTCCAACTGAATACGCTGGCAATTGGTTTTTCTTTTACTCCATTTCACTTGAAACATGAGCATTGCTGTGGAGTCGCCTCCGTTTGCATTTTTATCATTAATTGTCTGCATTAACCGCATTTCTTTTTGATTGCAATTCTTACGCATTAATTTCAGCATCGAATTCAAAGTGCTTGAATAATTATCCAATTAAAACTGAAGCTGTCGCTTCCACAGCACTTGCAGCTTGGACTCTATAGTTTTTGTTTTTCATCTTCTCATATATATATATATCATTTTTTTATTATATGTTTTCATTCGCGTTGGCTGCTTCAAGGCACGTGCCAAGGACAGCAGCCTTAAAAGGGATATGCGTGTTTTGTTCACTGTCCCCTATCTATCAGTCTGTCTGATTGACTGGTCTGGTCTGACTGGATGGCTGGATGGCTGGATGGCTGACTGGCTGACTGGCTCGCTGATTGAATAGACAGTCTGTCATCTTTTTTCTCTTACACTCGCTGGTGGTTGCCTCGCTGGTTTTCTGTTGAACATAAATAAATGCTTAACCACCCACTCTCTCGCTGAGACAGGCAGCAGTTTCTGACAAGGGCAGTCAACGGCAGCATCGGAAACAGTAGCTGGAACATACTGGCTGCCCGTTCGCATGACGACAAGGTATCCCCTTTTATTTTTATGCCTGAACGCTGCAAATAATGAAATTATAATACACCCCATATACGATCAACCACGCACATTGTCACAGAAGTAAATACATTGAAGCTTGTTTGTGCAGGTGTGTTTATATGTAAACAAAAGAGTATGCACAACGAACAGATACCCTAGACAGGATTAGCTTATAAGCAAAACGTTCTGGCAGCAGGCCTTAACTGGTTACCTTGACACATTTATCTCGACGATACCCTGTTTACCCATTTCAATTTTATAAGTACAGATAAAAGCTGACAAGTGGCATGTGGCATGTGGCAGGCAATGATGATGTGTGGGGCTTGATTAAGCCAGAGACGGTGCAGGTGGGTCTTGAGACCAACATTTTGGCCATCAAGTGTTTTGCTTATGAAAATATCCTACAGAGCCGACCAAACAAGCAAAATAAATGCCAATAATGGAAACGTAAACGAAAAGGGGGTTTGGGTTGAGGCTTATGTCCCCATCAAGGATCAGTCAATAATGCTGACATCATATTGAAGGCAAGCTGACGGGCCTGTCAACTCACAATTTATGCGTGTGTGTGTGTGTGTTTTTTTTTTCAATATCGCTTAACTTCATCTTTAGCTTGCATAATGTAAATGTATGAGTTGTGTGTTTTTGGTCGTAGGGGTTAGTTGGGCATCGAGAGAGTGCCTGAGGGGGTGTGTGGTTGATAATTGTTTGACGGACAGCATTAAGTGCTTCCAACTCATTACACAAATGCGGCTTAAAACAAGTGCATTATAATATGTGCATATTCATAAATAGCATATGGCTGTGTATATATGTGTATGGGGGATGCAACCCTTAAGCATTGTGTACATATATATGTTTGTTACGGTATGAACCTACAAACTGTGTAGGTAAACAAAGCAGTGCTTATTAAAAGTAAGCGTTTTCGGTTTAAGTTAAGTTAATATAAAATATACTAAATAAATTGTATAGACTTGGTATATAAACTTTTTGCAGGCATTTAAGCAAGCACCAAACACTTTTAGCCCCGCTCTCTCTGCTTAACCTTTTGGACACACTGACACAGTGACTGCGAGCAGTATACGCTTTGAAAGCCTGCGAACTGGCACAACACTACACCTGTACCATAAACCCACATTACTCTTACCCCCATGCAGACCACTTGAATAGAAAACGTTGCACATTTAAGGGCTTGGACTGGCGCATGTTTGCGGGGAGGGCGATGCGAAGTGGTTTAAAAAAGTGAAAGGCACCAAATGTTGGTGCCGGGTAGCATTTTAGCGTTGAATATCGGTTCGAGTGTATCTCTATGTTAATCTGTGTGTGTGTGTGTATCTATGTTAGTATCTCGTTGTCGCCCTTGTCATGGATGGCGCTTGGCGTAATTAAAGCTAAATAGCCGGCATAATGAGCAAGTAATTAGCGATGCTTTAGCCAACAGTTTGCCACGTTCTGTGTCCTTGCAACACCATCACCACCACCACCATTTCCCACCCCACCGTACCCATACAATATTGTGTGTCTGTTGCTGCTGTGGCAGCGAAATGCTAACGGCTCAATGTCACGACGCTATGATCTTTGAGATTGCATAATTTGCATTCGTCTTTGATGAATTCTAAATGATAATTGTGACTTTGAATTTGGACTTTAATTTGTTTAACAATAAATCAATTTAGTCATTTATAGCTGGTATGTATACACATTTTTTTATAATTACATATCAATCACTTTTTACTGCATGGGGGGGCAAGAACCAAAAAAAAAAAAACTAATTATATAGCTTATTAAAATTCTATCTGTGTGCGAATGCCTGCAAGGATTAATTATCGTATAAAATTACAACATAAATTTGAAATTAATTACATTTGCATGGATTTTTTTTTTCATTTGCCTGCTGGGGCCGCCTAAAAGTATTTATCCATCCATCTATATAGTTACCCACATTACGGAGCCCTTAGTCCGGAGCCAATCTGTATGTTTGTTCGGAATGCCCGCGTTACCCTGGCAAACAAGGAGTCGACACCGACACCGACGCAAAGCAAACTCAAATAGTCGAGTAAGTTTCTTTCTCATTAGGCGTCATGTTTACACACACATACATTCGCATACACACACACACAGATGCAAACAGAGTCGCGTGGGCAAAGCAATTTTGACACCAGCAGCTGAAGCTGCTTAATGAGTCCAAATCCGACGCCCGCAACTTTTAGCTACGCTTCAAAGACCCACAAAAACTGGGACAGAGTTTGAGGATGGGGCGGGTCACATATTTAGGCTAATGTCAGTAGACAAGTAAAGAGGGGCCAGTGATGGGTGGGTAAAACTGTTGTTATTGGGGCGTTGATGGCTTGCGTTGTTTGTTTAATTTGTTTAAAAGCTGACGTGGTAAATATATATATATAAATTTGCTGGACAACAATAAAAACAATAACAATAGACAACAAGAAGAAGAAAAACAGCAATAAAAATGTTCATGTTTTAATTAATCATTGCCTGGATAAACAACAAAAAAAAAAGTCAAAGCTGGCAATGGGGAGACCCAAATCGAGTCTAGAAATACGTTTCTGTCTAAATCAACAACAAGAACAGCAATGTGAACAACAAAATGTTCTAGATAAATATGTCAACGGCACACAACAAACTCACACTCTACCCCTCGCCATCTCTCCGTGCCCTGACTGCCAGCTGCCCCCCTGCCCCTTGGACAGCGCATTGGACATCGTCAACAGAGCTGGCACAAATATTTGCTGCTGGGATAATCAAATTTACATTTCACTGAAGTGGAAAACGAAGTAAAATAGCCCCCGAAAGTAACATCCCTAACCACTATTTTTACCCTCCAGGCGAGGGTAAAAAAACAACGTTCGTTGCGTTTTAATTGCGTCACAAATGTTGCAAGAACAGCTGCTGCTGCTGCTGCTGGCAGTTGCACCTGTTACGGCAACAAGCAGCAACAAGCGCTTTTTCCCAGCGGCATTTACTTACACACACACACACACACACACGCAAACTTGAGTCGTATTATTGTGTGTAAACATGGAAGATGATTTAGCCACAGTTTCAAGTTAATGTTTGTCCTCATTTTGAATAATTTTTCTTACACAGCTCAGTTGTCGCCATTCGCCTGAAGCTAGAGTTCGTGCAGCAGCTGCATTTATTCCTTGACTTAAATTTCATTAATTACTCAAGATTTAATTTTAACTTAAATACGCTTCAATCTTGACCATTTAATAATCCCTTGTTTTTAATGCACTTTTAACAATCCCTTAAAGTTTTATTTTTACACAGAACTATTGATTGGGAAATACAAAACCATCAAGACTCAATAAAAATTCTGACATATATAACATTTTAATTGGTAACCAACATGTAAGCTTGTTCAAAATGTAACTGAAACTTTTCCAGTTTTCTAAGAATTGTATTTATTCAATATTTGTTTAGCAACTTATTAAAAATCAAATGTATCAAGCATTTAAAGACTTAACGATGCTTCTCCTATTCAAACATAAGAAATGACAAATTTATCAATTACTTATAGACTTTCATAAAATCAATTTATTTTTAAGCTTAAGGCCTTACCCAATTGAGCGCAATTTGTAAATAAGTAAGTAAATTAATTTGTAAAAATATTTCTTTAGATATTTTTGTGTTCTTTGCCTAAAAGATGCCTCTTTAAAGCAATGCCGTTTGCTGAGCTGTGCTGTGCTGTGTGAAAGGCAAAGCAATATTAAATCGTAATATGGCTAAATAGTCAGACCTTGTCAGCGTTATCACGCCCACTGTTCTTGCTGGCTGTAGGCCTTTGGGCCAACAACAAATGACATGACATTTCGGAATTTATCTTGGCAAAATACTTGCGGCAAAATGAACGTCGCAACGCATCCAATAAATTAGGCGCTACAATGTGCGCGGCTAGCAGGGGAGGTGTGTGTGTGTTTGAGGCTTTGCTCGGTATAAAAGCAATGGAGTCTAACTATATGCGTAGATTGGCTTGCGCCCCTTTACCTCTCACCCTCTACCAGCCACAAACTTGACTCGAATTGAACAGAGACAAGTTGAACTGTAAACAAACGCGACAATTTATCTTACTTTCATTTAATTGTCAACGGGCAAATTGCTTACCAAACGAAGCCAAAAACACCAAATTGCTGCTGCCAAAGTTACATAATCTATATAAGAGCAAACAAACACCCACACACAAACACACACACAGACACACACTAGCATATTGTACATGCATGCATGTGTGCGTCTGTGCCTGACAGAGATAATCAACGTTAAATTAGCGCCAACAAATTGACAATGGCAAATACGTAAAAATGTTGCGTTTGCATTTTGGCTAAAGTTTCAACGCTTTTGCTTTGCCAAACAGAACAAAAACAATGATCAAAAAAAAAAAAACAAAATCTTATTACACACAACTGTATTTATTTGTTGCCAGAGCAGGCCGCAGATATTTTGGCTTTATTTAAATACCATTCTGGGTGCGCTGTCAACAGCCAAAAAGTATGCATCGCTTTTGTGCAGTATGATAAATAGGAGTGCATGCATCTGCCAACGTCTGTACAATGGGTATTACGATCACATTTTCTGACAAAAACTGAAGATGAACGAGGAATTTTACTCTTGGGCAACTTTAATTTGAGACTTTTGCTATTAAATTAATACAATTTGGGATAAAAACGCCAAAAGAAATGCATATGTTTTTATTGCAACAATGAGCTTTATTTCATAAAAAAAGTGTTAATTTCTGCCATTATTCGAGGGCTCTTGTATTTCATTCTGATGATGGTTGTTGCTGTTTGTGTTTGTGCCAGCGTGCTTAACACAAAGTGGGTCAGCCGCTCACTGACACAGTGACACTTAAGTACACACACACACACGCATGCAAAACGGGAAACAGAAAGAGAGCGTGAGGCCAGAGGGAGATGTAGATAGAAACAGTAGCAGCTAAAAGTATGCAGCTGATGTAGCGTTGGGTTTGATACACTCAAGCGTCGACAGACGCACTCAACGGCACAACAACAACAACAGCAACAAGCTGACACAGTTGACGTCTAGAGCTGTAATGCAGTCGGGCAAGCACTCAGTCAACCTCAGAGCTGCATCACTCCCAAAACGCTATGCCCAAACCCATGTTCACCCTTTTCAAGCTCATTGTTGTCATTTGTAATTTTTCTTCATCTCCTTGTTGTTGCTATTGTTGTTGCTGTTGCTGTTGCTGTTGTTGTCGCAGTGTTTAGCCAACAGTTTTGCAAGTGTGTGAGTGGTCGGAAATGCAAGAGTGTCTCATTGTGTTTATGCCTGGCCATCAGAATGCGGCTAAGTAGTTGCAAACATTTAAATGTTGATTGTGGCCAACACAAATTGTTTGCGCTTAGTTGGCGACTTAGTCAAGGTATAGGTGGATACTTGAATATATAAATATACTTAGAGACACGTTGACTTATATATAAGCTTCCTGAAACATAAGCTGACAATTATTGTGTCTCGTGCTGTTGCAGCTTGCCACTTGCTGTGGCACTTGCATAGATATGCTCAATCTGCAGCTTGATTTTGTCATTAACAGCGCTTGGCCCAGTTTGGCGCCAGGCCATTGTCATCGCCGCATTGCGGGTCAAGTGTAGCGCATGCTACAACAATGGCCACCACGCTCTCAAACACACACATCCATACGTGACGAGAACAACTCCTTCGTTCGTTCCTTTATACTCTACGTGCCCTGCCTTAAGCCACCCGCAACGCACCACAATGCTTACCACCTGAGGCCTGAAGTCAGTAACGCACTAAGTGAAACAGCCAACACAAATAGCACACGTTTGTCCCACACACACACACACACACGCGCACACATATATACACGCATTGGTTGTGCAAACAATTATTTAGCGTTGCGTATACGCAATGTGTGCCATTGTCTAACGTTTCAGATGTATACGAGTAAGCTTGTGTGTGTGTGCTGCTGTGACAATTGCCACAACCACTCAACAAAAGCAGCAGCAACAACAACAACAAACACCACATACCCTACTTATATGCCAGAATTTCTCTTTGCGCAGATCTCAGCTGAAAATTTTCTAATGCATTTTGTGCGTGTTTATTATTTTAATTACAGGCTGTCTAAACTTGAATGTCTGTTGCTAATGCAAATTGCTGTCGTCTGCTCATCATATGTAGATGAGGCTCCTTTTCAATACACCACCAACTCTCACTCTCTCTTCCACTTCCTTTTCCCTTTCTTTCTACTCTTTAGCTTTGTGTATCTACATATACAAAATTAACTATTAGACGCTCGGTTTACTAATTAAAACGCATCATGACTATTTGCTGATGAGAAAACAGGAGAAGCAGCAATAGCAATAGCAACAGCAGTTCTCTGTTTTCTGCTCATGACATCATGTTTTATGCATGTGTGTATGTGTGTGTGTGTGTGTTGCGTGCAACAAATGACAACACTTTTGGCCCTGGTTTCGATATTGAGCTTGAGTCTCCCACAATGATTTTGCATTTCTCGCTGCTTTATTGCTTTATACTTAATGAAGTGGTTCCTAAAGCCACGCCCCCTTACCCCCTGCCCCCTGCCAACATCAAGCCCAACCAGCCAACGCCCCACATCACCGCCTACCGTTTGGCAACGATGATAATGACTTGGCTCATTTGTTACCACTGCTTGCGGCGCTTGTCTATAAATAAAGCGACATTATGGGATTAATTTCGATATGCATTTGTTTTCATTAGTCTAATTTCATCGCTGTGTGTGTGTGTGCGAGTGTGTGTGTGTGTTGTGTGGGCGTGACAGCTGTCTTGCAGCAGATTATCTGTGTGCTAGTCTACAATGATATTTCAGTTTCGTCTAAGCGATTTGTCAGCTCAGTTGCCACGCCACGTTGAGTGGAGCTCTTGAATTTTGTATAGAATCATGAATATTGTGCCTCATTGTTCATGCAAATTGATTTTGACCGTAACTTTTTATCATATGCCTAAGCTGTTACATTAAAAACCTTTTATATATTCAAGGGTTAACCGTATATCATGCACATGCTTAAAGGTACATTCTGCAGGAAACATGTGCTGAATAAACTTAAGTGAACTTTTCTTGTATGCATGTTCCAATAACTTTTTCTTACTTAAAAGAATGTGTTTCATTAGAAAACTATTTGGTACATATGGCAATTGTTGTAAGCCAAAGCTACTGACACCAAATTTTGGCTATTGTTAACATTACGTATACGTTAGCTTTTGTGCCTATTACTATGAGATATTATTATTGCTAAGCCATTTGCAGCTGGCATTATTACATACTTGCATATTCATTCTGTACTCGATGCAAGCCTTTTGTCTACACACACACACACACACACACACACATGTATGTTTTAAGTAAATGCACATTTTGTATTTAGTTTTAGCTTTTGTGGATAAAGTGGCCAACCAGTGTATCTGTGGCTCTCGAAATGCAAACATATGCAATAAGCCGCCCCGACTAAAAACCCAAACAGTAAATGTTATGAACATATGGAAACACTCAAAATAACTGTGCTTATGAGTGTATTTAAGGAGGGTGGTTGGAGAAGAAGTTGTATTTGTTTGTGTGTTTGTTTGTTGTTGGTAGGTAGTTGGCTAACTGTTGTTATCAGCTTTCATAATAATTGCAGCTGCAAATTGCCTTTATTTATTGTTTAGTAGCAGCAACAACAGCAACAGCAAAAACAACAACATCTGTTGCAACTGCAGTTATTTTAATGATGACAAGTGTTTGCATTGCCGCATGGACAGCATTTGCTGCTGCTGCTGCTGCTTGTGTGTGGGCGCATATATGTGTGTGTGTGTGTGTTGTTTGTGCATTTGTGTGCGTACAAATTTAAATCATAAACACACGGGACCTCAATAAACTCTACTCATTACAGCTACTAATAAATTGTCATGGCCACAGCGAGACTCCCAAAACTACCAACAACAACAACAATACACACACACATTCATTGTTGAACCTTGGCACCGCCGACGTCAGCAGTTTGTTGAACTGGACAGCGTTGACAGCATTAACCTCTCGCTCTCTTTTTCTTCCGCTGTTCGCAGAAAAAAAATCAATTATTAGCTAGCAGAAATAAAAGTTCAAGCAACAGCAAATGGAATCGTAAACAGCTTCGAAAATTTGCCAAATAACGAAAAGAAAAAAAAAGCAGAAACAGCGAATAGAAAAACAGCAAAAAGAAAAAATTAACTTGTCCTTGTTGGAAAAGTGGCAAACGCTGCGGCATCATAAATAAAAAGCCAATTAATATATCATCGTTGCAAGGCGTCAGACAGAAAGTGTAGCAAGTGGCAAGGCGTGGCAATAAACGAGTTCGCAAAGTGGGTTGCCAGTTGGTAGTTAGCAGTAGAAGGTACTCAGCAATGTGTCTATTTAGGAGTTGTTCAACAAAACGAAAATAAGCGATAGATTCAGTCAGATACTTAGTGTAAACGGCACTAGCCGAAACACTAATGCTCTGCTTTAAGATATTATTAGTTTATCCAACATTAATAAAGATTATTTTGATTGAACTTTTATGGAGATGCAAGCTCAGTAGAAAGTTTTACTTAGCCATAGATAAGTTATGCTTTCAGCACAGCTATAGGGCTTAAGTACATCTTAACTTTCACATATTTTCTTTGGGCTACTTTTGAAAAGGTCACATAGTTTTGGTAAAAGTTGGCAAACTCGGCTTAAGCTCATATAGCGCAAGCAAAAGGCGTTAAACGAACTAACGCTAATGATAACAACGCACGCACCAACAACAACAGCAACATATAGTACAATTTCAAGAACTGTCAGACACAACAGCCATTACCCCCGAACTGTTTGTTTGCCGCCGCAGCTAGTGGAAAAGGCATGTTACACATACGCCACATTGTACGCACACATTATAAATGATGCGAGCGTTGTCTAGTTTCGGTATTGCTACCTTTCGGCTGTCTGGCTGTCTCTTTATTTTCGTTTCGTTCGAAGTCGCAACGCAAAGCCGCCAAATGACTTTGTGGCATTAGGCATGCAGCCAGGCAGGCTTTCAACGAGGCAGACACGCTGAGAAACACGCACATCCGTTCGTTCATATCTATACACCTGTCTGCCACTTTACTCCAACCACTTTTATCATTGTTATTTTCGTTGGTGTTGTAGTTGTTGTTGTTGTTGTGCGTGGCAACGCGCTTCACATTAGCGTTGTGTCGCTTAAATTTAACTTTGTTCGCTGACATTTGCTGTGGCAACATCGGGCAGATTCGCCCTTTCTTCCCGTTTAATCTGCACATTTCCGCGCTATTTTATCGCTGCTCGTTTTCAAGCTTAATGCTTTTTCGATAGTAATACCAAACAACCGCAGTTTAGCATTAAAAATGATTTTTTAGCTGGTATTCAATGTTTATTGTAACAACATAAGTTGCTTTTGGGCTGAAAGTTTGTCATACGCATGATTTTTAACATTGTTTTCTTCTTCAAAGCAAACTATCGAGAAAAACTTCCCGTTTTTTTTTGATGTAGATATGTACACGTATCAAAATAAATAGCTCGAACATTTTGTTGCCAACTAGTTAAGCAAAAGTTTGGCCTATTTCGTGTTTGTTGTTGGCCATCAATCCAAGCGCCGCATTGTGGTTAGTTATTGACAGGCATTTTGAGACTCATGTATATGATATTTTCCTTTGCTTTTTGTTTTCATGCCAATTTGCTTTTGTTTTGCCACACACATGAGGCACGTGTGCCCTGAGGAGCCTAGCCAAAGTGGGGTTGAGTGGAAAGCTTTTGGTTTGTCGCTTCCGTTATGGCAATATGTTTTGTTATTGTAACACGCCTGTTGTGTTGCTAACAACACACACACACACACACACACGCATACATTCAAAGTTGTTAACAAATGTTTGTGTTTAATTTTTGTGGTGCCTGGCAACCAGCATAAAAAAACAACAAGCAAAACAGCCGGCAAATAATAATATTAACAAAAACAAAAAAAAAATATATTTATATAAAATATTAACATTAATAATGGCAAATAACAACATGCTTAATGCGAATATTGTTTGCCTTTAATGGCTAATTACTCATGCGTTTAGTGCGGGCCATAGCGTCGTATGCGTGATATTGCCACTTGACAAACGCATAATAAAACTATTAGTAAAGTGGGCGACATGAAGCTGGCGGCGGTGTACGCAGAGTCTATTAAAGTGCTCTAGCTACGTATCTAAGCAAAATAACGCCCCAATAAAAAGAAGGCATGACCATGTTTTACTGTCTGCCGGTTGTTGCTATAATAATTGGGTTATAAAAACAATGAACAGCCATAATGTGCATAATAATTTTTAAACGCACACACAGGCAAAAGCTAGAGCAACAGCAGTGTAAAGTCAAATACACACACACACACACACACACGTAGACATTGCTTTTAGGGTTAATTAGCACAATTTGGTGTGTTGCTTTTATGGGCCCAATGCGAAAAACAACATGCGCCTGGCCAAGCGCCACGGCCAAGTGCCAGATTCACATTCAGTTTTCCATTTATACTCCTTGCTTTTGCTCCTTCAACGTTTGCTGTTGCCCCCGTCGACTTCATTTGCGGTCTGCCTGTAGCAACAGCAGCCAATTTTCTTTTAACTGTTGTTTGGGTTTTTGCGCGCCATCTCACTCAAACTCAATCTCTCTCTCTCGCTCTCTCTCTCTCTCTCGCTTTCTCTCTCTCTCCCTTGTTATTGTGTGCAGCCCTTTGGCTGACCTCAATTTGTTTCGCAGCATGCCCCGCGGGCATCGTCTGCGCTTTTAATTGTTGATTTTTCAAGTACTCACGCCCCGTCCACTCCCACCAAATAATAAAAATTACGTCTAAGCGGCCATAAACGAACCAATAGTGCTGCAGTTAGCCCGGAATACAGCGCCGCCATTTCCTAAAACCCATTCGATAGACGTCTGCAAACTTTAGCGCCGTTGCAAACACACACACACACAGAGAGAAATAAAGTTCAAGTGCCATGTGGCAGGTGGGTAAAGTTTTTCGACCAGTCGACGGCTTCATAAATCACAAAAGCAGCTAACATAATTTTTCGGTTGCCGCAACATACGGCAAATACCGTTTAAAAAAAAAACTAAGAAAAATTCTACTAGCAAAAAAAGAAAATACATTTTTTTTGTTGACTTTTTAGTGTAAAGCTGCTCTGGGCAGTTGTTGTTATGTAAATTTTGATGCGGCTCGCTGAATGTATTTGCTTCAATTATGAAAATTGTTTTTATGAATGCCATTGAAATTGTATTATTCGCGCCCAAGTAACGACATTTGCATACGCCATGGAAAATTTCATTTTCACTTATTTATTATATGTATATATATTTATATATATTTTCTTTTTTACTGTTTTGACAAAGCTCTAAAGAAGCAGGCAGCAAACGAGGCGCATTGTTATCACCTGAAGAAACTCTTAATACATAAGTATAAATGAATATATACAAATGATATTGTGTGTGTTTATATATATTTTTTTTATATTATTCCAGGGCACATTCAGCAAATCACTCAATGGAAATGGTGGATTTAATATGGTTATGGAGGAAATTAAATTTTCAAGGTGTCCGCTGAGCAGCGGCAAGCGGCTTATAATTTTGCTTTTTATGTCGTTCACAAAGAGAAAAGCATTTACATTTTCACACGAAATATGTCACGCAATGAGAGACAGATGAAAATTGTGTATCCCATTATGAATTAATTGAAGGTACTTCAACTGTGAATTAAAAATGTTTTTATAAAGAAATAACCAAACCTTAGATTTGTGTTTGTCTATTTCGGCAGCTGTTGCCTCTGTTTAATCATAAAATAAACCTACATTATTCTGCAAAAGCCTACAAAATTCCAAAATTGAATTATAATGAGTGCATTTGAATTGCAAATCGCTAAAAACTGGCTGGCAATATATATTTTACTCTATGCGTTTGTGTGTGTGTGTGTTATATAATTGTATAATGTGAATTTGGCATTCGGAGAACCGCAGCAGCAGAGCGCAGAATTTGGTGGATTATCTATCGATTAACTATCGAATTGCGGTTTTTCTGGTTATTGCCTCATTAGGCACTAGAAAATTCCATTTAAATTATTTCGATTGTCACTCTCTCTCTCTTTCTCTCTATCTGTGTTTTTGTGAGGCAATTAATTTGTAAATTTAGCAAATGTATGTAAATTTTAGAATGTTTTCACAACGGTAGCTGTTCAGGTGACAATGTTAAATGAGAAGTGGATAGAAATACAAGCACGAATGAACAAACACACAGGACGCAAGAGAGACAAAGAGAGAGAGAGAGAGAGAAAGGAAATGCGGCAGAGAAATGGTTTAAAAATTGTACACATCGTGCTAATTGCTTCATCTGCATAATTAATGCGCATTTGATGCAATTCCAATTGCATTTCAAAGGTGTTTGCCGGCCTTTTCTGTACCCAATTGCCAGCCCATCTAACACCGAGTGACATGGCCATGGGAACATAACAGAAAAAACTAAAAAAAAGAAGAAAAGCCCGAAATTGAGGTCGAAAATGTGCCAAAAAATTGTTAGGAAATTATTGTCATGCCAGTAAATGGCGCTTAATTAAGCAAAACTAATGATCAGTTTGCATAAACAGCTATAAAATTACTCATTAACTCAAATGCGGCAAACCGTTTTCGTTTTCGATTTTTGTTTTTGGGCCAAGAGCCAAAGTCGAATTTCATTCAGCATTGAGGTCACTAGACACAACAGAAATTGGGGCCGATGTGGGTTAAGCAGCAAGGCAGCATCATTACATTTCTCACCATTGAGTGACACGCCCACTCAACAAAAAATAGAAAAATTCGAAGCAGGGCAGCCTGAAAACTTGGCGAGCAATTTATCAAAATGAAATGACAAAAAAAGAAAGAAAAAAAAAATAGAAGGAAAACATACAAATAAACCGAAGAAGAAGTAGCGAAAAGTGAAAAAAATGTTGCAACTCTGCATTTGCGTTTTGTTTTCCCAGTGAGAAAAGAGGAAGAGCCAAGTCAACTGATTGGCTGCCACGTCTAGCCGCTCCACTGAAGTTGGCACAGTAAGAAGTAAACAAATGTTGCAGTCTGTTTGGTTTTTACCATTCCCAACCACCCGCAGCTGCTAACAACATTAAGCTGCTGCAGCTCCCAGCAATGAATTGAAGCAGCAATGTTGCAACAAGCAACATTGCAATTCATTTAAAGCCACTTGACGACGACGTTGTGGCTGCCACTTTTTGCGCTTTATTAGCAATTGTTTGAGGTTTCTTTTCGCATCGCCTGCTGCTTCTACTAGTTCTTCTTCTTCGTGGAGTGTCTGTTAAATTATTTACTAGCTTAGCCAAAAGCAGTTTGCTTGGCTTGTTCACAACAAATAGCAAAAACCAATGACCACAAATGCCAGCTGTTGGGGTTGCGTATACGCCATGTGTATGTGAACAGCTGCAGCAACTTACATTTTGGCCATTAACACTGCCAACTGCTGAGCCAAACAAATGTGGCAATTATATTGAACCCGAGCATGCTCCTAAATATCCCTTAGAAATTGCAATTACATTTTTAATCCATCAGCAGCAGCAGCAGCGGAGGCAGTGGTCTCATATGCTAATGGTGTTTTTTTTTTGGCTATTGTGTAATGCGAGCAACGGGTCGTATGCTTAACATTAATTAATATCAAATGCAGATGCCGGATGCCCACCTCAAAAATGCTAAGCCAAAAATGACTGCAGCGCCATTTTCATTAGACCATAACAATGAAAACTGCCTTCGTCTAATTGCAATAACTGTAGACACAAGCGTTCGTCCTTCGTCCTTCGTCCTTCGTCCTTGGCACAATACAATTTTATATAATTCCATAGCTCCCTTTCGCTCTCGCTGTCCCTCCTGCTGAGCTTAACACATTGAAATAGTCGTAGTCACTTGCTTGGCTCATTTTCACCCACTTGCCACTTGGGGGCTGCATTTTAGCCAAGTTTTGTTTGCTAAATGCCATTCGCACTCCAGATTCTCCATTTAAATGGCAAATGCAGCGGGCTAGTGCTCTATGAAAGGCAACAAAAAAAAGGAAAGCTAACCTTCAAGCTTGGAGTTTAAAGTACAGATACTCTGTAAACTGAACAAAACCTCACGGTTGGATACTTTTTTGGGTGGTTTTTTATTTGTAACCGTTACAATTTCTCTATTGACTGCACAGTAACCCCATTTTGTTAGGAGAAAGCCATGTGCCAAGGGTATTTAAGTTCAGTGAAAATCCAGTTAAAGTGGCAACAGATTCCTTCTTTTCACCGCAACAACATTGCAACAAGCCAACATTGTAGAATGACTTTATAAACAGATTTTAATTTCGTTGCCTGACGCCCGGCAAAAGTTGACTTGAGTTGAGTTTTTATTTCACTGGCGCCAGGGAAATACAATTTCCGCTTCTTTATATACACGATGCTGGGCAAGAGATGCTGTCGGAGGGAGTCCACAACACAACACAGCACAGCACAAAAAGTACAGAATCTGTGTGTATAAAGCCATTTCCTTACTGACTTTTGCCATGACTATAAATGATTTTGGCAACACGAATTTCTTCTTTCTATCACAAACAATTTTGCAATTGGCACTTTTACAAATGTTTTCATTTTTCTCCCCCACCACCACACAGCAGCAGGTAAATGCTGTTCTCAAAAAATGTTTTATCAATAACTAAACATGCCACGCTCTTGCCCACACCCAATGCCAGAGTCTCGGAGCGTGTGTTGCATAAGCTGCTGTAAGGAATAGTTATTTTTAGACATCTTGTGATGCTCAGCAGTATTAAATGGCGTTTAAATGTTGACAGCTGCTGCTGCGTAGCCCCACCGCCAGTCAGTCAATCTCTGCCCACTCACCACTTCAGACAATGCAAATTAAAAACGCACAAAGACTTCAACAGGACACACAGCACAAAGGACTACAGAAACAGCAGCAGCAGCAGCAGTAGCAGAAACAGAAAAAAAAGATATGAAGAAAAATCAGGAAAAAGAACAGAGAGCGGAAGACAAGAATCAACAACAAGCGAGTAATCAAAGCAATGGCTATGTGGATGCCTTGCCTCGGTTTTTTTGCTGCCTACTGTTAGTACTGTACTGTGCCTGTTGTTGCTTTGATGAGGGCACTTTAGTAAATCGCTGTCGTTGTTGCCTCGTGCTTCTAATACCCTATACGCATTAGAGCCGTGCGTAGCTGTACCCAAAGTATCTATCAGTTTGGTATGTAGGCATCGTTTAGCTAACCCAAATCATGATATTTATCTGACATTTTTTAAAGATAAGGCTTTCGTTTCCTTGAAAGCAATACGAACCATTAAAAGCAACTTTTGTAAGGAATCAATCAATCATCAAATATTGAAATATTTATGATTTTAGTGCTGGTTACAGGGCATCTACTGGACGAAATCCTTAGACTTTTATCTAACATTGTCATCGTTAAGCGTAGGCAAAAGTCAATGTCGCAAGTGGCAAGAAAAAAATCCATATACTAATGCCAATGAGAATGAGAAAAAAGCTTTATTGAAATATTCGCACATTTGCAAGCATATCTTTGATATTATCCCAGTCTCATATATCTCTGCTCTAGCTACGGTTCCTGTTTCTGACTCGTGTGTAGCCGCGTGCAACGTATTCACATTAATTTGGTCAATTTATGCATTGGCACAGACTGAATGAGCGCACGAAATGGCACGCAGCATACTTAACTGCGAAACTCTCTAATGCCATGCCCCGCGGATAACCCGTCTCACTTTGCTGCACACCGCACTCCTACGCTTCGCCAGCCATACACTTTTAGGTACACACCGAATGTTACTTCAGCAATCCGTTGAAATGGGTCAAGCGTCAATTGCATACGAAATGTGGCTGTCGACTTTTGCGCGGCGCAGTTCGTCTCAATTGCGCATTACGCATACGCCACGTTTGACGACGTGCACTTCAAGCTAATGAAATGCACAAGTGTGGCACACACCCCCACATTCAGGTTGCAACAATAATTAGCTACACTTGTGGCACATCAAAGAGTTTGTCAAGCCGCCAGAAGCATTTAATCGTTGTGTCCGCAATCAATTCCGCTGCATTTTTGAATAATCAATTATGTCAAAATAATTGTCGGAAAAGTGCTGCAGTCTGAAATCAATTAAAAATTGTTAATTGAACGAGTTCGGCCCGATTGGCAGGTAACACAAATTGATTTATGTTTATGGTTTTAGCTTTTTCATTTTACCGTTCTGCCATTCTGCTGTGTTGTGCCCGTTTGGCCATGGCCATTGTTTGTTAGCTAGCCCTACAGACATGCAAATTGAGATACCCACGCCCACATGGGCAACTGCACAACGAAGCAAACAAGCCAGCAAGTTTTTCATAAATCAACGCAGTGCATTTATGCACAAAAACAAAACAAATAAAATACATTTGTTTGCCAAACATTTTCGGCAATTAAAATGAGTTTAGCTTACTTTTCGCTGCATATCAAATATCGGTCATGTGCATTTTTGCAATCAATCATTTTCGAATTATATTCACAACATTGAATTCAATATTTCACAATTTCGCTACAGTTTGATTCAAATGAAATTCGCGCAAATAATTTTCATATCTATTTGAAGATATTAACGATTGAGTTTTAATGCATTTTTTTTTAGTTGATCAATAATTGTGTATAAGTGTATAACTTGACCGCAATGCATGAATCAACAGAATGAACTTTGCACAAGCCAAGACGTTGATTTGCACATACACAGCTTAATGTGTGTGTGTGTGTGTGATTGTTTGTTGGTCTGGTCATTTTGTCCTCGTTTATTTGCTTGGCTGTATGTGAATTTTGTGGCTTGTGTTAAGTTTATGCAAATGTCCTTTCAGCAATTAGCAATAAATGCTTGTATTGGCCATTCGCCCAGTGTTTTGTATCTTTAAGTGTGTGTGTGTGTGGGTGTGTGCCATTTTGTGGCCCATTTGTGATACAAATCATGCGGTCCACATTTACTGCGGGCCACCAGCTGGTTTTGGGGCCCAGCCTTTAAGTATGTATGTATGCAGACGCCTTGGCCTGGTCAGCTTGGACGCCAACTGTGAAACAGGAAGTTGTGGGCGAGGGAGCGAGTAGCGGGTAGCGGGTAGCGGGTAGCGGGGAGTATGGAGTTGATGGTGTGAAAGTGATGATGGGGCACAACCAGCAAATATTGCGGCCAACGTGCAAATTGTGCGCTAAATTGGTTTGCCTTTTGTATTTGCATAATTTACTGCGGTCGCCTTTTATATTTTGTTGCCATTATTGTTGTTGCTTTTGTCGTTGTTAGTGTTTCAAAGAAAGTTTTCGAGACTAATTCAAGACACTGAGGCGGTCTTTGAGTCGCATTAAATTATGGAAATTTCAAGCGGTTCTTTGCATTTATTGGCAGACGCATCCTTTTGGCAAGGCTAACAGGACAAAGCCTGTGGGTCAAGCATTGGTTATGGCATTGGTGACTTGGCCTAATGCATAAATGACAAGGCTTGGCAAGTCAGTGACAGCAGATGTGACTAACCACATCCACATCCTGTGTGTGTGGTCGACACACACACACACAACCACACACACACGTTGTGTCTGTCGTGCATACATCAAATTTAATTGGCCAATAAGCATCAGGTAGCCCGCTATCACACTCGACTAACTGATGTCCAAATGTGCAAATGACAACCCCCTTCAATGGCTTAGGGGCACATTCTGTTAATTGAGCTCAACTCAAGTGCCGGGCAATCCGCAAATCGCGGATTTGCTTTGCATTTAGATTGAATTGCATGCATAAGGAAGGTGGAGAAAAGTCAGCTAGGATTAAACCACTTTACAGACAAAGTGCAGTGAGAAAGTTTTTTTATATTTTTAATATACTAGCAGTAGAAGCAGCAGCAGCAGGACAATGGATTTGTATGGCTTGCTTTGCACCGCGTTGCGCTCAATAAATTGTTGTGAGAGAAGTTTAGAGAAGAAGCAGCAGCAGCAACAACAAGGATATCAATCTTTAGCTTCAAATGATCTGCGACGCTATGCGAAGAGCTATTAATATTAGGCAAAAGCAGGGTCATATCTATTGATTGATGGCTGATAAGTAGCAGGTTTCCTGTCTCTCATTCTCTGTGTGTGTGTGTTCAATGCATGAGAAATGTGTTGCCTAGCACAAACCCAAAGCCTCCCACTCTCGCTCCCATTCTCACTCCCAAACCACATACCACCGTGCAAACCCACATCCAAATGGCAGGCATAATAATGCGAGTTTATCTCTGCTTGGTAACCAATTTCCAACAATTTGATTTATGTATTTTTTGTTTGTGCGTGAAAGAGCGCCTTACGTCATATGTTGTTGTTGTTTTTGTTAGCGTTTGGCTTTGGCTTTGGCTTTTACTCAACGCATGACTTGCTGAGGCCAAAACGCTATCATCAAAAGTCCTGATTACATTTACAGCAGTTTCTCCAATTACAACAGAAAACGTTGCCTTCCAACCAAAAGAAAACTCACGTTTGTGTGTGTGTGTGTGTGTGTGTGAAGGAGACGCTTTGTTATGGTGTCTATTACTCATGCATATGTGAGTCTAATTAGTTCAATTTAACAGAAAATGCGTCGAAGCTAGGCAACAGCGTCAAAGCTGATTGGTAATCAAGTTGCTAAAAGAAACCTTTGAGACCCTTCAGGTTAGATGCAATCAAAGAATCAAATTACTTAAAAAGGTCACAATCGATGGTATATATTATTGTTATATTATTAATATTCGTATGACGCACTTACGAAAACAAATTATTGAAATTGTAGAAGATTACGGTTTGAGATTAGAAAGTCAATCGTTACTGTTTTCTTTACTACAACTTGTCAAGATGATCGAGCAAGCTCTTTAGGTTATACATTAAAGCTTGTTGTAAGTTTAATGTTGAATCAGCTTAAATTTGTGCTCCGAGCACACTAATTGGTGTTTTATTGAAGGCGTTGCATATGTAGAGCTGTCGCTGTGGCAGATGCCGCATGCTGTGCAGGTTGCCAGGGAGACCAACATCATCATCATCAGCAGCAGCAGCAGTAGCAGCACCCAAAAGATTTGATATTGCCAAGAGGATTCGATTTACGCTCGAGAGATTCAATATTAAAATCGGATATAAATTGTTTCCCAAATATATATATATGTACTCCGGCAAACAATCAGACAGTAAGCAAACGAGTAGCATTCATAACAAGTGGTTGACAAGCACACAAACCGAACACACACACACACACACACATGGGTATTGTATGCATATTTGTATTTAAGTATGTGTAAGCCTGTTTATTCAAATTGTATTGCATTTATTTACGCAGTTGCTCTTGTTGCCTGTTGTTTGTCATTGCTTGTTGTGCGTTCGTTGCTGTTTGGGGCCTGCTTTTGTTTTGTTAACAATTTTTAAGCACTTGTTAAATATTCATGGACTGTTTTATTTATAGGCCCTAAGCCAGCCAGACTGACAAATTCGAAGAAACATATGGAAAATCAGCGTACGCACCGCGCGCTTTTCTGCCTTTTCAATAGTTTGTTTTGCATTTTGTGCGGCTTTTGTGCTTTTGTGCAGCTGATTAAATTAATCAAAATATTCATTACAGTCTGACACATGCATAAATCACGACTGTGGCAAGTTGCTGTGACCCATTTTGCTTGCCAGCCAAACTATGCTCAGCTCAATGCGAACACTCTCGTTCTCTCTGCCACAGCAGTTTGATTGATCACGCTGTGTCCGTGTCTATGTGTGTGTGTGTTGTAGTAATTAGCGCACGAACACATTGACCTCTTTACATTTATATGTGATGTTGGTAATTGTAGCTGCCTATGAATTGATAAATGACAGCCAGCAGGTGTGAGCCTTGTATGTGTATTTTAGCCCATGAGCTTAGCAGTTGCCCTAGAGAAAAGACAATAAATCTATAAACATTTACTAGGGTATGGGCAACATCTGTATTGCCAAAAAGCCATTCACTATTAAAGCTAATACCTCAAACTGTACCTTAAGGCTGCTAAAGGCAAGTCAATCACTTGCTTCTATTAAGTCATATGACATGAGCATTAAAAGCCTCAACATTTGATGGCAAGGTCTGTGCGTGAAGGGGGCAAGGGTGTGCCGCTTGGCAACCCTTCCAGGTTTGTTTTATGGCCTGAAAAGTGTAGGACAAATGCGCTAGCTCGTAAAAGCAGCGTTAATCTCCACTTAAAGATGCGCGCCTTTGCCCAACATTTGTTTTATAGTCGCACTTATTTTTATTTGCACGCACAACGACTGCAAAACGGACAGAGATCACAAGACCATAGAAAGGGCAAGCAGCTCTCAGCATGATTAAATTATAAAAATCGTATTACATTCACACGCATAACAGACAGACAGACAGATAGACAGACAGAGAGATGAACAAACGCACGATGGGTAATCGAATTTCACGAGTGCACAAAAGTATGCTTTAAAAAAAGTGAGAAACATTGCCTGCCAGAATGCTTCAAGGACTTCGACAGTAGCTTAATTGGCGGCATGTTTGCTGTGTGTGTGTGTGTGTGTGTGTGTGTGTAGCATTGTCAGAAAGCTGCAGCAGAAGCGGGCAGCCTCAAACCACTGTTTGCCATAGCTAACTGGGAGTGACAGCACACAAAGGACAAGATACAAGCAAAGACAATCAGAAAGAACGAGAGGGAACGAGCTTGAACGTGCAGAAGACGGGAAGAAGAGTGGAGAAGGACCGGCAGGCATCTTGTGCATTTTGCGTTTGTATGGACATATATGTGTGTGTTCTCTGTTTTGCCCTTTGCCTGTGCTTATGGTATTTGGGTCAAAGTTTTGCCTGCATTTCTATTTACATTGCCTTGGACTTTAGCCGTACATAACATAAAATTTAATTTAAAACTTTTGCTCATACTTCGCAGCATAAATAAATGCGTATTTGAAAGGATATGCATATACACACACGCACATCCAGGCAGGCAGTACACATGTGTTGCTTGCTCTACCACACTCCGCACGCCCATTAGTTTTCTCTCTCTCTCTCTCTCTCCCAAAGTGTCTTACTTTCGCTTTGTTTTTTGATTTATTTACAGTTTGCATTAAAACTCACTTAAATTTGCATGTCTCGGCCAGAAATAAAACTGTCTTTAGACCCATCTTTACATAAATGTCTTATAAAAAACAAAGCCCTCAAGATCTTCCATACTCCAGAGCCCTGCGGCTTTAGTTAAGAGAAGGAGAAGCAAAACTAACTTTAAAGTTGGTGTTAAATTTGTTGAAAATAGACAAAAGTCACTTGTATCATGTTTTTTAACAATGTTAAAACTAATTCGATTTGGAAAGCACGTGATTTGCTATTGTACAACTTAAAACATGTTTGTCGTTTAAATTGCTTTATTGTGCTGCACAACAAACACGTTGTCCAACTCATAGTGTTCATGTCTGCAATGGACATCTCTAGGCAGGAGACAAGACAAGACAAGACAAGAGGCCAGGCAGACAAGGCAGGTTGGCAGTTCGAAGCTTAGAATTAAGTGAAACGTGTCAAATGCATAGATTCCGTTAGTTATTTGCTGGTTGCAGCTGCCTTGACCAAGTCTGAGGTAGCCCAATGTGTTGTTAGCTTTTGGCTTTGATGCTTTTTGTTTGTGTGCATCCTTGGATGTGGCACTTAGGCCTATGCACACCAATTGATTTGAGTCTGGTTGATGCTGGCCGGCCCTGCGCTCATCGAATGCTGCATGCAACAAATTGAATAGACTTGCCAGTCCTCTGTCTGCTGTTGCCTTTTCAGCACCTCAAGTGCTAACAAGAATTTGCTAGAGTCCTGAATACTGTATTTTGCAAAGGGATTTGGGGCGGTAGCATGAATGCGTTGACAGGACGCTGAGTAAACGCTCGAAGCGTCTAATAAAGTTATCCGGGCCACGGTCAGGCTGCGCCCGGCCCCTTGATAAGCCTAATAAACTAAGCGCAAGCTTTAGACAGTGTGACCAGTAATTTAGAGACGCCGGACAAGGGCCAAGTCTAGCGGAAGCGGAAATTGTCGCTGGCAACAACAAACAGCAGGAAAATTTTCCCTACATTTATTTTCCTTTTTGCTTGTTTTTTTTTTTTTTTTGTTGTAGTTTTTGTAGCTAGTCGTAAGCTGGTGCTGGCCAGAAATTGGATTTATGTGCTTCGTTAGTAAATTGGTTGTGATAGGCGCAACGTCTACGAAGCAGCAACTTTTGGGCGTGCTGCCAACTGCAGGCGTCGTGGCAAACACTGAGAATCAGGCGTTGCCATTGACAGTGTCTCAGAATTGGCAATGAGAGCAAACAAAAAAAATGGACTACAAGGACCCAAAAGAAAAAAAAACTATGTCAAGAGTTGCATACATATTAAAAGTCAATGGATATGTCAAAGAAATTTCAATACATTTGAATGAAATATAGGCAAAAAAAAATGGTTTTTCTTGCTTTTGCAAATTATTTGCACATAAATTAAAGCCAAGAATTGTCCCACTGTGCTGGCTGGCTGGCCATGTTTCTGCAAGCTATTTGTGCTCAACTCGGCGGCCTCTTGTCCGGATGTTGCACAACTTTTTAAGCAGCTTGCTTTAATTTCTCCTGCTGTCACATGATCTCTCCGGCTTCTGTAAGCGGTCTCCGGTTCTTTTTTTTGTATATTTTGGGCTCCAGGCGGATAGCACAAGTTTAGCAGCAGTTCGCTGCGGCTCGCGTCTAAAGCCTGTGAAATGTTTTTATGCGAATTTTATTACATTTAGTTGAGCGCGAGTTGTTTGGGGTAGTTTACTTTTGTGTTTTTTTTTTTTATTGTGGGGGGGGGCGGCTTAAGGCGCCTTGGCCCTGGCTAAAATTTTCATTATTGACTTTGAGGCGCATAAATGTACAAAATCAGCCTGAGGCATTTCAATTTTCTGGCCGAGTAGCAAGCTGGTTTGGGTTTCTGTTTCTGTTTCTCTTTCTCTTTATGCAGCTGCCAGTTTTTATTACAGTTTTCCTTTTTTTTTTATATTATATTATATATTTTTTATCCATTTGCTGTTTATAATTTGCGTAGTAAATTGAGCGGCCAAAATTGGAGAGTACATAATAAATAGTGAACAAGAATGAGAAAGAGCAAGAGAGAGATAGAGTATAGAAGAAATGGAGACAGTCTAAATTGCGCTGTCCCAGTTGGCGCTTTCAGATGATGTTGATGAAGTGCCCCAAGGCAGCTGATTTATGTGCACTCTCTCTCTCTCTCTCTATCTCTCTTACTCTGTTTGATTGGCAAGAGTAGAAGCAATAGCAGGATATGCAAGATGTAGTCAAAACACACACAAAAAGCCTCAAAAAAGGTTGTGGCATGGCGGCCATTCAACTGCACGGATTAATGAGCCGCTCTGTGTGTGTGTTTGTGTGTGTGGCAAGCACATTGGGATTTTTGAGGTTTGTCCATGTCCATTTGACATTATGTTGGCTTTTTTTTGTGTTCTATATTTTGTTGTTGTTGTTGCGCTTTGCATGCCAAGCGGATGGAGAAGAGAGCCTTGGGCCAGCAGCAGACAGCACAAGTACGACAGGATGTGCTTTCTGTCTGTTATGACTGTCTCTGTTTTTCTGCCTGTGTGTGTGTGTGTGTGTGTGTGTGTGTGTGTGTGCCACGGCCAGTGGCAAAAATTAAATTATGACGGCAAATGAACAGGCGAACCACAGCACAGCAGAGCACAGGACAGAGCCGCAAAGGGAGCCGAACAGCAGCTCAGCGAGCTAACTGAAGTGTGCTGGGCATGCTGAGCCGGATATGCTGGCTACGCTGCCTAATAATGAAATACATGAATTTTGTAGACAATAATCGCAGCGACTTAGCTGGGATTATAATAGGCCCTCGTAGGCCAACGGCCTACCACAGCAGCAGCCGCAGCAGCAGCAGTAAAAGTATCAAGGATAATGAAGCAGGTGAGACCCTTAGTGTGGTCCGTTTTGCTGGCTTGATGGTTCGTGACCGCAGCTTAAAGCCTTTTATAGTTATTAGAATTTCTATTTGTAGGTCTTAAAACGATAAAAAAAAACCAATGCAAATGTGATATTTATGTTTGCAATGCAAAATGCAAATAAAAATCAATTGTAAGAGTTTTAACTTGTAACAAGCTTGAATTGTTTCAAGTATTTTTCGACACTTTAATAAAATAATAATAAAACGTAAGCAATGTTTTCTTTTAATTGATTTCTTTACTCAAAAAATCCAAAAAATATGTTTTTATAATTTAAATAATTTAGTCAAAGTGCAATTAAAGGTTCATTTGCATTGTTTTTTGTTGTTTTTCCCAAACCAATTTTCCTTTGCAATGGCAGCTGCATTAGATATTATAAATATTTATTGTCATAATTTTCTAATCAATTGATGTTTATTTAACTAAACTCTGCTCAAACTGCATAAACAAACATTAAATTCAATTAGGACACCTAATGACCCACATGGAAAAACAATTTATTTGCTTCAATAAAATCCAAAACAACAAGCATTTATTACAATGCAATAAATGAATGCATTGATAGAGATTTACAAGCCAAAAATGTCCAAAAACTGCAACAATTTTATTTACCCCCAAAAGACTAATTGGTAGTTTTCACAGCGTAAAATTTCAATTTGAATACATTTTCCGCACAGAATCAACAAAAATCCACTGCACTTTGCCTCAAATATGCGAATAAATTTCAATTATTGCTTGAAACAGCAAAAGCACAAAGTTTTTAGCTAGAAAAGCGAGTAAATATAAACTTGTTCCTTGACTTTTGACAGTGTCTTGGCTGAATTTGGATTTAAATATATTAAACTCGTTGGCAAATCCCCCATTTATGTGTAGATTTGAGCTTGAAACACGTTTTCACTTTGGCTTTGACACAATGTGTTTGAGTTGTTCGTTTTGATAATAAAGATAATGGCAACAACATTAAATGCTGATGAATGCAATATTCTAAATTTTCATTATCTTTTTGTGCTGCTTGCAAACAAATACTCAAACGGTTGCTTATTTTCCTATTGTTAGTTGATATCCCCGCTAAAAATAAAATACATTACTGTGTCTTTGTCAAGGCTGTACAAAAATTTCTGTCATCTAATATGTATAGATGGGAAACAACAGAGCAGCGCTGGTTAAAAATTGGTTCGAACAAGGTATACTATTGCTGAATTAGTAAGCGTATAAATCGTCTTAGAATGAACTTTTGATTAAGGTCTTTGGCAATTTTCATTTATAGTATGTCCAAAGTAGTTTAAACTAAACTTTTACTTAAATTTTCGTTTATAACAACTAAAATGGCTTAAATAAAACTCAAAGGCAATTTATGTAATTGTTTTTAGCATCTTTTGCAGCTGCCACCATTGCCACTGCAAAATTTAGCTCGAGGAGCGCAATGAATCTAATAAAGATATTACGCCAGTCAGCGTTTCTGTTGTCAAGGACAACGCCTCGCTGAAATGTAATTCCGGCTAAAAGAAGAAGACTAAGACGACGACGACCAAAGCAGCTTCAGTGCCAACGCATTTTAGCTAAACTTTTTGTTGTTGTTGTTGTTGGCTGTGTTGCCTTTGTTTTTTTTGCTATGTTAGTGTTGATGTCGCCAATTTTTTGGCTTTAACATAATGAGCTGAATATAAAGTACGTCTGATGGCAAAAAGCAGGCCACACAAATTGTTTCTACTCAGACATCGCATGAATAATTTAAAAAGCAAATCCTTAACTGGCTATATATGTGTGTGTGTGAGTGAGCTTGATGTGTGTGTGTGTGTGTGTTTAAGAGTGTCTGCTAATAGTTGTCAAGGGGCATTATACGTTCGATTTACCAATTTGGCGCGTTGTGTTTATTACTTTTCGACCTGGCCCCGCCCCCAAGCATAACAAAAGTGTTGCCATAGACATGCAGCGAAGTTGGCTTAAAGCAGGAAACTGTGGTTTGGGTTATTTGTGGCCTTTTGTTAATGCACACATACCGTTTTGTTAACTAATTGGCTGGAATCGTTAAGTAAACTTTTATGGCAGCTACAACGTAAAACAACTTTTTGCTGTGAACTAGACAAAGCATTGAGAGGCATAGTTATTTAGTAACTGGATAGATAAAGGAAACAATAAAGTCGACTATATGTTTCTTTTTGCTGGACTGAAAACAGTTTCAAATATTTTTGGCAAAGTAATTTATAATGAATAAAAATAAAAAGTTCAATCTAAGAAAAATGTATGCAAATTCATAAAAATTTATTGATTTTTCTGGTGCAGCAAACTAACTAAAACTAACATTAAAAAAAGCGTACAAGTTTGCCTCAGTAAGTTGAGCAGCTTTGTCTTTGTAGTATGGCGCATCCTTGTGCGATGCTGCATATCCTTTTTGTGCTTTAATTGCCTGCCGCAACGTCAATTAATTTGCCAGCCAGATTAGCATGTGCGCAATTATTTACACAAGCGACGCCCACTTAAGTGGCTGGGAATTAGGGCGTGGCACATTAAGTGTTATATTGAGTGCAGTTGCGGCTTTTGTTGATGCTGTTGCATTGTTGTTGTTGTTACTGTTGCTGCAACAACTGTTGTGCAACTTTAATTGCGCAACACATTTTTGGGCAAAAAGAAAGTTTTTCATAAATTTTCTTGCACTTAACCAGAAAAACACAATGCAACAACTGCTCGAAATCTCAAATGCAAAAGTGTGCTACTTATAGGGCATATTTTAAGCGACGAATTGTTGTTGCTGCTGCTGTTGTTGTTGTTGTTGTTGTTGTTGTAAGTGCAGCTGGCAAAGTTTTGGGACACAAACAACAACAACAACAACATCTGGGAAACGAAAAACTCTCGCTCACATCAATAAAACGAAAATTGCAGCAAGATGGCGTGCAACAGCGGGTGGCAAAGAGAACGAAGAGGACGTCAATGTGTTCGGTGGCATAGGGTATATGGTGGGGAATGGGTTGCCTAAGGCTGTCAATGGGCGTGGCACTGAGCGAAGGGCTAAATAGCGCCACAGTGACGGCTGCTTTTGCTATTCCCGCTTTTGCTGCTGCTGCTGCAGTGAAAACAATCGAAATTATAGCATACAAGCGCGTAAACTTTAAGCTTTCACTGCTGCGACCTATGTGTATGAGTGTGTGTGTAAATACTCGCCTGGCTGCAATTTTATTGCTGTTGCGATTGTTGTTGCTGCGGCTGCTGTGGCTGTGGCGGTTGCCACTCGACAGCGTCATTTAAATTGCTCGACAAAAACCGTTGCATAAACTGGCAGACTCTAATACCAATACACGTACACACACCGAGCTCTTCGGTTGTGTTCGTTTGTGTTTTTTTTTTTTGTTATCTGCTGTATTCTCTGTTGTCTCTTTTATTGTTGATGGTGCGCAAATTCTCTCATTTGCGTGCAAAATTTTCGTAGCATACTTTTTTGGGACAACCACAACAAAATGTGTGTCAACAAAAGTCGGCAACGGCCAGTGTCGTTGCGTTGGCTTTGAGCATTGTTACTGGCCTAGCCTGGCCTGGCCTGGTTGAGAGAATTCAGGACTATAGATAAAACGGTGTCGTTTTTCAAGTGCAGCCACACAGACAAAACTGCAATTAGCTGTGCCAAGGGTGTTTTGATAACAGGACAACACACACACACACGTTACATTTACCCTACCCTTGGTACTAACCCTTTTCAAGCGGCATTTACACAACCCGTTTGACTTGTATTTGGGTCAGAGAGCGGCATTAGTACCTATTACCTACTACCACAGTTGTGCGATCATAATTACATGTAAACTATAACCACACATGCACAAAACGTTTGCTTTATTTATTAAAATTTTGTGCGGTTAATTGGGCCGGACGAACGCACACCAAACGCTCGCTTGCACGCATACAAATCGTACCATCCCACTCTACTAATCGAAAACGTTTTTACGTTTTTATATATTCGAGCAAAACGTGTTCCCAAGAAATGTAATTATATTTAATTATTTTTATAAAAACACACAATCATTGACTTTAACGAACTGCGCAGCACATTTACATACTTGTATGTATGCACACATCTGTGTGTGTTTGTGTGTGTTTTAGGGGGGCAGCTCATTAACGTACATGACATCGAGAAGCATGAAAAAGCAAACCTTTTGTAATACTAATTAATAAGAAAATAACATATACCCGCCCAAGGCAGCGATATAACCCAAATCCAATAAAAAGCTGACTAAATATTTGAACAAGGTAAACGGCTCGAATTATTTATACCATTTGTTGTTTTAAGTGTAAAGAGTTAAGATGTTAATAAACAGTTGTTCTCTCAAGTTTAAGCGCAGAGTATTTCAAAGATATCAAGCTTTAACTTAATGCTTAAGCCTGAAACTCTAACCGCACAACAATATTAACAGCAGGGTATATTAACAAGAAGCAGCGGAATTTTTAATTTTTTTGAGAAAAGGGTTTGTCGCTTGATTTAGCCAATTTGTGAAATGTGTTCACATTGCGTTTTCATTGCATTAAAAATTCCATTAGCTGCTAACTGTGCGCATTAATTAAGCTACCCAAAGATCAAAAAAAAAAAAACAGCTAATGGAAGATTGGCTAACCGGAAGCAACCACCCTCTTACACCCTTGCCCCTTGCTAACTTTTGGAAAAAGGAAATTTCCTTGGCTGATAAACTTACCGAAAATGCGTCCAGCTTCGATAGATGGCGTTGTTGTTGTTAGCACCAACACAAAACCATAAATAATGAGTCCAAGATGATTTCTCGATTTGGCCGAAATGCGCTGCGTCATTTTGTAGTTGTTGTTGCTGTTATTGCAATTGATTTGTTACGTTTTTAAAGCAATTGTTTTGCGGTGGTTTACGTTACTTTTTTTTTTTGGTTTAGTTTGGTTTTTGGTTTGTGGGTTTGGTTTTTTTTTTTAGTTTTCGCCCATTGGCTATAAAATTGAATTATATTTTTGTTTACTTTTTGCCAAGCCAATTTGTAACTTGTTCTTTTTTCTCTTGTTTGCTTTGCTTTCTGTTTTACACTTTCTTTTTTTTGTTATATTCTGAATAGCTTTTCAATTCTTGTGGTTTGTATATTTTAGAGGCTCTGCCCTAAGTAATCATTTTGTTGGAGCTGTAAAATAGAAGAGGAAACAGGATATGAATTAAAAGTGCGTTAAATATTCCATCAATAGTATGTTTAATGTATGTGTGCGAGAGTGCGAACTGTAAATGGAGCTGCCAAAAAGTTATATCCAACTGTGTGCCTGCCATTTTAGAGATGCGGCTGCAAAATTAACCCAAAGATGTCAAGTTGAAGCAGCGGGTAACATAAACATTACAGCCTCGCTTTACCCCCTTCCGCACCGCTCTAACTAACCCACACACGCAGAGTGCACTTTTGTGTGAGTGTGTGGGTGTAAAAGTTATATGTGCAAAATGAATTTGGCTTTTTTATATAACAAGAACTCGCCCGGCGCACTCGGAAGTCTGACAACATAAAATGAACTGAAATCTCTGCTGGTGGTGCCCACTGAACTAATGGTGGATGCTGGTGCAGGATGCGCGGGTTGCGGGTGGCGGGTTTGGGGCAACTGTCGGTTGCAACAGCATAAAAGTAGCGTAGATGCGCCAACATAAAAGTGAAATTCGCTTCAATGCAACAACAGCAGCAACAACAATAAGCGAAAAGAACAACAACAACAACATTGAACCGCAGCTGAGGGTTGCACATTTAATGCGGCAACAGTTACAACATGTGGCAACAAATGGTGGCTATTGTTGTTGTTGCTTTTGTGTTGCTGTTTAAGCAACTTGGCGTGTTGCCTTTTGACTATAAAAACTGCAAGCTGAGCAGTAAGCGCCTTAAAGCTGCCACTTTGATGCGCCATGCCACAAAAACACACAAACAGCAACAGCAGCAACAACAATAACATTAGCTCCACACACACACATATATAGACTTTGCACATGACGTAAATGTTGTGGTTGCTTTTAAAAACTTTCGTTTTAATGTTTGCACAAGCTACAAAACTGAAATGAAAGTTTTTTCTTTGCCTTTTAATTCCCGCAATGCCAACCCACACACACATCCTTTCTTGCCAACCTCAAGGGGCACACGAGGCAGCTTAAAAGACGGCAAAGTCATTGATACAGATACAAAAATCTGCAAACATCAACGGCACATCATCCCACTTGAAGACTGTCTCTAACAACAAAGTGTAGCCAAAAGTATTTTGTTAAAAGGAAACAAAGACTTTTCTTCTGTGTTGGAAGCAATTTATTTAATGAAAAAGTAGAATTATATTGGATTAAGCTCTTTAAAATCCGTAAATGAATTACATTTTGTATTAAACTTTATTAAATAAATACTTAAATGCCAAGAGTTGTGCAAATCTCTGGCTGCATCAATAAAATTATTGAATATTGCTTGTAAAGCTATCAAAGCAAAAAAGAAATCACAAAAATGCACTCTACAAATTTATATTTGCTTTCAATTTGTGTGGTTTTTTTTTTATTCTTTTATTATTATTTTCTTAACTCTCAAATGGCATTTGAAGAACTGCGCTTTGTTTGTCTAACATTTGAATGTGAACAAAGTTATCGCTTCTATACAAATTGAAGGAAAACAATCTCGTACACGTTTTTTATCTTAACGATATTTTTCCTCTCAGGTAACCTTGCTTTGCCATTCTGATATTGAAAAGAGCCAACCAATTTATGCTTGTTCAATCTGTACAACAATTTCTTCTTGTTCGACAAACGCAGTAATAAAAGGGCGGCACTCTCCGCACTCTTGTTAAAAGGGCATCAGTAATTAATTTTTTTGTTATTTGCCTTTCAATTCATTTAACTTCAGTTTGCTCTCTTTTTTTTTGTGTGTGGTTTTGTCCAGTATTTTAAGTAACTTTTCTATCTATGATGAAATTCTTTTTCTACATCAAGTAAGCCCTTAAATTACAAAAAAAAGAGAGGAAAAAAGTTTTATGGCACAACAAATTGTTGTTGTACTTGTGTAACTATATGTTTTTCAGTAACTTGTTGGTTTTGTTGCTTTCGGGCTGTTGTCTGCAGGAAGCTGGTAATTAAAGTTATTTTACATATTACAAGCTCTCGGCTTTATGTGTGAAAAAACAACACATTGCAATATCTGGCTTTCAACACACGTACACCTCTCTACACACACATATCTGGACAAACAGTTTTTTGTGTCAGTGTGTGTGTGTGTTGTTTTTGACTTGGGTCTGCCACAAGCATGCAAAAATTTGTATAAACACGCATGCATTTTTGGAATCCAACTGTTTTTATACCCATACACACACACACACACACACACACACAAACACACTTTATCGTATGTATATATACCCGATTGTTTCGTCAGCGTTAGGTAAGGGTATTAAAATATGTTTGCCACCTTTTTTGGCTTTTCGTTCTTTTTAGTTTTATTTTCTCTTATGCAATTTGCAGTTTGTGTATAATCTGCCACATTTATTTCCTTTGTTAAAAGTCATTAAAATGCTGTTAGTTACATGCCATCAAATGTGCACAGAACACAGAATCTCAAATTTTTGTAAAAGATTATTGCTTTGAATAGTTGCTCAAAAAAAAACAACAACACTTTGCAATTGTATCTTTTTTTACGTTTATTTTAGTCGTTCTTTTTACTGTACGGTTAGTGTTTGATCACTTTTATTTAATGTATCTTTATGACTTTGCCAATTGCTGCATTTAATCAAAAACAATGTGAAACTTTATGATGAAATTGAGTTCGAGAGAGTAAGTTGTTCTTTTATTTTTTCAAATAGTTTATTAGTATTTTTATGACTTGAACTTTTGTAAGCACACTTTTACGTTTGCAGCATATCTGAGGCTTGACGTCAGTTGAATAGACACTTTAGCAAACCACCTGACATTTAACGACAAGGGACGCCAAACTAATCCACAGACATGCCCCATGAAGCCCGCTAATGGCGAAGACAGTAACATTTACCGTTATGGCAACTGTTAGTGCTGCAAGTAACTTTCAAAGCAAAGAAACGCCTTTCAAGCTAAGCACCTTAACGACCCCAAGTTGCCAGCGCCTCATCATCAAGTGGTTGCCAACTGCTGCTGCTGCTGCTGCTGCTGCTGACCAAGAGCAACAACAAGAAGCTTCACTCAACAAGTTTTCACCCTCACCCCTTTAATTTGGTACCGCCCAACTAATGACCAGTTGTCGCAGTCGTAAAGCAATTAAAGTGACTGCCAACATTTCAGTTCAGCGGCTTTCAACTTTCGTATCTACATTGTGCTCGTAGCGTCTCAAGTACTCAGGTGTTAAGTAGTCCAGATGTCACTAGCCGATTTGCCAGTTTTGTGATAAAGCACAAAATGTGTTTATGACCATATTTCGTGCAGTGTATGTAAACAGCAGCAGCTAACTGATGTTTGAAGTTGCAAAAGCTTAAACCTAAATTACAGCTGAGAGAATGGTGTTGAGTGCAGATATATGGCAAATGGCAAATGGCAAAGCAGCACAGGATATATATATATAGCGTCAGCAGTAAAATCACACAAAATATGCAGAGGACAAGCTGAACAAGAACAAGAACAACAACAGCAAGTGCCAGCAGCAACAGTTGCAGTTGCAGTTGCAGCTTGTAATTTACTGCTTATTTACGTTGAAATAAAAAATGAATTAAGCCAGCGGAAAAGGAACTGAAAGCAAAAGCAAAAGCAAAAGCAAAGCGAAAGCAAAGACGGAATGAAAAGTTGAGCAAAAGCTATGAGAAATGTTAGTTAGCTTTAGCTTAAGGGTAGGATAGAATAAGTTAAGGTAAAGCTAAGGTAAGTTAAGGTTTGAAGGGGGGCGAAAACATAAATAAATAATGCAAAAACTGAATAAATAGCTGTAAATAAGCATCTGATATAAATGAAATGCTTTGACATATTGTAAATGCACTCAAATAAATATAAAGTTTATTTATTTTTTGTCCTTTTAATGCACAAAGCACGCAGAACGTTAATTGGCGAAAATTTGCATAGAAACAAGTGAAAGAAAGTTTTTAAGGTCACAATATAAATTGCTAGTCAACAAGATTTTTACTTGTAAAACCAAGAAATGTTTGAAACTATCTAATTTTAGGTGCATAGATTATTTTCCACTAAAAGAAAATGCTTAACAAATGAGCATAATCAATTCTTCTGAAGGTATCATAAATTCTCATACTCAAACTTTGGACAAAGTGAAGTGAACTTTGGCTATTTTTAAGTTAAGCAGAGTGCTTCTCACAAATTCCTAATAAATCCCAAATTCTATTTTTATTCACGAATTTTTTTTGCTTTTATGGCACTTTGACATTGTCTGCTTGAAAGCATTCTAAATACGATTTCACTTATAAGCAATAAACAGTTTCTTTTTTCTCCATTTTTTACACAAAGAATTTGTACTTAAATCTCAGAAAAAATGTGTTTTGAAGCATAATGAAAACAAAAAAAATTGTATTTTATTCTTTAGAAAAATGCTTTGATGTAAATAATTTGCTCTTATTCCATGACATATGAAAATAACTATCACAATTGCACAGAAAATGCATAAAACTGTGAAAAATTCACATGAAACTCAATTTCAATAAAACTTTATGTTTAAAATCCCTTTAGCTTTTATCCTTTACCAGCCATTCTGTCAACTGATAGTTTTATTAACAATTTATATATTTTATTTAAATAATATTTTTATGATGACAAGTCTTTATTTATAATCCGAGCGCAGTTGCCACACATTCAAATTGAAGTCACAAAGTTGCCACAAACAAACCAACTTAAATCCACTGCAATAAAGTAAACTTAATGTTGCAACATTTGTGTGTGAGCCGCTGCAGCATAAAGATTATGATGCCTGCTTGCCAACAAAAACAATAGCTTGCAACACGCACAAGTACCATTGCAGCTGCGGCTTTTCTCAAGTGTTGCCGCTTTAAATACATGCGAAGAATAGGAGCAAGAAAAAAAAAATGTAGCAGGTGTTGCCACAACAGCAGCAATTGTTGCAGACAGCAGTTGTAACAAGAACAAGTAGAGACAACAACTGCTGGACTTTTGTAGTGCCACAAGATGTGGCAAGTGCTGTTTGGATTTGTGGCATGCCACTCACATACTCTAATGGCCTCCTAAGCGTGCCGTAAACTGAGCTTACTCCAAAAAAACCAAGTACAGCAGCTAATTTGGTTGCAAGGTCCTGTAACTCCTTGCCGGGAGGGGTGGGGGCAAAGACATGTTGCTTGAGGTCCTGCAACAGCGCCGTGCGTTGGCTTACAATGAATTTATTATTTGCTGATGTTTGCTATTTGGGGCACGTGCCACAAATTTTAAAATACTCATAGTTCCCAACACCGGACGTGGCACACTTGAGCTAAAAATATGCCACACACACACACACACGTGTGTATATAGTATGAAGCATCTTTTTGTTGGGCTTGACTGCGTTTGTTGACAAACATTTCGCTTTCTTGTGTTTGCTTCTTCTCCTTCTCTACTTTATATATATATATATATTTTTGAGCTGGGACAACATCAAATAAGGCAATAGACCAAAGCATTGGGTCAAATGGTCAGTGGCAAAGTGGCAACAACAACAACAACAACCAGAAATCAGCGCAAATTTAGTGGCAAAGTAAATAAATTTTCCTTTAGTTCCGCTTTCATACACCGCCGCCCCGCTGCCATTAGATGCCACCAAATGTCTTAAGTCCGTTGACTGGTTTTATTGCCAACAACATGAAAAAGGCCAACAACAAGAAAATATGTACAGCAATTGAGAGTGGGCCGGAACGAGCAAGAGATGAAAACTTTGTGCGAGTGATGGAAATTAGGAAAAATGCTCACAAAGGGTTCGCTTAGTGTTTTGTTAAATGGCACATGAACCGTTAGTTGATCGAGGTCCCTTTTTTTTGTTGGTTGGTTGTGGGTGTGGGTGGGTGGGTGTTTGAGTTTGAACCGCCTAATGTTAGCCATTAGCCATTGGGCCAAAAAAACACACACAACGAATTTGTGAAAAACTTTTTGGAAAACGCAATTCTTTTGGTTAAGTAAGTAAACGCGCCAACAGCTACTAATTAAACTAATTAATTAATGGGCGGCCAAGGCTGTTGAAGGGAAAATCGAAAAGTGAAAACTGCGTTCACTACGAACAAAAAAACAACAAAGTGGGTCAACTCAAGCGAAAGAATAAAGTTAAGCGCCCAAAAAACAAAACGAAACCCAAAAATATGCAAAATATGGGCGGCCGCAAGGCGGGGTGAGAAGCTGAGGGAACATGTAAAACGCATTTGGCTGGTTTCGCTTTTAGCCCAGTTGCGACGACGAGCTTTGCATAAGCGCAAAATTATTGGGCTAAAATGTTTGAATCTGCAGCGTTCGAAAAGCAACAAAAAAAGCAACCAAAAAAAAATTTGCATGCAACTTGCGGCGCCTTAAATTGTGGCTAGGAATGGGGTTAGCGGTTAGCTTGGCTTGTTAGTGGGTTTTGCGAGGGAGTTTCTGGCTGATTTACATACTAGCCCTGAAGCCAGACAGACAGCTGATGAGTTATGAGTGCTGATTGTGGGTCAATTGTGTTAGGCACCTTTTGCTTGAAGTGGTTGAAGTGGTAGCACTTGAAGACGGCTTGTGGCTGCCACAGGCAAAGCACACAAAATAACACAATAAATTCGCATTTTCTATTCTTTTTTTTCACAATTTATATATTTATATATTCACTTCAAACACTGAGCAAAAATTTGTTGATAAGAATTTTTGCTTTATTGATAAACGTTGCCGCCGTCAGCGCTGTGGCAAGGCATACGTTGTACTTTGTATATATGGCATACAAAAATATTTTGGCTGAAACGTTCAGCGTCCTGGACGCGCGCACACGCGACGCGAACGCACGAGGTCCGTCAGCGGTTGCGGACACATCCTTACGAGCGCACAACAAACACGAAACTGAAGCGCATTCGTTTTTTGCGCTAATAAATTCTCGACTCATCAGCAGCGAGGCAGCGTGGCTGCGCGGCAGGCAGAGGCAATGGCTTCGTGCCGATGGCTAGCCGAACGTTTTGTCGTTGCCGAAGTTGACGTTCAGTTGAAGTGCAGTTCGGTTTGCCTTGATTTCTGTGCGGGTGTTTCGCTTTCCGCTTGGTCCTGAGCAGACACAAAGACACACAGACAGCTGGTGTGGCAGAGAGTGAGAGCGTGTCAGAGAGTGGGCTTTGTGATTTTTTCGTTTCGTTCCCGACTCCGAAAATCACCACACACTCTCTCTGGCTGATAAGCCGTCAACTGATAAGAGCTCTGCTCTTTACTCATGACCTACACAACATTATGTGCCTAAACGGAATCGGAACAGAGAGCGAGACGCAGGCTTTGAATTTGTTATATTGTCAACCATATAAATATGATTATTAACATTTTAAAAAATGATTTTATTTTATTATTATTGTATTTATAAAGCTAATAAGCTGCTTAAGCAACTATATTATTCATTTTATATGTATTAAACAAGACACCTGTTGTCCTGGCTGCCTTGCAGTTAAGTTTGTTGGCTCAACCAGACACTCTCGTAAGGCCAAATATTACATTTTACTGCAAATATACCATGACATCTTTTAAAAACATTTGACCTCAACAGACTACAGAATTTTAACAGCATAAACTCAACACAGTTCTAAAACATTAGCATAGCTCTGTGGTTAAACAGATTGCAGAGCTGGTAGTGTTAACAGGGCTGAAAGCGTAACATAACATTTTGAATGAATTCGATGCTTCCAACAGGCTGTTCGACAAACAGCAAATCGTCCTTCGAAGTGGATAACATAACGGCTAGGAGAGTATTCGACTTACAGCAGTTCGAAATAATAACAGATAACAGAAGGAGCTGGACTAACAGCGATTCGAAATACTGTTAAAAGAACATTCCCTTAATCTCTCCAGCGCAACTTGCCCCTTGTGTTAAGGTTTCTTGGCGTATTACAGTCTGTAAATCTATGCCATGAAAAGAAACTATCATTTCGAATGTTTATCTCGTTCAGGGGTAACTCTACGGCAGTAACATAAAGACACATAACGGTTTACTTAACATTATGCTGTACTTTGGTTAACATTAAAAGCGATACTCGTTTGCTTGAGTTTTTTATGTATTATGTCTTACAGTTAACCCGATTCGGCAAATTATAAATGAGAAATAGTTTATATTCTCCAAATATTATGATCTACTTATATGTTAACTTACGACTGTCTATAAACAAATCACTTTACTTGTTGAATAGTTAGCTGCAGCCAGCTCTTAACATAGTTGTGTTATTACTTTTACCAGCAGCTGTTATTATGGGTTATTCTGTTAATGCTTAGAAGCATACTCTGCCTATGTTAGTAAAGCGCTGTTAATGAACAACAGAAACGCAAAACCTATGTTAGGTTTACATGCGTGTTGAATTCGGCCAGTAACAGCTGCAAAAGTTATTTACCACACGCTGTTGGCAAGCAACAGTTTCAAACCAAGAGATTTTTATTGAGATAGCTGCTGTTGACCCGCTGTTAAGTGTTGCTCAAGGCGCTCGGAACACTTGGTATAATAACGAAACAACTTATGCCAGCAACTACTAGGTTCTAGTTGTTCTTGCCTTGCCAATTATCCATTGATACACCGCTCACCTCGTTCCCCACACCACCCCTGTCCAGTATGGTAAACATGTAAATGTCAATGAGGCATGGCGAGACGCAACTTGGACACAATTTAATTGCAATGAGCTGTAACATACATAAATACGAAATGCGTTTACACCCACCAATTGCTGCAGTTAAACGTTGCAACTTGCCGCCATTCCCTAACCCCCCGCTTGTTGCCAGTCATGTTAATCACAGGCTGTTCTTGTTGTTGTTGTTGTAGTTGTAACCGCTGTCAACGCCTTTGTAGGCAGAAGTCAGTTGGCCAAAGTCAACCCCTAAATGAAGACGGCGCGCGTCAATTATAAACTGCAACAACAACAAAAAGAGGAAAGGAACATTTTAAATTGCAAAAAATTGCAACAATGCAATACAGAAGGTGGAGGGGGTTAGTTGATGGGTTGGTTGGTTAGGTTGACTGCATCGGGCGTAACCGAAACTAATTCGCAACAAGCGCAATAAAAATTATGAACAATAGCGGAAATTAGGCATGCCAGGCAGAATAGACATGACAGACAGGACGCAGGACGCAGGACGAGATAGAGATAGGGATATGCATTTAGGGGTTGGTTGAACGGTCTTTTGGTCGGATTGTACGGTGAACATGGCGCGGACAAGAACTTGCTCGTGGCAGGATTCACTTGCGGTTGACAGCGTAACGAAATGTTAACCAAAGCATAACGAATCCGAGCGGATGGTTATGGGGATGAGGATGGGGAGTAAGAGAAGAAGACGGGGGTGTCACGGACAGCACTGATTGGAGACTGCAACAAGGATTGTGACGGTTCGTTTTGGTGGAAGCAACACTTTCTCCTTCAACACACGATTGGGGCTAAAGTTCAAGCACAAAGTTTAATTAGCAACTTTTTTCGCCACTGCTGATTTTGTTGTTGTAGATGTTGTTGTTGTTGTGGAGTTCGCATTGAGTGCAGCAGTTTCCGTTGATGCACCTTTTGGCTGCAGGGCAAATGCTTGTAAGCTGATAGCTTACTTTTCCACACACACGCTCACACACGTGTGTGTGTATTGAAAAACTTGCGGCACTGTCGAAGCAGAGCAAAGGATAAAGGATGCTGCCTCTGCCGGGCGAATGACACTTGACAGTGATTTATGGCCGAGGCCACTGATAACCCGGCAAGTGCAAATCTGGGTCGTTCCTTACTACCCAAAAAAAGACAGAGAAAACGAGAGAGAGAGAGAGAGAGAGAGAGAGAGCAAAAGCGACACAAGCAAATGAGGCTACTCAAAACCAAAACCAAAACCCCACCTTAATTCTCCTTTAGCCGGCTCACTGTTACGAATTTTGTTGAGTTTTTTTTTTTTTTTTTGTCCTGTTCATGCCGCAAATGTTGCAATTTTGAGCATCTAAAACGCTCACATGTGCAATCATTTTTTATCGCAAATCTCTTAGCTCAAGCTACCAACAGCAGCAGCATTACCACGACCACACCCCTGCGACAAACCCTAAGCGATTTCCCTCAACTGCCCAGCGGGTTGTTAAATTGCCAACAAAATCAGCATCGTGCCTCAGTTGATGCCTCATTCGGCGTCATTAACCTTCTGTCAATTTCAATTTCAATAAGGCAAAAAAAAATATCATTTCCAGATTGTCCAAATCTGTTGCAATTTAGGCCCAACAACCAAATGCATTTCAATTCTCTGACAGCACATTCGTCAAGATGTTTGCTGATAGACAAAAACCTAAAAAAGAATTGCTTGTTGCAACTGTCATTTGATGCTCGGACTTGATCTTTAATAAAGATACTATAAAGTTTAGTACGGAAATGCATATTGTCTACAATATCATATAACAAGTCGTCTTTAATACAATTCATATTAAAATTATTGTTTGTTTTTAGTAAAAGCTTTCTGTTATTAATTTTATGACTTCAATTGCTTTAATTGCTTAACTTGGCTTTTTATTTGATAATCTATGTATTTTTTTTTTTACTGCCATAATTAGCATATTTAATGATATTGTGTTAAACAGATTGCTGTCGTTAAAAAATTTAATTTAAAAATTGCTAAAAATACTTTTCGCAGTTGTTGCCTTTTCAGTTAGAGTTCAATGAAAGCAAAGCTGGGTGGACTTTAACCTTAAGTTAAGCTAACAAAACTAATCATTTAATATCATTTAATATCAAACATTCCAAAGTGCACTTCCATTAAAAAATATCTATTTGATTCGCGTTCGTGCTTTTAAACTTTAAACTAATGGTAAATCAAGAGCTAAAGAATCGCTGCAATACATTTTTATTACAAAAAAATGTATAGAAATAAATAAATAGACATGTTCATGTTGGACTGTATATTCAGTTGTTTAATGCACTTTTAACAAAACAAAAACCCGAAAAAACAAAAACCAAAAACCATATAATACTATATAAGATTTGATGAGGTCGCTTTTATGGTAAGCTTTTATGTTTTATATGTATTTTGGTTTTTATTTCATATATAGGCGAACTATGAGCTCACAAAAGTGGGAAGGGGGTTTGGAGACGGGAAACGTAAACGCGAACGCATGGACAGAAGCGTGGACTGTGGATTCGTGTGTGGCAGCGCTTGTTGCCATTTCCGTTTCCGTTCGCCGCTGTCGGCTTCATGTCTACATGTTCCGTTGTTCACTGCCCGTGTGTTTGCCGCACACACACACAAACACACACACATAGAGAGTCCTGTTCTGTTCTGTGTTGCACATAAATCGTTTAAAATAAAGTGATAATTGCATTTGTGTTTCATCTGTCAAAAGGACGTCACAGCGCTGGACTGTCTCTCTCTCTCTCTCTCTTCTCCCTTTGTGTGCAACACCGAAAAGTAACGTGCAACATGTCTGGCTGTCATTCTGTCCGTTTGTCTCTGTGTGCTGGCTGGACGCCACTTGCGCGACATTTTATGAGCGTCGCCGCCATATGAATAATTGCGATAGCAGCCAATTTGAATGCCTTTGCGTGTTGCCATTCGAAGCCTTCCCCCTGCCCTTCCCACCACTTCACGCCAGTCCACTCCACTTACCACCAAAATATTCGAGGGTTGTCGCTCTGTTGCAACGCTGTTAATTTCAGTGTCACTGTGAAGTGGATTAAAGTATTTGCGTCGACTTACACCCTAAAACGAATGTGTGCACAATCATTCCGCTCAAAGCACAAAACTCCTCACACCACACACACACACACACACGCACACAACAGAGTCAAATAGTCCTGGCGACTGCCTGCTGGCTGGCAGTTTAAAACATTCATTGCACACTGAGTGTGCTATACGCACTTTTCATATTGCTCTTCATATATGTCATCTACCTCATCCTTTCCCTTTTTTTTTTTTTGTTGGTTTTGTTGCGTTGCTGTCTCTGATTAATATGCGACACCCCGTTGCTGCCACTGGGCTCTGGCGTGTGAATCGACCAAGTGTTGCCCAACCTTTAAGTCCTTTAGCTTTCCACTTGCTATTGAAACGTTCAGCAAATAGCATTAATATCTATATTGTTTCTTTCTCCCTCTCCCTCTCTCTCCCTCTCTCTCTGGCTGCAAGTCGACGTCAATTGCGGCATCAAGTGTCGCATCCAGTTAAGGGATTGAATTCGAATGCAAATAACAAAAGTGACGCCGCATGTGGCAAATTAGGCCGCAGTCGATGCAAGCACACACACACACACACACACACACATTCGCACAAACGCAATATGCCGCATCGCAGTAATGTAAATAAAATAAAATCCCCTTTGATTGTGAGAGAGTGCTTGACTGTGAGGTACTCATTGCTTTTACCCTCTTCAATTGTTTCTTTCTTTTTTTTTATCAACAATTTTCATTATTAGCCAATGAAGTATGCGTGTACTTTAAGGAAAATTAAAAATTGTGGTTGAAATTAGATTTGAATATATCTTTCAAACTCGTTTTTGGGCCATAAATCTAGGAAATATTTCTTTATTTTTTCAGCTGTTAAGTTTTTTTTCTACATCGTCTCAAAAAAGTACTCATACCAAAATGATTTTATTCACATTTTTGGCAGGGTCTAAGCCCCATCAAGTTTTAAGCCAATTTGGCTCATGGCTCAAATATACGGCAGCAAAATCGTGAACAACCAGTTTTGCCGCTTGCCACGCCCATACATTTGACCTGCATCGCAATGGGGCCCCACTAATAGGGTTAAGCTTGTCTGAACTTTGCGTGTTCTATGGACAAGGGGCAACAAGTCTATAGACCTTTTGTACAACAACAACTAGAACAAGAAAAAGAAACGTGTCGATTTGATGAATGGCGTTTATTAAGTAAACAATTCGAGCTATTTACAGCCTAATTGTGGCTCATGCATCAACGTGCTGTGGCAGTTAAATGGCTTATTAATATTTAACGAGCATTTAAAAAAAAACACCTCAAATAAATTAAGCACAAACGCACAGAATGTGTGTGTGTGCTGTGGTGTGTGTGTGTATGTGTGTTGGCCAGGCCAAGAGGCCTATGGCAAAAGAATCACATGTTTAATTGCTGCCCATTTGCCTAATTTCAAGAGGAAGTCAATTTGACGGACCGCACCATAATGTGCCGCTTCCCACTACCCGCTTGCCCTCCTGCCCCAACCTTCAGACAGCTAGGGCATGGAACGAGGCGACACATGCATCAGAACATTGCATGTCTAACAAAAAAACAGAAGGAAAGAAAAAAAAACATGAGTTCTCGTTGAACCAAACATGGGAAATAACTGCAGTTGCGCGGGCTTTTAAGTGCTCGTCGAGGGAAATGAGTTTCACTTTTGCATGCCACACGCGCGGTTTATTTTTTTCTATATGTGCCGGACCCTCGTTTTTTTTTGTATTATTTGTTTTGTATGGAAGTAAACCAAATGTGCGCACTTTACATTAAAAACTAAAAACCGAAATCAAAGTGAGATAAAAAAGAAAAATAATATATATATATATATATATACGTATAACTAGAGTAGTGCTTATTATTAGCAAGAATTCCTGTTAATGGCAGCACTTGTGATTTTGTTTTGGTCTGGTCTGCACCTCATTTTTTTCTATTCCTTTTTGAACGTGAGCTGGTTTTGTGGATCAGCAAAAAGACCAATTTACACTGAATGCTATTAAAAAAAATGTTGAAAAAGACTTTGCTCTCGTTTTTCTTGCTAATCATACATATGAGCAGGGTTTTTGGTAACTAAATCATTTTGAATGCATTTTCAATTATATTTTAGTTTTGTTGGGCTTAGCAAGTTGTCGGTCTATTTAAGCTTATTTCTATATGTTTATTTATGCAACACTTTTAGAGCTGAATTAGTTTAGCCAGATACATGTTTATTGTTTTAGATTTACGTATGAACGAATAATAAACGCAACTTGTAATGAAATTATTTTTAATGACATTTTAGTTTTAATTGAGTTGGCATGAAACGTTGGCAAAATGTTTAAAATAATGAATTAAAGTACTGATTGGGAAATGTTTAAATATAAATCACGTCAGTTGGACTTCTAGTCATCGAGTCTTAACATTTTGGGCTTTCTTAACAAAGTTTTTCAGATTCAACCTATTCAATGAATCTTAGTAAAATCGATAGCAAAACTAATCCATCTTTGGCGTAAAACACATTGTGATTTATGAAACAACTTCTTAGCCATTTGCTGTCTGAATGATTTACCTTAATCGCTCAACCATTGTAGCTTACCAATTTATTGACCATTTTAACCAGAAAGAATCAAGATATTTTTACCAATTTATTTTAACCCAACAACTATTTTCTCTTTTGTACCAATGCTGTATAATTTGCCTATTGAAATGGTTTGTTGAACAGTGCAAAAAGTTCATACAATTGCTTAACGCGCTGTTCAGTTTGAAAGTGCTTGACAAACGCTTGGACAAAATGCTCATTATGCACACTATATATATTTATAAATAAGTATGTATTTGGAATTCGTAATTTCACAGTGCGGCACAGCATTATAACTCAGCGCCACTTAAATGTTGGCAAACAATTTCTACCAGTTGCCGGGTTGGGTCTTCAGCTACAAATAGTTGTTATTCAAACCCCTTGGCGCCCTAACCCAAACACATTCTGCTGCTCATAGCCAAGCATAAAATTCCACTTTTGGTTGGCAACTCATAAAAATTAAATAAAATATGCATTATGTAGAGAGAGAGAAAAAAAGTTGAACTAAAAGTGCGACAGTTGTTGTTGTTGTCTCCTGACACACACACACCCACCCACACAGACCCACTCAGTATGTGTAAAAGAAGAAGCAACTGTAGTTACAATAAATACATATGCAGCAGCCAGGCTGCTCGTTGTTGAGCATTATAGAAATCCGGTTAAACCCACTTAATTCAATAAAACACCTTTCACACACTTGGCGCTAAAGCCGACAACAAACTATAACGTTTAGCATTAGTGTGTGGCTATATGTTGTAAGCATGTGTATGTGTGTTAGTGTGTGTGTTGCCTTAGAGTGTGCGCCAAAAGCTACTTCATGGCTGCAATTTACGTTTAAAGTTGCTTAAAGTTACTAACGACAAAAGTTATAATTGCATAACGTGCTAACCAGGCCGAGGGGCTCGAGCAGAACGATGTTCGCCAGGGGATGATAAGGGTGTTGGCTTTACAACAGCAACAACTACAACCGAATACTACTACTAGAAGTGTGCAGCAGCAGCAGCAGCCAGCATTCGCATGCAAGGCAGCATATGGCAACCGGAAATGAAACGTAAATCAAATAAGTAAGGAGCGTAAATGCGCGCACAACGCACACACACACACACACACACACCCAACAGTGCTTGCCCAGACAAGTGTATTGTCATTAGCGACAAGGACGAGAAATGGCAGCGACAACGACGAATCAGACACTCTCTCTCTCCTTCTTGCTCTCTGGCAAAATTGAAAAGTATTTTCATTCATTTCACTGTTTTTTTTTTTTTTTGTACAAAAGTGCAGTTTTTTGGTGGAAAGTGGCAAGCGGCAGCACTTATTGTACAGTTGTTGTTGTTGTTGTTCGTGTCAACGTTGAAGACTCTTAAGGAAAGGCATTGAAGGAAATTGTTCATATTATAAATAAAAGCGGAAAATGTTGCGAGCAGGGCAATGACGGATGCGACACACCCAACAACAACAACAACAAAAGCATGTCCTGCCTGCCTGCACAAAGTGTCAACAGCACGCAAGAAGTGTTAAGGCAGCAAGAGGGTGGCATGGTTGGGGCGTGGCAAGCATGTCGCTAACGCCCGTCAATTCCTTTTGCCATTTTCATTACTTTTAAATGCGTTGCGCTGAATTAGAAACATTTTATTTCGCTTTTTACAACTATTTCTGCTATTTTTTTCTTTTCGCCAGTGCGTCTTTACTTCCGCCTGCTGACAGCCCAACCCACTCAACCGCCCACTGCCCAATTTCAGGTGATATTGTTGTTTTTTTTGGCGAGGTGTTAAAAATGTTTTACGTCTTAATAGCCTTTCGCTGTGGGGCTTGTGAGCTTGCCGTGTATTCAGTGCCCTCTTCCTTGTCCTTGCCCCTTCTCAGTTTTCGTTCTCTCCCTTTATTTTTTTGTAGCAACTACTCCCTCGTCACTTTTGCTGTCTTTGGCACACGCTGCTGCCCTGCTTTTGGCTGTTGCCATTCTATTTCCGGAGCTTGCAGCGTTTTTTTTTATATTTCTTTTTTTTTTTGTGCTCTTCGACACGCTTGCTTTTTGGCCTTAGCGTGGACAGTGAGTGAAGGGATGTAAATGGGCGGGGCAGAAGGGGTTGACAGCATACGGCCAAAAAAGAGAAAAAACAAAAAGTTCGTTTTAGATAATGGCTTAACGAGTTGGCATTCTTTTTGATTGAGATTTCTTCAATTAACGCTGCGGGTGTTGTGTAATTTGATTTTAAAGCAACTTCGTTCGTTTTTTTTTTTCAAATTGTATATTCAAATGAGTTTCAAACAAATGAGAGCGAAGAGTTCGAAAAAAAAAAAGTTGTAAGCTGATACATTCAAAAAAAATTAGGTTGATTGCAACGTTTGTTGTTTTTTTTAAGTTATATAATTCTAGAAAATTTTGCAAGCCAATGAAATGCCATTGAATGTGGACTAATAAATTAATTGCTTAAGTAAACAAAAGCTATGTAAATTAATCAGTTTTAAACGACTGAGCAATGCTCTGCTATTGTTCTTGTGTAGCAGGCAAATCTTTGTAATTATAAAGTTAATGACTTAAACATCATGCATGTTGAATGTAATTTAGACCAATGTAAACATGTTCTTTTCATGCCTTTGGACACACAGCACATGCATAAAATGTGTATAGAAATTTATCAACATAAACCCTCTATAATGTATATATAGACATGATTTAGATTGCTATGAACTAGCTACAGAACTAAATCGGCTTACTCAAATCTGAGAAGCATATGCATGTATGAGTTTGCCTCTGTGTGTTACATATTAACCTAGGCATTAGCACATTTTGCAATTTAAATGCTAAACTAAATGCAATTCTCGTGTTGATTTGCGAATGCAACAACATATCAGCAAAAACGGGAAATATAATGTACAACATAAACACAAAACAGCGACAGAAAAAAACCGACAAAATTTATTTTCATTATTTAATTTACACCAGTGTCAAATGTAAAATGAAGCCAGGTAAAATATATAATTTCAATTTCCGTTGCAATTATTTGCAAGTTGTACATATTACCACTTCCCTCCCTCTCCCTGTCTCTCACCCAACTCTTTTTGTTGCATTAAATAATGTAAATGATATATATTTTGTGCAATATTAAAATGCAGTTTCAATATCTCAACGCACTCATTATGGCCACGCAAGTTCACTCATTTTTGGGTTTTAGATTTTAATTTAGTTGTTTCCAAACACCCAACCAACAAAAAAAAAAAACAAAAAAAACAGGAACACGACCCAAACTGCTGTTCGCTGGCGTTTCGACAAGGCTTAGTGAAAATATTTTAATAATTTATGAGCCCGACGATATTTTAGTTTTTAGTCGACGTTCAATTGATTCGCGAGCCGCATCGAATAATGCACACATGCATTATTTAGTCAATTGCAGTAGATGGCATAACAAGCGGAAGAGTGTTATGTATCTATGTGTATGCGTATACGTAATATGGGTTGGCGTATGTAATATACTTACATGAGGTAATTACTTGATTTATTACCACGCAACAATAAATTGAGCCAACGTGTACGTTGCCAGGACACATAAATTGAATTCCAGTTCATATTGTCGTCGTTGCTGTAGTTGCCTCGGGGACCCGAAAAATGATATGGGCGCGGTGTACTTAATCAGACCCGATATGTTGGCAGTTCTTGAATTGTTGCCAAATTAAATTGTTGATGGTCAATAAAAATGATTTTTATGCCCTTTGCTGAAGGTTATTCTAAGAGGGATTGCCAAGCAGAGCTTGATGTTCACGGTAAGTTAATGAATATTGCTACAGATAATAAATTTCGGCGTTTTGTTTAAGGAAACTGGACTTAGTAATCGTTAAATCCAATGCATCAACAAAAGATATGGTATTGAACCCGTTAATTCTGTATTTTTTTGCCCTTGACTTTAATGTAATTGTGAAAATGTGCATATTGCGTATACGCATCATTTCCATCAAACATTGCGTCTCGTGAGGGTGTGTGTAACTGCCAAGTCAGTGCGACGCTGCGACACGATTCCGTCTATCATTTCAGTCATCTATCAATTTAGATAGGCTGCCGCTGCGCCCGAGACAGCCAACGAGGCGAACAACAGAGCACAAGGGCCGCCCAAAGGTAGAATGGGGGCAAACCGTCAGACGGAAAGTCGCAAATGGAAGTACGGTTAGGTTTGGTATCTTAATGAAGTATCGATTTCTGCGATTTTGCCAAAATCTCAATTCTTGTTTTTTTGTGTGTGTGTGTGTGTGTGCCTTGTGGCGAAATTCCTGCGAGTCATGTAAATCACTTATTACATTTCGATTCCATTTTTTCCTTCTTCCTTCACTCGCTCTAGCTCTGTCTCTGGGTTTATTGAGGCAAATTTTTTGCCGTTCCTTGATTCGAATGTATAAATATATATATATATAATTCTTTTCTTTTTGCTGTCTCTTGCAAATCTTGTGAGCGTAATCTGAAATTAGTTTTAAGCTTGGTAACGAAATTTCCCAACTAAATTGTCATAATGGCAAATAACAACGGGAAACAATGACGTAACGGAAAATTAAATCAGGCATTGAACCAATCTAAACGCATCTAAGTGTGTTTCCCGTTCCAGTTCTCTCTACCCAACAACCACCTTCAACTTCTCGCTTACCATACAGATATGATCTGAGTAAATGTTTGTGTGGGTGGCATGGCGTATACGTGATGACTTTGCAAATGGCATCAGTGGCAATCATATTGAAAGCCAAGCGCATTAAAAGTGAGAGTGTGAGAGTGTGTCTGTGTGTGTGTGTGTGTGTATAGTATCTGTTATGCGTTATTTGTATTGGCAGGATGACCATAAGGGATATCCACAAAACTCAGCGCGCCGATAACACAAATGTAATTTCAGATAATTTGTTTGCTGTATCCCCGAATATGATTTTGTTGGGTAATTGAATAAAGCCAATGGCTTATAGCTGAATGGCGAATGCGAGATGCATGAAATGTGTATGTGAAGTGTCAGAGTTAAGATACTATAACGAGTTATTTTTATGTGTGTTAAGTTCTACCAAAAGAACTAACACAAATTGAATTTTGTCAATTTGTAGCACAAATTAAGTCCCATACTTTTGTTTAATCCACACTGGAAAAAAAGTGTAAGATTATGTCTTATGTGCATTCACTTGTAATGCGATTCTTTCTCTCTCTCTCTCTTTCTCTGTTTTTCTTTTTTGGTCTTCAACTCTTGAATCTTTTGCTGTCTGGCACTTTAACAAATGAAGCTGTCGCCGTCGCGTTATTTATTAGCGCTCTTTTCAGCCTCAAATGCTATTTTATTAATTTGCTCTGTGGCCAAACGCACACACACACACACACATACAGAGTGGGTGATGTGTAAGGGAGAAGACAACCGCAACCATCAGCTGTTATTCATTGGCTGCAATCTGAGGCTGAAGCCTGAAGGCTGCAACTTCACTTATTTGTCTGGCCTCAAGCTCTGACTATCGCTCTGTCTTTTTCTCTTAATCTCTTTCTTTCTCTCTTTTACAACATTGCTCTTTATCGTATGTTAAAGTCAACACACACACACACACACCAACACACTCTCACATTAACAATTTTTAAGTGCTTGGTAGAAAGTTTTTCGCACTGGCGTTCAAGTGGCGTCGCTTTGTTTAAAATGTTCCGCCCTGCTGAGCATTCAAAGGTGGGCGTGGCAGACTACACACACACACACACACACACATAATGCTAATTCGCAGCGGGTGACAAAGTAAATTATGATATTCGTTTTCCGACTAACAGACTGCGTGCACTTCCTGCACTTTTTTTTGATACAAGAGGTTAAGACAAGGCATATTTTGGTCAAGAGAAAGTTCTTTTAAAGTTAGATTTATATTTTCCAATACACCTTCTCTCTAATAAGACACAGTCTAGAAGATCAGCAGTGGAAGAAACAGTGTAAGCTTCTTGCCACAGCGTATTTGTTAGTCGTTGCACTTTTCAACCTCAGCCGCCTTTGGCCAGCAGTTTTTGGTAGTCGGCTTTTTCCATTTAGCCTGGTCGCTGGCTGCGCCGCGTGATTTGTTGCGCGGCGTATGTCGCGTCTGCACTCGCCCCCTTCCCCTTCCTCGCTCTACCCCCCGAACCAGCCACCTTAGCTTACCACGTACGCCCCCTTCCCCTCGCTTACAGCTGCAGCAAGCCGAGCGGATGAGCACTTGGAAGTTTTTGGCGTATCTGTTTTTGAGCTTCTTAATGGAAAGTTTCAGGGTGGCGACAAAATTTACGATATGCCGACCATTCGCGCCACCAGTCGCCGCCAATGCCAACGCCAACGCCGGCGTCATGTGAAGATAAGCAAATGAATAGGTGGTTTGGGCCGCCAGCACTGGCTGACTATATTGGTTTTGGCTTTAAGTAAATTAGTTAAAGTTGCTTGCAACTGTTTGCTTGCCAGCCTGCCTGCTTTCTTGCAACTTGCAACTGTTTGTCTGTGAAACATCGTTTACAGTTTTAATGCCACTTCTTTGATGTTTGCTCAAGGGTCGGGTTTTTTGTTCCTTCCAGTTACAGTGATAACTAAAGTCCAAGTAAATTAACAAGCAGCTTAACAAGCAACACAACAACAGCAACAACAATCGTGCAACAGTCCGAACAAGCAAAAAGGGGGGCAATCCCTCACAACATTTTCGTGCAAACTTTGTTAACTATTTAAGACATAATTTAGCAAATTATTTTCTTCCACACGGCCGAAGAGGCGAGTTTGAGTTGGTTTGATGCTTACGGGTGGAGCTAAGTTGACTTGCTCACAAGTAAATATTATGCAAATGAGTGCCTGGGGGTCATGCCACGCCCATTACCTTAGTATGTTGGGAGTTGACTTGGCAAGCCAGCTGCTTAGTTAGATTCTTGCCGTTTTTTTTTTGTGTTTTGTTTTCGTGCTTTGCTTTTAACCCCTTCGGCTGAAGTTAAAGTTTTTGATGAAGCAATGGGAGCAGCAGCTGCTAGTTAAGCGCATGTCCTTGCCATGGCTGTTAGTTTTTTAATCCTTTTGCAGTTATTAATTTAATCGCACAGCTGCACATTACACACACTCAGAGAGAAAGAGAACGACCGTGTGACAAAAGTTGATGTAGAAGTGGAAGAAAGGGTTCTTCAAGTTGTCTGTCAGTCAGCGTGACGTACGCTTGACGCATAAAGCCGACGTTGGCTTTAATTAGTCCTTAGTTTGCTGGCCTGCCCTCAAGTATGAAGTTTCTATCTTAAATATTCATGTGTGTTCAATCTTAAAACCATCAAATATGCAAAAAGGGTTCTATGAATTATTAGCCCAGGCTAGCAAGGCAATGATTAACGCAAAAGTAAATGCACGACTAGCTGATGATCTGTAAATATAGTTTAAGAAGTTCTAACTAAAAAAAAAATATTCAAGATCTAAGAGGTATTTAGTCTTCTATGCGTTTTACTTTTGATCAACTTTTCACGCCTACTCAGTAAGTTGTTATAACAATCTAAATTTGTAATCTTTCCTTAAAAAAAAAAAAGAAATGCCAAAGCTAAAAGTTTCTTTATCCAAGTGTCACAACTTTTTACTGCGCTTCGATTTAAACATTCGAAAACATTAACTCACAATTTAAGTTGAAAACACTTTTCAATAGATCTTTTTAAATATATGTTTGTTTGTTTCTGCTTTACGCTTATTTATTGTTTTCCTGCTCCCCGGATGCTGCTTTAAATAATAATAAAAATTGCAAATAAAGCAGGAAAAGAATGCGTCTACACAAAAAATAAAATATTTATGGAAGCATTATGCTTTAACTGATTTTGCGCATTTTCAAATGATTTATGTTACCCGGCTGACTCATTCACTTTGCGTTTCGGGTTCAGGTTCACGTTCGCTCTGCATTCCTGTTGTTGTTGTTGTTGTATTACCTGTAAAACAAATGCCCTTGGGGCGCTCTCGTTGTATGCTCATTTTTCATAATTTTACATGTGATTTGAGCTGTTGCTGCTCAACGCCACACCTCTTAAAATCGTTTTTCGCGCGATCTGTGAGAAAATCGATTGAAAGTTTGATGGCAACTGAGACATGGGCATGTATCAACAGGTTAACAAGCAATTTAACAGATGCTGCCTAACGAGTGGGGCGTAGATGCTGTCTCGGTCACGCCCACATTTGCTGCTCATTCATTTATAGCGCACGACTTTTCATATATAAATGTGTATATAGATTGAAAGAATTTTACAAGCCAACAAAATCATTTTATGCATCATTAACGTTTTTGTGTTTCATATGCAAATTGCCATGACCTAAACCCTACCCCAACACATCCAACCCCCTTAAAGTCCCTAAAGCCAACAACACACAGACATCCGTTCAAAGAAAAGTCAAACTTTTCGCTTATGTAGTGTGTGTATGTGTGTGTGTGTGTGTGTGTGACCGCAGCATTAGCGAGGTTCAGTGCACAAGCGACAAGCGACCTTTAGGACCTCCTTTCGCCTGTCTTCGACTTGCCCCCATCTTTAAACACATGACTGACTGACCGTTTGTGAGCCTGTTATCCTTTGGCCCCGCCATTGTCGCTGTCGTCGTTGTCGTTGTCGTTGTCGTCATCAAATATTGGCCACATTATTCGCACGCAATGAGCCTTGAAATTTAGTTTTCGGTTAGTTTTTGAGACCACTTGATCCTTTTGAGGGTTCACTTGCCAAAAAGTTCCTGCTTCTGGTCGGGACAGTTTGATGGCAAGTTTTGCATATGCCTCTGACAGGCGTTCAACTTCATTTTTCACAGTCCGCAAACACTACCAAGAAAAGTCTTTGAAGTATAAGTGTGTGTGTGTTTGCCTGCGAGTGTATGTGTATGTACCTTTCATTAAGCCAAATTAATTGCATCAAAGGTAAGCTGGTTGCTGCAACTGCAACTGTGCAACATGCTGCAACTTTTAAACAGTCGTTAATTAATTGTAATTAAAATGATTTTCTGTTCAGACAGAGCGGCGACATTGCTTCGTTACAGTTTGTGGGCTCGTTGATTGGTTCTTAAAATTGCCAGAGCGCCTTTTGTCCTTTGTGCTTAAGCCAAGACGGCTAAAGGGAGTATGGGCGTGGTCGCGTGGCCGAACAATACCGTGCGATAATTAACATTAATGCATAATTATATCAAGCGACAATTCGTTCTCTCGCTCTCTATGCAACCCAACGAGGATATCAACGGCCAGTACATAAATGCACAAGTAAGTCCAACCAAGCCACCCAGTCAGCCAGTTCTGCCAAGTTATATGAACTGCATTGTACTTTGTATTGTATTGCATTGTATTGTGTTTTGTGTTGTGTCGCTAAAGTAGAAGAGAAAGCGAGAGAGAGAGAGAGAGAGTTGTGGCAATGCCAATGGCAAACTACGAGTCTCAACTTAGGAATCCTATTAGCGGCTTAATATCCTGCTCAACAAGCCTTAACAGAGCCCGAACAGTGCCTTAGGTGCAGCATTTACGATTGAAGCTATCTTAAGCTGCTACCTGATAATTGAAATAGTGCAAACTCAATGTGAACTAGTTGCAATTAGCTGCAGAGCTTTTGTTGACCCACCCCCTCTCTGTTACTATAAACTTCTAGGGTATGACACATATATATATTTCGAGGCAACTTAAAAGCTTTGTTTGTTTTTTTGTTCGGGGGAAACCCTAATCAATTTACTTTCTTTCCAACCTAATCTTAATCTTTTTTCTACACTCTCTTTGTGTCTTTTTCTTTGTTACTTTCCATTTCTTACTTATTCTCACTTATTCTAATAGCATACTTCATGTCTTTTGTTTATACTTTATTTGCCAAGTCATTGAAGTGAATTTTGTGCACTGGCCAACTTTTCAATTGTATATCATTAGTAAGTAAAAGCAAAGTCTGCAACGCTTAAAACACACACACACACACACAAACATACCTACTTTGGGCATATGGTAAACAGATGTTGAAGTGTCTGTCATTGCTGTCTGTGTGTTTGTGTTTGTGTGTGTCTGTAGTTTGACGCCGTTGACGGTGAGGCGATAAGTGACATTTGAGTGAAAGCTTTGGCTTTGAATGCTTAGGCGTGGCACTGCATATCTCTCTCTATGTGTGTGTGTGTGTGTGTGTGTGCGTGTGAATATGTTTGAGTGGAGATTGCAATGGTAAGCCAACAAATATTTATCTATGCCAATGGCCATTTTGCCAGTGCCTGCCAATAAAATTGCCATTGCTGTCATTGTCAGCTTAACGGCAAAGTGAACAACATACGCCACGCGTGTGTGTGCGTGTGTGTGTATGCGTTGGTATGCCGTTTGTCACTTGATTACATATGCACAGTGTGCGCAATTATGTCAATTAAATGAAAATTACTTTAGACGAGCACTTTATTCAAGAGTACGAGAAAATGCTTCACAAATCACATCATGAGACAAACACACACAGAGCTAGAATTAGCTGTGGCATTTAGTGAATGTGTGACTTTAATATAAAAGGGCCACCAAAACTAATTGACCATGTATATTGCAAATCAAAATGGCAACAAAAACCACATGTATATCTATACGATATGTATGTGTTAGTGTGCATAAGTAAAAGTGTTTTTTTTTTTTTTTTGCAAGGCAATAACAAATATAATTAGCATTTAAGTGGTAAGCTCAAATCTCAAATTGCATTAAATCATCCATAAATGAAATCGTGTGAATTCAAGCGTTTCACACATACACAAAGATGTATTAAGATACAGGATACATTTCAATACACACACACACACACACGCCCACTTTCGTGTACGGCAATTAAATGCTTTTAATAATTTAATCGAAATAAACACATGATAAACACAACAGCCAGCTCTATGAACTGCCAACATACATACCTAGTCCTTTATTTCTCTTTTGTTTTTGGGTGCTTTCATCCTTATGCCATTTTTGGTGTCCGTGTGCGCGTGTGTTAATGGCAATAGCGTTTAATGTTTCCAGTCACGTAATAAATCTAAATCTCTGCCCTGTGCGCTGTCACTTGCGTTTTATGATTTAATTTGTAATTTACTCGTAGTGCCTTGCCGCCTGCTTGCCATCGTTGTCGCCTTTCGCCTCCATTGGCCTCTTCTCCTTCGCCCACGTTTGTCCATTTTGCTTCGCATTATATTCGCCTTGTTTTTTGGCAGTTGATCTCTGTTGCTATTTTTTGACAACGATACCTCGGGGCATACTACAAAACATAACGATAGAAAGCTACAGAAAAACCATCAGAAAAACAACACAGAAATATGTGGCTCGTTACGCATTTCGATTATGAACACGGTTAATTTTTGTATGGGGAGTCGTTTTCGTAATTGACTTTAAATATTAAATTGTCTTTTATAACTTTATTTTTTATGTATTGGACCAATCAAATAGTAGCTATCGATTTTTCTAACCCTAAATGAAAAGACTTATTTCCATTCCTTAGCGAAACGATTGCAATCAATCTTGTGAAAATGATCTATAAAACAGCTTGAAGCTTGTATTTGTTATTAAAAATCTTTACCTAAAAAGCCCATCAATCAAATAAACAGATTTTTTTAACCCGCACCAATTGACCATAAACATTGATTAAAACAGATGTGAATTTTTCAACAATACGTATACGTTATGTGTCTTAAAGAGGCACTATAAACATAATAATTCCATTTAAAACTTTACTGAAACACTATTAAAAGCAACATCAAGTGCATAAGCGAAGTCATTTAAAATCGTTTCACAGCAATGTATGAAAATTTGCTATCGATTGACATAAGGAACTGCCGTCAATTGAACAGCATCAGAAACACCTGAACGCAACATGCCGTTATTCTTGCTTCACAGTGGGCGTGAGGTGGTTTTGCTAGTTTTATGCACTTTCTTGCTGCTTTGCATATTTTTGGCTTATCGAGCGCACAAATTGCATATGCAAAATTATTATGCCACACACACACACACATACATGTAGACACCTAACGGTAGCTGCCTGGCTGGCAATTCATTTTAGCTTTGCCAGCAAACTTTGGCTGCCTCAAAGAGTACGATAGAGAAAGAAAGCCAGAGCGAGAGAGGAGAAGAAGAGAAATTACCTTTACGCCAGTTTATTGCCACAGCCACGCCTACAATGCTGGCAACATTTAAAGACCTCTTTGGTTCTGTTGTTGTTGTTGTTGTTGTTGCATTTGCTGCTATTCAACTGCCTTTTCACGCTTTGCCGTCTCGAACATTTTTGCACATTTTTAGGCACGTTTCGATGCGTTTCGTCTGGCTTCTGCCCATTGATGTTGGCTACGTTTAGATCTGTGTGAGTTTGTGTGTGTTGGTGTATGTGTCTGAATTTTTCTAACGCCAATTGCTTTCAACACCTTTAACGCACACACACACATCCTCGCGTTACTTGAGCCTTTTGTGTGCTGCATAAGCGTTGTGTTTGCGTATGTGTGTGTGTGTGGGTTTGCCACATTGATCGGAACTGGGTTGAAGCATGAAAGGTTGCAGTCGTATCTTGGCCTGCCAGTTGTACAGACTGACATATTGCATTTGCCTGAATGGTCAGTCAGCTGAGATTACACACACACACATGGTAAGTGTGTGTGTGTTTGGCAGCGTTTCCTTGCTAGCTTCCGTTGCTAGTGGCACAAAAAACGGAAGCGAGGCGCACTAAACGATTTGCTTGTCTCGCATGTCTGAAGCATTTTCAAACTGATTGACCAGCTGCAATTTTCGACTGGCTTTAACGAAAATTAAGAGATCTCTTGGCCTTTCCAAAACAGTTGGCAGCACTTGGCTTATTTGAAATATTGCGCATACGCCACGTTTGATAACGCAAGCAGGCAAACGTTTACTTCATTTGTGTTGTGGTCCGAACGTGGCAAGAACGTATGCCTCAAGTCATTGTATAAATGCCACTGCCTTGAAATATATATTGTGTATATGCAGCTGGCCAAAAGGACTTGGCCAGTTTTATTGCACTGTCAATTTAATGGTGTGGAAATGTGGAAATGCTTTACTAAAGAGTGCAAAACGCAAGCTAAAAGTAGAGAAACAAGCAAAAGCTGCTGCCGGAACACACACAAACACACAACTCACACACACACACACACAAACACTCGCATAAACAAGACAAACACACAGCTAAGCTAAGTGCTAACTAAGGCAGTTAGAAGATGTTCAATGCTGGCAATAGCCACGCCTCCAACCCCTCACTCTATCTGCAACGCCTCGCATACACATCAGTGTCTGTCCGTCTATCTGTCTGTGTGTTGTTGTTGTTGTTGTTTCTATTGTTTTTGTTGTTGTAAGTGAAATAATCCAAAACGTTTAATGCCTGCACAATATTTATTGCCATGTTTCATATTCGTAGATACTTTTTTGCAACACCATTGCCAGGACTACGTCCTTGCCACAGCAACCTTCTAGCCAACCAGCTCTTACCACTGACTGCCTGCATTGTTTAGTTTTCTACTTTCACTTGGCATCGTTGTTGTTGTTGTTGTTGTTGTTGTTGCTACTATGTCAAGCGATTTATAAAATGCCAAGCAGCAACAGTAGCAACTGAAGAGGCCATTGAAGTAAGCAGCCATAAAAACAACAAATGGAGACAAAGAGAGAGCGAGAGAGATGGAGAATTGTGGCACAGCCGTTGCAAGTGCTACAACAAGAGATAAACGGAAATTATTAAAGTGCTGCCAGATTTATGAAAATGTATTTGTATATATGTATGCCTCTTCCTCTATCTCTATCTCTCTCTCTTTCTTTCTCTTTCTCACTCTGTTCAACTTCCGGCCTGTTGTAGTGCATTTAAAATTTGCTGCTGTTTGGTCTTTGCCTATTTATCAGAGCCAACCTCTGCCAAATGGAGCTTAGGTGTATTTTGCTTGCTTTATTGATTGGCTAAACTCGATGCTGGCCAATTGCTTTAGCTCATGCAAACTGTAAGTTAATATGTGCAAAGAACTATAGCCCAAGGGCTTAAACGAAGGGCAACCACACACACAAACTGGTCTTTGTTCAAACATGCAGCATGGCAACATTAATTTAAATTAATTTTCTGTTTGTTTCAGTTGATTTAATTATTTTAATATCGACTTTTAAATTATGAAAATATAGCTTGAAGCGAACTAGTTTCACACAGGAGTTTCATAAATCATACTTAATAAGTAAAACGCATGGTGAAAAGGTATGCTCAACCAGCAAATACCCTATATACGCTAAGAGCCGAAGGTACTTTAATTAAGTTGACTAGGGTATAGAAATAAATAACATTTGAAGCTCGCATTTTCGCATTGTGTTTGCAGCTAACGTTTGGGCTGGCTAAACGCCCATTTGGGCATGGCCACACCAAACAGTTGGACCTTGCAATGTTTCGGAAATGGTGATTCATTATGAATGCATGCTCGTTATTTAATCGAAGGCAATAAATTGGCATTTAAATGTAATAAAGATGTGAAAAAAAAAATAATTACAATTGCCTGAAATGGATGCTATATTACGAGTATTATTATTATTATTATTATTATTATTGTCGCATCAGCATCAACGACTTTTTATACAATTTTCTGTATTATGCGCATATTTTTTTGGACATTCCAGGCTTCAGTTGTTGTTGTTTTTGTTGTTGTTGGCCAAGCGCATGACAGTTAAGTGACATTTAACGGTTAATAAGCCTGACAGATTTACAACTGTCAGCGACGTTTAAAAATAATGAACAGCAAGCACCAAATAAAAAACCAAAAAAGAGCCTATGACAGACAAAAAAACTGAAATGAAAGAAAGGCCGAACGAATAGCCAAGCGATTTGGCTAAATTGACTGCGTAAAGTGAATTATTAATGTCATGTGAGGACGTCGACTGTGCTTAGATATTGTTTTGTTGAATTTGATGATGAAGTTAGCAAGATGAAGACTTGGCTACTTGAGTGGCTGTGCTGCCTATCGAAATGGCACTAAATGTACGTCTATTTAGTTTCCAAGTGTTGAAAATTTACTGTGCGTATTAAATAAATGCGATTTTTCCGGCATGTGATTGCCACTGAGCAAACAACAAAGTTAACACGGTTCAAGTATGTTGGAGTTGGGCGCGTGTAACGATTTTCCCACACACACTAACACGAAAAAGGCATGACTTTCGCATGAGGTTGGGGTTGAATAGAAACAAAAAAAACCAAGCAAAAAACAGAAATACAGCCAATGTTGATGTGTTTATGGGAATAGAAAATCAAAAATACATTGAATTTGTGTGGTTTTAAAATAGTCCAATTGAAGAGGATTACAGTCGCTTGACAGTTGTTATCCCACTCAGATTGTAAGCTATTTTAATAACTAGAGAAGTTCACATAAGGCTTGCTTAAATTTTGCATAACTAATGCGGCACTCTATTAAAAATATGTCCATGCGCACATGCATTAAATCATCATCATTACATGTTGCTCGGCACGTGATCATCTCTAGGACGCAGGCAAAGCTCTTAGGCGCAACGCAAACAGAATGAAACGAAAAGAAAACTAAACCAAACGTAACGAAATGAAACAGAACAGAAAAATAGTCGGACGAGGCGAACAACAGAACAACAGAAGACAACGCTCATAAAACATAAATTTAATTTATGTGCAATTTTAGCAAGTCGTATAAATTTGCGCAGGCGAGAGAACAAAAATAAAAATATAAAAGCAAAAAAAAAAAAACATAAACACACAACAACAACAACAAGAACATGTAAACATAACTAAAAAAAAATACCAAAAGCGGCAGTGGGCATCTGGACGAAGGATCGCTTCGGTTGAGCTTGTTGAAAATGTCCTTGAAAATGTTTGTGTTGTTGTCTTCTGCTGCTGCTGCTGCTGCGTTTATTTATAGCCCAGCTCTTGCTGGCTGGGTTGAAAGGGTATAAAAGAAAGATATATGCTGCTCTCAAGTCGTTTGTTGTTCTTCGTGTTGCTGTTTCTTGGCTTATATGAGCAATTTATGCTGCTTGGCTGCTTGAATTTTAATGAATTGCTACAAATTCATTTCAGTGTCACAAAAGCAACCAGAAAATTTCCACAAACTGTTTGCTTAAAGGCGCATCTAAATATTTTATTGCCTACTTTTGGGTGCCTACTTCCGCCACAACAACAACAACAACAAATATTAATTAAATTAAAAAGCCAACAACAACAACAGCAACTATAATTTAAAGACTCAACTTTTCATTTACTTGCTTTCAGCCAAAGTTTACAGTGCGGAAAGACAACTTGTTAATAAAATGAATTAAATTTTAAGTACTGCACTTTGCACACTTGAAAACGCCTCAATGTCTCAACGGTCAACGGTTTCTAAAAACTCTAAAAAAAATACTTTAAACCAGTTACCAGTATGTCTGTGTGTGTGTCTTGTTTAAACATTTTCGTATGCAATTTATACAACATTTAATTTGCAAAATTTCCTAGTTTGCTGCAAGGACAATGCAATCAGAAAAACTTTGCACAAAATCTCAGCGGACAAAAGGCACAGGACACACCCCACTGGGTGTCCTCTGGACATGGTGCATTGAAAGTAATATATATATATATATTTTTTTTTTGTTTTTGCTTGTTATTTACTGAAAATACATGAGATACACCCACACACTCACACACATGTGTCGCATCCAGAGGCAATATTGTTTTATTACCATTGTTGTTGTCATGGTTTTTTGCCGCTTGTTGCACGTAGCGCTCTTCTTGCCTGCTTTCTGCTGCTGCTGCTGCTGCTGCTGTTGACTCTGTCAAACAGTCCAATTGCATACGAAATTTAAGTATTTTTCAAATAGGATTACTATTTGACATCAGTTTCCATTTTTCTGATGAAATATTTATTGAATTATTTTCTTGTAATTTAAATTCAAATTTTCTTCAAGCAAAATCAAAGATTTTTCAATGATGATGAACTAGATTGATTTTATGCAAAAATACTGAAAATTTACAATAATTCAATTGCACTTTATTGAATTTTATCGCAAAACGTTTTTATTTTTTATTTACTATTTTAAATCCAATAACATAATCAATTTTGTCTAACTCCAAACTCAGCATGAGAGCAAACTAAAATTTTGTAATCTATTGTTTTCGCGGTGTAGTGACAGTCAAGAATGGATGCGCTCGAACCCTCCAAACAATTTGTTTGTTAAACAAAAAAAAAAAAGCGAAAAATGCGAAAAACTGAAAGAAGAGATCACAAACAATTTTTGAATTCACTTGCAATCGGCACCTGCTGTGACTTTTGCGCTCTGCTGCTGACATTTCAATAACAACTCACACTTTTCATTGATAAATATTACAGCTGGTGGAGTTTGAGTGTGTAAAAATCCCAAAAACGCTGTTATTTGTTATGGCCAACGGACAAAAATTGTTAATGAATGAAAAGATGCAGATGCCAAATAAAAGAAACAAATATTGTACGCTGACAATGGATAAAGTAGGCGAAAACGCTTGACACTTGTTGGCTATTTTTCTTTATAGATATTATTTTTTTCACACACACACACATTCAATATCATTCAACATTTTGTTAATATTTTTCGGCAATTTTTTTTCTTTGTCAATTATTACAACCCTTTTAAAAATGCATGTTTAATGAAAATGTGCGGAAAACGCGACACAGAAAAACTTTAAATGGCCAATGGCCGAAAGTATTAAGTGCGTAAATCCATTTTTATTGAATGCTTTTCGTAATAACACAAAGTGTGATGAAAAAACAAAAACACTTTGTAAAAAAATATAACAAAGGGATTTAAAACGCCAATTTGAAGTACTTAATGAAATAAATTCTTTAACATTTTCTAGTTGCCACTCGTTATCTCTATTTGCTGTTGGCCACTTTAATATTTACGCCAAGTGCAACCGCAAGGCAAATATTTTTACTTCATTCATAAAATTTGACATTAGCATATTGCATTTCCATTGCGTTAATGTGACAAAATGACAAATGAAGTGGAGGTGGCGGATTTCAGTCCTTTCTTGCTTGTTGAGATGCATTTTATGCGTTTCGCGAAAAATGCATTTGCATTTTGTGCTTTCTTTCTTCGTTTTTGTTGTTGTTGTTGTTGAATGCTGTTGTTGACACAGGAGTTGGCGAATGCGAAGCAGGATGCGGATGTGGACATTGGAGTGGCACCCAGCTACCAATGGCAAAAAGTAAAACACTTTGACAAACGTTTACAAACTCGCCAAAACGCGACAAAAACAGCAACAACAACAACAGCAACAACAATAACAATTGAAAAGCAGCGGAGCAAGTTTGAAATTGATAAATTGATTTATGCAAGCAGCAAAAAAATAAAATCATCGTCAGTTGACTGTGTGAAATATATGCAAAAATCTTTTATATGTATATATGCCATGAAAAATGAAAAATGATGCAAGTCAAGCACTACCAAAAAAAGAAAGGAATTTGTAGTTTGCCAACGAGCAACAACATACATAAACATATATGTGAAATTTCAACAACTTTTAAATTCAAATAAAGACGAAGAAAATCCATAAACGCTTTCTTTAAAGCAAATAAGGAAAAACTGATTAACACAAACCATATTAATTATGCATTAAGCCCTGGCTGACTAACCCAAAACCTATTTATAGGTCAACAAGAAGAACATAATGCCGTCAATATAATTTATTTTAATAAAAAAGTATGCAAAAAAAAATCATTCTAAAAGCAAACCGTATAAGCCAGTTTGATTTTGATTTGAAAGGAAACTGGGAGAAAAAAAAGTAGGTAAGCTCTTGCTATTTGCCCTAAGCATAGCTTGGAGTTCGAGATACTTACACGTTTCAATTTCTTTTGCGCTCTTTCTCTTGCCAACTGATTGACTTTGGTCGGGAAAAAACCCGTAGTACCAGTTAGTGGTATTAGCCATGGCTCATGCCAACGCACGTACGTTCGCAACCGCTATAACACAAAAATGGCAATGTCAAACAATATTTCCGTAATAATTTCAATTTTTGCACAGCGCAACTGAAAGTTGCTCTTCTTTGTTTGAGAGCCTTTTTCGTGTGTGTGTGTGTGTGAGTGTGTGTGTGTGTGTGTGCATTGTGCGCTGGGGCATTTAAAGCGCAAAGACAAATAATTCAATATGGTAAACAAGTCACGTGCCTGGTGTGTTATTGCTTTTTGTTGGCTTTGATTTTGTCATAGACAACGACTCTGACGACAATGCCAGACAGTACAAACAAAACATTGTGTGTGTGGGAGGAAGCTGCAATTGCCACGCCTTCGACCCCATGTGTACTTATGCGAGCCATAAGCATCACATTCGACCTCCCTGCCTTCACTTACAGCAACAGCAGCAGCAGCAGCAATCATTATAAACTTAATTAAAATATCGACAAGCTATAATAAATAAAAACGCCTGCGTGTGTAGGCAACGCACATTTCCTTTAAAGTCTTTAACAAACATTGATGCCGCCGCCGCCTACCTGCAAATATTGATACATTCCAAACGCCCTCGAACAGCTCAAACCACAGCAGCAAGTTTACGTACATTTTTAGCCATTCGTTTGGGTATGGTAGGTAACTGATGATTGTGATATGGCAATGGCAGATAGGCAGATAGTTATTGCATAGACAGCAAATACAGCAAGTTTTATAAATCAATTTTATTAGCCGCTGAGAGATGTTTACAAGTTTTCACATTACCAAAAGCTGGCAAGAGCTGGCAGAGCTTAGATCGGTAAAAACAAAATTCCGCAAGTTTTACACAATGCTTAAGAAAACAAAGTTTTGACAGTTGGACAAGTTAGGAAATGTAAAAGTTGGAATAATATGCTGAGCTACCCTCGTATTGCAATGCATGTATTTACATGTACATATAAATAGCGGCGTACGCTCATCCACATCCACACACACACACACACACACACACACACACATATACAGGTAACAATCACTGGTAACTGCTACATGTGTAAATATTTACAAAACGCGCCAAAAACGTTGGCAAACAGACGGCAGGCGCCTTCAATTCTGCCGCTTTGCTCATCATCAATTGCTGCTGTTGTTGTTGTTGTTGAAACTGTAACTCGTTCGCTGCCATTTTCCTTTCACACACACACATACACCTACTACAACACACACACACACACACAAATGCCATGCGACTGTGCAATGTTGTTTATGCCATTCGATATTTTGTGGATGTAGTTCTTGTTCTTGTTTTTTGCTGTTGCCATTTGCTTCAGCTTTTTCATTCAACCCCTTTACACACACACACACACACCCAAGCACATATTCCTCCCACACACACACACACACTAACACACACTTACAGTATATGATGTGTTTCTTTTTATTATTATTATGCTGTCATTTCTGTTGTCGCGACATTGTCAGCAACATTGTGTTGTTGCCTTTGTGCGACAGGTTCTCTTGTGTGTGTGTGTGTGTGTGTTCTCTTGTGAGGGTTTAACTACTAGTTGTATGACACATGCTATAATAATTTTATGTCTTTCAAATTGCTTAACCCTAAACATTGCATTAATGTGGCAAATAGCTCCTCAGATTTCCCATAAACATCTTCTACGTCCTAATACAAAATCGACGTATTTAAGTTTTGGGTTGTTCCTTTTTTTTGCCTATTTTCGACTTTTATTTGCAAGCCCAAAAATATGTATATAAATCAATTTTCGAAAGTATTTTCCCTGTTAGTCATGTTAACTATGCAGAAGATTGTCATTGTGAAGCAACATAAATTCGTAATCTCAAATCGTTTTCTATAGCCCTAAACAAATTGCTGTTATAAAAGGCATCATAAAGTTCAGTTTAGAGCAATTTATATGGCAAACGGCTCAATAAAATATGCAAAGGATGAGAAGAATTTATTTATATTACGGCAAAATATTAATCATTCTTCTGTATAATAACATAATTCGATTATGGTTTTAAGCACTTAAATCAACAAGCATTTAAATGAAATTTTCTAGTATCATCAACAAATTAAAGCTGTTACACATTTTCAAATGTAAATACAATGAATTTAATTTCCAAGTACTTTTCATTAGGGCACAATTAAATGCATGTATGTATGTGTGTGTATGAATACATTTAAAACATACCCTCAAGGGATAAGAAAAGCCCCATATTTTCTTCTTTTTTCTCCCTTCCAGCTCGGCTTATCTATGCGGCAGTCACAACAGCACGCCTTTACGCATCCTTGAAATGTTTACCTAGCCCCGCTGCTTATTTCGTTGTGCGACAAAACAAACAAAGGCGGGCAGAATAGATTCTTATGGCAAAAGTCTTTTGCACTTAGGACATAAGCTGCCGAAAACAACGTCTTTGCCACAAAACGCGTTGTACCGAACAACAACAACAAAACACACACACAGAGAGAGATAGAAAATGCTTTCAATTATTTGTTTAGTCTTCAGTTAATTAACATAAATTAAAAATCAAAACCACACGACCAAGCCAGTTAAGTGGCGCTTGTGGCCTAGCATTTGGGCTCGTCTAATTATGTGTGCTCTCTCTCTATCTCTTCATAATTTTATGAGACTCTGGACACGTGTCTTTTACAAACGCAACTCAACTAATCGCTCCACTTGGCTGCAGCGCACGTTGCAGCCATTAAAAAGCAGTTTTGAGCTCAGCAACAATTAATTCTTGGTATTACATAAAATAAACTGTTTAACTAAAACAAACAAACCTCAACAACTGCTGCAAAATATGAGCTTGTAAAAATTATAAGCAAAATTAAAGTTAAAATACAAAAGCATTAATATTAATAACAGCTGATGATTGCACTTATTATTTGATTAAAAAATTGTGCTATTTAACGAACGAATGACAGCAAGTGAAGAGTTGAGTCCACATATCAGACTTAACTATTAAAAAATAAAAAAAAAAAAAACAAAAAACTTCTTTTCGTTCAGGCAGCAGTTGAAGTTGCAATTGCAACAGCCGTGACAATGTATGATAATGGATTTTATTTTATTTTATAATTGTATAAGTTGGTATATATTTTTGTGATTGCGACAGCATTAAACGTTTTTTATGCACTGACTTATTTATGTATAAATGAATGTTTGTGTGCATCAAATGAAAACACAGTCGAGTTAAGTTAAGAACTTTAAATACAGCATAATGAAATGCATTTCAGATATTTGCAATGGCACTTAACGCTTTATTATTTAATTTCATATACGCGACAATTCGAATGAAAAGCCTTAAGGCGATCATATATATATTAATATTTATATATGCACTCATAACGCGCATACGCAACGTCGCCCAAATAGTCGCCGCTTAATTACAACAAACGAACAATTGAACCCGTGCACCCGTGATCCCGGACCTGCGGTCACATTTAATGACAGAACAGCAGTCATCTGGCTTAAATCAACGCCGTTTGACTGCAGCCCTGAAACAATATCCACAAGGACGCAGCCAATCAGTTAACAATTTATTGGCTGGCTCTGGTCGGATGGCGTTGCTATTGGTTCAAGTGGAGCGACGTGGAGTATGACCGTCGTCTATGTATTCAATCAGTGACACCGCAACCGCAAAATCAACTACTTAACTGACCTCTCACTTTATGCGGTGACTGTTAAAAGTTGTGCGTTGTGCCGCAAATCGTTCTTGTTGCTTGCTTCTTGCAATTTTGCTCATTATGCTTAAAATGCTATGCTTGGTTGTTAAGCACTTTCTTCGAAAGAATACAAAGAACAAATATTCCTTAGCACAACAGTAGCTCGAAACATGCATACATAAAATACAACATTAACCAAACCAAGTTACTGGCAAAAAGAACTATGGCCATACTGGAATTAGTTCATTGCTCGGACAAGTTTGTTAAAAGATTGAACCATGCGGTTTAGACAATTCGCTTTATCTGTTCAGGCTATTAGATATATCATGTATGTACTTGCACAAGAGCCATTTGAAATCTGGTCAACATGTTTGTGGTTAACGCTTGATAGCTTTTTGAATAGTATGTTGGCCGTCTGTTTCTCATCTCTCGCTCTTACACTTTTGCCCTTTCTCTCTCTCTCTCTCTCTCTCTGTCTATCGCTTCCTATCTGTATGGATTGTGGCGAAAAGTTTTGCACGAGACATGCTTGAAAAAGCGATGCGGCAAAATATTTTGTGGGCCCTGACCATGTTTTCGACATTTTATTTGACAAAAAACAAAGCAAAACAAAAACTAAATGGGCGAAAAAAACCAAAACAAAAGCAAACAAAATAGATAGAAAAAAAATCTATGCCCAGCCATTTTGAGGGCATCGTTAAAACAAAAACAAGAATCGCGCACTTCACATTGCAAAAAAAACAAAAGAAGAAATTGCTTTTGGCCGAAACTGCTTAGGCAATTTTCAAGTGATGTCCTTCTCTGTTGCCTGCGATAAGTGTGTGTGTGTGTGTGTCTTGTGTGTGTGAGAGGAAAAAATCGACAAACACACGCATCAACTGCCACAGTGAAGAGTCCCTCAGTGGCCGAAATGAGTTTCGGGTATTCGAAAGCCTGGAAATCTCGACGTTTGACTGCTAAACACACAAACAGTAAGGCAGAGAGAGAGAGAGGGAGAGAGAGAGAGAGAGGTGGCTAAGTAACTAGAAAGCAGCAAACAGCACAAAAACAAAAGCAAATGCCCATAAAAATGGACAACAGCAAGCGCGCTGATAAGCTGCAAATAATTTGTATGAGATGGATGGACAAAGCAGGAGAGAGAGAGAGAGGGGGACAGACAAAGACAAAAGCGTCAATTTCAAAGGGACGCTTCGAAAAACGCACACACCCAAAATAGCGACCAAGTGGCTTTAGAGTTTTCATTGTGTGTGTTTGTGTGTGTGTGTGTGTGGCACATAAGTATGGTTATATGTGTGCATGGCTATTAAGGCTTTATGTTCTGTCCATATCTGTAAGCTCATAACGGGCCCAGAGTCCGCCATTAGCATAGGCCAGTAGTGATGCCAACTGATAGATTGCCTGACCAACTGGCTGGGCTTTGCCACAAAATGTTGCAGCATCTGGTTAGAGATCATCGCACTTGGCACATTTTCAGCACACTTATTGCGCTACTTGCTCGCTGCCCGCATAAATCTTGCCAACTCAAGTTGTTTATCATAAGTGCAACAACTACAAGGGAAGCAACAACAACAACAACAACAGCAACTCTTACCAATTAAACACCCTAAAACACTAACAACACCCCATACATAACATAATCCAATTAGTGCAAAACTTATTGTAGCGTGTAGAAAATACCAACAAATATGGCCAATTATAGAATATTTCGTTATAATTACTTGTTATAAGTAACACATGCTAATTATAGAGATTGCCTTTTTCTTGTTGTTGTTTTTGTTGTTGTCAGTGGTGATAATTGAATGTTGATTGTTGTCCCGAGGCACAAAACCAAACTCTATACATACGCTGACATAAGCTGGAAAATCTAAGAATTTCCATTGTTATTTACTCATTTAACACACACAGCTTTCCAGAGCAACGTCTTTGAACAATAACCTGCCAAGGCTTTGTGAGTCAAAGTTGAAATAATAAGCTCTTAAGTTAAGACAATCTCAAATCGAAATACACACACGTCAGTTTGCAAAACTCAACATTATAATTGTGCCGTGTTTAGCTTTTGGCAACTCTTCAGCTTTGCATAATCAGCGATTGCAGTACTACCATCAACGCATATGTCGAATACGGAATATATGCGAAAAATGGTTGTTGCCACACATGCGATGCAATGCGATAATCGGCCACAACAGTTGTTGCAACATTCGCAGTTTTCGCATCCAATAAAATTTTGGGCTAATGCAAACATTCGCGAATCGAAAATGCCTGCGAAAAGGGGGAAAAAAAACCGCCCACTCGTAATATTTGCATACCAATTTTTTCTCCACTTGTGCAGAGAATTGCAAATGAAATCGGAAACTGCCATTAACAATTGCAGTTGCTAGCCGCGAATTGCAGTGCTCTTCGCTGACTCCCCACAGTCTTTTTACATCATTTTTGCCATCCGATCGGTTAACAGTTTTAAGCGCAAGTTATGTGCAAATTGTGTGCCATTGGCGGCACTCGATTGTTGCCGGCGAGCGGCAGTTTAAACTTCAATAAAAGTAAAATCAAAATATTGTCAATGTGGTAGTCAATGTGGGTAGCTCGGTAGAGGGGTTGACACGTGCATGGCACTGCGTAATGCTTAATGGCAAAACGGCAGAAAAACATCGACACACAAATCGCTGCGACACACTGAACCAAAGAAAAATACGACTTTATTGAACCCAATAACGAACTGTCGAAGACCAAATACACTTACACAGCTTAACTAACTTTTGTTTAAGAACGTGGCTTTAACTTGTTAAATTTTTTCATAGGTAGTCTGGCTTAAAAACAAGTTTAACAAATAAGAATACCTGCAGTTAGAGTATAAGCATGGTCTGAAGCAAAGAGAGCGTAAAAGACAAGGAGTCACACTGTATAAGCAAGGTCGTTGCTGAAGGCTGCACAAGGCGAAGGTGGAGCCAGACAAAAGCAGAGAAAGAGAGCGAAAGAAATAGAGAGGTGAAGTGGTGTCCTGTGGCGTGGTTTCAACAGCCGCACAACGCATGACATTTATGCCCGGCATAATCCGCTTACACAACAGGATAACAAGATGAGCACTCGTACATTTTTAATACGCCCGAGATACAATAATTTATATGCGTGGCACGTAAACCAACGAAGGTGGCCCGTCCAAGGGGCGCCAATGCTGAACAAGAAGAAGCACCAGCAAAAGCAGCAGTGTTAAACGTAAACAAAAATGTACCAGACAAGTTGTGAGCAGAGCCTTGAGACACACTCTGCCTCCAGCGACTGCGTATGGCATATGCTTTGTGGTAATAGGGGCGTTACTTAGGCAAAGCTATAAAATGCATAAGAAGGATATAAATACAAATTGTTGTGGATAAAGTATAAACAAACATATGCCACAGTCACGACTACAACTCAGACTGTCTGTCTGTTTGTCGCACAGTAAAGCTGCTCAACAATTATTTGTTCTATATACTCAAGAATCCACATTTGTATGCGTTATGAAAATTCACACAATATTTCAAGATGCAAGCAAATTTGCGACCACTTGTGGCCGCCTCAAGGCCAGTTGGCCAAAAAGATTTTTGGCTTATTGCTGTTAGTCTAAATGTGGGCTACACAGGGTCAACGAACCAAGTTTTGGAAACAAACACAAGAAAGAAAAAATATATTTAAAGAGACAATGAAATACAAAATACGTCAAGAACAATACCAAAACCAACACACACTTGAGCTTGGATTGCTTCAAAATTTATGCGATTTTCTTTTTTTTGAATGCAACCAAAAGCAAGCTTACTTAGAAGGCAGAAACGTTTGTATCTATATGTTAAAAATTTCAATTCAATTTAAAAGTATTTAAGTGTTTAAGATATAAATAAAGCTTGTCATATAACTACAAAGAGTATTTAAAAGTCGTTTAGTGTAATGTTTGTTTTTATATTATTTTTTAGCGGTTGCCGTTGGAGCTGTTTGCTGTTTACCATTGCTGCTATTGTCTCTGTCTATGAACGTGCGTACCACGGCGTTAAATTTGGCACACACACCCACACGTGCTCGTGTCAATATTCAAGTGTGCGTGTGAGTGCGAGAGAGCACTTTATGGCTTAAATAAGTCAACAACACGGCAAAAAAGCAGGAACAACACCATGAAGGAGGAGTAAACAAACTTTTGCCAGCCTGTGAATGCGTTGAGCCAAGTTGTGTTTACACTTTCGTGGCTTTTGTTTATGATGTCAAATAAAAGTGCACAACAATACCGAATAAATATTTTATTGCAATGCCGCCATCTAAAAAAATACAAACACACACGATTACAAACAAAAAGTTACTTAAAGTATAGGCAACATTTACAAAGTGTTCTTGGGCTTGTTGTTCTTAAAGCCATAGCCGGTGACACATAGACCCGAAGTCTGGCAAAAGAGATCAAGATCTCATCTTGGGCGAGCACATAAACAGCTTTTGACAAATGTGCGCCTAATAGAAATAAATGCAAATATAAACTTGTCCATTGTTTAGATGACAACACAGGCGGGGGTCCGCCGTCGTCCTGTCAGACATGGTTCATTTGTCAGCGGCAGCCAACACAACTACACCCCGCCAATTGCCTACTTTACTCCTCATCCCATCTTCAGGCTCTTTGCTGCAACAACATTGGGACTGTCTTCGCTTTTATTGTCGCACTCGCACGATAAACATCTTCGACTATTGCCGACTGTATTTCAACTTGGCCTCGCCTGCTTATCATTAAACATTATCGCGCAACGTATTTGACATTCACTGCTTCACTGCTTTTCTTCTGGTTTTTTTTTTTTTTTTGTTTTTTTGGCAACGCTTCATCGTCTTTAGCAGCTTCAGCATCCGCATCAGTCTCAGTTTCAGTCTCAGCCATTGCCGGTTTTTATTGTTTGGGCCCTCCAGTTAACCACAGAGGCGTCGCGTCTCGTTCACATTCGCGTTACTCTTACGGCTCCATTGTCATTGCCTTTGTTGCCTTTTATGTTGATTAAATTATAAATTATTTACTTGCCCAATGCTATAGCAGCTTACTCTCTCTCTCTCTCTCTCTCTCTCTCTCTTGTTGTTTCACTTACTTACGCTCTTTTTTTCTTCATAAATTTCATTTTTAGTTCGAGTACAAGCCAATGCGGCGTATACACAATATGTTTTGTAGCAATTGAATTATTCAAACTATATTTATCGGTTAGTTGTTCACGGCTTCGAAACAAGTATTCACACATTCCTTAAAGAAAACTTAAACTTTCTAACTAAGGCAGCAGCATGTATCAATCCCTATCGATGCAGAATACTTTCATTATAGTCGAATGCACTTCGTCGAGCATGCATTTTGTGCACTTAGTCATATGAGTTTAACAAGCAAAAAAAAAAACAGAGAATATTGCAAATTACGAAATGGAAAACGACACGTTTTCAAATCTTTGCTACATTTTAATATATATACTTTGTTTTGTTGTGAAAAAAAAACAAACACTGAACTTTTTTTAGGCATAGCCTACATACTCGAAATTGAAGAAACCATGCTTCTCACGGAAGCTGGATGTTGCCTCACCGGGTAGACAACCATTCCTGCAGTGGCAGCCTCTCGGATTGCATTTGCCACGGCCGCACCAGGTGCCCTTAATGCCATCACCATTGCCACAGACTTTCTTTTCGCAGGTCTCACGGTTGTGATACTTGCCACCATATGTTTGGCAAGTATGGCTCTGGTTATTCATTGCTAACTTAAACAAAATCTTGCTTGGCTTGCAGCAATCTGCATTTGCAACAGTGCTAAGGCAGAGCAGCCAAAGCACAACAAAAAGTGGCACAATCAATAAATATCTCATGACTGACTTTTCAAATATCAAAACTGAGTCCAAGTGCATTAAAAGCAAACGTTTTTATACCGCTTTCTGATATTGAGCTGGCTTTTATCAGGTCGGAAGAGTCATTAAAGTTAATTGAAGATGTTTGTTCAACTAATTAAGCTTCTATAAAGAAAATCTCAAGCGTTTTAAACGAAAGAGCAATCTTCTGATAAGGCTTCAATTACTGATTGGATTCGATGCGAACAATAAACGGAAATGGGTTAAATTTATTGAATGTACAATAAGTTGACAAGAGTTCTAATACACAATTATGATTGAACAGCAATTGTCACAATATTCGATTACTAATGGCAATGTGATTGTTATATAAAATGCACATTGCTTATATGATAATCGCCATAGAAGTCTTGAACGGTTTTTAAGGTATTGCCTTTGCGACAGCCGTTCTCACAGTTGCAGCCAAATATGTTGCATGGTCCCTTGCCACAATAGCTGCCCCTCACAGGTGTTCCATCCTTACAGACAGTCATTTTGCATAATCCATTCTTGTGATCTGTTGCATCAAAATAACTGCACTTATCTTCACTGTCAATCAACTGAAAACCAACATAAACCGAGGAGCAACATTCACCGCTTGCAGTCACAATAAGTTGCATGATTATGCCAAGTAGCGGATAGATAATAAGCCAATTAAGTTGCATATTGTAGCCGTGCAGTTTACAAAAACTTGAATAATTTGAAAACAAAATATTTGTTGTAATTTCTTTGATGTATAATAAGTTGTTTGAGTTTCTTTGCTGTCAATGCCAATTTGATTCGTTGGTTTTGTTGAAGCTTTAACTAATTTATTTGTTGCTTACAGATTTACGGCTTTAGCATGCAATTGGGCACTTCAGTAACTGACTAGCAGCTGCCAGCAGCATCCTTGGCCAATGCTTAATTGCTTAAAAGCAGTTTTCCCTTTAAAAATTGCAAAAGTGTAATGAGATTAATCATTGTCTAACGAACTTTCGCAAAAATTGTAAAAGAAGTCGTAGTAGAAGAAGAAGTTTTCAAAGTGCAATCATTAGGTTTTGGCCACAATACAAATTAAATGTGCAGCTATCCATAAAGCATCGCATGACCAGAGCTCGTTGCTGCTGCTGCTTCATTTGCAGGTTGTATACGAGTATGCATGCTACACCCACTTAGTTGTATAGTTGCTGTGTGCCAAAAACAAAGCAGACGCACACCCAGCGCTCGATCCAATTGAGCTTTAAGAGAGAGAGAGAGAGAGGGAGAGCGAGTGGTATGTAGGTAACCCAAATATAGAAGCGCTTGCAGCTGACAGTTGGACAGAACGCCAGACACGAAGACCCAGCTCACCTGGCATATCGTCTTACAACAGCTGCGGATGCAGCAAGAGCAGCAGTACACAGTCTACAGGAGTTGCCTTTGCCTGGGCAGTTTATCAATTCGTACCACATAGCAAAAATTGATTGCAACGATTTATACTTTCTACTTCCTTTCACTTTATATTTCAACTTACCTGGCCCCAACGGCTCCCATCGTGCTGCTGCTGCTGCTGCTGCTGCCATGTTCGCCTTTGTCCCTTTTCATCTTGTAAATACTTTTACTATAATATCCTTTCATTGCTTGTTTTCACTGTACAAGTGCCCTGGCATTGTGTTTGCTGTACTTGCTATCGTTCTCATTGCTTTTGTTGTTATTTCGTTTTCTTCTTTCGCTTTCGCTTTGACTGTAGGCGAAGGCGATGGCGATGGCGTTGGCGTTGGCATTGGCAAAGGCACTCGCAGGAGGTAGAGCATGTGGATTTCTGGCGTTGCCAATCTTTTGTGTAACACAATACAATGTCCTGCGGTTGTAAAACGATTTATTTTGTTATTGATTCGCTGTAAGTGCTTCACTCCCTCTTCGCACCATATACCCCGCCATTCTATGTGATGCAAATGTTGTAATGGCAGCCGCAGGCACTCGCTTCTTTGCATACTCACACAACCCTCTACACCCTGTACGCTCCCTCAACCCCTTACCTAATGCACCAGCCAAGCTCTCGTGCTAAACATAAATAAACATTTCGCCGAGATTATTGAAGTTTTATAACTCATTTCTGTCGATTGGTGGGCGCGGCCCAGCGATGTGTATAAATAAATGGGCGCACATTTCATAAGCAGCAGGGCTCGATGGGACTGGGTGGTATGTGGCGGCACTGGGTGCCTTAGACAGCTGTCCTTTGGGCGCCTTTCAGTTTTCGTGTTGCTGCACATTTTAATAAATCGTTTACACAAGAGCTGAAACTCGAACTGGGCACAGAAAAATAGGGAGTTTGGACCGCAAACAGGAGTCAGGAGGAAAGAGGGACAACAGAGCCGGCAGCACAATAAGAAAATTCATGATCATAAATATCCTGCAGGCGTTAAACGTTCACGTCGTTTTCGACATCGTCCTTGCACGCTGCCGATGCCTTTAATCCTTGTGCTTCCACTCAACTTTTGCTCTCGCTTTCTCTCGTTTGCTCTATTCGAGCAAGCAAGCTTTTATGCACCACTTTTGATTTAATATGCTCATTCTGCGGCAGCATGCAAAACAACAGCAGTGGCTGGAACAGAAACCGGAGCATTAAGCTGGAGCATTTCTGCTTTTGTCTTTTGCCTGTGAAGTTTTTTGTGATTTGTGTCTATATTTAGACGGTTCTGTTCACATCATTGTTGATCCAGCTCCCATTTCAACTCCACATTTTTTTCCATCTTGTTTTTGTTGTGGTTGGCATTATTTTCATGTCCTTTGCTTGCTGTTTGTGTTCCTTTCTTCTCTATTTTTTTTGCTTATTTTCTTCATTTCCAAGCCATTAAATAAAGCGACCCAGCACTCGACACAGAAAAATAGAAAAATGTTCCGCGTAATGATTTGCGACACATTTATTCGCAACATAAATTAGATGAGGCCACCAAACGGGACAACTGGGCAGCCCAGCCACATAAAACGGACATTTTGACATTGCAATTGTAAGTGTAAATCCAACTGGGCAACATTTCGTAATAATAATAATTAACTCAACAGCTGATGACAATAACTCTTAGTTACAAGCTTAATATATCACAAAAAAAAACTAGTCAAATGTTCACTCAATTATTAATAATATCATATAATAATAATTTTGCTTTTACGATTATTTTACGAGGCGCTGTGTTTATTGTATTGTACCTCATATAACGATTATATTGTACTATGTGAGACTAGCAAATGGGCTTTACAACGTAATGACTTAATCGGATTTGTATTTAAAAAACTTACAGAAAAATAGGAAAAAAAAAGAACAAACAAAACAAACGACTAGATTCAATTGTTATACGTCACAAAACGACTGTTTTTCTATGGCTTTTGTCAACAAACAAAATGGAGTTTGAACAAAACTAATAGTTTTTATTGTTGTGCTGCTCAAAATAACTTAAAATAAATATTTGTTTTAGGTTTTTGTATATTTTAGATATTTATTTAGTTAGCTGCAATATGTTAACAATACAAATTATAACAATAATTAAAACAAATTATTGAGAGAAATGCAAATTTTTGTATTTAACAATAAATGATATTTATCTTGCTCAAACAGTTTGTCGATTTTGTTTTTTTTATATGTTGTCTATACAAATATTTGTTCATAACTGAAATGCAAAAATTTACTTTTGATTTGAATAAATCACAATTTAATTAACCAAAACGTCAAGGTTTTGTGGTTTTAAGTGAAATTGAAATTGAATCAAGTAATGACAAAAAAAACAAAAACCTGTGCCAAAAGTGTTTCTAATTAAAGAGCTAAAACGTTTGCCAAAACTGAGCGTTTGGCAGCCTGAAGCTTGAGCAAATGGAGCTAAGGAGCAAGTTCAACGATTATGCCATCTTTATGAGTAGCGAAACGACCCAAAAGCCAACATTTAGATTAAACAGCATGCCACATGCGCAACACACACACACGCACACACTTCTACACAGTTAGACATAAATATATAGATTTGTGTTTATTTGTGTGTGTGTGTCTGTAGAAACATAAGCTAATCAAAGCTAGTTTAATGCTTGCGCCGCCAAAGTTAATCCTAATTAATTTAATTACGCTTTTGGCATAAATTATTCGACAGTGTACGAGAAATAGTTCACATGCAAACACACACACACATATTACGTATACGCATACGTAGTTAATATATATATATATATGTATGCATATATCTATTAAGGACAATTAGTTGAGGTTTTCGCGGCGCCTCATCTAATTGTTATTAATTGCTATTGCCCAAAAAGTGTGCAGTCAACTGTGAAAAGTGGAAAGTTAAAGGCACACAAATTGTTAAATTGGCAAATACAAACACAAATACAAATACAAATACATACACAAACCAATCTAATATATAAGCAGGAAAAATACGCAAAATGGCAAATGGCAAACGGCACTGTCAAAGTATTTCATATTTGAATGAATCGACAAATATGAAATCATTGAAAAGTTTTCCCTATCTACTTTATTTTGCGTAAATGTATTTTATTGAAATATTGTACCTGACACAACCACTCCACCTCCACTCTCTCTCTCTCTCTCTTTCTCTGTCTGTATCTCTCTCTTTCTATCACTCTATGGCACCGAAAACACTTCGCATTGCAAATGCTCAGCACGTGCAAGAAATTGTCGAGATGGCAAATAGTTTTCCAACAGCTAAAGCAACAAGGACACGGCAAATGGAAAACTGCAAATGTCCCACTGACTGACTCCCGAACCCTTGAGAATGTGTTTATTGGTGGGGGGAGGGGGGGAATTGGTAGGTTTAGTGTGACCAGAACCCTCAGACTCTGGTGGACCAGGTAACAGAAGACAACCAGATCTGAAATAAACTCGAAAATTATTGTTTTTGTTTTCGTTACACTTGAGTTTTCTACTCTTGTCGCAAAACTTTTATTAGGTGTCTGCATTTGCTGCCAATATTTTGGTCGGCTTTCGACAAAATTACTTCAGGGACACACACTGGACATTTCGGCAAGAACTTATTGGCGTCGTCATCGTCTGTGGCGATCGATGAAAGATGAAAGATTTTAATTAAAATATTGTCCATCGGCCCCCAAGCCAAAAGGAACTAATAAATCAACGCTGCACTCGGCGCACTTTCAACAGGTTTTATCAAGTGCCAGGCAATCTGTTTTCGGCACTATGCCCGACCCCAAAAAATGCCCAAACGATGCCTGAACACGCATCAAAAGTGGTGGCAAGAAGGCAAGGCAAGGCAAAGCAACTTGGCCCATTCAAGGCGACACCATAAGACACATTTTTCGAAATGCATTGGAATGAGTTGGAGTTCATGCAAAACATTCACCTACTGCACTAGTTTTTTAACATGGAAACGCTTTGGGATTGAGACTGAGAGCGTATTTCGCTGTGAACTTAACAGAATCTTAGCATTTAAGAGAGTTTCGCCTTGCAGTGCGCAGCTGCCCTGCTGTTAATGTGTTGGTTAACAGTGAAACTTTTAACATTTGCATAAAATGCCATGGAATTGAAACAGAGACGCTGTTAATGACGCAAAAACGAAACGAAAGTAAATTTGTTGAAGGATATTTATATCAATGAGCTGCGCTTTTAAGAAACTTGGCAACTGAAAGTCCTTTGTAAACTTACTCACTCAGTCAGTACTTGAAAAATGCTTATTGTTATTATGTTTTACAGTTCATAAATTGAGCGAGATTAAAATATTACTCAAAAGTAACAATAATGTCAAATCGTTGTTGCTTGCAGAACTGCAAGTTCTTAAGTTATAAGTTACTCCAAACAAAGGGAATCTTTAATATATTTAATATCATAAACTATGCCAACAAATACTTGTTACTACTTTGACCAACCAATCACTTACAGCACACAACTCACAAGCAACAGCGTACAGTGCTTGCGGCCTACTCGAACTGAAGCCCTCACAAACACAGTTGCGTCATCCAACAAAGATCAGTGAAAGACAAAGACAAAGCACCGCAGACTGCATTCAACTAGATGAGTCTTCGAGTCGCAGCGACTCTGACTGGAAGCGGCTTCATGTGCTCGACTGGTTTGGTTATGCGGTTGCCTTAAGTGCTTGAAGGGTTGATGGCTTGATGGGCTGCTGGTCTGATGGGTTGAAGGGTTAGCTGTCGGGCGTGCGCGACACAGAGAGAAACTAGTTACCTGAATGTGCGGGCATAGAGTTGGACACGGCGACACCGAGACATTTGCGGCTTTTGCGAGCAATTTCAGAGCATCAGATGTCGCTGCCTGGATGTGAATGTGGAATACACATATTTACGCCCGTCGTCTTGTGGCAAGAAGACAAACGTTTATCTGGCAACTGTCAAGGCTGCCGTGCAGCATGTTGCAAGCTGCAAACCGCAAGGTGCAAGCGTCAGAACCGAAAACACAAACACACACACACAACCCAAAAGGCAGCCAGCTTTATAGCCACTAACTAACTAAAGGGAGATGAAAAAAAGCATACAGGGTGAAAGGGAAAAACCTTTAAAGATTATTATGATGCACTCAATAAGCACAACAAGCACTTGCAACCCCTCAATTGGTATATGACCCCTCAACCCCAACAACGTTATGACCAGGGCCATTAAGCTGGCTTTCAGCTTATGAATAATGCGCACGTTTGAGCTATGGCCATAAATAATACGCAAATCGAAAACGCGCAGCTTCTAATTGAAAATGCTCGGGCATTATATGCCAAAAGGGAAGATATACAACGATAGAATAAGCGAGAGAGAGAGAGAGAGAGAGAGAGAGAAGTTTGGGGCGTATTTCAGCGGTCAGTGGGTTGATTCATTCGTTGCCTTGCCAAAGATTCATTCGCTTTGCCAATTAGACAGCGCAGACACGTGCCGTATGCGTATATCCGCAACGAGCTATAATTTATCGAATGGGATTGGATGAAGAAACGAACAGCCGTGGCAGTGGGACACAACGATTGCGGATATCCGTCAGCTTACAAGGCTTAGCCGTTAACTGTTAACCGTTAGCTGTAAGGGGCAGGAGATCAGTTCTTATTGTTGTAGTTCTTGTTCTTTGTAAACGAGTGCGCACTTCAATTGCACACGTTAGCGCCATTTTATGGCTCAAATAAGCTCTTCGCTCGCCGCCGCCAGCTGTAAAGTAGGCCATGAAATTTTAGTAGCTTACATTGTATACTGACAAGCCACTTGAACTTTTTAACACCAATTTAATCAGTTGAACAACAGCAAACAGACAATTGCCAGGTCATGTCCTTTAACATGTGTACGATAGATACATATCTTTTTAGGGCGAAGCTAGTGTAAAAGCAAAGGCAGCTAAAGTGAGTGCAGAATTAGTTGGCAAGTGCAGGTGAGCAATAATTTCAATTAATTATGTCTGCCAGACGAATTTTACGTACAACGTTGCTAAGCAGTTTGATTTTTCTATCTCTATCTCTATCCGAGCTAAGACTTGTTGGCTTTGTGTGTCTTGAGATTAAATTACAATAGTCTTAATATATTTAGCTCTTCCTTTACCTAGTTGATGCACAGCATCTTGAGAGTTTCGTAGTAGTTAAAAAGCACACACATCCGCATCCGCCACCACATCCGCATCCTTAACGGTTGATGCTGAAATCTTAATGATTTAACTAGCGTTGCGTTCGCAAGCATAACAAAATAACTGAAATGCTTGATAACCAACACACCTGGAAATTAACTTTAAAAAAAAACGAAACGCTTAACTATTTAATTTCTTGTACGTGACATGCTGATGTTCGTAGTCGTAGACCTTGACAGCAGACTTTTACGATGCACTGTTTTTTTTGTCAGCTGCAAGTTTGTTGTTTGACGCTGCTGTTGCATGTTGCCAACTTTATGTTGCTTCAAACAAACGCTCAGATAGACAGAAAGACAGATGGAACTAAAAATTAACTGACGACATGCACTAATTGGCTAACCAACTATGTATGTGTGTGTAGGTAAAGTATTGACTCTATATGGTATGGCTGATATTGTCGAATGGAATAAACCTTGACTAGCTTGTGTGGTTAGCTACTTAGATAACGTTTAAAAGCCAATGGCAACAACTTAAGTCATAACACTTTAAATAATGCCAAGTGGCACACCTATCTACACAGTAAGAACGTTGGGGTTTGTATAGGGTTGGGACTTTAACAATAAACAAGCTTTTTAAATACAAAAAACTCTGTTATTCGTTTCTCTAAACTAAAAAACTAAGTAATTACTGTGATGTATGTTTTAAAATTCCAATTTTTGTCGACGTAATGTAATTGAAACCACATTTTTGTACTGTGTAACTACTCTCTACATCCATTCGACCCTCTGGCTAACCGTCGTGAGAGTGCTGCTGCCGAAAAAGTACGACGACAACGACGCTTCATTGCAGCAATTTGCATTTTAAGTTGCTAATGACAAAAGTTATAATTGCATAACGCTCAACATGGAGTACAGGACGACAACGAGAACGACGACGACAACGAGAACGACACATGAGTTGTAGCTGCTACATGTTGGCGCTGTTGCTGCAAGGTAGGTGTCATGCGTTTGCCTAAGGTACAAGCAGTCGAGGCTGTCGAGGCAGCCAGAACATTCTGGCTGTCAGGCAGTGCCACTTGGCAGCCGGAAATGAAAAGTAAATCAAATGAGTCGCTGCTGTTGCTGCTGCTCACTTGATGAACGCTGTCCGCTGTTAACGTTGTTGTTGTTGCCTTTTCGTTGTGCAACAACGCTGTCAGTGCGTGCTCAAGGCACAACGTTGCTTGTTGCAGTTGCAGTTGCATATATGCACTTCATAAACGTTGCACAGACACACACTTGCAAAACTCTGACAGCTCTCTCATTTTATTCAATTAATGAACTGCCAACTGTCAATGTTAGATCTTTTTTTTTTTTGTTATCTTTTCCTTGAAGGGAAATAACACCCGAACAAAGATTTGAGTTGTTAAGAAATGTTCAACTTGTTGCCATCGTTGTTGCAACGTGCACCACCAAATTGTGTTAACGTAAATAACATGAAAACAAACGACGAGCATTAAGCAAAAAAAAATAAAACATGTTACACTGTAAAAGTTATACTTTATATATCTTTTTTAACAACCAACATATACACGATAAATTTAATTAAATTCTTGTTCAAAAAAAAACTCAGAGTAGAAACAAGAACATGCCATGTAATTTGCATAAATGTCAAACGTAATTTGGTGGCTCAGTCAGGTCAAGTTAGTGCCTCATTAAAGTAGCCAAATGAACAGGCAAACAAATGCAACAGCAACAAGCTAACTCTCTTGTTCGCTCTCTCTCTCTCTCTCTCTCATCTCTCTTTCTTATGTGTGCTTACATGTGTGCATAAAGTGTACAAGTTAAGCTTTTCAGCAAAAGCGGAAATGCACCAGCATTAAATACCCTGTAAGGCTTCAATATATGGCTGATGGACTTCAACTAAGGGTTGAAATATGAAATTGTTGACTGTAAGAAAAACAAATGCTGTTTGCCATTAACCAAGAAGTTAATTTGGAAAAATTTACTTACATTTGCATTCAAAATGTAAGTAAGTACTTTTGCTCTTCTGTTACACAAAATTGCATTTTTTTTTTGTGCCAAACAAAATCAAATATGCTAAATAAAAGTAAGAAAAAAAATTTGTATTTATCATTTTATTTTGCATGTCTTCTTTGAGTGAAGCAATTTCAACTGAATTGCATTATATTTAGTAAGGGGATTACAGAAAATCAGTCTACACAAGAGAGCAAGTAGAGCATCTCATTTGTCGACAATTCTCGATTGCACTAAACTTTTCAGCTGTTTGTTCGTTAGCTTTGGCATATTGTTGCTGTTGCTGTTGTTGTTGGTGGTGTGTGGGTCGCTGCTTTGAGGTCACTTTGACAACTGTTACCGCAACTAGCAGCTCCACTTAACGGTAGACAAGCTTATGGAGCTTGCAAAGGGCAGAATGCGGGCTGGAGTGGAGAGACAAACAAATGCCACTTGTGTCGAGTATCATTTAAGAAAAATGTTAAATACACTAAACGAAAACGAAAATGAAACTGAAAGCAGAATAAAAAAAAGAGTAAAATAGCGAGAAGGTTAAAAGTCACAAAAGCGTATGAGTTAAACGAAAGAAAAAAAACAAACACAAACAAACAAAATGGCTAACAGAGTGACACAGAGCGAAAGAGAGAGAGATAGAAAGAAGGAAGCTAAAAATTAGAAAAACATGAAGCTGCTCGAAATGGCTGCAGCATGTGTGGGTGGCTGGTGGGTGGGTGGTTAGCTGGGTGGGTAGATACTGCAATGCAGCTTACCAGCCAAATGCTGTTTGTATCAGCTAAAAGCATGAACACACACATATATATATATACTTAATTTTTTGTTGTTTTTTTTTTTGTATACTTCTATGCTGTGCTTGAGTATTCTTTGTGTTGTTGTTGGTGCTTTTGCGGTTTTGTTTTTAATATTAAGCGCTTTAGTTGACGCTGACGCTGCTTGTTTTCTGTTGCCAGTTTTTATAGTTTTTTGGCAAGACAGTACACACAGAAGGAGAACACAAACAACTTTTAACCCCACACACACACGAGTCTGATGAGGTGTGTCTGTGTGTGTGGGCTTGAGTCGAATGTTTTGTGAGCTTTGTGTAAGCTAAGCACATGGCAAAAATGCAAAAGTGTTTAGCCAGCAGTCACCTTGCCCAAACAACCAACCAACCACCCTCCCCCCACCACACTGCATACATAAATAACAAATGCAAAGCTAAAACATAGCGTGAGAGAAGAAGGCAGCAGAAATAGATGCGAGAGAGCGAGAAGCAAACTCAGTTGAAATAAAATATATATAAATGTGCTCGCAAAAGGCAAATCAAAGGGCGCACATTATGCATATTGCATGCCCAATGCCACACACTCACACACAAACATACAGATGCCACGTTGCCGCTATGCCACATGCTGCCCAGGTGGCAGCCGCACAATCTTTGTATGCAACAGCAGCCACAGCTGAAACGTGCGCATAAATTAGTAATTTGCTACACTCAAACTTACACTCCAACCCTTTGCTAGTTGCCATTCATGCGGAATAAAATAGAATGAACAAAAGAAAAAAACTCTAAACGAAAACTTGCAAAAATACTCAAGTGCAATAAAAAAAAAACAAAAAAGAAAATGCTTGCAACAATGCAGTGTCTATTTGTAATCCCTGATAGTAAATGTAAGCCAAGATATGCACAAATGTAAACAAAAACATCAAAAAAATGCATCTGAATTGTAAATCTCGATTAGAAATGGTTATGTTTAAGCACATAAAATAATAAAAAATGTATAGCTTAAAATGCAAGAACATAAAAACAAGTTGTAAACACAAGAACTTGATTTAACTAGTTTAAGTAAGTGCAATGCCTTAAAACGAATTTAATTTTATTGATTAATACGCTTAAAACTCGCACTTGACTATAAAACTACTTTAATGGACATTACCATTTGATGAATGCACTGCAAGGACACTGTTGACAGGATTGTTAAGCGTAAGTTGGACTTTAAAATTGCATTTTATGCAACTATAAAACGTATCTGACATTTTTAAAAGATTCATTTCAGTGCGCACACAAAAAGAGATTTTCCATGCCATGAAATCGACGTCAAATTCAAATATACTCATGTCCATTTGTTATGTACAAGCTATAATCTTTATATATTATTGCTGCATTTTAAAGCAATCAATTTATGTGCATTTTCGTTTTTGATTGGTTCAAGCTTTATGCGAAAAAAAAAACAACGTTATTTACTACTAAAGCAGAGTTTGTAGCAATAAAAGTATATATTTTGCTAGTTATGAAAACTTTTCGATACACACCATAAAAAATAAACACCGTCGAAAAGTTTTGCAACAAACAAACAGAAATTTTAAATTTATATTTGTTTTTTTGTCATAAAATAAATCTTTATTCTGTCTATTGACATTGCCTAGTTTTTCTTATGACTTTTCGTCTGACTAATTCCCATCAATTGCATAATCCCACGGCTTAACTTAAACTGCAATATTCAACATGATGGAGCGAGAGAGAGAGAGTGAGCAAAAAGGGACTCTTAGCAAAAGTCCTTAGATGTGCACAATTGCCATTTAGCGTCAAAAGGAGGCGCAAGGCTCGTTCTCGGCTCATTTAGCCAACACATGTCCTGACTGGCACTGCAGTGCCTTCGTTTCACCCCAACCCTGCTGTGCCTTGCCTGCCATATGAGATAATCATATTTCTTCGCTCGAGTTGCGCTTAACTTGCTTTTGTTGTTGTTGTTACTTATTCTGTTTTTTTTTTTCTTCATGCAGCTTTACTCGGAACTGTTTTCCAACTAAATAATATAAAATATGTACAAGCCAAGCTGGCAAATTACGAGCTGGGGGTATCCTTATGCAGCACAGTTGGCAGCGCTTGCCAGCTGGCAGTGCAGCTGCCAAACAACAACAACAAAAATTGGGGCGAAAGCGAACCGCAGCAAAACTAAAAATAAGAAAAGTGCAAAAGTAGCTGGCATAACCAGCGACAACAACAACAGCAACAATGGAAAATAAACTAAGAAAAACAATGGAAAAGTCAAATTAAATTTCGCATAATTTTTGTCATTGTTGTTGTTGTTGTTGTTGGTGCTGCGCTTTCGTTTACTTTTTGAGAGCAAAAGTTTTTTGTTTTTGCGGCTTTGGCACAAGTTTTTTTTTTTTCCAGCCACATGTCGCATTTTGCTAGCAATTTTTGGTTTTGGCGCAGTTTTCTTGCTCCACTTCGTCTTCTTAGTAGAGTGCATTTCAGTTGATGGAAAAATTGCAGTTACGAACTTGAACCAAATATTAAGGACACACTCTCGCCCCTGCGACTTGGTCTTAACTTTTTTTTTTGTCTTCTTTGGTATTTGGTTCAAACAGCTTGGCACACAAAACACAAATCAAAAGTGGCTAAATGAGGCACACGAATCTAATTAGTTTGCTAGCGACGACAACTACAAGCCACAATTCACCCCACCTCAACCCACCTGACCAGCGGAAACGGAAGTTTGCCTGTGCGCGTCGACTCGCCATTGTTGTGTGTGAGTGTTTGGGTAGGGAGAGAGTGAGGGCGGGCAGAAATGAAGAGTCACCGTAGCAATTAGCCAAGCACTCGCAATGTCCATGTCCATGTCCATGTTAGCCAGGCAACGCGCACCATTTAAGCCTAAATGTCACCAGCTAAAAACCCAGCACCGAAAACCCAACCCAACAATCTGTCCGCCACCTGTTCAACGCTTTGGGGAAACAATGGCACAAAAGCACAAACAAAAGGACTCCAGCGCTAATCTGCACTAAATTGTTGTTTATTTTTCGGCTTTAAACGCTATGTTTAGTCCTGCCACAGGATACACAGACAGAGAGAGAGAAAGAGAGAGAGGCAACGTTGCCTGATTTGCGTGGCAATCAGCCATTGAGCAGAGTACGCTAATTAGCCCAGTGCTCGTTTTTTTTTTTTTGTCCACTTCTCGGACAGGACAAACAATATGGCTGGCATTCAGGCAGGCTAGCAGGCTAGCAGGCTGGCAGGCAGGAGCTGCTCTGCAATATTAAAAATTAATATGTAAAATCATTCGCACATAAAAGGAACAAAAACACACAGAACGCAAATGCATATTTATGAGCTACTCAATTTTGCTGTTGCTGTCAGTCTGTCGCTTGGTCGGTTGGTTGGTTGGTTGGTTTGTGGGTTCGGGCCAATGCCAGCAATATGTTGTTCTTTGCGTTATTAACAACGATTACTATAATTATAAGTTTTTGTTTGTTGCTGTTATTTAGAATTTTATAAACACTCTGATTAAACAAAGGCGAAAAAGAGCCAAAGTGCACAGGCAAATTACTAATATATTAGCTAAAGCGAGGTATACCAACCAAAAGCTTCTTCTTCATTGCGTAATCAATAAGGTAAACCACATAGTTACCAGCTAGGAGCAGAGCCAAAACAGTTTGTAGCATGTGTAGAAACATTCTGGCATTAATTTGTCATCTAATTTTTGCACTTTGTCAACCATAAAAGCAAAAGCAGCCAACGGCAATTTCCTAAATGAGTCAAAGGTGAAAAATGTGCTGTGCCTGCAATGCACCTGCACTTGTTTCGAGCTCTGCGCGACTGTAGCACTGCGGCAAGAGCGGAGGGTTAGGGTTAAGTCTGTGGGCGGGTTTTGCTATTAACGCTTTTGACTTTAAGTAGAGCAAGCTCGTCGACGGCGACGCAATGCAGACTCAAAGGATAGTTCAGTTGTTCGCTTTGTTCGCATTCTTTTCGATGAAATGTTGCACTGCATTCTTTTAGGCGACAGAACACAATGAGAAAAAGTGCAACAGAGAGAGAGGGAAAGGGGTGAGCCACAAAGTTGCCATCAACGGGGCATAAAATGTAATTAGTTGTAATTGATTTAAGCACAAGTAATGTTGATTAAACGCGTGCACAAGGCAGGAGCTCTTGTGGCGGTTGATATGACAACAGACAACACAGACGACAGCGCGATGCCTGCAACATTGTGGTAAGCCTGACAAGTGTAACGCAACATGCACCACTTACTAATGTGTATTGGTGTGTGTGTGTGTATGTGTGTACAGATCCTGGACCCTTGTTCAGTTACACATCAGAAAAAAGTTATTGCTAGTATTGATTTTTAATCATAAATAACTTTTTTAAAAAATTCATTGAAAAAGTTTATAAAATTCTTTAAAAAACAATGCAACTTGTAATGACAAACGGTTTGAACTAAGCTTTTTTTTAGAGTGTATTGTATGTTTGTGCACACTGCTCATGGACCCTTTGCTCATATGGTGCTCTCTGAGCTCTGGCTGTCATGTGACGATATGAACAAAGTTTCTTACATCGTCCCGTTGACAGTGTGCAACAAAAGTCGTGACAGACACTGACAGCCGCAGTGCCACAACAAAATACAAAGTGCAATTGTTGCAGACGCCCCACAGATCAGGGGAGTTTTCCCACGCACGCACACAGCACGATGAAAAGCTGTACAATAAAAATAAAAACAAGAAATGAAAAAAAAAGAAGAGACTAAAGAAAGACAGAAGTCAAAAATCTTTCAACTGACAAAAACACAAAGTTGCATTTGGCCACTTGACTACTTAGGTGCACACACAGAGACAAAGTTAGCAGCTAAGGCGTGCTCTTTGCATATGCCACGCCCATACGAAATACTCACATACTCACTGGGGAAGAATGGTGGCAGCTGGCATTGTGTGGCATTTGTTTGCCTATCTTTAGTTATTTGTACTCGATGTGCGCTAATTTGATTGTGTTCGTGCGATAAACAGACACGAACGAACGAACGAACGAACGGACGGACGGACGGACGGGACGGTCGCTAGCCAGGAATCATCTGGCTGTGGATCGACCCCAAAACACGATTAAATAAGCCTAGGCAGCCAGCCAGCCACCCACAGGCAGCAAACGCCGCAAATGGCAAATAGGGAGCCACATGACGCCTTCGTGCATACATCCGGTAGCAAATAATGTTTTCGGTTTTGGGTGCTAGCTAACTATGGCTATGGCATGGGATTTTGCGATTTATTTGCCAAGTGTAAAAGACAAAGAGCCAACAGGCAAGCAGCCAAGCAGCCAAGCAGCCAAGCAGCCAAACCAAAGCATTCAGCCTTGAAGTGTAGGCCAAAATGCAGATAAGACAGGACAGAACAGGCAGAGCAGGGGGCGAGCCAAGTACAGTAATGTAAACTTAAGTCAAGTCATGCAAAAGTAGAGGAACAACTATGTAAAGTAATCAAGGAAACGTAAACGGAAAGCGTCTAGGCACAAAAACACGATATCTTAATGAAGTATCGATTGCGTCATTGCCAAACGCCACCAAATGGCAAAAGGCAACCAGGCTCCATTTTCAATTGCGTCTCGCTCTTTTTTTCCCAAGCTTGCTGTTGTTGCTATTGCCAAAGGCAACGGTGAAAATGTTGTAGCTGGAGGAGCTCAATGTCGATGCATATACCAAATTGAAAGGCATTTTAAAATGACATTTTCAGAAGATGTTACAGTGGAACGGATTCGAATAGTTTGGCAGAAACCAAGGAAGTTTACATATATAAAAATATGCATAAATTTTGGTAAGTAGTAGCAATAAGTTTTCTGTAAACATAAACAAACAAATTTGAATAATGTAACCAAGAAATTAGCATACTTGAATTGAAATATTTTTGCTCCACCGTTATGTCAATGTTTGCTCCAGCCATTGGCCTACGGGCACCCACTTCCAAATTCATTTGCTTGTTTAGCTCTTATCGGATATTTGGCTCCGTCTGGCTGCGGGCCAGTTTGGCCTGTCACTCACTCGTTGACGTTGGCCCATCAATGAATGATACTATAAGATTACTATGAATGCTTCACCAATCTGACGACATTTGACATTTTCGCATGCCTACCCTGGCGCCCAGCAGTCAAAGTGGGCGTGGCCAAAAAAAACCCGTTGTGCACGTGTGACAACCGGCTCAACTCCTTCCAAACCCCCGGTAAATTTTTGTTTAATTATTTAAAGTGCCAAAAAGTTGGCTTTGACTCTCTGCAACACTATGCTGCCACGTTGCCCCTTTGCCCCGGCGCTATAAAGTTTAAAACACGCATACAAAATCCCAAATGAGTTCATTTAAAAAACAGAGAGAGAGAGAGACAAGGCTGCCACTCAGTAGTCAGGCAGTCAGGTAGTCGTGCAGCCCTTGCTAAATATTCAATAAGCGGCAATTTTTGTAGCATACAAATGGGCGCATTAGGGCGTAATTTACAATCGACGCCTGGCAAAGCAACTGAAATTGCGCGAACACACACATCCGCAAATGTAAAGTTACAAAGCATAGTTTCAATGGCTGGCTGGAGAGTGGAGTTATTCAACATGCATATGTGTGTGTGTGTGTGTGTGGGTGTGTATACATAACCAAATGAGTCAAAAGGGAATCATTAGTCATGCCAACAATATATATGCGCTGTATGGCATACAGTCAGAATATACTTTACACTCAATAACTGTGTATACCAGCCAATGATCGGCTTTAAGCGCCTTTAACAGCCAAATGCTATCAAAACACGCTTTCAATTAGTGCAGAAAATAAGCTCGAGAGAGAGAGAGAGAGCGAGAGAGAGCAAGAGAGAGCGAGTGGGAAAATGATTTTGAAGAAAATTCATTAAAGCTGGTTGAAGCCGGCGAGCAGCTGGCATCGCATCTGTTCAAATTGTAATAGAAATGCCAGAAGGATGCCAAGGCAAATGTTATGCTGGGTAAGAGTTGATGGTGCTAACTGTTGGTTGCTGTTTGCTGGTCCCACCTGGCGGCTGCTTTGGGCCTGGCTCTAACTTTGGCGTCTTGTTAGTAGGAAACAATGTCAAACTCATTAGTGCTCCCAAAAGGATTTCTTTTACAGTGTCGCCAAACAGTCTTCACACACACACACACACACATACTCAAACATTTGTAGATGTGCTTCTAGAGTAGCGAGCAGCAAGCAGCCAGCTTTGAACTTTTTTTCTTTTCCTTCCTCGCATTTACTTAATGGATTAATGAGATTTTTTGTTTGCCAAAGCCAACATCATCTTGGGGCCAGACTGTGAACTGGGTAAACGAGTTGCAAGACGTAGGTGACTTGACTTGGTTTCTCTTGCCTCTTTCTTTTCTACTTCTTCACGGTTGGCCTTCGTCTCAGCTACTGCTTCTGCTTTAGCATCCATCCATCCTTTTGGGTAAACACATTTTATGTGCAAAGGTGCAAAATGCAAAAGCAAAGTGTATTTTTAGGTTAAAAGCTTACAGCCAGGCTGCTTAATGTCCGTCTAGCTTAAGCTTTAGCCTAATAACTTTAATAAACTTGAATTTAATTGAGTAAAACAAATAAATAAAAAAACGTTATTGTCTTAGTTCTTCAACAACTACAAGTGTCAACACAATTGCTGTGCGGTAACAACATTACTAAACCTCTTTGCATTACCTAAACGTTTCAAAACTCATGCACTCGCCTTATTTGTCATGTCTAACTAACGTAACAAATCCTTTAAGCTAAGCATAAAAAACAAAAAACAAAAAAAACAAAGTATGAAAGTCTTTGTAACAACTGAGCACAGTTTATAAAAAAAAATGGCATTACTTCAGCTGCTTGACTTTGAGCTATGCTCTAAGACTCAAACTATTTGTCTTTTGCAATCTAAAGCTTAAACTATGTGTGAAAAGTCGTGTGTAAATAGTTTTTTAGTTGTTGTGCGCAACAAAACCCAACAACCCAAAGGCGTAAAATCCCTTTTACAGGGTACATTGAAGACGTGCTTCTCGTGCTGTCCCCGCTAAACGAATGCGTAAAGCGTTCTTGACACCTTTTGCTGCCACACGAGCCAGAGCCAAAGCCAAAGCCGCCAAGCCCCCAAGCACCAAGCACCCAAGGCAAGGAAAAAATTGTGAGTGCACCCCTCTTTAGTGTCATAATCAACCGCATAGTAGCACGGCTAGCTGACAGTTTTTCAACACTTGACAGTCGCAGGCGCTTAGTTGAGCCAAGAGTTGAGCAGCTGTCCCCGGGCTTTCACACACACACACACACACAAATGACTTTGAATTATTTGTTTACCTGGGCCCACTTGGAACGCATAGCGTTTTGGCCAGCTTTAGCGTATTCTCGGCCTGCTGTGTTGTTGACGAAGCTTTTGTGGCCAACCAAGAGTCCAATGGTGCGTAACAAATCGTGGCCATAAACCTGACGCTTTGGCGACTTACGGGTGAGGTGGGGGGTGCTGCAAGTGCTGCTGCCATAATAATTTACAATTTTTCACAGTTAAGTGTCAGGCGAGGCTAAAGAAAGAAATGCCAAACAAAGTGTTGTGCACAATTGTCGGTTACTAAGCGGCGCATTAAATCAAACGAGCAGCCCAAAAGCAAAAAAAAAAAACAACAACGAAACCCAGACTTAATGCGGCGGCTAACACTGCGTATGCGCAATGTTTAACGGTATACGGGGGCGAGGGAGCAGGTGCAGCTTTGTGCAGGACAAAGCACAATTACATGATTATGCATTTGCGTGAGCCATTTAAATGTCGTGGCCAGGCGACAATCAAGTGCTGTAAGTGAGCAAGTGGGCAAGTGGCAAGTGGCAAGTGGCATGCTCGCTGAGAGATGAGCGCTGCCTGTGGCATGCTGCCGGCATTTATTTGGTTCGCCAGCTGCATGACTCCATGGGCGCCACTTCAAATGTCACCACACAGACATCAAATGCGGCAGTAAACAACAGCAGCAGCAGTAGTAGCAGCAGCAGCATGAGGCAGTCAACTGGCCCATGGAACATGACAAGTGAAAGGCGGCGATGTCGCTTTACGGAGCGAAGCATATGTTGGCTTTATCCTTCACACACACATAGAGCAATTGTTATTTCACATCCTTGGCATCCTTGGTCCAGGCACTTGTGTATATGCGCTTGATATGTGTTGTTGTTTGTGCAACGCTTCCGCTTCTGCTCCCCGTTCAGTGTTGCAGCTATTTGTCATAGTTATGCATTTGGTGAAGCAAAAGTTATGTTTAGTCAACATGACAAGCCGAAATGAAAGGATTACCCAAAATATATTGATGTGCAGAATCGAAAAGTTATTGACACAAGCTAAGTGATATATATGGAGAAAGATTCGAGTGGTATTAATAACGAAATTGATTTTGACACTCTAAGCTAAGAACTAATATCATTAGAGCTGTAGTAAAAAGTATATAGCTATAATAATAAATACAAATAAAATCTACAAAATAGTAGCCAATTAAATTCCCAAAAGATTAGAAAATCTAACCAAATCAAAGTTTTTTTTTGATTGTGCGCTTGAAATAAAATCCCAATGCATGCATGTAAGCGTAATGTGTGTGTGTGTAGGTGTAGTTGTAGGGTATTGATTTCTAATAAAAACCAGGTAAAATTCGTTTGGATTGAGAAGGTAAAATCTTTCAAAGTGTAGCATTGTTTGCACCCAAGTTGCTCACATGCTGAGAGTCACTTAAAAATATGCATGTTATGGCATGTTTGTTCTTACCACACACACACACACACACACACACACACATATGCCATAGTCCATATAATACCAAGCACACCAAGTACCAAGTTCAATGAGAACTTTCTCTCAATGCTTGAATGCTTGCATGCCAATAGCAAAAACAATAACAACAACGACAAGAACAAAAGCACTGAGATGGAAAAGTTTTATGCAAAAGCTGCTTTTGTTTCACCTCACAAACAATGGAAGTCAAACAAGTTTGCCATAATTTATTATGAAATTTTCTATGCAATGCAATGAAAATGCACTTGGCCAAGTAATTTACAGGGCCAGGCAGCGCATTAAATGATCTAGAGTCGGGCAAAGAAGCCAAGCGGGGCGAGCAGGGAAGAGCAGTGGCAAGGTGCGCTCAGGTGCTTGGCAAATAAATGTGCCATAAAATTGATTGAAATTGCATTGTGTGCAACAGTTTGTGTAAAACAAATAAGTTTGGCAGCAGCCGCTTTGTTTGTGTGCGGCAAGCAAAAAGAAGAGCCAAGCGGAACCGGAAATCATTGCCAGTGTGTGACAGAGATAGAGAGCGAAAGAGAGAGAGAGAGAGAGATGAAGGGCTTTTATGTTGCTTGTGGTGTGCTGACAATTTTGCTGATTTAGTCAAGTTTCGAAAGTTGCCACAAAAAGTCGAAGTGAGTAGACAAACAGCAGGCGAAACAGACAGATAAAAAAGGGACACAAAAAGAGGCAACAAAAGAGAGTGTGAGTGAGTGAGTGTCCTCCCCTTTTGGGCAACAACTGCACGTTGCAAGTTTTAAACATTTTCATTAGCGTTAATTAATTTGAAATATGCAATTTTTTCTCCTTTTTTTTACTTTTTTCGCCCAGTGCGCAACGCAAATTACGCGTCTGGCCAGGGAGGCTGCAAAGCGGGGGGCGGAGAGGATTGGCGTTCAAATCAGATGAGTTGAAACCTCTTATGCTCGGTCTAAAACTCAAAGCGCAGCAAAAATGGACCACAGCAGACGCAGCCAGCCCAAACCCAAACCCAAGCTTCCACCTGCCTCCTAACTAAAGATGTGAAGTGAAGCAAGCACGCAGATGGGCGAAGCGCAGGGTTAAGACTGATGGTGAGGGTATAACGCGTTGCCGCACTTTTTAATTACGCGAAAAGCGGCTGAGCCGCGCAGTTTTGGCTTTGAGCGTTGGCACGTTGGCAAAACCGTTGACGTTGTGTCGTTGCGGCTGGCAAAAACCTGGCTAAAAGCCCTGGTCCAAACGACCAAACGGCCAACTGGAGCTGAAGTCAAAGTCACGGCCGGAGCCAGCCAGTTGCAAAGATTTTCGGCCGCAGGCAAAACCATTTAATAAGGCGTGGCAAGAGTTTTGGCGTGTACGCGCTAACAAGGACGACGATGATGATGATGATGATGATGCCACCGGCAAAACTAAAGAACTGTTCTAGAGATGAAAGCGTGTTGCAGGTCAAACCAAAAAAATGCAAACAATGAACAATGTATATTGAACTCTTGAAAGCAAAACACGACACGAGCTCAACTCTAGAATAAAATGAGGTTGGCCAAGTGACTGGCAGATTAAATTTTGTGGTGCTGCGTGTGTCAGCGAACAGTGTTTGTTGTTGCAATTGCTGATGCAGTTCTTGTTGCTGTCATGTCTTGCATGTTGCATACATTTCAGTTTTATAAGATGTCAGCCACAAGACTAAAGACGTATTATGATTCCAGCAAGATTATGACTATTATCAACACTCAAGTCTACTAAATTGATTACTTCAACTTTTGCAGCACGTTAAGTTTTCAATGAGCGCCCCAAAGGCGCAACAGGATTCAAAATGCAGATCTGCCTGACCATTAGACTCTCTTCGCTCTGCTGGCAATCTTTGTAAATTATGCGCATCTTCTCTTGGCCAACTGCAGCGTCTTGGCCATAGGCAATTGGCATACTTAGCCGGAGTTCTTTGGCTCGACCTACCTGCTTGGCAAAACTATGAACTAATTTAAAAACATAAAGTTAAAGTTACAGGACGCTGATTACGCTGCGGGTGGGTTAAAGTGGTTGGCGTTACAAGACCAAAAGCAACCAACCAAAACTTGCCGGTTGTAAATTAAGCAGAAATGAGCATGTTAAAGAATTTATTATGATTTTTTGCGTGTTTGACTTTAATATTTCAAGTGCCAGTGCGGGGGCGTGGCATCAGCTAATGCATTTTCAACAACAACAACAACAACAACCAGCAAGAGTAAAAATTATTAGCGTTGGCTTCTGCACCACAACTAAATTATGCTGATAAAAATTAGCTTTATGTAAAGTCACGTCACAAATGGCAACAGGGGAAACAGCATAAGGGTTTTGGGCACATTGAGATATGCAAACTTTCCGCTCTCGCATCCGTTTCCATGTACGTGAGCCTACTATGCACACATACATGTGTATGTGAATGGCCCGTAGCCTAGGCTGTGAGGCATACAGTTTGAGTTTGGTTTTAGTTGATTTAACTAAATGGCGACAAGTTTAACGAGTGTCACAGATGAGATGCAAATGCGGGAGACCAAGTGGAGGCCACGTACACACACACACACACAAACAGCTGGACGTTGTAGAGAGCACTTGAAGCCGCCTTTCGTTCTAGTTGCCCGTTGCCCGTTGCCATATGCTAAGCTCTGGCCTAAACAAACATAGACAGACAGACGTGGCACACAAGCAGAATGGGCAAAGTTTTGAATAGCGCAACGCCCACATATTGAAATAAACGCTTTCATATGTGGCAAAGCTAACAAATTTATAGTTTGACATCGAATTAGGACTAGCCTAGCACCAGGCAGTTTACACTGAAGAAAACTGTTGCAAATAGATTTAAAAGACTATTACTTTTCTCATCTTAATCATAAGTAGATAAAAGTTTAGTTCCAATCAAGCCACAATATTTGTCTTCAAGTGTACAAATGTCGGATGTAAAAGGCAGGACGTTTGTAAGATGCGACAAGCAAGACCAAATTCAATATGAACAAATTGTTTGCATATAAGCACACATAACTAAGTAGTATAGATGTATGTGTGCATTTGTATTTGAGTTCATGTTGTTAGTCTTAAAACTTTAAGCTGATTGCGAGCTCTATGCATATTTAAATCACTTATTCTATGTGTGCTAAATGTGAATACAATTTTCAACAATTTCTAGAATGCTCTTTGATTACATCTCCGGGTTCTTTCTGTTCTTTTCATTTCATTTCCTCTTTTTATTTGTAATTCTTTTGCTTTAAGACAAAATTGTAAATCCTTTTTTGTCGTTGAACTGAATTGAAATCGAGTTGCTATACGCTTTGTGTGTGTGTGTGTGCCATTCATTCAATTGGAGCTGCTTGTTTGTTTCCTTTGAAATGTACATCATGGCGTATGCTTAATGAGGCATTAACATGCCAATTTGCTTATGTACACAACGGGCAGCAGCAGCATTCATTTCAAGATTTTCATTTATTTCATTACACAAAATTAGCTCGCTTATCGCCAGCCAAAAATCGTGTGCCATTAACAAGGACAACACTTTTACAAATTAATAGCAAAAGGATACGCAATACAGTCGCCCAACAGGCGAAAGTGAATGATGAGGCCAAATCAAAGGCAACAAAATGCTGAGCGAAAGTTCAAAATGCCGACGCCAACGAGACTTGGGGACACGTTGCCACGCCCCAACGCACGTCACGTGCATCGCGATAAGCAAAAAGGACAATGCGGCGGCCATCTAAGGCTGCCTAGCCTTGCCTTGGTGCGCATCCTTTAAAATTCCATCGACCAGCAAAAAATGCTATGCGAAACAAGAGCAAACACAATGTGTGTGTGTGTTTGTGTGTGTGAAAATTGGTGTGTTGGCAAAACTTAGATGAGTTCGAAGAATGCGACAGCTGAACCAGTTGGCCTCTCCCTTGGCTCACCGCATGCCAACTCAACTTGTCCTTGCTGTCTGTCGTTTCGCTTAGATTTTTGTTTAGTTTTTCGTGTCCTGGCTGAGCGTATCATAAGTATGTCAAGCCAAACTTGGAAGGACGCGCTCGTTTTACACAATACAATCTAGACAAACACCTGTCTATAGCAACTTGCTAAGCTGATGAACAACTTAGATATTTTCAGTTGTTGCAAAGTCTTTTAACAATTAATATCTATCTATTATGCAGAACGTTTGATTTGGGCTAAAGTTTCTGCATAAAAGGATACGAAAACAAAAAAGGTGTTTGCTCAATTTGAATTGACTCCTTTTTTTTTGTAGGGATCGCATTACACACATACATAATATGACGTCAAGGGTATTACATTTTTGGCATGCAGATTACATTGGTTCTTTATATTTTTTCGCTTCGAATTTTATATCTACTTTTTTTATTTAAGCCAACGGATTATTTGCTTGGTTTACTCCTTTGACTATGTGTGTGTGTATGGGTGTGTGGGTGTATGCTCAATGTTTTGTCTTTGGTTTGTTGGCGCCTAAACATACCGTTGGCTTCCTTTTGTGGTTGCTTGCTATTCCCCCGGCGAGTTTATCAACAAGCAAAACCGACTGAGGCACAACCTTGGATTTGGATTCATATCTGCCGCACGCTTTCTCAATATCCTTCGTATCTGTTTGTTTAGGTCGCATTTCCGAGGCCAAGATAAGAAGGTTTGAGCCATTGTGGCGCCACCAACGGCAGCTCAGTTAGTTTGCTTTATGGCTTAGCAGCTGTTTTTGGTTTATTAATTTCGCATTAAATTGTGCAATATTTTTCTTATGCCTTTACCCCTTGGCTACTGCAGAGAGCGAGCGAGAGAGGTGGGCAAAAGACAATTGGCTATACTTTTTTTCTCTTGCTTTTTGGTTAAAATATGTCTGGTAAGGCAGACAACAGCGTTGGCCATTAAAACTTGATCTAGAATTTTTGTGGCAGCAATCTTTATATGCGCATTAAATCTTAGCCGTAACGTATTTTGGCCAAATTCTTAAGCAACTTCAGAGCTCATTAAATGGCTCAATTTTCAGCATTCATAAAAATGCAAATAGTAAAAAGGAAATGCGTTAAAACCAACTCTCTGTCATTTAACAAAATCCAAAAAAGAAAGAAAATAAAAATCCATATAATATCAGGGTTGAAGCTTCTGCTCTAGATTTTTATTCTTTTGACGCCCTCAGCGCTTTTTGTATCTTGCCGTAGATTTATGAGCTAAGACATGAAATGATGAGCCACGTTTTTAACGTACTACTTTCCGATCTTTCAGCTGGCCGAGCTGTTTTTTTATGGTTCAGCACCTGCGGTCAGTTCCAGCCTTCAAAAAGGGCTAATAAACTTGAATACAGTTTGTTGGCTGTCCCGAACTGATTTACATAAAAAAAGAAAAACCAAATGCTTCTGCCCGCCACAAATGTTCATCAAAAAGGTAATTGGATTTCTGGATTTCGGTTGACGACAGCGCGACGCCAGCAATCATTTGATTAAAATTGCTTCACAATAGACAAACAAAGTACATCTCCCCCCCCCCCCTTCCTTTACCACCCTTAAAAAGAAAACAATAATATTGATAAAGAACAACAAAAACAGCAGAAGAATAAAAAGAAAGGTAAAACGATAACAAACTAAAAAATAACATGTGCACTTTTTATATGCTCTATAAAAAATAAAGAAGTAGATAGTAGAATGTAGTGTATAGGTTTTAGTTCTTTGAAACTTTTCAACTACTTTCCGCGGTAATAGTTTTTATACTTAACTGAATAAAGTAGCTATTAATGTTAAAACCTTAAACAGACAAACTCAAACAACTTAGAACAAACAACTTTTAGCATAAATTGCTGAACTATTAGTATCTTTTACAAAACCGCTACAAATTGTTTCAATATGACTCCATCCTTAAATACATCTTTGCATTCATGTATAATAATTCTTAAGTAAAAAGCATTAAACTTTCCAAAGTACTTTAAAACTTTTGTTTTAACTTGATTGACCTCGCATATATATATATATATATATACTTGGTAAATACTGAGCATTCCCTAGTCGAATTTGCACCTACGTAAACGTTGTGATAATAAATTTTGGATAAAAGACCCGCAAGCGGCAAACAATAATAAATAAAGCTGCAACAACAACAACAACAAAAAGGGCACAGACAGAGTACACGGAATTGGTGGCAATTGTTGGCAGTTGAGGCACGCGAGTGCCACGCCCAGTACAGTGGCACTGGTACTGCCGCCCACACCTGGTTAATGCACCGTTAGCCCCAAAATGGCCGCCGGCTGTTGGTCAGTGTGGCCAGGTTGGCGTCACCGAGTTTTTCATTATATTGTTTTTTTTTTTTTTTCTATGTGTCTGTGTGTGTGTGTGTCTGTGTGTGTGCAAGAGTTTGGGTCTTTTTTTTATACTTTGCGGCTGCTTTGTTTTGGCTCGTGTCCCTTTTTTTTGCGCTTACGCCATTCTCGTTTATTTATTAGCAATTTTATTAGCTATGAATTTGTTTGTTTTTATCGCATACAAAAACAAAAACACAGCAAAAACAACAAAAACAACAAAAAACAAACATTAAAGCCCCACCCACAGCTACCGCAGAGCCAGCCGCAGAAAACAAACAGAAAACAAACAACAACAATCGACCCAACGATCCAACGTCCTTTTGGCCAGTTTCACTTGCAGCCAGCTCTCAAAGGGTTTCTGTTCTTGTTGTTGTTGTCGTTTTTGTTATTGCAGCCAAATGAATGTGATTTATATATTCAATAATGAAAGTGACTAGCACCGCAGCCAGAGTTCCGGTTTCCTCCCTAACTGTTGTTTAAAACATTTAAATTTAAATATTTTTCTATGCCTTGATTTATTGTTTTGGCCTGCAAAATGTTTTTTTTTCTCTCTCTCTCTCTCTTTCTTCTTTTCTGGTTTCGAAAGAGTGATGAGGAGGCGTGCATTGGATTTGTGGCTGGGGTAGGGGGAGAAGGGGGGCGTGGCATTGCTCTGCTCGTTTCACGCCCGAACACACAAAAGATGTGACTGGCGGCGCATTTATTTGTCTTGACTTGTCAGCCAAGGTGATTAAAACTTTTGCCAGAGCCTTTTACTTTTAAACTGGACAGATTTTTCTTTTTTGTGGTAAGTAGATGCAGGCCAAAAGTAGAATATACCTAAATAAAAACAAGAATGAGCGCCAAGGAAGTGTTAGAAAATGAGTTTTAGATTAAGGTAAGTACTCAAAGGTGGCAAAATGCATAAACGTGGCTAACATAAGCTTCTGGCATAACTTTTTCATTGTATTTTTGGCGTGTTTTTGGGCTTACTGTGAAAAAAGGTTACTTTTAATAGTAGAAAACCTAACTGAAGCAAGTTTTTATCGTTTAAAAATGATTTTCAATTGCTTGGCAAACAGCTTAAAACAACTCAAATATACTTAAAAAAAATACTTGCAAAACTTTTCAAGCCAAAGATTACTTAAAGCTTTCAAGCAAAAAAAAAATAAGCCAAATACTTGAAATTAACTCAAATGCTCTTACAAAAAAAAAAGAAAATATTTCAAACACTTTTCGCATTCAACATTATAAACTTAAGTGAACAACCGCAATACTCATATAACGTAACTTTTAATGGCCTAATTAAAAAAAATTATATTCATAAAAAATGATTTTTAATTCAGGCGCGTCCTCGAAAAAATTGCATTATCGCCGCTTTCTGCACCACTTTTCCCCAAACCACTCCCCGCATACAGTTTTTGGCCACTTAAGCGGCGCATAACCCAAACCAAACCAAAAAAAAACCTTCTCGACACATTCGCCCGCTCCATTGGCCCATTCATGAGCCGCGCATTTTGCTTTTATTTATATTTTTTATTTACATTTCTCTTCGTATTTTTTTGTTAATTTTTTATTAAAACATGCGCTAAATGTTCCCCTTGCGGCAATTTAATAAAAATAAAAGCCAAAGCCAAACAACTTCAGATATGGCCAGGCCATGCGCCTGTTTTAAGCCCACAGTAACACACACACACACTCGCACACACACAAAGGCAGCTGAATTCGCGCGCTGCGTGCATTAAATTTTCACTATTCATCTAAAAAAAAAAGAAAGAAAAAGAGAAAGAAGGTAAACAAGGTAAGGAAGCAAAAGCAAATATAAAAAAACGCAAGCACAAGTGAGAAATAAAGGAAAAAGGATACGTGGCGCCGGGGCCCAAACCATATATATATATATATATATATATGGAGTGAATGGTAGGCGCAACGCCAAAAGTGTTGGCCATAAGTCAGCAAACATGAATAACAAATCAATTCAGTTTTAACGGCGCTGCAAGTTCTTGAGCGCCCACAAACACACACCAACACACACACACACACAGTAACACATAGAACATGAAACAGGATTCATTTGAAAGGTGCGAAAACGAGCTGTTGAAAGGCGCGCACAGTAAAGCAAAGGCGCCGAAACACACACAAAGCCTGGTGCTTAAGAGGCCACCAAACAGTGTGTGTGTGTGTGTGTGTGTTTGCTGCCGCCTAGTTTCGGCGTTAATGGCTGGCAGGCCCAGGCTCAAGCTTGGGCGTCGGGCATTTTGAATTTTTAATGCAAGTCTGCTTAGGTTTTGCCGCCTACCTTTGCGCCCAACCCCTCCCCAGCTCCCTTCCACCCGCCACGTCTCTTTGCTCGTTCAACATTGTGCTGTTCCAAATTTCGTTTTTTTTCAAGGCATGTTTGCATACACTTACGTTGCCCGGCACAAAACTATGCATATGCATATGAGTGTGCTTCTGTGTGTGTGTGTGCCACGCCCCCTTCTCCCCGACTACCTCTCTCTCTCTCTCGTTCGCTCGGCTTTTTTTTATGCCTGGGCAAAATTGTCCGGTAATAAATTTTCAGCGTTTCCTGCCGACAAAGCGCCGCACTTTACAACACTTTGGGCATAAACAAACAAACACCAAAACACGCACACACACACACGCACACACACAGCTGGCCATGCGTGTGAATGAATCGTGTATGTATGTATGTATGTGTGTGTGTGTAAATGTTGTAGCATGGCGTTTATGTAACGGAAGTTAAGTACACACTAAGTTCGAGCTCGTGCGCTTGCAGCAAAGCTTCGTTCATATGTTTTTTGATACTCGCCACACACACACACACACACCCCCCACCTCCCCCTCTTTGCCCCTTACTACCCTCTCTCGTGCTGTGCTTAGCCTGCAGGTGAAAATGTTTAGGTTTCTTCTTCATTTTGTTTTTTTTTTTCTTTCGTTTGTGTTTGTTTGTATGTGTTTGTTATTATTATGAGTGTGTGTGTGTGTGTGTGTGAGTGTGTGTGTGTGTACAGTGGCGCTGTCCAAAGGCTTAAAACAAAACTTTTGCGCTATGCCATCAAAATTAATGTCGACATCCTTTCTGCCGTTGCCGCCGCTGGCCCCGCCGCCCTCTGCACGCATTAGGGCGCCTTGATGAGCTTCCCGCCAATGCTAGTTTGCATATTATTTGTGTGTGTGTGTACATGTGTGTGTGTGCTTATGTTTATGGTGTTAAGTACGTTTCTCAAGTGTTTCTCATGTTTACGCAGCAGCCAAGGGTAGAAAAAAAATCGCAAATCTCAAAAACAACTTTTACTTGTTAGAATGTGCAACAAACTCAAGGGTGCAACATGTTTGCGGCGCATTAATCAGCACTTTTAAAAGTATTTAAATATCTTAGAGTTAACAAAAAGGCTATTTAAAAGAATTATCGATATTAATCGATAGATGTTCTTATTAGTTTGACTGTGTTTTGGGCTAAACACCTTGAAAAATTAGTTTTTGGAGGAATTGTTAATCGAATTTATGAGCAAATGTATTTAATAATATATTTTCCTTAGTTAATGTGTCTAAGAGTCGAGTGTTTAAATGCTTATTGTATATTTAAGTGGATAAAATTATATTTTAGCTGTTTTCAATGCTTAAAATCAAGCTTAGGGAGAAAAAATGTTGAATATTTCAAATATTTATGCAACTTTGAATACTAGTTTTCCACCCTCTTCAAAACAGTTCACATTTAGAATGATATATCTGATAGTATATAAGCATAGTTATCATTTTACACCCATTTAAAGAAACATAAAACTCATTTGTATGACCCTTATTGCAAAGTAAACTAAATGTAATGCACATAAAATCCTTAATAAGGCATTGTCTGAGCTTTTATTATGCAACCAGCGTTACTGCAAGAAGAAGAAGAAGAAGAAGAAGAACAACAGCAGCAAGAGCAGCAAAAATTGAGAACAAGTGTTTGAAGGCGTTGTGCTTGTTGCTTGAGCTAATAAAACACTTACCAACACTGACACTCCAAGCTAATTATGCGCCGCTGTGTGCAGAGTAGCTCTGTAGACAAGGGGTAAGAGGGGGGAAGTAAAACATAGACGCATGTAGTATGCATATGTGTATCTAGGTGTAGTGGCGTCATTAACTGTCATTACACAATTTCCATAAACAACAAATGTGTGCTAGTTTGTATGTATGTGTGTACGTGTGTGTGTGTGTAGAACATGAGATAGCTAGCAAGAAGAAGAAAAGGGAGGGGGCAGAAGTGGGTGCTATAAAAGTTCTAGCTGATTTTGTAAGCGAGTGTCTGAGCCATTGTTTGTCTTTAGAAACTTTTTAAATTGTGTTAAATATTCCATTAAACAGAAAGCTTTTATTCTTTTTGTTTCGAACTGCATGCAGCCAGCGTTGCCTGACTAGATAAATTGAATGGTTAAAAGAAGCCTTGGCCACGACGAAAAAAAAAGGGGTAATAGATATTGGTATGGTTTGGTATGCCGCCAGAGAGCGGCACTCTTTGCTATATAAGCTAGCAATTTTTATTATAATTTTATGCTTAAATGCTCGACATTTTATGTGCAAGTATGTATAGGAGGCATACACACACACACACACTTACACATTTATGGTATAGAAAAGTTTTGCCATCCCCATTGAACTTTATTATGGGCTGTTTACTGGCTAGATGCGCATTAATTGAGCTGGCAAGCTTTTAAAATAATTGCCAACATGCGAGTTTAATCACTTTTTATGGCCAACAAGCTGTGGCAATCGTTTGATCGAAATATAGCTTCCAGTAGGGGGAAGATGTAAAGAAAAACCTGAAAGCTATTCATAATTATGGGTTCTATTTAAATAATTGATAAGGGGAATTTTATAGACTGATGCATTGATAATATTAATAGCACACAATGGTCGAAGTCAATATTCATTGCAATATTTGCTTCTTTCTGCTTTTCGTTATTTATAAAATTCAAATTTTGCGCCACAAAACGCCATCTATGACGTCGGCGATACGCTTAACATGCGCACTACGCAACACTACTCACACTTTTCCATAGAATTGTGTTTTTGGTATTTTTTAGCACCTCATACCTAGTTAGGGTTGCAGCCGAGCTGTGAGTAGAAAGAAATAAAGAAGCAAAACAGCCAAGCAGTAGGCGCAGTGAGAATGTATAATTTAATTTAACTTAATTACAATTAGTTGGCCGCATTACATTTCATTTTACGTTTTCCTACAGCGCCAGCCAGTACGCAGCTAACGTCGAAAAGCTACGCAAGTCGGCAAAAAGCGAAAAAACGAGTGCTACTACAACAAAAACACACAAACTCACACACGCACGCACGCTCACTCATCCAAAAGAATAAGTGGTTGAAAGAAAGGAACGAAAGAATAAAAAAAATTCACAAAGCGAGCGAAATGCAGCAAAAATTTAGCCGGGGCCGCGCAGCGCTGGCGCTGCTGATGGCTTGCTGCTGTCTTTTGGCTGCCAACGTCGCCGGCGCGGATGCTGATATCGACGACTTTGATGACGACGGAATCGTCGAAGATGTGCAGGTAAGCAACCAAAAAAAAAAAATATATGCATATGTATGTGTGTATATGTTTGGCAGCCGGTTGCTACCGGCACACAAAAGTACACGTCAGTGGCAACAAATAGTTGTTCTTGTTTCACCGGGGGGGACGTCATAGGGGTTAATATTTATATGCGCGTATAATGCGTGACTTTCGTTTACAACTTGTGTGTGTGTGTGTGACCCGCGTTTCGTCAACGTACCGCATTTGACATCCAATTTGCACATGCACATACATATATGCGCGTGTGTGTGTGTGCACATCTATAAACTAAGCTAACAAACTTACGCAAGCCCGTCCCTTCCCTTTAACACCAAACACATGCCTAGCTTTTATTGTCTGCTACTCTCTGTTTTTCTCTCTCGCTCGCTGCGCTCTGAGAAAATCAAAAGAAAGAAAAAAATATGTGTGTCAGCCGCGTGGTTTGTTTTTTTTTATTGCTCTTTGTTATACCCTATACGCTGTGTAAAGTGGGTTAAAAGGGTATTTTAAAGTTGCTGTTCGAGAACATTCTTGTTTTCTTATCTTTTATCTGTATGTTTTGTTGTTTTTTTTTTGTCTTTTTAGGAGGAACCCGTCGACGCTGCCGCTGAGGAGATGGTCTATGAGAGTCCCGTTATTGAACCAAATAAGTTCCACTTTGCCGACCATTTCGATGATGTTGAAGCCTCACGCAAACTGTGGGTCAAGTCGCAGGCCAAAAAAGATGACATTGCCGAGGAGATAGCCAAATATGATGGCATCTGGAACTGGGAATCACCGACGCGCATTGCTTGGCCAAAGGATAAGGGTCTGGTATTGAAGTCCAAAGCAAAACATGCTGCCATCTCGGCGCGCCTAAGCAAAAAGTTTGACTTCAAAGGCGACAAACCATTGGTGGTGCAGTATGAGGTCACAATGCAGGTGCGTTAACACCCACAAATAGGTGTAGATTGCATCAGCCAGTGCTGTCGATAGATTGACTAATCCAATTAATAGACTACTAGAACACTAATCGACCCAATTGTTTGTTGTTGCAGGAGGGACAAGAATGCGGTGGTTCATATATCAAGCTATTGTCAGCTGGCAAAGAAACCGATGATCTCACCAAGGTAAGTTTAGAGAGAGAAGTGATTTAATGTTATTCCCGTATTAATTTTATTTGACTATAGTTCAATGACAAGACACCCTACACCATTATGTTCGGACCGGACAAGTGCGGCAATGATGTGAAAATGCACTTTATATTCCGACACGTAAATCCAATTACCGGCATCATAACCGAGAAGCATTGTAACAAACCAAAGTAAGTGACTGCATGCCCCCATCAATATGTGTATGTATGTGTTTGCAACCACCGTTTGCTGCTTTGTATTTGTTTTGCCATGCAGATAAGCTTGACGCTTCTCTGTGTAGATTAAACCTATGCGCAACAGTTGCTGCTGCTTGGGTCATTCACACTTGGTTGCAAAAGGGGAAGCAACAGGCTGCAAGCACTTTAACTAATCAATTTTGGTTGCGCATTGTTTTAGGAATCGCCTGGAGGAGCCATTCAAGGATAAGCTGCCGCATTTGTATCAGTTGGTTGTGCGACCGGATAACACTTTTGAGATACGCTTGGATCACAAGATCATAAACGAGGGTTCGCTGTTGACAGACTTTAAGCCGGCCGTTAATCCACCGGCTGAGATTGATGATCCAGCAGATCAGAAGCCAGGCGATTGGGATGAGCGTGAGAAGATACCCGATCCAACATCGCAAAAGCCCGATGATTGGAACGAGGATGCGCCACCACAGATACCCGATGCGAGCGCTGTTATGCCCGATGGTTGGCTTGAGGATGAGCCAGATATGATTGCTGATCCCACAGCAGCCAAGCCCGATGACTGGGATACTGAAATCGATGGTGAATGGGAGGCACCGCTGGTGGATAACCCGGTGTGTGAGAAGGCAGCTGGTTGCGGCAAATGGAAGGCACCACTCATCTCCAATCCGGAATACAAAGGCAAATGGCGTGCACCAATGATTGAGAATCCCAACTATCAGGGCAAGTGGACACCACGCAAGATTGCCAATCCCGATTTCTTTGAGGATCTCAAGCCCTTCATGATGACACCAATTGTAAGTTACACAATTAATCATGTAGATTACTTTTGTTATAAGTACTTTTTCTTTCTTAGAGCGCTGTTGGCCTGGAACTGTGGTCCATGTCTAATGATATCTTATTTGACAATCTTATCATAACGGACGATGTGGATGTGGCACGTGAATTTGCCGCCAATAGTTTTGACATCAAGCGTCGCTATATTGATCGTGAATCGGTAAGTTAACCCAGCCAAGTGACATTTTCTTATACGACATAAATAATCGAGTGAACTTTGTACTCTGCGCTGTAACCGAAGAAAACGCTGTGGCATCGACTGATGCGTCACATGAACTATAAGCCTGGCTGGTGGGCTTTATATTTTCTATATATATCCATACCAGCCAGCTGCTATATCTTTTACTTGTATCGACGCTCCAAAGAGGTTTTCAGCAATTTTTATTGTCATACTATAATAAGTGTAGAAAATGCGTTGAATGCACAAAACACATGTTGCTTACACTTTTTTATTGCTATTTGCCGCTTTCATCTCATTGTTTTTGTAGGACTCATTTGTCGCGAAGGTGACTGAGATAGCCAAGGCATATCCCAACGCCTCGCTCTTAGGCTTGGTTGGCTTCTTGATCTTGATTGTCATCGGTTTCTATCTTAAATTTGGCAAAGCTAAACGTCAGGTAATGTAATGCTAGTCAATTCAAATGTAGTTATCTTTTTTAAACCATGTTTGGGCTATATAACTAATGCTAAATTGTGTTTGTACAGGATTCGACAGCTACAGCTGCTGCTGCACAGGCCAAGAAAACAGATGCACCACAGCCAGATGATGATGAGCAGGCTGCTGCTGCTGCTGCCGATGAGCAGGATGAGAGCGAAGAGGATGTGGATGCGGCAAAGGCGGCAACCACAACTGGTGGTGATGATGACACCAAAGCAACAATCTCAAAGTCTGCCAGTTCCAAAAAGAATAACAAAAAGTCTGACTTAGATAATAAAGAGCAGGATGAGGAGCCCATACAGACTGAGGTTAGTTTAATCAGAAGACTCTACTCAAGCACAGCTAATTTACTTTAATTACCCTTTAATTCTTATGACAGGAATCCACAACGAAATCCACTCGCAAGCGTGCAGTGCGCAAGGATTAGAGAGCGGTAAAAACTCTCGGATTCACAAGGAAAATAAAACATTTGAAACTTAAACTAATTCCAAAACAGCAGCAACCACACCAACACAACAAACACACAACATGTTTAAGATTCAATTGGCACACACAGTTCAACATCCACGAATACCATACCATACAAAACAACCAGAAACATTGTTCCAATGCATGCAGCTGCTAATTTAGTGAACTTAGTTAATATGTGGCCTGGTTTAGTCTTCTTCTTCTTCTACTGATACGTACGATACGTTTATGTATTATCATTGTATTTCTGTTCAATTACTCTTCATGTTTACCCAGATTTATTTTTCCTTTGTTTTTTGTTTCCTGTTCATAGACACAACAAATATTGATTTATACCCTTTTCCTATAACTATTACTACTACTACTAGACAAATGAGGGAATCAAAGATACAACATTATAAACAAATAACAGCGAATACAGGCAAAGAGCAAGAGAGTTAGTTGAGAATGGGAAAAATAAATATCTAGTTTAATATTATGTGTAATTTAAACAAAAACGAACATTTTATGATTACGCGCTTGTTATACTCAGAGTTAAAAACAAAATAAAATGCATTTTGTTCATATGTAACAATGAATATCAACAGCGATAAATAAAAAACAAACGAAATGTCAAAAACCAACAACCAAATATGTAATAAATATTTATTCAATCTATGTAAATAATAATCTAAACAAGCAACAACCAACGCCCAACAGCAACACGAAGCAACTAAAGCCACAAAACGTTTTCATTGAGTCCAGCCACCACCGACATTTATCAACCACCAAAAATGTTTCCCAGTCCATTCCGCTTGCCGTTTGCTGCTCGTGTGTTAATTTAAATGTTAAACCCCTTGTAAAATGTGATTGAAAATGAAAACTTTTGTAACGTGATTTGAGTATGGTCCCCAATTGGATTTGTGTTTGGTGGTGCGTGTGGCAACAACCACCGGCAGCAATGCAGACAGGCGTCGCAATGTCGCGTCGCTGCATATTTTGTGGTTTCGCCAAACATTTTGCCTAATATTTTAGGCTAAACATTTTGATTTTCAGATAGCCGCCAAATGTGACTTGTCGACATTTTGGCGACAGAAAATTGTTTCATTTGCAAATTGAATGCAATGCAAAAATACAAATAATGTTTGGTAAGTTTTGGGCAACGTTTTAGTTTCAGAAAATACAAGAAATTGTTTGCAGTTAAAACGAAATCTTACAACTAACTGATAAACGGCAAAAAAAAAGGATAATTAAAGCTAAAAACTCATCATTTTTATATTATATTTCAAATATCTGCTTATATTGAAGTCAACAAGCCCTAAGCTCTTCCAGCTCCCCAAAATCTTAATCCAAATATCAATATCAATCGCTTAAAGCATTTAAATTCAATTTCCTAAACCCATAAACAAGCCAGGCCAGACAGTTTGCTTTTGGCCAAGAGGGCACAAGGGCGGGCTCAATTGTTAATGAAATTATTATGACAAGGCCCAAAAGGTATAGAAACACAAACACATTTATGTATATGCTTCGGGATTGTAAAATACTTTGCCATAGAAATGAGATTTATGTACGCCAAAACCAACAGATGTGTGCGACTTGAAATCAAACCGGCGACCTTTTTCCTTTGGGGGTTGTGTATGGGGAAAGGGGCACACAACACTTAAAAGGATTAACTTTCTTTTTTTTGTGCTGACATCGAAGCGTTGCATATTAAAATAACATGGCGCAGAGTTGACTTGAGTGTGGTTGGAAAACATATTATATCATAGACAGACAACATTCAACTTTATTCAACCATTTATGCCTTTCATATGTTTGTGCAATTATTTGGGGCTTGGCCAGCGGTTTTGCTTGAACTTCGCTAAACATTTGCCATGCGTAAGCATTATAATTTTTATTAAAAAGTGTTTTTTTTTTTTTGGTCAAAGGCTGGCAACAGACTTTGAACCCTTCAAGTCAATGCGGGTCCAGACATAGTCAAACCCCCAAGCAGCCCAAGTCCAGACGCCCCACAAAACGGCGGGCTTCCGAGTGAGCGCTTTAAGTAGAATTAGTTTAACCAAATGCTTTGCGCTTGGCGGTAGGGGGGCAAAATGCCAATCGATGCGTAAGCAAAAGTACCACATGCCATATGTAATATTATTGCAAGAGCACAAGCAGGGGGTGGGGTTGGTAGTGCTTTGGTTGTTGTTAGCGAGGGTTGCAAATTTAAAGGCTTTTTTGTTATATATATATCTGATCTGTTGGAACTACCAACAAGCACGATAGAATCCTGACTGCGAATTAATTGAGCCACAATTTGGTGAGCTCAATTTCAGCATTTCGATTAATACTTGAAGATAGCAAAGATGGGCAAGAGAACAAAATCATAAAAATAAATTGCTTTTGCAAAATGCATTCGAAAGATTTATTTCTAAACGATATTAAATTCATTGATTTCGTGCAGCGATAATTCCAACCCCATCCACAACTAAACCCCCCAGAAACCATTTTGCAATAAACGTTTTTCACTCGACTAAATTGCGTTTGACTAAGGACATTGAATGGACTTGTCGTACGGTTTGTTGTCATTTCAAATACTTTTCATTTCGTTAAACAGATTTGCATATTTTAACATTCCTAATGAATGTCCAAGCCATTTTCAACTCAATTAAATCTGAAAGCAAGTGTCAAATGACTCTTTATTGTTGGTCAATAAAATCCTTTTCCCCAAAGTTATTAATTGCTTTGGATTGAAATTTAAGGAATCTTATGATACTTTTAACGATTTTTATGCTTTATATTAAAGTTATAAGCAATAAAGTTAGTTAGTAGATCACATAACCTTAAATATTAAAAAAAAGGACACAAAGTAAAAAATTTAACTGATATTAACCAATTTTATATAAAGGGTTTGATTACGTATGATTATATTCATAAGCATAAAGATAATATAAGAAAATATTTTATGTTCTGGACAAAACTGTTTGCAAAATTGTTGTTAAAGCTGCAATCTATTCGAATTAATTTCTTGAGCTTAATACAATAAAGTAATTGATGACAATAAAAGCGAAAGCTTCTTTAAAAGAAACTTATACATAAGCAAAATACAGTTCCTGCCGGCTTTCATATATTTAAAGTAAAGAACAATCTTATTTCAATGCTAAACAAAATGCATTTCCTGTTCAAATGAATTCTTTATACTACTTTATTCAATATGAGAACATGACTTTAAAGATTAATTCACAATAATTTGAAATTCGTGGCAGCTGACAAGGACTGAATGCTAAGTGCTAACTGACAAAAGCTGCTTATATTCATGGTTAGTGTCTAGACTAACTAAACTTGGCTACAAAAGCCAACCCAACAAAATGGCAAATTTAACGGGAAAATTACACATTCAGCACAAAGATTTTCCCAAAACTTGACGTTACAAAATTCCAACGAACCTCCTGCGCACTTAACGAAATAACTCCGAATGTGAACCACATTGCGTGAATTGTTTCGTTCATACTGGGAAATTACACAGATCTTAACGAATTAGGTATTTTTGAAGCGGTAAGAGAGAAACTAGGGAAGACTGAAAGGAAGTTTCGGAACAAACGCAGCTTATCAGTTACTCGTCAACTGTATACAACTGTTATCTAATTCACAAACCCAAATTACGCTATCAATATGCTCAAAACTGTTAGCAATTCCAGGCAAAGCACGAAATCCTCATTATCTGTCGAAGAGTTCTTGTGCAAACAGCTCAAGATTCTACTGCAGTTTGTATATATTTAAACTCATTGATTTCAAGATTAATCAACAAGGACATAATATCCCGCATATCTTTAGACCCGCTGTCTGCCAGGATACGCGGAAATCCTTGACCATTTTACTCGAGCTACTTAAAAGGAGACAAACACAATCTGGTGGTGTAAGGACAATATGATTTTTATTGTAAATCGTTTATCTTCATTACGCGGGCAGCGTCAAAGAAATGACCAAAGCAACAAAAACAAAACGAAACCCGTTTGGAGGCCGCAATGGAAAATGTTTTCGAAAAAGTGTTTTGCATTTTTCAGCGTTTCAAGTGTCCACCCCAAAAAAGAAATATGAAATGCAACCCCTAAATTATGCATACTATATTGCAAAAGTGACCCTAATTAAAATTCCTTTGTGTAAGTTTTTAGTTTGTCTTTTGATTGCCTTGTTCTTACGGGATTAAAGCTTTTGTTGTTCCATTTAACGCTTAATTTCAACATTTTGATGGCCTAACACGATTTGCGCACTTCCTAACCGCTTGACCCCTTGTTATCTAACTGCACCGGATCGTTTGCCTTATGTAACAGCTACCGATCCCCGATGCCGAACCTTTATTCAAATATATCCCTTTGAGCAAAGCCAACTGACCGCAACTAAACAAACATTGACTGGGCGAAACCTTCTTGGCGATACACGCATTTGACTTATAGAATAAGAAATTTTAATTGCATTAGAATCAGAATATTGCTGCAGCAACGGGTTCTTGTTGTTTATTTTATGGCAAGCAATATGCTTAACCTTTTGAATATTTAGCGGCACTTGAGCCGGCTGCACTTTTCGGTCAGTTAATGGTCAGTGAATTAAATTCTTTTGTCTATTCTTAAGCGGATCAGTTTCAGTTAAGGACTTACAAAAAAAAATAAGGAAACCTGACTTGAAACGTTATTTTGTAATGCATTCGAATTGGTTTTTGAATTTACTTTAAGAAAAGGAAAATGAGAAACAAATTTACATGCTAAACTTTCTTTCATAACTAATTTTGCGGTAATTTTTTTTAAATCAACTGCAGAAATGATCATATTATTATTTCGTACGTGCGTTGCACCTTTTTTTTCGTGTGGCCCCTTAACAAAGCAAAAAAAAAAACCCAAACCAAAACAGATGAGAAAAAAAAATTGATTAAAAACAGATACAGATACTGGGCACGACATTCTCAAAACCTCAAGTTGCATGCGTGACTTTTTTGCGTAGGCTTTGTGGACATCCCACCCCGAAAATTGGCTTTGTTCTCAGCCAACAATCCAAAAGAACGAAAATTGCTCAATAAGCTACGAAAGCTGTAAGAGAGTTGGCGTGTTGCCAGGCATAAACTCAGATTGTGGCAAACTAGGAGCGTCAATTGAGGCGTCTTTCCATTGAGTGGGCGCCGTCATCATTGCAAACTGGGCGTTCTGGGTCCACCTTTTTGAACAGGAAATTCCACTAGAAATAAACCTGAAGTGCTTCCTTCGGATGTGCTTTTCAAAACGAGTTGGCGTTTCGAAAGCGTCAATGCCTTCAATCGAAACACACCTGAAAAATCAAATGCTGAAATAAGTTCGAGAACCCTAAGAACCGACAAGAGCAAATACAAAAAAATCCGCACGATACGGTTCAAGTGCCAAGTGGCTCGACAAGTAGGGAAATAAAAAGAAAAAAAAACCGCGCGCTTTTGCAGCCCACATGCGAATAAGTTGAAGCGTAGAAGCGAGAGCTAATGTGTTATACGGTTCGACGATTCTTAACGCTCATAGTTCCCCTTTGAACCCTGTTGGATATAGTTGCAACAGAAACCGAAAGAAAGCCACAAAGAAAAAGACAAAAGAGGCACACCTGATCAAAATTTCAAATTATTACAACGAAATGGCTCAAACAACAACAACAACACATAAGGACAACAGCTCGTGCGCGAGTTTGTTATCAAACACACACACACACTTGAACTATGAAAATGCTTTGGTCTAATGAGCACCATGCCAAAGAATGAAAAACTTCCAACTTGGTCGCTGTAATTACCAGCGAATAGCTAAGAAAATTCAATTCTAGGGTACTTTTTTTTTGGGGTTGGCTTTTCGCTTTGGCTTTGGGTCAGACGAAATTGTTACATGCATGCACCTGACACCGCCGACTCATTACTTTGGGTGCAAAGTCAAGAGGAAATGCTACTACTGCTGCCGTTAAGGAAGTGGTTCTTTTTGAGCGCGTGCTGTTTGCTCAAACTAGAAGTCAAAGTTGAAGTCGAAGGCAAAGGCGAAGGCGAAGACTGACAAAGCAGCCAAGCGGCATAATTTGGTCGCGGTTCGCTGCGGGTTTGGTGTTGGTGGTGGCAGAACTAACAGTTTTCCCTAGCGACAAATGACCAAAGAGCCAAGAGCAACCCTTGTGCCAGAGTTTTTCCTAGTTTTTATCAAATTGGGCGCCAAAAACGTGCAGCAGTCAATGACATTGGGCCCAAGAACAACAAACAACAAACAACAAACGTTAAGCGCAACATATGCGTTCTGGCTATGTTTGGCTCGTGCCACATCAGCATAATGGCAATTAAACATATACACATATATAAAATATGCGTTGTGGGCGCGGTTGGTTTGTTTATCTTTTAAACTAGAACAGGGTGGCTTTTAGCCCAGCTGCAGCTGCAATTTCTACACTCGTCACTCTTCACTCAAGGGTTAGCTTTAAGGCAGACCAACTGACGCAACTCCTGGCCAAAGTACACCCACACCCGTCCCTACGATAATGTAACATATAGCACCGCTGAGTCATAGTTTTAGTAACGGTCACGCACGCAAGGATCTGGCTCGCATGTGTTCGTTGCGGCAACATTGTTATCCTTAGAAACAAGACTGCATTCGCTTAGCGGCAAAACATTTCAAAGCTTCACGCCGCGTTGCCCTTTGTACAGAGCACCAGACCAAATAACCCAGCAATTACAAGACAAATGTGACCAACTGACTCGGGTCTCTCTATATACTATATGGTATATAGTTTGGTATAGTGCAAATATGTTTGGCATGTGTGCATGTGTTGGACATGCTGTTGTTGCCCTAACAAATCGCCTGCTGACTGCCAAACTCTTGACTTTTGTTATTTTGCAATTATTAATTTGAGAAACAGGCGTAGGGTTTTTGGCTTTGGGTGGCATGGTGCTATACTTTAACCATGTGCTGTGTTCTGGGAAAATTTTACATACTCGCACCCTGGGCGGCCAGAGAAGTGCTAAATTGAAGTATGTACAATTCAAAGTATCTTTTTCCTGATTTAATATGCATTTAAGATACATTACTTGCTTTTTATGAGCACACAAATATTATATTAACCGCAACATTTGTTCAAGTTCTCTCTAAAGAACATAAAATAAATAAAAACAAGTTTTAAACTTAATCCTCAACACAATATTCCCACATTAAATGCACTTTTTGTAGCTGTTGCAGTAGACAGGAAGCTTGCATCAATGAGCACTTGACAGGATTCAGCTTGTGAGCACGTAGCGGCCACAATGAAACCATATACCTCAACTATATATATATATATACGATTATTGTTTGGCTGCTTGTAAAGTGCAACATGTGGACATTAAAAGTTGCCAAAGCTATTGGATTACACAGAGCAAAGGGAAGAAGGCGTTAACCAATCGCAAAGTAGGTCGCTTTGAGCCGGCGTCAAGACAATAAAAATAACAAAGTACAAGAAGGCCAAGGCAAAGGCTGCTGTCTGTGTGTGGCTTCTTGCGTAGAGCAGGGGCTGTTGCCATTTAACAGGACGGAGCGCAAAAATATTGATGTGTAATAAAAATTGAACAAGTGCACATAAAAATCAAATTAATAGTCCTTGTCGGTAGGCCTGTCAGTCTGGCACTTTGTTTTGGTTCAAGCAGTGGGAAACCAGCAAGGATCGTTACTTAAGCGCACAAAAGGACCAACTCGAAGGTAATAAATTCTAAAGACAATGGCGCAAAACAAAAAAAAATCAGTTTATCTTATCGCACAAATGCAATCTCTCACCTTTCATTTTGTCAATTAGTTCAAGTGCACAAGCAAGGACTCGCAGGACTACCTGCTGCACTATCGAATCGACGTCTTGCAAGATGTTCTTTTGCCGATTTATTGCACAGAAATCAATAAAATATACTTTTAGTGTGCTCTAAGCGACAAGCCGCAAAATGGGCGTGGGCGTGGGTGTGGGCGTATGCGACAGGAGCACTTTTTCCAGCACATGGAGCTAAACATGTGCTTGATGAAGCGAGCTCGGGAACTCAAGTGCATCTTACCTAGTGTGCAGCTTAGCAACGCCATTAAGCAGCACGTTGCATTTAGCGATTAGATTTGCCTTTTGCAAAGGAGTGAAAAAATGCAGAAAGTCACTGCAAGTGTCCTGCGAGTTTGTGTCCTGAAGTGCGCGCGCACAAAGCGCTGCAGTTAATTGCAAAGCCACCAAGAGCAAAGCAGACGCGCAACGGGATAGGCGCCAGCTAGGACAAGGCCTAATGACAACAGCAGCGCAAGGAGCACGCTGCGCAGGCGCTCCACAGGCCGAAGAGACCGTGCGAAATCTGCACGAGCAGGATCAGGCAGACAACATGCTGACTATTTGACACATTTCAAGTATATAGCTGCATATATATAAAGACAAACGTGTCCTCGACTTGTGTGGTGGCTAAAACATAATCGTTTCTTAACTCCTTCACGCCGCAAAAAAGCACTTAAGGCTGGTTCGCGCGTCTTCAGGACAAACAATGAAAGAAAAAATTATACTGTTTACCATCTCTTTGGATTTTGTATTATATTTGATTACTTTTGTTATTTCTCATAATATTTTTGCTCAACTGAATGCCGCCAACTCGTTTGTATTTAGCTTCCAGGAATTCTTGTGCGACCACACAGCCAAAAACAACAGCAACAACAATAACAGATTTCTTCTAGAGAGGCGCGGCAAAACCTCAAACACACAAAACACAACCGCAACTTCAACTTCAACCTGTGTGCATTTATGATATTTCTTTTGGGCCGCATGACGCAGTTATTTTTGAACTCAGACTTTGGTCCTTGCCCAATGTTTGCTGTGTCTCCCGTTCATATCAAACAATAATTTTTTTTTTCGGCCTTTGCGGTCATCTTTTGTCTTTTTATGCAATTGTTTGGCAATTGAACATATTGATTTCCCGGGAGGTCTCACAATCTTCAATCTACTCTCCCCCTTTGCAATTTCATGGCTGTCTTGGGCAAAAGCAAAAGCAAAAGCAAAATGGGGCGGCACTTGCTTTATTTTCGCGTGTCATGTGTTTTTACGATCTTATTCCAGCTAATGATCTTTTCAAGGCCTTAGAGTTTAGTGTGTCTCTTGAGAGCCTTTGGACATTAGCTAATGCTGGCAAAAAAAATAAAAACAAAAACCTAATGGCAATGTTTTCCTTGAAAGTTTCGCAATTAAATTTAGTTATGGAATGCATAAAAGAAACAATTCCAAGAAGTTTTAAATGAGAAGAGTTTTTTTAAGCGAAAGATATTTTAAATATACTTTTATCCTTCATACATAAGTTATCAGGTCTTTAAGAACTGACTTACCTTAGGCAACATGCAGCATCCCTTTAAGGCTCTCTGATTCGCATCCTTTGCTCAGCTTTTACCTGGAATTTTAATTAAGATAGAAAATAACCGTTAATGATTAATAAAACTAATCTTGATGAAATTTTAGTAAATTGAAAAACAAATAACAGATGTCGAAATTTCACTCGAATCGTTGGCGTTCAGCATCAATTAGAATGCACTTGAGTAAATCGGCCATGAAATTGGAGCAATCTTGCTGACAGCTTCCAAATCAGTGCACACACACACCGCACACACACACATATGTTGTGGCTACACTTAAATTACTCAATCAATACCACATGCAAAGCATGTTATTGGTTGAGTTTTGAGCTCAGGTTAAACAAAAACTAATACAACAGTAAATCACCGAATGGCATATGCTCAATGACGATGTTGCTGATGATGACCCTGACGGGTTGACCACTTCAAGGGTGCGGGCCGCGCCAAACATGACTCGAATTACAAGACATAGTTTTTGGGGTACTAAGCTGGCCAGCGCCTTTAAACGTATAATAAACACATAGTCATAAACAAGGACAGGCGGCAGCGCCAAAAAAAAAAAAACCTAAAAAAAAGGATCAAGTAGACAATTGCTTGAGGCTACCATTTAAGATCCTGGCTGTCGTTTTGTTTTGATAAAATCTCAAGTAACGCTATGGCCAGTCCACTGACTGCTCATTAGCAGGCTGCCAAGGCTTGTTATTGTTAGGATTTGAATTTTGTCCTGGCTGACGAAATGAAATTTGTTTATGCGGCTCGTATAATCAAGCCCAGACAACATGTGTTGCAATTCTTTATTAGTGTCTATGAATAGCCTTTTTCTATGTGCATCACTTTTCACTGCAACTCCCTTTTCAAGCCTATAAAAATACTTTCAAATCATTGCCCCTTAAAAGTTCAGATTAGTTTTGTATAGGCTCATCCATAAGTCCTTTGTTTACGACCTGACTTCAATAAATACGCATTTTTGGGGGCATTGAATTTTCCCAGGCCCCACATCACACATTTTTCCAACAATCTTGTTTCTTTGCTTTGTGTGTGTGCTGCATTGTTTGGGCCCAAAAGAATGGGTATATAATTTGGTAATCTGTGAAAAAGCCAAACCCCCATTAAACCACAGGCACTCTTAACTCGTTTTTTTTTTCTTCCTATTATTCTTTTTCTTAAAGGGAAATGGGGTAAAACACAAAACTCGTTAAAGCGCCTTGAAAAAGGCTTCATCATAGCCGTTGGCTGAAACATCATCAACGTCCACGTGCAGGCCGCGCTTCAGCTACTGGCTCCTGGCCCCTGCTCCCGCTATGTATCTGGCATTGTACCTGTGCTCAACCTGTTTTCTAGGCATTTATCAATTTCCATTTACCTCTATTCCTTTGCCTTCGCCTTCGACTTTGCCTTGTTTGTTTTTCATTACCTTGCAGGAAATCTCGACATGTTCTTATGGGCCTGACTTCTAGTTGGATTTTCCCCTGCAAACAGGTTCTATTGTTCAATGTCTCTGTCGTGTGTCTATGTCTATCTACCTGTATGTATTCGCTTTTCCTCTATGCACTGTTATTCGTTACCTCTGCCATCTCCCTCACACAGTGACTGGCACAGGGGAAAATTATATGTTTTGATTTTTAACGGAAAATTGCTGAGCCAACGCACCTTAACCATAACGAACTATGTTGCAAAGGCTCCTAACTCTCCTAGCTCTCGACAGCAATACAAATAGTCAATTTTAATGACAGACTCAAAGAAGCAATCATCTAAATTTTATGTAACCTCTTCAAAATCGATCTAATGAAGGGTTGTATTCCACTTTTCTCACGGCGTCCAAGCGGTCAATTACTTGTGAGGTCATTCAACCAGTTGAATACGAAAGGGATACAAATAATCTTAAAAGACTTTAAAACACAAATTGCTTTTTCATAAGTATTCGATTTATACTCAGGAATTTCACGGCTTGTTGGACGTGGTCCTTTTGCAGTAGTAACGGCCGAAACGAGGCGTGTGCATAAAATATTTGATTTTTATCTACAGATTGGTAGCTCTACCTCTAGCTACCGCCTGTTGCCGAAATCGATTGGTTACCGTTATGCTTAGGATTTGATCTATCCTTTTGCTGATGATATGATCATTACAATGCACGTGTCGGAATGTTTCAACTCTACCGACTTCAGACCAAAAAGGGTAATTAATGATTGCATCCTTGTGGTTGGGTTCATTTGTTTTTTTGCATAAGTCATAGAAACCGCAAATGAATTGTTAACTTTACTTGGCGGCACTTTTTGCACACGGTTTTTGCTCATTTACAACTCATTTTTTTGAGACTCTGCAAAAGGCAATTAACATGCTTGCATGAGATTGCAGTATTCCTTAGCATTGATAGGTTAAGGCATCTTTGAAGTACTGTTTGTGGGCCGAAGTTGGCTCTAACAATGTGCTCAAATGTGCCGACATCTTTTGTTGTTTTTTGTGGATAATTAGTTATTTTACTTAACTAAACTATATTCTAGAAAACGTTTGGAACAAGATTTCGATCAAGTTGAGTTAAGGCTCTTCACTTACTCATATATCAAACAAACAGCCACACAAGCGTTAAGAACTCCCCATTGAATTCTGCCTAAAAACACCTTCTACACTATTGAGATTTTCAAGACAAAAAGCATTGAGATCCTAACAACACGTCATGTAAATATGTACACGTACATAAAACAAAAACTTGATCTATGCATAGTTCGCTTCTTTGCATTTTAGCGGCAGAGTGTGAAAAAAAAAAACCATTAACCATTAACCTAGGAATTTACATGCAAGCCGGCCGGCACCAAAAGGCGGCATTAGGGACTCTAAAACAATAAAAACTGAAATCAAAAACCTCTAATACAAACATTACGTAAGTCAGCTACTGTTGAAAAACTAAAGGCGGCATTTCTTGGGAAAACAACATAAAAACTTCCGGGCACTTGTGCAAAAAATTATAAACCCAATGGAACCAAAAAACAAAAAAAAACTTGCCATGTAAGAAATTCTCTAAACATGATTTGGTTTCCAGGAAAATTAACAATTTGTGCGTAATTTGCATAGCACGAAGCACAGGCTTCAGGACTTAAGGGCGGCAACTGTTTGACGACATATTGCTCAATGGCATGGATCAATATGATTTGAATGGAAACAGGAACAGAAAACCAACGAAATAAGTGCAGATGGTAGAATTTACTCTTTCGCTAGACAAAAATGAGATCATCTCATATGTGCACAAAAGCATTTCGCACATTTAGTCTTCCAAATGAATGGACACGTTGCAGAACTCGGTCGTTCGAGAAGATGAAGATTCATGACAATCGCTTGTGTGTGTGGTCAAGAATTGAGAGAGAGCTCAGAGGTTCCAGTTACCTAGATCTAATATGCAGATAACTCTGGCACAGCTGTGGTCGAATATTTGGCCTGCCAACTGAACAGCTAAAGTTGCAGTTTTTCTTAATCAATTTACAATAGCGATGACCTGCAAAAGGATACAATAACTGCTGGGGCAAAGGATAAGCCTACTTTAACTTGAAAATATTGCCAGAGCTCTGCATAGTTTTAGGGTCATTGTTTTGCCGTTAAACTAACTTGCGCATATATATATTTCGTTTTGTTTCTGCATATTCTTAATGATGAATATAAAGCAAGTGTATATGGCTCTGTGTGTAATATTGTTTCAGCAGCACGTACACATGCACATGCCAAAAGCAATTCTAGAAAGGACTTAAGCCGCTCTTTGAGCCTGACCAACGGTCATGATTGTGAGTTTAAGATACCAACTACGAAATGCGCACAACACTAACACACACACACACACAGAGTTATTGCCTTTGGTTGTGTGGTGCGCAAAATGAACAGTTCGTTACGGAAGAAAAAAATCCTTTTTCAAAGGACAAAACACATACACAAACATATCCTTTCACAGTAAAATTGAAGGAAAAAAAGAGCGCCAAAACTACGGTTTCCTTTTTAAGTCCTTTGCTGCTTGCTACCCTAGATAACTAATACATATAGTTTACTTTAAAACAAATTTCCTTGTAGATGCTATCATTCGCTCGACTGCACCTCAAGTGCCGAACTGAAGATACAAATGTATCTCAAGCAATCAGCTGATGGATGCCGGTGCACCGTTGACCGTTAGAAATCCTTGCAGGTTCTTTTTATGCTTTTTTTTTTTTGTTGACAGCTCGATGCACTGCGGAAAGATATGAGTCTGCAGATAGCCACCGTCGAGAGGAGAAACTCGAGTTTTCCATTGATTATTTTCTTTTCAAACGACTTTCATTCGGGCGCAACTAATCTGCAGTTTGCAATAATTATTTTTATTTGTTTGAGCATTCTCTCTCTTGCTGCCAATAGAGTTGGCTAGTAGACGTGATCTTTTGATAATGGTGATGCGCAAAATGTTTTGGTCTTATCGCGATATTCTGCTCTTTTTTTTTGCTTGCTTTTCCTTAATGTATACGGATTTGTGTGCTGATTTTTGGCCAAAAACGTCGCTGGCGGTCAGATTAAAATCAATTAGCCATAAAATGAAACAACTTATTTGTGTGTGGGCCAAGCCACTTGAGTTTCCAATGAGCTGCCGTTAACTATACTAGCTTGATCGGTATCATTAAGATATTATAATTACGTATTGGAAAAGTTGGAGATTTTTGTAGAAAAAGTTAAAGTTGAAAAGTTTTCTTTTTTCTAACATATCGTTCCTCTAATACCTACTTCCATTAAGTAATTAAGCTGTTTCCCATAACAAACGTTGGCAAACCCTTTTACCATAAACATCTTAAACTAACATTAGCATATTAAAACACATGAATCTACACTTTTTACTATCCGCCTGTAAAAGTTATAATTTTATACAATTAAGCCTTATTTCCGATAGTCAATTTTCGTTATTCATATTCTCTACTAACTATTTAATATTTTCAACGCATCATTGCTTAGAACTTCCTTCCGCTGATGTGACGACAAATCGGCTTATGAAATGTTTTCTCATTGTGCTGTATGTATTTTGTTTTTGTCAATTTACAAGTTGGTCTCTGGTTCCTTGGACGATGAAAGTAAACAAACCTGTGGCAAGAGGTAAATAAACTTCGTTGCATGGACTCAAAGGGGCTTGATTGACGCTCTGATACGACAGGCAGAAGGAAAACAGCATTCTAAGAAATAGAAGAAGAACGTGTGGCTTCAGCACAGGGTAGGGGGAGGGCAATAAAATGAGGAGGAGATACTTGTACTAGACAAACCAGTTGGCTGCGTGGCAAGATACCACAACAAAACACACAAACAAACAGGGGCGCCCCTTCGGAGAAAAATCAGGAAAAACAGAGCGAGGACTGTACTTTTTGGGCCTGGATAGAGACCAACATCAGGCAGACCCAAGACCAATGGATGCCAGTACCAGTTTGGAGCCAACAAACAAATAAATAAGCGTGCAGCTAGACATAGAGCGAAGGCGACGGCGGCAGAGACTGAGACCGGGCTTAAGCGTGATTACATGGTAAAAATGCTAGCAGAGAAAGAGAACGGATACGAGTACAAACGGCGGAGCAAGCGCGACATGCCTGGCATAATAATAAAGGGGTACGAGCCATTGGGCAGCAGCAGCAACAAAAAAAACCGAGAGTTTTCGACTAAGAAATACCCTAACCGCTGCGTTCATCTTAAGATAAAAATAATCAAAGACAAACCCCTTTAAACATTCGAAACAGTTACAGGGTATACCGAGAACAGCAAGCAAAGCAATGTAAATGTTTATGTATCTATGGGATACGGCAACGATCGAATAGGTACCAAAAGGTGACTGATCTTTACAATTCGACACTTTGACTTTACAATAACAACGCCAACAATAACAACAACAACGAACAGCGCAATCAAAACAAAAAAACAAATCCATCGATGTTGAAAACAAAGTTGTAAAAAAAATCGAAAGGTGAGTCGAGGGCAAATCGAATAAGACGACGTAAAAACGCTAAGAAGAAGACATATAAAACAAGTATCCAAACCAAAAGGATGCACGAACTGATACCGGACATATGTAAGGGTCAAGGTAAACAAAGATTTACCTTTATGATGGATTTTGCCTTGACTGAGCGTGCTAATGGATTTTCTTCTACTCTCTGTCTCTCTCTCTCTCAGTAAGTAACAGTCAAATTCAAAGCTGCATTTAGAAAAAAACATATTTAAGGTATAAGTAAAGACCCTAAGTACAATAAATGTAAATGGATCTCGGGGTTTAGGCTAAACCAAAACCAGTTTCGTAAATCGAGTAAATGTATCTACAACATTGCACTGTGGCAAATGTAAAAACTTGTTGTAACATCAACAGCAAACCAGCGGCAGCAGCTGCATGCAGACTCTGGCTAGAAATCTAGCCTTAGCTTTTAGTTCAAAGCAGAAAAGCTACGAAGATCGAAGTAGGAACGAAAGAATCAACCCTTTGACACACGGGGCTGGCCAGCTTGTCAGTTAAAGGTTGCTTCCAAACACACACACACAATGTGTGTGGCTGAGCAAGCATTTTTATGATGGAATTATTACATCATTCATCTTCATCAACAGTGACAACAGACACAGACTCCTGGCTTAGTGAAACGTGCTTATCAACTTTCATAATTTACATAGCTTTATATGCATAGCTGTAAACTTGTGGCTGCATTTGACCATGCGGGTTTTCTATGTTTGAACTCCCTGCCTCTTGGGGTTGTTGCTGGGAAAAAACTAGTCTTAGACACCAGAAAACTCTACGCCATCTGATTTGTAATCAAATTAAATTTCTTGTCAAGCCAAAAGCTGTTTAGTTGCAAAATTCAAACAAAATAAATGTCAACAATCAACAGTTGCAGTCTCCTTCTCTGATCTAGTTTGGAAATGTTCATGACAGATGAAACAAGATGACAACAAGATCATCTTTGTGCGTTTCGCATAGTTATTAACAATCAATTTTGATCTTTAAAAAAATACACTTTTCCCACAGTATTGCCTTGATCAAAGGACACTTTGCTCCACTTTAGCGGCAACAATAACCGAGAAATACCCCAAGCGTACAATTTCGCATAGCCCGAAACGAAACCGGACTCACTTAAGGTTAGGCCGCACACAGCGTCCAATGATTGTAGGAAATATGAAACGGAAGCCACGTCTGTGAAGGACAACGGCAGCGCCACTTTGCACAACAACAAGTAACAAGGATATTATAAAGAGAGGAAAAAAAAGTTGTATAGAAATTCCTGAGATAATCAACGGCATTATCTGACGATTATGTGTTAAAAATTCCATGAAAATTGCACACAAAACGAGAAACACCGACTGACGCTTGCAAAAAAAGAGAATAATAATAATAATGAAAAAAAAAACCTATATTGAACTATATCCGGATGATCGTCAGATGATGATGTCGCTGATGAGGAACACCCGAGTGGCGGCGCATCCGTTTCTCCTTGCGCAAATGTGAGCTCATCAAACCCTCGGTCACTTGAGGTTTAAGCCGGGCCTTAGCCAACATTAAAAAGAATTGAAGGAGAAATGCCGCAAAAAAAATTGTGTTTATAGCACAAATGCACCCAAATGGCAGAAAGAGAGAGAATCAAATGAACGTGAGAATATGTTCGGTCGAATGTCCTTAAAAATTTGCCTGAAATTCTGCGCGTTATAACTGCCGCTCAAAGCATTGTTTCCTCAAGTACTTGTATAGATTTGCTAGTTGTGTCCTTATTATCCTGCCTCGGACGCATTGTTGCCGCACAATGCCAGCAAACACATTGTAGTAGGATTTTTTACAGCGCTTCCAATGAATTCCGTTCGCTGAATGAGTTCATTCCATGAATGAAATAAACAACTTTTTCTTATTTGCCATTTAAGCGAAATTTGTACCCTGTAAAGCAGGCAAAATGGCAAAGGGTAGCAAGGACGAAAGAATAAGTATGACTTAACTTAACTTATCAAACTTAGAGACAGTTTGTATTGCTATGATAAATATTTTCAAGGTTTTTTGATAGGAATGTGCTTTAAACCTTTATTACAGGGTATCTTCTAGCCACAATCTACTTACCACGCATTTCTTTGGACAAGTAAAAAATAAAGATTGATTCCCTCACAAGGCGTGTGAAGGAATTTTGCGGCCTTGTCAACAACTTTATTACAACACTTGTTTTGGGAGGTGTTTTTCTTTTCAATTGTTTTCGTAACGTGGGTGGTAACACACACACCACACACACACACACACACACACACACACACACACACGCACACGCACACGTGACATGCCGACAGGAAGGATCTATATGGCTAAAACAACTAAGATTTCGGCCGCACATGTTGCGAACAAAAACAGGAAATTGAGCGAAACTCGTTTTTGGCCTTCTTGGTTTTTGCGCGCCAAAAAGTGTTATGTAAATATTGAAGCCAATATCCTTTATGAGGCACATCCTGTGGCAAATTGCCTTCAAGCCTTTCGGTTCGTAAGACATGTGTGAAAATTTGTTTACATGCAAATGCCGTTTTAGTTGAAATCGCACATTAGACAAGGCCTGCCAAAGCGGCAGTCATTGAGACGAAAAATCGAGGAACATTTAGACCATAATGCCATTACGGCATTACACATCACATTGTGGACATCGAATGTCGTTTTTATGGAGGTGCGAAATGACACATTTTAGCCGGGTCACACTAAAAACCTGCCGCGTCATTCACACCGAACCCGGCCTGCCTGCCTGCTGTCACTGTGTGCATGCGTACATGGCCAAAAATAAAGTGAAGCGAGGAGAAGAGAAGAGAGGAGCGGAAGGTTAACGGTTAGTGCAACCTGTTGTTCGCCAAGCCTTGCAATTTGTCACCTGAGGCGACATTCAAACGCAACAGTTGCCAGCTGAGGTTTTTGCATTGATCCATGTTTCATTGAGTGAAACCTTCAGCCCGTTACTAAACAGTTTTCATTCACGTCTTTCGTAGCCACTGGGGAAATGGGCTTGATATTCTTTTATTGTTGAAAATATTATGAACAAATTTTATACAAAATATTAGTAAATTTTCTAGCGAAAATAATTGTTTGCAATTTTTTTGATTATGCGAAATCATTTCCTATGCGAAAATTGGTTGTAAATAACGAAAAGAAATTTATGCAATTATTATTACTTTTTTTTCTAACTGGTGAGAACTGTGTACGTGCTTGATTGTATCGTAGAATTCTTTATCCAGCTAAGGGATTTCTTGGAAGAGCTAAACCCTAAACCAAAAACTCAATAGAAAGTTAATTCGTATGGCCAGGGAAAAGGACATTTTTACACTTGTCCATTCATTAGGAATATGGCTAGAAAATCTAGGAAAAAGGGAGCCCACTTCAATTGCAAGAACCTGTCAACATAGTTAATCCCCTTTGCTCCCCTACAAAAATCAGCTGATTGTGATTGTACGTCGGCTTGCCTTTGAGCCTGCCTCTTGGCCACAAAAGCAAAAAATACAGAAAATTATGAACAATTCATAAAGAAAAAAAGTAGGCCCCTGCTCGACATTCCCAAGGATGACTGTGTGTTTGTGTGTGTTAATTGTTGAACGACAAGGACTAGGACGTGAAACAGGAACGGGAACGAGGTCGTCATGATGCCAAGAACTGCGCCATTAACTGCAGCTACGACGCTCCCACGGCTTGTCGCCTTGGCTGGATTCTCTGCCGTTTTTTATATGCCATTTACACAGAAATCTTGCAACAAATCACGCGCTCCTTTTGTGGCAACACTAATTTTTTGTCTTACCTTGTAGAACTTGTATTTCTGACCTTTATTTGTTTGATGTTTAATGTAATGCTGCCAGTGCCTTTGCCCCCCCATACACAAGGAACAAACGTCTTTCTCTCTCTCTAATGGCTAAGTGCATTTTGGTTTGATTCAGCAAAAGGATTTCAACGATCTCGTAGATGAACCTGTGACGACGCAATTCATTGCCATTATCAAGAGCTGGGGTTGTGCACTAGTTTTCATTTTATTGGGATGCTATATAGAGGGTACACTAATTGCGGTGTGGAATCTTTCGAGGCGGCATTGAAGTTAATCATTTTTGTACCTGCGGCTTAGACAGTCAAAAACGGCCAGTGCAAACAAACATGGCAAGACCGAAACTCTGGGCAAATGTATTTTGCTGTCTGCTTTTGATTTTCACAACCCAATTTGCCGCTTTTGTTACCTTTTTATTTGTGTGGATCGCAGCATTGGATCGTTATCAGTTCTTTCACTCTGTCGTATTGTGCTTTCCAGGTTTTAATGCCAATGGTATTTCATACTTCCTGTGAGAAAATCTATAGTTGATGACCCAAGAACAACAAATTAACTACAGCAATAACAGCAATAACAGCAACAACAGCCGATTATTTTTTGCTGTTTGGGGGGTTAGGGTTTGGTATGGTATAGTATAACACCTAACATGAAATCTACATAATGACAGGGGGAAACTAGTTCAGCTAGCAAATGATGAACCGGTATACAACAGTAGTAGCTGCAATTCCCATACAGGATATCGCGCATCCTTGGCAGTACCGCACACACCGCGGGGTAGCGCTGAGGTTGAGTTAAGGTCACGTCAAGGCTGCAACAACTTTGCATAAAATATTTGAAAATGTTTTCATTATGGTAAATAGATACACAAAAGCCGAACTGTTCTTGCCTGCACTAACATGGATTCCCACAAACCAAGGGTTGTCCGGACATGTCCCGTCTCCGGTTTGGTCCTTAGAAGTTGCGCTATATTGGTGATAAATTAGTTTAATGGTCGGGCGCAGCAACAAATATGTATAAAGAAAAAGGCAGTCAACCGCAGGCAAAGCTCACAAACTTGCCCGTAAGGCAAAGTTCTTCGTCATGTCTTTTATTTTTTTTGTATATTTGTATATTTGTCGTTTTGGCGGCAAACTGTGGCCATGTTCAGTCTTTGGCTCGAACGTGTCTTTAAATGCGCTCCATGGTTGAACAATAGCTTAAAGACCCGACCTAACTACACATACGACTACCCAATAATGAACTGGATAAACAATGCGCCAACTTTTCAGTTAAAAAGGGGAAAAAATAAGGTAAAGAGATATATATATAAGACAAGAGAATCACGTTCACATCGCTGATTCCATATATAGAGAACATATTGATGGTGGACAGTGGACATCATGTGAAGGTCCGTGTACTACATGACACAATTGCATTTTGCGGCCCAATTGTTTGCCGCACGCACGTGCAACCAGGAGTCGAGTGCGTTTACTTGTTTCTTGCAACTATGCCCATTGTATCGATACGATTAAACATATATATATATATATATAGAGTCTTTCGGTATGTGACACTTTTCAATGAGCTACGAGCTACGAGTTACTTTGAATACACTCCGATTCATTGTTCCTTCACCTACGTTTGTAGAGCAAGTGAATATGTGAATGCTGACAATAGATTCTTTATCTTTGCGTTTCTTTTTCTTTATTTTTTGTAGCTCATTTGTAGTTGTGCTAAAAAAAAAAGGTAATGAAGGCGGAGGCGTTGTGTTGTTGCAATTTTAGCGTAATTTTATTGTTATTAATTGTATGGAATTGCTTTTTAAATATCCTTTGTCCAATGCACTGAATGGGATTTAAAATGAGAAACAGTAGAAGTATAGGTGAACCATTTGGTTGGGACTTGATGAAGTTTGCTTCCCACTACTTTACTTTCTTTACTTAGAAGAATTTCTAATTGGATATTCCTTTTTATATTCCAACATACAGTAACTCATAATCAATAGTTCTAGGAAGCTATAACCTATAACCTAGCCTTCAATGGCTTCAAATCTTTTATTTTATATTTAAGTATGGATTTTTTGACTTTGCCGCCTTTAACAATTTTTGCACAGTGGTCGTTTAAGCTGCTGTTTGTTTAACACCTCCTTTAAAAAACGTTGTATTTTTCTTTTGTAGGAAAAAAAAAAAACCTGTTACAATACTAGAACCGCGCTCAGCGGCAGGTAACTCTTCAGTCTCGAGGACATTGCCACAGTGAGGCACAGCGGAGGCTTGACCTAAAGCCTGAATGCAACTGGAACACACCTTGAAATTCATATTTTCTAAACAAAAATTTCTCAACGCAATTTTAACACTTTTGTTAAGCCACTCGAGGACAATAATTGTATAGGTCAGCATATAACCATTGTTATGTGAATGCATTATAACCAAAAATAAAAAAAAAATGTTCTAAAATGAATGCTGCTGCTGCTGCTGTTGCATACGGTTTGAAGTGGCCGCGAGACACTGTGCACTGTGGGCAACGGATTCGCGTTTAGTGACGGTGAAAACTAAGTGCCTACCATTTCTCGGAATTAGAAGTCATTCAATGAATGAGTTTTTTTTTCTTTTGGTTTCCTTGGGTTTAGTTTTTTTTTGGGAGCATATGAATGGGAAAAAGGAGTGCCTACAATCGCTGTGGCAAGAGACACAAATCAGAAACCATTCAAAGATTACAACTAATACTGCCTAGGACAAAGACGATCAAAGGTATGTGTGCTGGAATGTATTTATAGATTGCCGACAAGTTTCTTGGAAAGGTTTTCATTTTTATCAATTCAATATTTGAGAATTTGTGCATAAGTAAATGGACACAGCTGTGGGTTATCACAGTATCTATGCAAAAACATCAACAGTAAATAGAAATCAAAGGCAGAGTTTTGGATACCCTACACAACTGTCGCTTGTGATAAAAAAACAACCTTATTGATATTAGTTTTCACCTTTCTGATTCGCAAAGATTTAAATCAATTTCTTGCAACATAAAAGTACTTCAAAAGCTTTTAAAGGGCATTTAAATTACTTAACAAACTCAATGTATATAAATATTTAGGCATAATTTGCCTTATTCAAAACCAAAGCACGCGTTTCGCTTGGTAAATATTGAAAAAAGAAGAGTAAATAAACTCAAATATATATATATGTATCTACATGTCTGAATGACTGAAATTGTAGCGAAATTGGCAGACGTGTTGCGTTACTTGCTCGAAGAAGCACGTCGCAAGCGTTTCCGCAGTAAAATCAAATATGATACTGTGCCACCAAAAAAAATATACATATGTGTCTGACACACATACGACATGTCAATGTGGTATAATCAAGTATATATATATGCATACTTTTATATATATGCATACATTCGTTGCCTTCAAGGTCAGTGGCAACGTCGACTGCTCAGCTTTCTTCAAAAGACTTTTGTGCAGCCTGCCGCCGCCAGCGTTCGGATTGCAAGCTAAATGCTCATAACGATGATAAGAAACAGCAGTAACAACAACAACAACAACGGCAGTTAATGCTGTTGAAATGCCCGTTAAATGCATAAAAGGCAATAAAAAGTACAATAACAAAAAAAAAAATCCGTTTCATTCATAAAATGCGCCTTATCAGTGTCAAATGGATGCGGGGTGGGGGCGGCGGGCCGTGATAAGTTTTGTGACGTCACATAATTGCAGCCGGCGCTAATACATTTAGCTGGCATTTGCAATTTCCGTTGCTGCCCGCAGCACATGCCACTGTCTGGCTACTTTTTAACCCCCTGACACCCGCTCAATTTTGCATTTGGCTGTTTCTTTTAGTTGTTGTCTTTTGGCAAACAGATAAGTGACATTTATCGACTTTTTACGCGCTTTTAAATAAGTTGAAAATATGTTTGCGCACTTCTGCATTGAAAACACATGAACACTGTTGTTGTATCTGTGTATCTGTATCTGCTTTTCAGTATCTACTCTACGCCCGCTGTTTGTTATTTGTCAAACAATGCTCAACACTTTTTATCAGCTTGTCCCCTAATGCTGATTTCTTGCTATCCGCATATACACACAATACAACATGTACAATATATATATTCACAATTTTCTTAAAATGCTGGACAATATTTTGTGTTTATTATTTTATCTGCAGCGATATGTGGATGCCCTATCGACTGTTGGCCGTCTTATCGACGGGCCAAGTGAAATTTTGTTCGTTTTTATCTGTATGCAAACAGCGGTGCAAGAAACTTTCATATGTTTGTGCAGTCTTAGCAACATTGTTGCATGCATCACGAGTCGTTCATTTCAATCTTTCCATTCATGCTATGTTTGTCATTGCATTTTCGTACCTCACAGTTTATACGTTCATTGATGATTTATGATATATATACATTTCTTTCATGTTAATGAACTTGTTGCTTGCTGCCCAAAGGAAGTCGCTGTAAATGGTCATAAATGTCCTTAGAGATTGTAAATTACGCTTTTATCTTATTGATTTTCTCCTAACGACAGGTTAGAGCGCAAAGTGTAATAGAACGTGACTTTGGATGGGTTCCTTAAGAGAAAAAGATAAATCACAAAGGTGCAAATATTGGTATAAATATTGGTTTTGATGGAGAGCTTTTAAAAACTAAAGATTCTTTAGTTTTTAGCTACTTTCGACTCATAGTAAACCCAACAAGTCATCCTAACTTGCCCACACACTGGTCAATTTCACTTGACACCTTGCCCAAAATCATCGTGAGAAACTATTTTATTTATTGCGTCATGCCCACGATTTGCCCAAAACAAAATTGACTCCCACGCACGCCAAATGCAGCTGCCTTTTTACTCTCTTTCTTTCTCTAGGTGTCCCACAGAATCAGGAGACTAGAAGAGTGAGTTACTCTTTGAGGATAGAACAACCTTTCACCGGCTCAAGTGTCCGCACAAATTAGAGTGGCTGGCAACAAAAGGCAAAAGCCGTTCCCAGCGCTGACCACTTGAGCAGGATTTTGTTGTTGGGCACATGGTAAACGCGTACTACTACGCGTGCACTTTCTTTGTGCCACAGTGGATAGAGGCCAGGGAAAGAGTATATACATATACAAAAAACATCACAAAAATTGAAAACATTTGTCTAAGAAAACAGACCGAAAGCAACAGCAACAACAACAGTCGACTGGCGACACTTGAATCGTTTGGCAAAGCCAAGACAATTCCACAATGGCCATTCCCACGATACTCTCTTTCTAGGGGCTATCTAACGGTCGCACACAATGCCCAGCAAAAAATTGTTCATTACTTGTTGAGTGCAAGTGCAGAAACTGGAGATCTTTCTGCATTCATTCTATCTCACTCGCATATAACTCATGCCCTATCCTATCCGATACCATCCAAAGCGATGCGATCCAATGCGAGACTGTGTCGTTCTGCTTGGTTGTTGTAGCATGTGTACACTTGATATCCTGGCGTGTTTACTTTTACAAATACTCTTTTGACTATGTATTTTATTTATATTATTATTATTATTATTGTTGTTGTGCACATAATTTTTTTGGGTTCTGTCTTTCTTTTGCAAACGTTTTGCCATTAAGGTGACTTTGAAGGAAAAAATCTTCACACACACCCCGGGTGTCTACACTACTATGTCACGTGTGTGTGTGTGTGAGTGTGTTATTGTCTGTGGGTTGGGACAAGTGACAGCATCGTTTATGGGCACAGCCAGCAGGTAATTTTTCAGCTTGACTTTACTTCACCATACGAATAACCGAATTATTCGCACGTGCATTGGTTTAGATTGGAAATTGATGGGTCTTAATTCCAAGAAACTATATCATGCCTAATGATGAGGCACTGCACAAAGCAAACAATGACGTGTAAATTACTGCATAATTATGCAAGAATACAAAACAAAACAAAAATACTTAAGTGTAGAAACAATTCAAATAGCTAAAAATCCTTAAATTTCAACATATCTGTTAATGAACTTATGCAAGAAATGCTGTTAAAGTTTGATTTTAACATTAGTGTTGCATACTTTTGAGCGTAAGCTTTTAGGAAACGATAAACTTTAGCATTAAGGATTAAAAAACTTTAAAAACTTCTCTATATATACTTTTATTTGTAGTTAAAACTAAAAATACACTAAACCAAAACATATGTAAGCCTTATCCACATGCTTTGGTTATAGACAGTTCTTCTTCATCCACAAAACTCTTCTCATACAAAAGCACGTTTCCAAGAATACATCAACCAAAACTCCATTTCCTTTGCATTTTTCGCAGCAGCACACTCCCCCTAAACATGTCAGTTGAGAAACTCAACTGAACTCGGGCTCAATTCTCTCTCGAAGCGACTACACTCCAAACTAATCTCAATGCTTGTGATCTGTGTCGTATGTTGTGCAGAAGACCCCATTACCATTACCATTACCAATACCAATACCATTTCCCTTAACACCCCCAACTCTTTTAGCACAACATAAACCATACGTTGACTTCCTCATTTCCGTTTGATGTGGGGGTATATACACATATATATTCAATTTTGCCAGAGCATTAATCATAAGAGTCCCCCATTGAGGCTGCCAGTCAGCCAGACCAGAACCAGACCCCTTTCATATGTACGTACGCATCTAATCTTTAAGATATTTTTGGGTTTTTCCTTCTTTTGCTTTTCAATTATTTCAGTTTTTATTGCCTCAACATCGAGACTAAAAGTTGACACTCTACTTGGCATATGGATAGAAAGGGGCATGCGGAGGGGGCCGTCAAGGCAAGTCAAGGCAAAGCCGGCGTTACTTTTTTTTTTCAATGTCTCTGTGTGCTGTTCGTGCCACAGCGACAGCAAAAATACGTTATGCTCGTTTATGTTGTGCCTCAACTGACGACAGCGACGCCGCTCAATGTTGCGCTCGCGCAGCAACCTCACGTTCGTTCTCTTCTCCTCTCTCTCTCATTCCGTCTTTCTATTGCTCTCTCTCTCTCTCTCTCTCGTCACATTGCACCAGCTAGCGTCGGGCAGGAGGGAGTTTGCTTTATTGAGCACGAGAATGAGAATGGGTAGGAGAATGAGAATGTGCCCATATCGCATTTTATCAAACATAAACACACACACACACACACACATACGTACACTGAGCCATTGCGCGCCAGATTCTGTAACGGACAAAATTTTCTTATGCACCAAGCGTTGCTGTCGACGTCGACTGCGCAGCTAGCAGCAGCAGCAGCAACAAAACTGCCTCATGCTGAAATTTGTTGAGCCGTTTTGCTCAGAACGCTCGCCCCGTACCACTTCAAACGACTGCCTGGCAGCCAGCCAGCCCGCCCTTTCTTTCTTAGCTATTTGCATAATGTTTCGCTTATTGAGCGGGTGTGCCGGCTGACTAAGTTCTTGTGTTACTCGCTACCCATTAAAAAAAATCCAAAGAAGGTTGTATGAAGTGGGTAATGAAGTTGTACATATGTTTGCGATGGGCAGAACAAAAAGCATCAACAGCTGAGATGCTCTGGAAGCTTCTATTCTTACTGAACTTTAACCTAAAGAAGCTGCAACATTTAAACTTAAAGCTAGCTATAATAAGTTAACTACAGGGTATCTCACAGGCAGACACATCAATGTTTGGCGCATATTTTACCAATCCGGCTGTTAGTTGGGCTATGAAGCGTGGGCAGCTTGATGGTGGTCCTAAGAAACGTAGGTGGAGCCGTTTCCCAGGACAATAATTCTGCAATTGTAACACCAAACAGCAAAAACATATAATAAAACGTTAGGAGACAGACAAAGCCAAAATCGATGTTATTAGGGTCGAGTATTACTTTTTTTTATGTGTGTAGGGGATGTGTCTATCAACCTGTCTATAGCCTTTGACTTTATTGTTTTGCTAGCGTGAGATCAGCACACGGCAGGTATGCTTCGGTCACTGCCCACTTGCCACTCGCTCGTGCAGCAACCTCTGATAAATGATGTTGCAATGTGTAGCGAGAGAGAAAAAAAGAAGACTTTGCTTTAGATTTTTTGGTTTTGTGCCAGCATCATCAGCGCAGAAACGGCAGTAGCAGCACTTGATGATTTGCTGTGCCTTTGTTTTGGGACCTGGCCAAATGGGACACAAAAGGAGCTCAGACTCGAGACTAATACCAACAAGTTTGTAGACGACCCACCAATACTCAGATACATATGAACGCAAAGTCAACAACAGGTTTAGCTACACTCCACACACACACACAAACACAACAAACTTAGATGCGTAGTAGGATCCCAATATTTTTCCCACATACTGCACAACAGCTGATTGAACAAAAATTTTCCCAGCTCTACTCAGCTGACTTGGCTCAGCTCTGTTCTGGTTGTCTTCACTTGTTGTTTGCTTAACAGGACGACACCACAGGACGTGGCGGCTGCATAGATTGTCCACAAATGTCAAACTGTCTGTCCAACAAGGGATATCTATAACTAGCCGTAAAAAAAAAAGAAAAGTATCTTTTTTTGCCGTTGTTGCACTTTATTTGGAGTGTCAACTGCAGCAAAGTGCGTGTGCACAACAGAATATTTGTCGACCGTACGATACTCCTTCGTCCTGCCTCATGACCGGCTCATTAATTGACCAGTGCGTACATTGGCAATGATGAGAAAAATAAAAATTGTATGCTCAAGTGTCCATTCAAGTGCTGCGCTTAGATTTATGCACAGATAGGACACCAACTCACATCCTTAAGGACCACTTTCCCTTAGGTATCGCATGTCACTAACTGCTATCTCCCGCTCTCTCTTCCCGCTTGCCTATCCAAAACTGTCACCAGGGTTCTTTTTCGCCAAAGACAAACGATGGAGGCGCTTAGCTAAGCACTTTACGTTCGATACGTTTCCAGGAATCCAAATCCCCGGATTTTGCGCAACAAGCGGCAACTCTATTAACGTTTAGTCACACACACAGGTGCCACGCCTACTGCAACTTAGGTTATCTTGAGCGTTTCCCGCTAAAACAACACTTGATCAAATATGGAATTTGGCAACCTTCTTGGACCTAACTGTCGTAGGTTCCGCAACCGCCTCTGCCCAACTCTCGATTATGTAACGTAAGCTGAGAACATGGGACTTGTCCACTCGCGCAGCCTCTTCAAACGTATTGGGTTACAAGCCATGTCAGTTCAGCTCTACTTCTTCGGTTTTTGCGGTCAATCGGCGTGACAGTTTGAACTTAGCTTAACGGCTTCGATCCTGAGCTCTGGTTGGCCTCTCAGGATGTGGTTGATATTTCATTGCTTTATTTACTTAGGATTGGGAAGTTCTACAAATTATGCCGTTAGACACTGCAGTACAGGAGCTAAGCAAGGCTACTTCCTTCCTGGACTGGTCAAGGAAACGGAAGCGTTTTTTTGACTAGTTCCTGTACAGGTGAAGGAAACCATACACAGGAGTTGTCTGTAGACGTAAACCCTAGAATAACTCATGTAAAATAACTCCCACACTTAACGACAACCAAGGCAAACATAATCGTTTTAAAGCGTGCCCCAATGGCACACACCAAAAAGCCCAAAAAGAGACGCCAAGTTTCGCGCCAAAATTGCGTCACACACGAAGAAAACCAGAAAGAATCGCCAAACACTTTGGCGGTCTTCTCGCACACACATACATTGATACAGACAGGGAACCACACACATAACGATCGTGGCAAAGCACGATAACAAATATGAACTTTCCATTCTTATGCGAACACGAGTGGGAGAACGTTGAACGAGAGAGACAGAGAAGGGGGGTTCAGGGTAGGGCATGGGTTTGAAGCTGAAACCGAAAAAAACTGAATATCAAAATCTCGCACAAACCAATGCGAAAAAAAACGGCCAAGCGCTCAATTTAGCTCTCTAATCACGCAGAGAGTTTTGCACTGCAAATTCCTTTTGGCAGTTTTGCCTCCTTATAGCGTCTGGACGTTTGTGGACAATGTTCTTAGCTTTCGCTTATGTCCATGTGATACTCATGTCCTCATGTCCAAACGTCCGATCCTTCCTTTGAGTTCTGTGTGTGTGTGTGTGTTAAGAACATTTCGCCGAAAATGTGTCTGGCACGTTAAATGGGCTTTGGCTCAGGTAACTTGCAGTTCTAACCAGACAGTGCAACAAACACGAAACTACAACAACAACAACAACAAATATCATTGATCAATGGCTTAGGTCTTTGATACGTCCGCGATGGTTGGTGTTGTTGGTATAGTATGCATTTTGGGCTTTTTGCATTGCATCGTTTCGCATCGGCTTTTTGGTGGATGTCCCATGGAATGCTGTACCACCAGTTTCTCTATATATGCATCAATAAGGAGTTTCAACCAAACAGTTAAGAATCTAGAAGAAGCTTTAGAGGAGATCTTCAGCAACCTTTAACCTTTTCATGCTGCCCGCATTCTATCAACTATAGCTTTGAAAAGTAAGGTAATGCAAAAATAGTCTTGTATACCCTTTGAAGTTGTTTCGCAAAAAACAGCGTATACTATGTTCCTGGGAAAAAAATGTTGCACAACTTTACTACCTGAATACCATGGGCCAATAAGCGACGACAACGATCACAGCCAATCTACAGAGCTCCACCAAACAACACCATAGCTTCTGCCACATGTCGCACACCTCACTCCGCTTAGATTCATTAAGTGAAAAGTTTTAAAGTCTCAAATCTTTTCGCTTCATTCTGTTGCGGCTGCTCAGTGAATTTTATGGGCCGCGACTCAATTTTGCGTGTCTCAATGGAGAAGCTCCAAACAACGAAAGAGAAACACATTAGTCCTGAAGCTTTATTACAAATTATGCGTCGCCTACTGGCTCGTTCTCCTTTTTCTCAAAGGTTTTTAAAATATTTTGTTTCTGCTTTCGGAATTCATAAAGTTGTGTGCACAAGTGTCTGAATGTGTGTGTGTGTGTGTGTGCGTGTGTGTGTGTGTGTGTGTGTGTGCGTGTGTGTTGGGTGAGAGGTGCGCTATAAATGTAGATGTAGACCTCTTGCTGGCTGACTATGTGACGGCGCCGATAAGCGACACACACACACACACACACACACACACACATTCGCTGGCAGTGAAGAAGTTGAAGCAAAAAAAAAAAAAAGGCGCACAGATTTTTCTGTAGGGGCACAAATATGCAACGCAACTGGTTTATCAACTTGCATTTTGGCGCCAAAATTTCTGCAAATCTTTTTATCATGCCCTGCGCTTTGCACGCCCTTCGTGCCACACACGCACACACAGTACTATATTGAATGTATGCATGTATTTGGCATACCCTTTATGCATATAATTTTCAGTTTTATTGGACAAAATTAATTGGGCGCCAAGATAGAGGCATTAAAAGCCACTTCAATTCACAAACACACACGCACATACACAAGTGTGTGCAACAGTGTGTGTGTGTGAAATTTACTAATGAATTTGTTTGGAAAAAAAGCTTTCACTATTTAGTGATAAGATTTGATAAGGAATATTTGAATTTAAAATTGCTTTCTCACTTTGATGAAATGTTTCTTGGCAAACAGTTTAAGCCCCCCGTGATTAGTTCTAACGCCTCTTTTCTCTCGGTGTACTAGTGTGCGCACTGAGGGCATGCGTTAAACAGTTTCCTGTCTGATTATTTGCGGTCAGCCTGCAGCAAATTAGCAACAATGTTGCGCACACACCCAACGATAATGGATCGATAGATATATTGAAAAAAAACTATATAAAAAACCGAAAAAGAAACCAAACCACAGCTGGTTGGTTCCGTATGCGGTTTGCACTGGCTGCCAGGCAAACCGTAGATCCTTGACCATTGTGCTAGCAGATGAATAAAGCCATCAAAACCTGTAAAACGATAGATAGATTCCCTTTTGTGCATTCACTTGCTTCCTGTTCATATACTTATTCATCAATAAAGAGATTTACTACAGCGTTTCTTTTATTTTGCACACTCGGCCAATTAGTGGTGGTGGCCAGTGGCTGGTGGTGGTCCTTGCCAACAATATGTACCTGTCCGCAAAAACCAAACAAATTATGTGATTAACAAATATGAAAGATACCAGAACAAGGCGCTTTTGTTTGCACTGAAAAGGAACAGAGAGAGCGAGAATAAGAGGAAGAACTTGCTGCTTATCGGCGAACGCGTTTTTAGCGCTTAAACAAGCGCCCATTTGATAGAAAGAAGTTGTGGTATTATATATATATATATATATATATTTGTATATAGCAGCAACAGGGCCCTGCTGATATCAACAGGGTTCTGGTTTTTTTCTTCTTTCCTTTTAAATGCAATGCCCGCCACGGGCATCCCGTGGGAATAATAACAGAGTGAGCATTAACTCATGTTTAATATGCGTCCAACGTTCGCAGCACTTCCGAAAGCCGCCTTTTGAGTTATTTATGATGAGATGCTCGATTTCGATATTGCTGTCCAACAGCAAATTGAATCAGTTTATGCATTATGAAATATTAATATAAAGAGCTACTAACTTGGAATGAGGTCATTTGGGTTAAAGCAGGAGACATTAGAAACTGAACCCACAGGAAAACCGATAACCTTACAGCTTAGATAACTTGAGTATCTTTTGGAACAAATATGGCCCCCAACAGGGTAAACAGCAAGTAAATGCTGCCCCCCACCACAACAGCATTTAACGCTAAACGCTTGGCTAAAAATACAGAAAGAAAGAAAGAAAAAAAAGGAGCAAATCAAATGGCCGCAACGCCAACGCAAAGATGTGATGTGAGCGTGGTACATAGAAAAGATGCAGGACAAGTTTAAGAGCAACTCCCCAGAAACAAACACACACACACAACACAACAGAGTCGTGCACTTAGTTATATATACACACACACATACATACATATACGGGGATAGATACATGGAAAACTCGTATTTCTGCCGCCAAGCCGCAAAGGTCAATGCATTTAGTTAATGCACTACAAACTGCATGGGTGTGTTTGTGTGTGTGTGTGTGTGTTTGTGTTGGTTTGTTTATGTGTTTGTTTGGAGCTACAGCCCCCACACAGATGCGACAACGTTATTAATATAAAGCCGCCAGCCTACGCTGACAGCAACAGCTTCAGAGAATACCATTTGTAGAGATGCAACAGCAGCCCCATATGGCCCTTGCTCTAGCATCATGTATCTAAGGTTCAAGCAACTCTACACAGCTCCGTGGAGACTCGCAGATAGGCTGCCTTCTATTTAGTAACGGACAGTGGAGAATAGAAGTCGTTTGAAGTCGAGAGGAGTGAACTGTCCACCAAAGTCATATACTCTTATTCTTAAGCTTTGTTACACTTTTCATAACATATTAATAACACCCCCTCTGCTAGTGTATTGAAAGTTAAACGCGGGTGTCCAGTTAACGAAACCCTCGTCTCGAAACGCCGCCAATATTGTTGTCAATACAAATAAACATCATCATCTGATTATGAATTGGGTCTACAGCTGAAGCCCAGTTGGCTTCTAGGGTTTGGCAAAGGCAAACGCGCTTAGAATATTCCCACGGCAACAACAGTCGCCGTTTTGTTGCTAAACCAAAAAAAAATTTGAGAAAAATCACTAAAAACAAAACACGCGCAAATCCAAGAGATCCCAGAGACTAAGACCAGCCGGGCGGGCAGGCAAGAACATCTATAAACGCCGATTGGCAAATATTTAATTATGCTGCGTAAACTTTAAACAACTTGACAATTTCACACTCGCATGTGAAGATCACTAGGCAGCTAACTATCTATCTCTATCGCACTCACTGCCTCGCTTACTGTGTGTGTGTGTGTGTGTGTATGTCTATGGATCAGTTAATATTGTTTTATGATCTTTAAATATGCGCTACGCTTCTCTTCTCTCTGGTCTGGTGCTATTCGACTTGTTGGCTTTGTCGTTGTCGTCTGTGTCTGTGTGTGTGTGTGTGAACGTTGAGCCCTTGGTCCATGCCTTTAACGTTACCCGTTTCATTTCATTTCATTCCGCTTTTGGCGCTCTTTTTTTTGTTTTGTTGTATTGTATGTTCGACAACAAAGTAACAGCAGCAATAACAACAACAACAACAACAAACGTCTCCATAATGGAGCAATCTTCATGTATGTATTTTGTCTGCTTTGCCATCATTTTTTGCATATTCAAAATAACTTGGCACATATGACTGACGGCGCTGAGCGTTTCCGTTTGTCAGCTGGTTTCTCAACATTGCGAGACTTTTAGAACCTGATGCTGTGTCACAGCTTGGGGTAAATTCCTGTGCTGGATTTCGTGGAACGCACTTAGACGCAACGACAACAAACAATTGTTTAACTGGAAGAGAGGCGTTAACTATTCGCCTTACTCCTGCTAATAATATTTTTGTTTATTTTCTTATACAGCGTGAAGCTTTTGGAGCATTTCTTTGCTATTTGCTCGCTTGGGTGGTTTAGCTAGTATTGCTGATATTCATTTCTAATAACAGCTAATGTTGCGTCAATGAATCGAATAATTGGCGTTAGTGTTATCAACAGGAAAATAAATATGCTTTTGCTGTTGCTATTTATAAAGTGAACTAAGGGACTTTAAAGTGTGATAACAATATCGAAATATAATTCATTCATATGGAAATGTAAATAAATAGCATACAACTGAACTGATTTTGGATATCGGTTAAAGGCAGTTGCCTTAGGCTATCAAAGGCTATCATAATAACCAATTAACACTCTCTAAAAGGTCTCTGGTCTCTGTTAAGACCCATCATATCAGTATATAACACCATATGATACTCAAACATATCGCGCAATCTTTAAAACAAGACTACTATATACCATATATGTAGTATGTATTGTACATTTGTATCTGTAACTGCATCGCACACGTAGTAAGTAAGCAAGCACATACATACAGGCAACGCGTCCATCCATCTGTATCTTTAAGTACACTCGAAAGTCACGAAGCATTACAGATGCAAACAAGCTGAATGAATGCCGCAAAATACATAAATACAAAGTGCCTACAGTTTGTTTTCATTTAAATTGAAATTGAAGTCTTTGCACAGCATCCCACTAACTCCAGCTCAAACTAAAGCTTCGACTCGACTCCAGTCAAGGCGCCCCTCCATGGGGGGGGGGATGGGTCAATGAGAAGACGCCAGTGCCAAGACAAGACGCAGACTCATTGCAAACACGAAACATCTTCAAGATCTCAATGGAGACCAACTACAACGACGACGACAAAGTCAACGAGAAGGCGATTTTCATTGTTTTGTTTCGCTGTAATTCTCGCGCTTTGAAAATTGCATTACAAACAAAGGCAGAGGCAAAATAATAAGAACCACAACTTAAACTTTAAATCAAGCGACTTTCGAAATACCTCGTGAGATGTTTCACACAAGCTTTCTATATCCAAGTTGGTTTTTTTAAACAACCTAACCAATTTAGAACATTTATTCTTCATTTCATTTTAAATTCTAAGCTTTTTTTCCGGAATATATTTCCTAAATTTGCGTGTTAAGCTCCCTGCACACACACACATACACACACACTCACACAACCAACCAATACACCCGTTCTTCGTTTTGCGGCAAAGCATGCAAAGATTCCAATTCTGGACTGGACACACAGCTGTGGTGAAAGGGTATAAGAATCGCATGATGCCAATCCAATGCAGCTCCCAGTCTGCCTCTCTCTCTCTCTCTCTGTGCCTCTTGAAGACTGCCGCTTGGTAAAGCAAGCAAAAAGCATTTTGCTGTCCGAAGTCAAAGTGCGTTTCGCACCAATTCGCGCCGCTGGTGCGGCTGCTGATGATGTCGTTCTCCGGCCGGCCCGATAATCATTGCCAATGATGAGCTTTGAATTGAGACTCGCATGGCATTAATGATGCTGCCCCGCTTCGCTCATAATTATAATTACGTCTCCGGCACCGACACAACAACAACAACAACGACAACATCATTGATGCTTCTTTTTGCTGCCCCAAAGGCCTTGTCGTGAGCTGCTGGCAAAAGTTATGAGGGGAACACTGGTCCAAGGCTCTGGGATCTCTTCACATCTTCTCTGCTTTGATGATGAAGCACTGGAATTTCTTTAGCGCTTTGCAAATAACAAGCAATTGTCGTTGTCAATGTTCATTTCCGTTTAGCTCACTGTACGCCTACCCCCTTTGGCTGCTTTTGATGCCTTGCTTCAGAAGTGCGTGTTGGGTTAGGAAGCTTCTACTTAACAACTGGCTCATTATACTCTGTAAGTTTCGATAAGAGAATTAAGCTACAAGATTGGGAGATAAAAACTTCGTATTTGCTCTAAAGGTGAGACATCAGTCACACACAGGGTATCTCTTAGTCATGAACATGCAAATAGAATACACTTACATGTCATTAAGTACATTTGCCATGCTTTTTAAGTGATTTTTTGCCGCTTAGCCCAACAAAGTTATTTGCTAATGAGCGCTAATTGAGTTTAAAATGCATTTAAATGGTCAAAATGCAAGCAGCATTTTTTTTTTCGGTAAGCCGTTATATGCCACAATTTCTTTCCTTTCATTGAGCCGACCGCACGCATTTCTTTAAATGAAATTTAACAAAACTAAAGCCGCATTACATAGCTATAGAAAGAGAGAGCGGCAGCTGTCAGTCACTTGGCTTGAAATACGTGACTGTTGATGGCAAGAACTCCCCAATTGTGAAGAAAAACAAACCACAGGCGCTGACAAAACTGCCACAATTTGTTACAACGAGCCCCCGCACTTCGCCAACACACACACACACACACACACACACACACACACACACACACACACACACACATACACTCTAACTCTATATATAGATACAAAGATACACAGGGGAGTTGGAGGGAGAGAAAAGCCACTTCCGGCTGTGGCGCGTGCTCAAAACACACTTGAAAAACTTGAAATGAAAATCAAACTAATTTTTTGGTAATTACAGTCAACGACCGCCCAAAACAAAATGTAAGCAAAAAAACAAAAAACCAGATATAGAATACAAAAATAAAACAACTCTACAGCCTCTGGCGGCTTTTCATAAATTATTAAACTTTAATGACGTCACTGACATTTATAGCTGCGCCGAAAGAAAGCTGGCAAAATAGGTCAAGTAGCCGGGCTAATGACGACGCAGCCTCCGGCGGTTGCCCAAGGGTCTAATTCGCATAAATCACAAATGAAAATAAAAATGTCCAAAATAAGTGTCCACAAAGAGGGCACACACACAAACACACACACTTAAGGAACCGCGGTCCACTCCAAAAGAAATGACTGATCCTGAGCTGATTTCAAATGCAAATGATGCAAAATGTTGATTGTTCTTAGGGTAGTGCAAGGCGCAGCTTTTCTTCATGGCTATTTGATTGCATTGTGTACGCTAATCGCGAGTGTCCCGCCTGTCCATTGCATCCTTTGTGCACGGTCATTAGCCGCATCTATGACCATGACCCGCGCGGACAGATGCTGTATAAGATGCTGATGCTGCTCTCCTGCCTGACTTAACATCTTTCCCAGCCTCGTAAATTCATTTGTTGCAACCCCTTCACGGGCAATCAAATGTTGCCAATCGAGTATGGGACAAGCCGTGGTCCAGTTACCATTTTTCCATCCTGCATGCAAATTAGAGTTGAACCCTTTTTTTGTTGGATTTGGGATATGTTTATTCAAACAACTCAACTCAACCCAAACTCAAAGCCAAACCCAAAACCTCGCGTGTTCATCATTAGAACAATTTTCGTGCGCTTTTTTAAGTGTTTTGTCCCGGAAAAGCGACAGCTTCAATTTGCATTCAAGCACAGAATGGAAAAAAAAGGAAAAGTGTCTTAAGCTGCTTTATGGGAATTACGAGCACATTTACATGCGCATGTCAAATGTTGGCCAGAAAACCGGGTCAAAGGTCGCTACAGCTTTCAAAGCATCAACGAAAGTTGTCTCAACTTTTTGATGTAAAAAGGCGGGATGCTTCCATTGTCAAGATATCCCATAAAAAGGGGCTGTCTTCGTTATTATTTTGGGCATAAAAACGGAATCGTTTGTTACAAAAAAACAAAAAAAAAACTATAAAATGGAAACAAATATAGATTGTTAGCTTAGCGGGGATAACGGTTTGACGGTTTTGTTTCGAACCAAACAATGATGAGCGTGTGAGCTGAAACAAATGGCAAATGTTTATGACGGTTTTTATATTTGCATCTGCAAGTTAAAAGTAACGAATAGTTACATCTTGTTACCATCAATTAAATTACATTTGAAGACTGACTCAATGGAAGCACTACCCCCATTTAATGCCAGTTTCACATGCTTCTTGTAACGCTTTTTGTATCAATTAGCCAAACCCTTAACAGCTCAATATGCTGTTGATGATCTCACAGGCAGCCCCTTATCCCTTTGTCGCTACGCCCGCTTCTTTGCCTCAAAGCCCAGCACAATATGAAGTCTTGCTACTTGAAGATCTTAATCATAAAACGCGCACAACACTCGTCCAGAAAGAAAGAAAACCAAAAAAAAAAAAACGACACCCCAACAATTTGAACAAACATTAAGATCTTTATATGCATATAGCCCAGACATACGCATATATAGCGTATATAATTGTAGTTGTGTAAAATTCATAGGCGCCTGTGGCACGCAGCGTCGCATAGACTGCAAGCTAATTAGACTAAATCATTAAGAAAACGAAACAAATTTAAATATGCCGAAATCTATTAAATGATCCAGCATAAATTTCAATTTATGACATACACGAACCACACAAAATCATAGAATCTAGAGCAAAATGAGGCCAAGCTCAGTGAAAGATGCAGAGAGAGTACAACGAACCAAAGGAACAATTCATATGAAATTTAAATAAAACTCTATAACGGTCGCAACTGCGCATCGAGCTTACCCCCAGAGCAGCTCAATGATGAAGTTGTCAAAGGGGAGCAGTAGCAGCAAACGGAGAACTTTTTTTTTTGAGCACTTGAGAAATCCGATAGCTCTATGAGCACTTAAGATTGCCGAGCTTGATGTTTGTTTGGCATTCTAATTGTATTGTTTGCCGCAGCCTCTCTTGCTTTCCGAGGTTCTGTCTATCGATTATATTATAGGGGTGGGCCAAAGAAAAGAGAACTACTCGTCTACTACTATTATTTACGAGCTGCTGTAAATGGGTTAGCGGCACGTAATATAGCGACAAGCATTTCCGATGTTTAATCACAACCTGCTAATGTCTATACACTTGGAGAAATACTTATACCTTTCATATAAGTAGACTTTGACCAAAAAATTCTAAAGCCCAAAACTTTTACTTAAAAAAAACTATACTTTTTGTTTTTACTTTTTCGATAAGAACATGAAGAGAACTTTATAAGGATTCTTAACAGGAGTTTTCTTCAAGTGTTTGTATTAAAACTACGCACTATCTTCCCATAGAACAAGTGAACGCTTCACATGGTTTAAATTGCGTTTTAAGGATGTCCCCTGTGAACTGTGAAGTGTCAGCACAGGTGGCTAATGTTCTATGGAGCAGGGAAAACTCCAAACAGATGCCAACAATCAAAACTAGTTTCGGTATTTCTTTTCCATATTTTTTTTTAACGACTATGCAAATGTTGAGTGCTGGCAATCGCTTGGGTTGCGTTTGTGCCTTTTAAGCATGGCTCATAAAGTATTTTAAAATATTCATTAATTTCGCTTTGGGCTGGTCGGGTTTGGCCTGGTCTGGGGCTGGGTCTGGGTCTGGGTGTTTTTCCCAAACGCAAAATATTCAAATGAGATTTTTCCAAGCGATTTTTTGCACTATACGCCTCTTTGTAGCGCCTGATAAGGGTATTGCGTTAGTAATTATTATGCAGCGTTGTGTTGTTTTTTTTTTGTGCCAAGGCGTCAAGTAAAAAATGCAACGTTACCCATCCATCTACGACCGACCCAAGCCCAATCCGAACCGACCCCTCCCAGGGGTGACAGCAAAAAAAAAACCAACGAGAAGAAGCAGTAGTAAAAAACAACACCAACAACGCGGCGTGTGAAATCTTTTGGTTTACTTAGCTACTCAATGCCAGCGCCGGCTGCCTTAAGATGGTGCTATTTCTGCCAAGGACCAAGAGATCATATCAAACAGACGAACAGAGCTGAGTTGTGTAGAGCAGGGTGTCGCTGTCAAGGGGTGGTGCCGGGTGGCCTGGCTGTGGAGTGACTGACTGTGCCAGGTTGGTTGTGTGTATGTGTGTGTGTTTTTTCTCAACTCTTTGATAGCTTTTTATGTTTTCTTTTGGATTGCAGCCGCTTCGTTGCATTCGCAATTTGTAGTTTGGGTATGCTTTTTGGGTTTAGGTTTAGGATTGGGTTGGGTTGGGTTGGATTCGGTATGTATTTTTTTATTATTTGGAGTATCATGATCATGACGTTGCACACAATAATGCAAACAACAACAACAAGAACAAAGCACACTGGAAAAACAAGCAAATAATGAAGCAAACTTATTTCTTTTTTTTACTTTTTTCTGACATGCATTGTACTTTTTTTCTAGACATCTTTCAAATTTTTTTTGTTTCTTAAGATCTGTTAGGGTTGTAGTCTTGCAGCAACTGCGCTTTATTACAAAACACTTGAAATTTTCAACATGAATTTACCCTTTTTTCTTATAATTTATAACATAATTTTGACTGCTTTTTTTTTTGGTTTTTTTTTTTGGTGTCATTGTAACACGGGACTATCAATGGCAAAGCGCCTGGGGCGGTAATTTTTCTTACAGGAGACATGTAAAGGAAAGAAAATGATAACAAAAAACCCAAGGTTTGGGTTTGAAAATGTTTTGTTCGCAATGGGATAAAAATTAGCTTAACAAAATGCTTTATTTGGATGGCAAAAGCGTGTTAGACGGCAAAAAGTCCTTAATAGAAAAAAACGAGAGTTTTTTTTTGTATTAAACATTTGAATTTGAATGTGTTTTTTTTTTTCAAAACGCCAGGGGCAACAAAGAAAGTTAGGCATAAAAAAAACAGCTTATAACACTCAATTTAAGCCATTTTTTTTTGGTAAGCTTTGAATAAGTTTTCAATTTAATGCGTAGAATAAATATAATTTGTAGTTTAAGTTAATAAGAAAATGCCGTTTCTTGATTTTTTTTAAGTTGGTTTGGGTAAAGTAGAATAGTTTTAGAATAAGAAAACTAATAATTGGCATGGTTAGAAAATATACATTGCTAATCAAGGGTTTCTTAACCCAAGACGTAGAAACATTCAGAAACAATATCTCATTTACTCAATCCCACATCAAGCCCACTGATCAAGCCCACAAACAGAGCTCATTAAAATCCATATTCAAGCAAAACAAGCGCCTCAAATTCAAATTGTAAATTGCGAGGCAAACAAATCGAAAATATCGAAATCAAGAAACGCAATAAATTATTTTGCCAAGGTATGCGAAAATCCAAGTAAATTCAATGCAAAAATCTTTAAATGCAAAACGAAGGGTGCCCATCAATGAATCGATGGGAAATCGTTGATCGAAGGATGCGAAAAATGCACCCCAAAAAAAAAAATAAAATCTTAAGCAGCTCGCCGTGGGCTTACCTAATCTTAGGCAAAAAAGGCTGAGTTTGAGTTATGGCCGGGTTTTGCTAGTACGTGAAAGGTATGCGAAATCATCAACATTGTTGTTGTGTTCTTTCTTGCTACTGCAGCAGCTTCAAGCAAATTGCAAAATTTGTGACGCATTCGAGAAAGTCTAGTTCCCCTTTCAAGGATCTTAGGGTGCATGGGAATGGGACGCGACATTAACCGTAATGTATGTTCAATAAATATTTGGTAATTAAATAAATAGCTAGCTAAAGGAGAAGAAAAAAACTGTAGCAGCTGTGCAGCTTTTCCTGGGCGCATGCGCGACCTTATTGCAGAGGGAGAGTGTTACAATTTCACTTTTTCTTTTCCTATCGTCGTGGGATTCCGAAGGGTTTCTGCTGATAGACATGGGAGCGTTTCGTAGAAGAGCACTGATATGGTTAGGGTTTAGTTATGGGTTTGTCTTCAAGTTTGAGTAATCGTGTGACGAATTTAGGAAGTTTAGGTGTACAAGGCTTGAGAACGTTGGCATATGATCCAAATATTTTATCTTGTTTTAAAACTTAACCTAATTTAACACCTCTTTAAACCAAAAATTCTAAACCGTTACATTTCTTGTATCGATCGAAAACTTGCACAATGCACTTAAGTTTTATACATTTATAGGGCGTTGCTCTTCGTTGCCATTCAAGCCGAATTAATGCCGCTTTTCAGTGACACCGAAGGGTAATCATATAGGAAATATGAATGTGTTCAAAATGCACGTTTATCATTATGCGAATCGAGAGTGGTAACCTCCGCCCTCTGTTACTTTATTCCTGTGGCACTGCACAAAGATGGTGTGCCACGCCCATTTTGACATTCACTGGCATCTCCTGTGACTTTAACCAATTTTTGCACAATTACCCTACAATCGATGCTTTCTCCGCAAATCAATTGCAAAAAAACACAAACACAAACCCCATGACACATTGCATGGCAATCCGAACCCGAACCCGAACCTGATGGAACGAACCTTACCCTACCTTATCCAACCTTATTCTACCTTACTCAACCTTGCCACACCCGGAGAGTTCCACACACACACACATACACAAAGGGGTAAGGAAATATTGTAGTCTGGGCAAGTAGGGTCGAAACCAAAAGACGTTTGCAACAAATCTTCTTTCCTCTAGGCATATATGGATGAATAAGTACATTTTTTTAGAACGAGTATAGGAAGTAAAGAAGCAGGAGAATGGGGAGTAGGGGGTAAACCAAAGGGATTTAATTGCATTTTTTAGCGCGCGCGCTCATTGCGAAAAATTTTTCAGCTGTGCCTCAGCTGGTTCAACTCAACTCCGAAGCATTGATAGGGTCGAGAATCGGGTTCGTTTTTTGGGTTCGAGGTCGAACGATCGATCGATCGATTTGGCAACTGCGCCGCAACAGTTAGCAACGCTTCGTTGCCTCAACCTCAGCCACATCTTGAGATCTGTGCTCTTGCATTGTCATGTTAATGTTGCGAAATGTGAATTTGATTGCCTCCTGCCGTAGATCAATAAATGCACTAATGAGCTAAAAAGGGTTACCCTGTCTGTTGTCAATACGATATTTCGCAAAGCCTATTTGCATTTTCACTATTTTCCTTTATCGAGTTTGCATTTTCCGTTTCGTTGGCGCTGAATGCCGCGTGTGCCAGGCATTTTCACGATGCTGCTCTAAGTTCCAAGGATCCCGTTGTGAAAGCTGTTTTACATTTAAATATTTGGCTCATGTTGAGCTGAATGCCCTTAAGGCGTTTTAAGTTGCTTACTTGGTAGCAGTTTTAATTGGTTTGAAGTTTTACGCTTATTTGCATTTTCATAGAAAATGACTAATAGATGCTGACAGGCCCGGAACTTTGATGCTTTGATTAGGCAAGTTCATTGTTTGGTATGAAAAGTGTTGGCAAGTTGGCGGGCGGCCTATTCTTTGGCTTATTAGGGGCGGCTGCTGTGTTTTCCACAATAAAAACTCATTTGTGGACAAGTTAATAATGCAATTAACCTGCTGGGTATGAATTTGAATAATCTAAAGACATTTCTTTTTAGATTCAATGGAAACAAAAATAGGTGGGTCGACTAATTTGAACCTATTTTCGCGCCTTAAAATTCCCTTTAATCACACACACTTAATTGGCTACGACGTCTGCTCCAACGAGCAGCTTGCAAAACCGCATGAACAATGCCAAAATAATTAGCTGCTATTGATGGTCAATGGCCAGGCGACATCCTTTTTGGCATCCTTCGGGGCGTGACACGTCACAATATGTGCACAAACGCCCCTGCAAATCTTCAGAGTAATAGAGAGAGAAAAAGGAAGAAAGTCAACCCAAGAAAAAATAGAAACAAACCTGGGGAGAACCTCGATTGCAGTTTATAAATGATATTTTCTGGCGCACACAGTCCACAAGGACTCGCTAGATTATCAATGACAAGCAGCCGGCACTGTTGCAGCTTCATAATTTTTAAAATTCTTGTCCTAACTGCAAACACAACAACAATAACAATTTGCAGAGTGCAGCAGCTGCCACATAAATGAACTCAAGAAAGTCTGAGTTGAACTGAGGTTGCTGCCCCCCCAAGGAAACGCGCCCGAGTCCTTTTAATTTATTGATAGCGTCTTGTGTGTGTGTGTGTGGCTGTCTGTGTGTTTTTGCATTGCATTGTGCGATTCTTGCACTTTTTGACTGCTTATCACTTTTCATGCTGCTCAACTTTGGTTGGGTTTTTTTTTCTTATTTTTTCAAGATATTTTTTGTTAAGATTTTTGCATTTGCGCGCATTTCTACAGTTTAAAAAGCACCACCGGCTGCTGCTGCTGCTGCTGCTGCTGCTTCGACTGCCTTGGCACCACCTTCCTGGAGGATGAGGACGTCATCGTCACCCCAATTTAGTTGCTACCCATAGCCAACTTCCCATTATTCTCCCTGTTTGTGTTTTGTGTATTGCCATTGCCATTGCCATTGCCATTGCCTTCTCGCTTTGCTTGGCTTGCCTTGCCTGTTTTCGTTTGTGTCCTTACGTCCTTGCTTGATTTTTTTTTTTTCCTTCGTTTTTGTTTCTTCTTGTTTTGTTGCGTGTGCATTTGCCGCATGTAGCTCGCGCCAAGAAAACGCATATGCCACCTCGATCGCCCATAAGTAATCCTGCTCCTTGCCAGACACACACACATACACACACACAGTCGCATGCAATCGCATTTGAAATGAAGCAAAAATTTAATGAAACGTGGCGAGGAGCAGGAAAAACTCTCCAAGTCTGCCGTGCTGCTATTAAGCAGCTGCCTGGCTGGCTGGCTGGCCAAAGGAGGGTTCAACTTAATGCTCAAGCATTCGTATATGTACTAGAGTAAAGCACCACTACCAACACCACCACCACCACCACCCGATCAATCGTCTAATACCACTGCACACACAAAACCAACAACACCAACAACAAGAAGAACAACATGCAACATTGAAATGCATTATTCATAGGGGGTTCTCCTTTGCCAGCACCCAAGTGTAAGTAGCAGACAGTTGTCAGTACTTTATATAAATAAACGGAAGAAGACGAAGCCATTGCGGCGTGACAATGACCCCAATGTTATTAATATGGCTGTTGAAACTCGAGTTCCGTTAGAGGGAGGTAGAATTCCAAACATTATCATATCAAATGCATATGCATAAGATGTGGGGCACATAGATAATAAATACATATGTTAAAATATCATTTTGACTATCTTGAGCATACATAAAATAAAAAAATAAAAAAAACAGTTCGTTGAACTTCCTTAGCATGTGCCATATAGATATCTAGTATTCCTAGAAGGTAATAAAAGGGTAGATACCAAGAAATATATAGAGTAAACACTAGCACTTTCATACTAGATTTCCTAACATTGGTAGGCTTGGAAACTTTAAGCAACTTTGTATAGTTTTATTTACCTAATCGTTTAAGAAACAAATCGAAAATTTATTGAAAAACCGAACGCTATGTCTGACGACGAATCGTATTCGTATGAACCAGAGGTTGAGGCAACCTACACGGATACCGAAACTGAGGAAGCTTTGAAGTTCATTAAGGAAAACAATTTGCCCATGTCAGATTTACTCTATGCACTGCGATATGTACGCATTGGAAATCGTGATACAACACTGGATGATAAGTTTACGGATATCGAGAAACGTTTGAAAAAGTTGCGCAATAAGAATATTGTTTTTGTTAAGCCACCGTCCTCGGATGATGAAGACTTAAAATAATGTATATAATAAATGAAATACCAGAATCAAGGTCCTTCAAAGTCTCTTGTTTTTTCAAGTCAACAAACCAACTGCCAGTGACTAATAATATTTATAGATGTTCATTTACATACGAAATGCAAGGAAGTTTTCACCTTGAGATCCATTAAGTATTTATGAATTGAAGCTAAACACATATTTTCAAATTAAAGTCAATTATGCAAAAGCCTTCCGATCAAATGGACAAACACTAAAAGTTCAATCAGCTTATACGAGCTGTAAATGTGGAGCTAGTTACCAACCCTTAGCCTAGGTCAGTTAATTAACTAACACTGCACTTGGCAAGTATTGCTAAGCTATAAAATAACATTGGGGATAAGAAGAACCCCTTCTTATGGCTAAACCCAAGGCATTTAGCGCACTTACCAAATTTGTCAGTCACCGATAAGGTTTTGTTATTCCCGTTTGCCCCAGTCGCAAAGCATTAAAACGGCACAAAATATGGGACAGATGTTTGCCTTCTCTAGGTTCTTTTTTTTTTACTCTGCTATGGCTTGTGCCAAGCGAAGTTGAAGGTGTCGAGAGTCAGAGGTGGTGGTGGTGGTGGTGGTGTCGGCGGCAATAGCGCCGGCTGCTTGGACCTAGACATAAGAAGAGCTGTCCTCATTTAGCTTGCTGTTATAGTTTTTCTTAAAGAAAAGAAGAAAAACCCCGCGCGCTTTGGCACGAGCTAAGAGTGCCCGAAAGGTAGTATGATCAGCTGTGGAACGAACGTAGGGGGATGAAATATATATATGTATACCAGGTGACAGCAGCAGCGGCAGCAGCGACGTCAACGTCAACGTCGAACAACTACCCCTAAAGACAAGCAGCTAAGGCGAATGTCTTGAGTTCGTAGCGCATTGGAAATTGTGCAAAATCGATTACAATGATTGCATTTGGCGACAGCGACGACGACGACGACAACGGAAGAAGGAACAAGGAAGGGAGTCCCTGCCAATGCTGTTGCCGCTGTAAGTGTTGCCCTGCTTTGCAGTGTAAGAAACAATGAGTGTGCGCCGGAAGAATAATGGCATTAACATTGGCTGCAACAGCAGCAGCAGCAGGATCGAAAAGCGGGACTGAGTACGGGGCCCGGTGTTGCACTGATTTGCTTTGTTGTTGCGCATTGTTGATTTCTTGATTTTGTTCTTTCGACAATTTTGCACACACACACACGCAGATTGCGCAATGATTGCAGCTCCTTGGATAATGTCCTGCCTGGTAATTTATATGATTTTTGCAGGGACATTTAGGTTCTGTCTGTTGTCTCGTGCCGCCCCAGGCCCGGTGCGTCCAACAATGCCAATGCGGTCAATCGCTTGCCGTTCTGTTGCACAAATTTGCCTATTGTCGCCGCCCTGCTGGCCATCAAATGCTCTTCGAAATCTTGAAGAAAATATATTACATTTTGATCGAAGTCACAGCTGCGCCGTTGAGTTTGTTTAGATTTGGGTACAGAGAAGGCAGAGAAAAGAAATAATAATTTATTCGATAGTCAGGCGATCTTACTGCTTACGCTAAACTAGTTTTCATACATTGTCAAGTTTTTTTTGTCTTCCAATTACAACCGCAACTGCAGCCAACAGTTGTAGGATAAAGCTTTAGCAGCTGCTGTTTTGTAGCTCGTGCCCCGTTATATGATTTATGTCACCCATGTAATCAGGAACATTGTGCATTGATTAAGCTAGCAGTTCATTGACTGTGACACAGCCAGCTGCAGCCCTCAACTCAATATAAACAACAACAACAACGAACGAGCAGCAGCAGCAGCAGCAGCATCACCACCAAAGCGGTATCATCAACGGCAGCGAACTCGAATCAAAATCATAGGCCACCAGCATGAGCTCGAGAGCCAGCCAGCACCTGCCTGTTACAACTTACAGGGGCCCGTGCCATATACAATATTATTTCCTGGGGGTTGTAAGCAGAACCACCCCAAAACGATGGCAAATGTACCACCAGCTACAGCTACCAGCCACGACTACCATGGCCAGACACCAGCACCACCCTCTGGCTTTTTGGCTATACTCGCGCAGCCGTTAGATTCTCACAAAAACGCTTGAGCGAGTATAAATGTATCCTGGGCGCAGGACAATGCTGGTTTGCGCACTGTACTTGCCAGTTTGCAGTTTGTCTGCACAAACAACAGCACCACCACCACCACCATAAGGATCAGGATCAGGAGCAATTAAGCCATTTGCGGAAATGGCGTCCACTTGTTTTCATTTCGCTTCAAGGGGCGCTCAACCACCCCTGTTAATGTGCGCAGGATTCAAAGCGCACGTGCGACAGCGCCTGCGCCACACTTTCGCGTATTTCAATTTGTAAAAGGATCTACTCAAACACACACACACACACACACACATGAGGCACACCCTCTACAAACGTTCGTTGATATCCTGATGCCGGCATAACAATGCCAATGTTAATGCAAATACAAACGCATCCTTTCAATTTTACAAGGTCCTTTTGTAACGCTGTTTATTAACAATTTTTGGCTAAATATTTCAAATGCAGCTCATGCGGGCGCTCCTTTTCTAGCACGCTCGCATTTCCCTATTCTAATGGAAAATTGTATCCGGCACACGTGCCAATTGAAAGGATCTAAGCTGTGCTACAATATCCTCTTTTTTTTCGTTGGGCGTGAAGGTGTATTTCAATATTTTTGCATATGATTGAAGGTGTTTGGTTGAAATAGGGGGCCAACACTGATGAATGGTAGTAAAGGTTTTTACAGAATCTAAACTTACTTTACAGAAACCTTTAGTAACGACAAAAACCTCTTTCTTATCTCTGATGTGTTAGGAAAAACTAAAATTCTATTTTTCAAATTAAACAATAAATATCGTTAGATAAAATCAGTTAACATATGAATGTTTATGAATGTTTCCTCACCTAACCAAAACGAAGGCAACTAATCTGGGAAAAACTATTCAACACCTTCTTTAGAATTGACCGCTGAAAAAGGCGTAACTGTTTTTCCACAGAAAACTATTCGTTAAAGACTTAACTGTTTGGTTCTATGGGCATTGGATTGTTTAAGGTGAGAGATAGTAGCAATAAGAAAGGATTATAATTACATTACAATATGCTTTTGCAGAACGTCTGCTAGATTATGCCAATTAATGGGGCTCTGTGTCAGAAAACTGAACTTCTGGCTCAACAAAATCAGTTACTCGCCACTAGGCATTCCACAATTTCTGTATCTGACAGATACACAGACAAAAAAACAAAACAAAACCAAAAAAAAATACCATGCAAACGAAGTTATTTTTAAGAAATTCAAACCTGCATTGAGTGAATTATGAGCCAGAGCACTGTCAAGGCTATGTCGGACGGCTTGCTACACACACACGCTGCGAACGGAGAACGCAGAACGGGGAGTCCGCAGTAGGAATAGGTGTGATCGAGAGGAAGAAGCAAAAAAAAAAAACGAAGAAGGCAACACCTTACACGATGCACAGAACAGGTTGCAACACGGCTCAAACAATAGGTAGATAAACTCACGTACTTATAATCGTTGTTGTTGTTGTTGTTGTTGTTACGTTTCTAACATTTTTCGAAAGGAAAGAAACGAAAGAAGAAAAAAATCTGCGCAATCTGCTTTGGTATGCACGGGCTAACAGTGGCTGTCAATATGAACTCTTGGACTCGAAGCACCGCCCAATGATGACGAAGGCAAAGGCAATGATCATGATGAAGATGAAGATCGTGGCAATGACTAGAAAATATTGCCTTTCCTAAGAAGGATTTGTGTCAGCAAACGTGACTTGAATGTGTGTGCGATTGTTGATCCTTTTGTGTGTCTATTGTTTGAATTGTTAATTACGGCTTGGATCAACGTACACTCCTTTGAGCCAAGCCGTGCACACAGGTTGGATGCCAACAACAACAACAACAGGAATCTTCTTTGTTTTCTCACTCTTTTTGCCTAAATTTGTTTGTAGGCATTTTTAGCGGTAATTTGGGAATTAGTTTTTAAAATTTTTTTCATATTTCCTATATAGTATTGCTTATCGACGTTACGCCCACACCAAACCACACCGCACCACCCGTAACCCAGCGCCACACTGTGCGTAGGCGTGTCAGCGTTGACAACTGCTAACAATGACTTCATTTGTTCATTTTCTGGGCTCAACAACATCTTGCAGATTAATATTGCACACATATGGCCAGTTGTTAAAGCTAAATTTATATGTATGATGATGGATCGTCGCATTGAGCTGTACTTGTCAGTGTACTCGATGATTGTGTTTCGTGTATTTCGTCATTTGTCTTTGCCACAATGTGTTGAATGTGCAATTTGCTAGCCATTAAGACAAGATTCTTGATGTTCTAGCTAAGATTATTGTAATCTTCTAATGAGTTTGTGCAAGTAGAATTCTAAGTAAGCATCTTTAAAGATATAACTCATTTAAGATCTTAACAAATCTACTCTAGGTTCTTGATTACTTGCTTAACCCCCCCACCACTCCTTTCAACACATACTTTATTCATTGCAAATTGAAACCGATGTGAATGCATTAAGGATCGACATGGACCATTTGTGATCAACGAAAGTGGCGTAGAAAGTTTCCATCCCACGGTTAACAGAAATGCACCCATGTCACATAAATAAAATTTGTATATGCGATTAAATTCACTTTTGAAATTCAATCGTAATGTCAGTCTGTCTGTCAGTATTCGGTTCGGTTCGGTCGATTGCATCCCTAACCCTCCCAACAGGGACGAGCCACAGCTTGAGCTGTGATAGACAAAATCTTGTCATAACTTTGATGTTGTTAAGTAAAACAAAGCAATTGCTGTCTATGTATATGGCCCCTTAAGGTAAGGCAACATTCTTAGCCCGTCTGAGAATGGGAATCCTGCAAAATTTGCCTACTTACCAAAACGAGGGGTGCGAAAAGATCGCAGCTGGCAACTTGAGTTGCTGACTGGGGCATAAACGAAAGCGAGTTGGGATTATGCAACAACAGACAACACACACACACACACCGCATCGATGCCATCTAATGTGCTGTGTAATTCTTGAAGACATTGAAAAATTGCTGGACCAAGAGACATCATCTTAAATGCACTCTGACTGTGGTTTATACATAACTGATTTGACTGATTTTCGTGTGCTTAAATTGCGTTGTTTCGTCAATGAAATATGGCCTGGCTGTCCGGTATTCTAAGAATAATCTAACATAAAAAACAAAACTGCGCGTTAGTCAAGATGAAGATCCAAATCGGCTTTCAACAGAGATTCATGAATGAAATGCCCGATCGACGGACAGAAAACCATTGTTCCGGATCTGGTCAGGGGCAAAGGGTTGCTCTGCGAATGTAACGCGATAAGATCGGCACATCAATCCACAAAATAAAAAAAAAAATAAAAAGTAATGAAAGGATATGCTATCCTTAAGAATTTTAATCAATTAATTACATGCTGTGTTTACACACACGAACAAGGGATATAAAGGATTGGCCGCCCGGCAAGGGTTGAGGCTGCGCTTTGATTAATTCCAACATATATCCCAAGGCAATCTATAGATTGGCTGCACTATGATATTGTGGTCTAGAGATCCCAGGAGAAGGAAATTGCATTACTTAAAATGAACTGACCAGCGGTCAGCGAGATTCGTGGGTCAGTCGCGTGTCTATTATTAATATGCAAACATAAACATTGACCATTTGGTCAAGAGAGAACAATAGAAACAAAAAGGGTTACAAAAACTCAACTCATCCATGCTAAAACTGACAGAAGTCATTGATCTTGTCCAGAAAATTAACATAATTTGATTACACGATATTATTTAAACTATTTTACGAACAAGGTTTTGTCTTAAACAGCCAAGAAAGTAAAGAAGAAGATTCTAGGCACTTGACAAGCAAAAAGTATAAATTAAATTTCCTGCTGTGTGGGAACCAAAATGCTGTGCAACATGTGACAATAACACAATTTTTGCACTGCCTGCCTCGATTGTTATTGAATGTCTGTCGGCCACTTGTTGTTTTTTTTTTTTTTTTTGTGACCCAAATTGTTGTGCGAAAACAATAAGGAAAAACCCAAAAGCCAATGAGTGGCAATGTGTTGAGCACAAGGCGCAGTGGCAGAAACACTTGAGCCAGGACAATGCCACTATTCTAATTATATAGAAAATTGCAAGCAAAACACAAACTAATTGTTAATACACTGCCAATTCTGGCTAGCTCAAGCGGTAGGGGTCGGGTGCAGAGCCTGGGAAACGCTCAAGTGGCACAAACAGTAAAATGCAACATGCCAAACAGATGAACCGTATGTCAAGCCTTATCGCCTTCTATGGCCCAGTAACCTTAACAAAATGTGACACTAATATGCTCCCCAAGCATATCAGAAATTCAAAATTGAAATGCGCGCAAAATTAGCGCAGCACTCATAAAAATGGCAATAATAAAACATTAAGCAAACAAATCGAAATAGCGCCGATTCGTTTCGTTGTGGCGAAGTTTGAATACCCTAGCATAGGAAAGCTTAAGATTTGTTTTGTTGAAAGTTTATTTAACCAAGTTATATAAGTTTTTTAAGTTATCCATACTAGAATCTATTTTATAGTACTTTCAGCAAAGCCAAAGGAACCATTTAAAAATAATATTACCTGCCACAGTATATAGAATATTTTTTAGAAAAAAATATCTAAGCATGTCAAGAACATTGTATGCTCATTAAAAAGCAACAACTACATCAACAACAACAAACTATAGCTTCCCCACACTCCCACATCACCAAACCATTTACCCACATTTATACATACATACAATACTAACTTTTGTTGTGCTGCTGAGTCGAGCAATGTTGATTAGTACTTCCTCCTGAAGCTGCCATATCATTATTCTACACACACACACACACACACACACACATACATACGTATGTATATAGTCTATGTATTCAGTCGTATAACTGCCATACGACTATTTGCTTTGAGCTGCGCAAACAATGCAAGAAATGTCGTTTGGGAACTTGACAAAATGAGAAAGAGAGAGGGAGCTTGGGAGCAAGCAGCTCAGCTTATCAGTTGTTCAGCGCGAGCAGTGGCCGTTAGAAGTCACAATCATAACAATGAATGGCATCAGGTTTGCTCTCTTTTTTTTACTTTTTGCCTTTTCTCTTTTCTTTTGCTGGGCAATGTAACGCTTTGATGGGGACTGAAATGCAAATATATATGCAGGCAGGCATTGAAGAATTTCAGGTGTTCTTTCCGGTGCTAGAGCAAAAGCTGGAATGTGTTGGAATACCGATGAACTAACGGTAAAAGTTAAAGATTGTTCCAGGCATTAAAATGTTAGGTTATGTTTGTTTACTTGCAAAATATTAACAGAAATTAATCGATAAGCTATTATGAAAGTGCAGACTTTGTCACGTGCACAGTATATATTTATATATGTATGTATTTGTGTATATATAGTATATAAATTACTTTGCCTTTTGGTGCAGAGCTTTAACAGCGGCACATTTAAACTCTGAACCCGGCAATTGATTGCCGGAGAGAAAGCTTCATTTGGTGAATGGTCGTGTGAGTGAATGAATGTCGTTCTCTAACATCGAAATGAATTGCTTATTTTGACATTTATTAAAGCTTTAAATAAAATTTATGCAGAGAATCAATTAGTGGCTGTGCGTTTGACTGTGTGTGTGTGTGTTGGACTGTGGTAGTTAAACTCATATGCGGGCAACAGGGGGACCCAAGAATCGGGTGGTCGCCAATGGACAGCCAGTCGAAGGCACAGAGGAAACGTTGGAACACGCACAACGCAACGCAACGCAACGCAGCGCAGCAAAAAGTCAAGTAAAGAAAAAATATTTCTCACAATCCGTTTGTAGACAAGGCGCACAAGGAGAATCAAGAACTTGGCAAAAGGCAAGAAAATAGCAACAACAACAGAAAAACGCGGCGCTGGCCAAAGCGAAGGCAAAAAGACAAACGTCGAATAACAACAACAACAACAACAATGCACATAATCAGAGGAGCGACAAAGACTGCAAGAAATCACAGCAGCGACTGCAGCAGCAGCGGCAGCAGCAGCAGTAGACTCAAAGATAAACAGGCTCACAGACAGCCAGTTACAAATACACATGTAGCTTAAACACAAACATACATATATAAATATATATCTTGCTGCTGTCTGCACTCAAGTCCTGCACATACACACACACGCTAATAGTTTACTCTCACACTGACACACATATACATACAGCGACAACGTTGTTTTGGCGCAAAAATCAAAACGCGTTTCCCTCTCTGCACTCTCATTCTCATGCTCTTCACCTACTTCTTCTTCATCATGCACATCTTGGACTGCAAGAAATCTCAGCGCCCGCTATGACTTCTTCCCCCTCTTCCACACGCTAACGCAACACACACACACAACGAAAAACTCACAGTTGTTTTTGTTGTTGGGCTCGTGTTAAGGAATTTGCGCGCGCGCGTTGTCCTCGTTCCCGTTCCTCTCCTGCTCGTGACACACACATACCACAAGAACAGCAGGACTAATTTCTTGCTACGTTGTGTGCATGTCCTTCGTTCTTCGCACAATCAGCTGACTGAACATATGTATTGAGCGCAGGCAGGCACACAGGCAAAAGGAGAACAGGATTGCGCCTGAGAACTGAAACGGGACCGAGGGTCATTCCCCGCACCTATCCTTTTCTAACTGTTTGTCCTGTGTGCGTTTTGTTGTTGTTTCTCGTCTTTACTTTGTGCGCATTCTGTCTGATCAGCATTTGTCTATGTTACGCTGCTTCTTATGTACAAATTGTACATATCGTGATTTCCCCTCCATATCGATCGATCACTCACGTGGAGTTGGATTAGCCCAAATTCTGAGCGAAGTTCAAATACCTTCAACGCGAAATGCCTGTCAACACCTTTGTCAATCTCCAATTCAAATTGCACTTACTTTGCCTACCATGTGGGCGTCAAACAAATATTGACTCAGACAAACGTACAGTGGCATAATCAATAGAAACTTTTAAAATATTACTTACATTCACAGCAAGCGTTTTTCTCCATAGTATTGCCCTTTTATAACACAATTTAATTTTGTCAATTCGCGCATAAGATTTTGTTGTGATGTTCCCACTGTGCAGATTTATATACACACAAATACATGTACATTTGTATGTGCTGTCGGCATGCAAATGTATTAAATGCTCATAATTTACCTATCCATCAAATTCTTCTATCTGCGATTTATTGCACACTAATTGCACGCCGCTCCTCTCGCTCATTTTTTCTCTCTTCTCGACGTTGCCAGGCAAAACTTTTGTATGCACATCTTGCCCAGCACCGCCCTAAGTGCCGAACACACACACGCACTAACACTAAAACACACACACTATCACAACCTCAGCCCGCAACGCCCAAGAAGCTTGTTGGCTTTCGCGCGCGCGCGTAAAAGTATCTCAAACACTTTTTATACAATTTTTTGCACACTTTTTTATGTCGCCGTCGACGTCAGGCGCTTAAAAAAAAAAAACAAAAACAAAAAAAAGCACACAGCCAAATCTCAGACCTTACTTCTTGGAATTTCGATTTACAATTTAGTTCTTCACGTTGTTCATTCCATTTTTCGCTTTTTTTTTGGAAGTTTATTCTGCTGCTGCTGCTGCTCCCGCTGCTATTGTTGTGCTCCATTCCCATTCACGTTGTTACTGCAATTTCATAGTATCGATGCTTGTGTTAGTGTGCAGCCTATTCTTTGCTCGCAATCAAATTCACTCGCTACGCGTTTGTGTGTGTGTGAGAGAGTATTTTTTTTGCATATATTTTTTGATTTCTTAGTTTGCCCTTTTTGTGTTCTGTCTTCGTCTTTGTCGCCGCACCGTGGTATGCGAATTATTTCTTACGAATGGTTATTAAATGCGATAAATTGAATGAATAAAATGAATACGCACACAATTAAGTGCTTCGTTTTATATGTTAATAACTAAGCTTTATTAAATAATATTGTAAGATCACATTGAGTTTGGCTCCACTGTGTAACACTATGAATGAGTTTTAGTTTTTTCATTTATCTTTTGCATGTTTCTTAACTTGTTCAAAACCACTTTATGATTTCAGCGTCCTTTTTTATTTCATTTGTTGTTTATTCTTTCAAAAAAGATGATCCTCTTCCTGCAGCAGCACAAAAGCCCAATAGCAAATTCAAGAGAATGAAACCGTAGCTCATTTAGCTTTAAGCGAATTGTTGCTGTGGCCAACAACGCAAAGCTGAAATCATTTACTTTGCCATATGATGTGCATTGTGTAGTATAAATGATGTCGCGCTGTGGTTGCCGCCGAATATAGTTGTTTTGTCTTGTTGTTGTTGCTTTGCTGTGCATTTGTGTGCTTGAATTTGCCTGCTAAGGAATTCACCAAGTCTTTACACTGGTATACCCATGGGTGCCGTCCGCTCTACTGCTCCCCCTTTGCCGTGCATGGCACGACTCCCGCAGGGCCTGCAACACAAACACACACACACACATACATATACGAATTCCATATGTGACTCGATTTTTGCTTTAACTTTGCCGCGACTGCCCACACACACGCACACATGCATAAAGCGCTGCTCATTTAACGACATTGGCGTCTACGTCTGCAAAACACAAAAGAACCACGCCCCGCTCCACCTCCCCTAAAGTAAAAAGAGCAGTGTCGATCATATGACTGCGACTACGACTACCTGCTGATGATGCTCAGAGCAGGGGGTGTACAAGCGGGCGGGGAAGGCGTCGCGGAATGCGTGGATCTCACATTATTACCTGCGAACGACACAATCGATGCCGCACAACCACGACCGATTCCATCGACGTCTTCGTCTCCAACTTCGTCCGCCTCTTGAATTTCGCTTAAAGATTTTGCACGATGCCCAAAGTCGCAGGCTCTCTGTGGTCCCAGCCATTCAGTTGCAACGTAAATCACATGTGTTTTTGCTTGTTCGTTCGCTTCGGCACCACTCGGCCCCCAAATCGGGTCCCACCCGACGGTCGGATTGAACGACGCGCTTCGCGCTATAAAAGCTCGCGCGCCAAAATTTGCGCCTTCAATCGTGCTCTGGCCACGCATCGGGTAGGGGAAATTTAACAGAGATCTACCTGTTGCATTGGCACTGGTCACTCACTCGCTTATTGCATTGCATCGCTCCAACTGCAGAGATTTTTCCGATCTTTTCTATCCCACTTTTGTTTATGTTATTGCAATCGGGATATGGGAATAGGAAAATTGTAGAATACATAAAATATGTAGCTCCTGCTCCCGCTCCTGCTCTGGCTTTGACTCTGGCTGTGGTTCTGGCTCTGGCTCTCTTGCTCTTGCTGGTATTTCTTCAATTCCTGCTTCTACTCCTGCTCCTGCCAATGTACTTGGTGCTGCTCGCACAAAAGAGCAGCGACGTCGACAGCAGAGTGTCGGCAGCGGGGGTTGCACCGACAGCGACGACGTCGACGGCGACGTCAACGTCAACGGTGCTCTTTAAAACCAGCTGCGCTCGGATCGAACACCACATTTGTATTCTGTTCGTCGTCGTGTCAACATCTGCGCCTCGAGCTCTGCTCTCACTCTCTCTCGTACGGTAGTGCAGTAAATTTGTGTGTGTGTGTTCAAAACGATTGGATATAAAACATAATACAGCACACAAAGAACTCACAAAGTACCAAGCAACAATGTTAAAGCGGACTCCAAAAATATGCAACAACAAATGCAATACTAGTTTTTAACGAAATTTATCATAAATGCAACAACAAACTCAACGAAGGACTAAAAAGTGCAAAGTCTCAACAAACGAACACAAATCGAGCTAACAAAATTAACTGTAAATGTGCCAGCTAAAGTAACGTGCGAAAATTGTGTTTTAGCAATTTTCCCAACGCAAAAAAACAATCGAAAGAGTGAAAAAAAACCTTCCTCAAACATTGCCAAATTGTTCAATCATAACGTTTTGCAAAAACAAATAAAATCCAACAAAATGCTGTGGGAATCAATTGCCGAAGAGAACAACTGCACCATGGATTGCAACATGAGGTAATTATTACAAAACTGACGAAATAGAGAATATTAAAAGAAAAGTAGGAAGGTAGACACGGCATAGGAATAGGAATTAAAATAAAAGTGCAAGTTAACGACTGCCAACAACAAAGCTCTGCGCTTGAACTTGAAAGGCAAACAAAAGCAACAAAAACAGTACGAACAACAAAAACAACACAAAAGCAACTGTGAACAACGGAACGAAGCAAAGCAGCAAAGAAGCCGACACCGTCGACTGCGCCGCTTGCTTTACTGTTGAACAAAAGTAAGAGTATTTTTTGTTGTTTATTATTTTTTTTATTTTTGCACGCTCCACACGAGCGAACGACACGTTTTTTTGTTGTTGTGTGTGTGTGTGGCGCTCAGCTGATGTTGTTCTTGCTGTTTTTGTTGTTGCTTTTTCATTCATTAAACCGGCTTCCGCGAAGTTTGCGCAGCTCCAACAAAGTACGAAGCACAATAACAAAAAGAAATATGTATGAAGTGAAGCTTGCAACTGTGTATTGTCAGTCAGTCAGCATTTTGTTGTTCTTTTTCTTGTTGTTTTGCGTTGCGTGACCCAAAAGTCGTCGTCCGAGCAAGGAACGAGGAACAGTGCAGATGCAATTGGGCCCCTTGAAAACGAAAACAGTTCGAGCAGAACGTGCAAAAGGGGAATTGCGCTTGAAAGTACCGCAAAAGGGCAAAATGTACATAATGCAGTCAGTTGAAGAAGAAGAGAAAGAATTCTAATTTCAAATTCCCAATTTACAATGTTAACATGCGTACGACAGAGAGGGATAGAGAGGAGAGCAAAAGAGCGTGCGAGAGAACTGGAATCGATCGTAACAACCCCTCTCGGCGCTCTGTCTCCACATCTTCCTTATGTTATTGTTCTTATTGTTGTTGTTTTTACACCACCACCACCACCGCCGCCGCCGCCGTCGCATATTTTTAGCTGCGAGTTTAATGACCCACACAGTTTAGGCAACCCGTAGCAGCAGCAGCAGCAGGAAGATGAGCTAAAAAATGACTGGAAATAGAATATAAAATTTTTGCGTTTTCTTAGAAATATATGTTAACAACGTAAACAGCTGACTCATGGAACTCTTCTTCTTTCTATTTACAGCAATGCCAGCAGCATGAACAAAAACAGTTCAAATCGCCGCGCTCGCCGTGCGTTGGCCTGCACCAACAGCAATATCAATGTCTTGGCCATGGATGCAGTGGAGGAGTTGTCATTCTATGATGATGATGTGCTTGCTTTGCCGCAACAGCGTGCTGTGAGTCCGGAACTGCTGGGCTTGCTCTCGCCGGAGGGTTCGCCACAACGTTTCCAAATTGTGCGACAGCCCAAGTTGCAACAACAAGCCGCAACAACAACAACAACAGCAGCAACTCCTGCTCGCAGTTTACGCATCTTCAATAGCCTCTCCTCGGCTGGCTCCTCCATGGATTCTGCCATGGATGATGACTATATGGAGCTGTTTGAAATGGAATCCTTTGCCGGCATTCAACAGCAGCCATCGTCTCTTAACCTGCCCAGCGGTCTCAATTCGCTGATAAGCGGCCACATCAAAGTGACGCCAAAATCTCCGGAAGCATTGACCATGATGATGCGTCGGCCTTCGGTGCGACGTTGCCTCAGCATGACAGAGACAAATAGCAATCAGCTAGCACAACAACAACAATTTATACAACAACATCAACCAAAGACGCCAGAGACTGCCAGGGATTGCTTTAAGCGTCCCGAACCGCCCGCATCGGCCAGCTGCTCACCCATTCAGAGCAAGCGTCACCGTTGCGTCGAAAAAGAGAATTGCCCCACACCATTAGCCACAGCAACCCTGCCCACACCCAACCTGTCACATGCGCCGCCACTGCGCAAATGTATGTCACTTAATGATGCTGAGATTATGTCTGCATTGGCCCGCTCCGAGAATCGCAATGAACCCGAACTGATTGGTGACTTTAGCAAGACTTACGCCCTGCCGCTTATGGAGGGCCGCCACAGGGATCTCAAATCCATCTCCAGCCAAACGGTTGCCCGTCTGCTGAACGGTGAATATGACCAGGAGGTGGCCAGCTATCACATCATCGACTGTCGTTATCCCTATGAATACGAAGGTGGTCACATACGTGGCGCCAAGAATCTCTATACGCATGAGCAGATCCTCGAGGAGTTCCTCAGCGTAGCGCAGACTGAGCTGCAACAGCAGCAAAATGCCGTCTCCGCCGGCAAGCGCAACATTATTATCTTCCATTGTGAATTCTCCTCGGAGCGTGGACCAAAAATGTCACGTTTCCTGCGCAATCTGGATCGTGAACGCAATACCACTGCCTATCCGGCACTCCACTATCCAGAGATCTATCTGCTGCACAATGGCTACAAAGAGTTCTATGAGACACAGCCGGAACTCTGTCAACCGGAGGCCTACAGGCCCATGTTGGAGCCCGCCTTCAATGAGGCGTATCGTCATTTCCGCGCCAAGTCCAAGTCTTGGAATGGCGATGGTCTGGGCGGTGCAACGGGTCGCTTGAAGAAGTCGCGTTCGCGGCTTATGCTGTAAAAACAGCTGCAAACAAAAAAAAAGAAGGAAAACGAAACAGTGCTCGGGAGGGGGTGGCAACGCCAACGCATTAAGTGGCAACGTCAAAAACAAAACTAAAAGCATTGAAACTGTATATAGAAATAGAAGCTGGGTATTTATTTCATTTTAAAAAAAGAAACACACATTTTTAAGTTGATTTTGTTGATTTTCGTTTGTTAATTTAGTAGAACTTAAGAAAACACCCAAAAAAAAACAAAAAAAAAAACCACAAAACACACAGACACAGACATATGTACATTTAAAATTCTTTTTTCTATGACTTTTAAGTAAGTTTCTTCATCGTTTTTTTTCTTAATCAGTTTTTATTATTGTTTATCTATTGAAAATTTTGTTTGATTTAGTTCAATTTATTTAGAGCTTTAGTTCGAATTTTATTAACGTAACAAAAATGTGCATTATAATCTAAACTAAATTGTATAAATGTCCTCAAATTGTAAGCGTTTAAAAGAGAAACAAACAACCCACCCTTAGTTTTTTAAGCAATAACAACAACATAACAAATGGCTAAAACACACACAATCATTAACAAAAGCAAACAAAAACACACACATTTATATGTTAGGCATTTTATGTATAAGAGTTGAAAGTTGAAAACTTCTGATAGCTACAATTTACGCTTATTATTTGTTTATTTTTATATATTTGTCCTTAAAACAAAAATCGATTCCCAAACTTTAGTGTGTAATGATTATTTTAAGCAAAGCTTATTTTTGCATCAAAAAAGGCAATATTATTGAACAAAAAACCATAAATTTTAAATATATAAATAACGAACACGAACTGAAATCAAATGCATTTTATTTTATTTCATATACTTGGCATAAAATAATAAAGTGAATTTAAACTTGGCGCCAAGTAACAATATTGCCAGACCACATCAAACGAACGAATAGCTAACGCCGCTATGGTGTGTTGGCTGAGCCTTCAACTATTGGTTTAGCGAGTTTGTATAAGGTTGCTGTCTGAACTGCGTGAAGGTGGCTGCGCATGCATGTGTGGCTGTCATAAGGTTGGCTGCGCATTGAACTTTCAATTTGCCAATAGGTGGCGCTAGCCGAGAGACTGTTAGCCATTTAAATGTTATTAAACTGGTAATGGTAATATTAATTATATACATATGCTAAACTTTTTACAAGAAAAAAGAAGGTTATCGGTTCTACATAAAAAATATTCATGCAGTAATATCAATAATTAATATTTAATGTGATTTTGTTGCAGGCTTTGCTGGCTAAAATTCGAAACAGATGTTTATTTTTATTGGCAGTATTATGGGCTGTTTATTTAAAGGTCAGCTAATGGCCATTAAGCTAACACTTAAGAGATAGTTAGAGAGAAAGAGAGAACGAGAAGGAAATTCAATTATCAACTGAAATTCCTGCGCAAGCCAATAAAAAGTTAATTGTGCAATTTGTATTTATAGCAATTAGCGCAATAGCATTAGTTTTGCATCCGCTAGCTTCCGACTAAACTTATGAACACCTCCAGCCAACCAAACGCGTAACCTTAAGACAACTAAGTCAACAACCCTTTCGTTGCCAGAGAGAGCACTCGAAGCGCAGATACTTTAAAACATGATTTTACCCGCATTTTGCCAATTACAGCTGCAGGGTGCTATACAAAAATAATGTTGCACGCTGTGCGTACAGCAGTTGTTGTTGTTGTTGTAGACAGGCTTATCTGTATGGCTGGATGGTTTAGTGGTTGGGTTGGTGGTGGAGTGGTTTTTGGTTGAAGTGCTGCAAAAAAACCGGGTTAATCAGCGCAATTAAGGTCAAAGACACGTTGGCGTCAACCACAAACATGCCACCATGTGGCATCTTCAAGCACTCTAGTGTGCTCTAGTGTTGCACAATGACTGAATACGCAGTGACTTGCTCGCTGTGACTTAATCGAATGATGTCCCTTTTTGGTTATAGCTAAAAACTTATAATTTTAAGCAATAAAATTTATTATTAAATCGCTTTAAATATTTTGTTTAAGTCTCTAACATTAAATGCTCACAAAAGGCTGTATAAAAAGTTACACCAAAAGTAACAGTGACAAAAGTAACAGAATTTTTTGCGCATCTCTAAGAAGTGTGCATTAAAAATTCAGAAATTGCGCATACGACGCGTAAGCCCTCCCATTAGATACTGCAGGCAATAATAGCTAGACTGCCCACTGCGTCTCTGCTCTAAGCGTGTGTGTGGTTGTGTGTGTTTGTTGGTTTTTTGTTATTGCTCTTGATAAAGGTTCTTCACAAAGCTCAAAACTGCGCCGACGCCGAAGCACGAATCGCACTCGTTTAAGCCGCCTGCTGTTGCTCCCAGCTCTGCGCGTTCTCTCTGTTTGTGTGTGTGTGTATGTGTGTGTGTAGCGTTGGGCCTATAAGATAAAAGCGCTGAGCTGTGTAAATCTTTAGATTGCCGCCGACCAGCGAACGGCTCGCATTCGCATTTTTCTCATCTACATTTTCTCAACGATTCGGTTAGTTAAAGCAACTTTTTTGTTCAGTGTGTTTCCAGCAAACTATTATTAATAATCAATAAAAATGTGTTATTTGTGGCCGTAACTAGAACTGTACATAAACAATAATTTGTTATTTCCAATTATTTGTTAAACAAAACGTTGTAAAACTTTATGAAAGTGTAATTTGTGCACATGTCTAACAAATCAACGCCCCGCAATAAATATGATATTGCATCTGTGATAATAATATAAATAATAATAGTAACTAAAGTAACTTAACTGTGTGTGTGTGTGTATATATATACGTTGAAAAGCGTGCAAATCAATTGAGTTTAGCATGAACAATATTTGTTCATAGAGAGAGTTGAGTTCAATTAAAATGTCAATGTCAAAATGTGTTCAAAAGAATTTAAATACAACTAGATGAAATCTGAGCAAAACTTAGAAAAGAAATTTGAATGGTTGTTTATGCTAAAAAGTGAAAAGAAAATTGTTTTTTTTTTACTTTGTTTTCCATAACATATTTTTACTCAGAAAAAACTTGATTAAAGCAAGGAAATGTGTTAGGAGTTAAACAAAATATGATAAAATCGTTTGCTTAATGCATTCTTTCAGCTAAAATGTTTTGAAATCGTAGATATTGTCATTATCGAACTACACTTATTATATCTTTTTCAAAAAAGGTATTAAATCCACACTTTCGAAAGCACTTTCAATCACTTTGTTCCCAATCCATTATCAATAAGACACTTTTAGGTTTGTATTCGATTTATTGTCAAATTTCATTTCTGATTCGAGTATGTTAATTCCAAGAGTTCATTGAACGCACCCACACAACAAACAACAACTTTTGCATATATGACAGAAGAAAGAAGAAAAAAACGAGTTGTAAGCTTAAATCTGGTTAATCCAGTTATTGTTTGTCTGTACTTTAAAACTTCTTGATCTTTGCTGTAGAAACTTCAATTGATAATGCCAAGCACGTGATTAAGTTTTTCTGTAAATTGATTTTGAGTGCAACACAAAGCATATTAACCGCATAATAAATAAACATCAAGACAAGAAAAGAAAAAATAAGAAGAAGCAGAAACTTATTCAAGACAAGTTTCATTGGCCCAGACCTTAATACGTGTGCGGCATGAAAAAAAAACAAACAAATGCTTAACAGCAAATATGCATTAACTTAAACCAACGAAAAAAAAAACAGTCAAACAGAACGAAGTTGAAATACACTAACAAGCTGTGCTTTGAGCCAAGTGTTTAGGCCATAAACAAGCTGTTGGCGTTCCATTTGAATCGTTATATTAATTGATTAGTTGCATTAATTTTTAGCCAAAGTGTTTTAGTTAATTGCCTCATTGCGCTCCTTCCTTTTGCAGGGTCAACATGAGACTACATTTATTGCTATTGGCCAGCTGTGCTGTGCTGGGCCAGGCATTAGCCGATACCAGCTATAATTATTATCGTCTGCCAACAGCGCTGCGTCCGCTGAAATATAATTTACGCGTTCTCACCCACTTTGAGAATCCGGAGCATTTGGATTTTGAGGGCACTGTTCGTATACTGTTCGAGGTGCTCGAAGATGCCAGGAATATAACATTGCATGCTAAGAATTTGACCATTGATCAAAGTCTCATCACACTAAAGGATGCAGCAAATGCGAACAAAAAAAATTGCATTAGCTCCACGGAAGTGAATTCCATACATGATTTCTATGTAATGCATACATGCAATGAATTGCAAAAGGGTGAGAGGTATGAGCTAACAATGCCCTTTGCCGCTGAGCTTAATCGTCAGCTGGAGGGCTACTATAGAAGCTCCTATCAGGATCCGGCCACCAATAAGTCACAGTAAGTTTTGGCCTAGAATACGAAAAGTATTTCTTGTAACTGGTAACAACTTTTAGTTGGCTGTCTATAACACAATTTGAGCCGGCATCGGCACGTTTGGCCTTCCCCTGCTTTGATGAGCCCAATTTTAAGGCACCTTTTGTGGTCACCCTGGGTTACCACAAGCGTTTTACCGGTCTCAGCAACATGCCCGTTAAGGAGATTAAGCCCAAGTAAGATATAAATCTCTTCTTTTTTTTACTCAAATTCTCAATTTCAAAACTATGCAGTGATAAAATAACCGATTACATTTGGTGCGAGTTCGAGGAATCGGTGCCAATGTCAACGTATTTGGTTGCCTATTCGGTAAATGATTTTGCCCACAAGCCATCGACCCTGCCGAATAGCACACTGTTCCGCACCTGGGCCAGACCCAATGCCATCGATCAGTGTGATTATGCAGCTGAGGTGGGACCCAAAGTTTTGCAGTATTATGAACAGCTGTTTGGCATTAAGTTTCCGTTGCCAAAGATGGATCAGATTGCCATACCGGACTTTAGTGCAGGTGCTATGGAGAATTGGGGTTTGGTCACCTATCGTGAGATAGCATTGCTGTATTCCTCGGCGCATTCGTCGTTGGCCGATAAGCAGCGTGTGGCATCGATTATTGCCCATGAGTTGGCGCATCAATGGTTTGGCAATCTTGTCACCATGAAGTGGTGGACAGATCTCTGGTTGAACGAGGGATTTGCCACCTATGTGGCTAGCTTGGGCGTGGAGAACATCAATCCCGAGTGGCGTTCCATGGAGCAGGAGTCGCTGGGCAATCTTTTGACCATTTTCCGCAAGGATGCACTGGAGAGCAGTCATCCCATCTCGCGACCCATTCATATTGTCAGTGAGATCTCGGAGAGTTTCGATCAGATCTCATACCAAAAGGGCTCGACGGTGTTGCGCATGATGCACATGTTCATGGGCGAGGAACCCTTCCGTCTGGGCATACAAAACTATTTGCAAAAGTTCTCGTATGGCAATGCGGAGCAGGACAATCTGTGGGAATCGCTTACCGAGGCGGCACACAAGCACAAGGCTCTGCCCAAGAACTATGACATCAAACGCATCATGGACTCCTGGACACTGCAAACGGGGTGAGCTTAGCGAAGGGTTCTTTTTTTTTGTTTTTGTCCTAACCTAACTTTTCTTTCCAGTTATCCGATTATCAACATTACACGCGACTATTCCGGCGGCATTGCCAAGCTGACCCAGGAGCGTTATCTGCTCAATACACAAATTGCACGCAATCATCGTTTGGGCTGCTGGTGGGTTCCCCTCAGCTATACAACGCAAGGTGAGCAGGATTTTAAGAATACTGCACCCAAGGCCTGGATGGAATGCGATGCGACAACGGGTGAAGTGTTGCCCAAGACAATCAGTGGACTGCCCGGCAAGGATCAATGGATCATCTTCAATACACAGCTCTCAACGCTGTACAAGGTGAACTACGATGAACGCAACTGGAAGCTGCTCATCGAGACGCTCACCCATGGTGACTTTGAGCGTATACATGTGATCAATCGTGCCCAGCTTATTGATGATGCTTTGTATCTGGCCTGGACCGGGGAGCAGGACTATGAGATTGCCATGCAGTTGGTGGACTATCTGAGACGTGAACGTGAATATTTGCCCTGGAAGTCCGCCTTCGAGAACCTGAAGCGCATGAAGAACATTATTCGTCAGACGCCCAACTATGAGTTCTTTAAGGTTAGTTTAGCTTTTTGTTGAATTTCATTTTGCACAAACCTAACAAATAACCTAAACTATTGCACAACCATGCGGCCTTTCCGAAAGTAGTTGTATTTTTTCGTAAGTTTCTTAGCTTTAAATGACCTATAATAATTTGAACCCTTTTGCGAAACCTTTCACAGCGCTATTTGCAAAAGCTGATAGCACCCATTTATGAGCATTTGAATGGTTTGAATGACACATTCGGCAGCATTGAGCAGCAGGATCAGGTGCTGCTCAAGACCATGGTGGGCAATTGGGCGTGTCAGTATCAGGTTGATGATTGTGTGCCCGTTGCCCAATCCTACTATCGTGCCTGGCGTGAGGAGTTGGAACCGGACATGAAGAATCCGGTGCCCATAAATCTTAGGCAAACGGTTTATTGCACCTCCATACGGCATGGCAGCGATGCGGATTGGCAGTTCCTCTGGACACGCTATAAGAACTCCAATGTGGCGGCGGAGAAGCGCACGATTCTCTCCTCGTTGGGCTGCACTCGTGAGGTTTGGCTGCTACAACGCTATTTGGCGCTATCCTTTGATCCAAAGGAGGGCATACGCAAACAGGATTCAATGTGGTCCTTCCAGGCAGTGGCCTTCAATGAGATTGGCTTCCATTTGGCCAGAGAATACTTTATGGCCAATGTGGACTTTATCTACAAATTGTAAGTCGAAGTTTCTTTAGCACAAATTAAGCTTTTAATAATCATAAATGGCTTGCCTTAGCTATCATCCGATTACCAAGGACATGTCACGCCTGTTGACACCATTCTCGGAGCAAACGTTCCTGCAGAGTGACTTTGAGGATTTCAAGAGCTTTGTGAGCAACAACAAGGCCTCGCTAAAGGGTCTGGAGCAGGCCATACAACAGACCCTAGAGACCATGCTCACCAATGTGCAATGGAAGGAGCGCAACTATAAACAGGTTTCCCGCTCCATACAGGGTTTACTTGATCAGTAGATCGGCTTTTGAAATTAAAATAAATTTAAATATTGCCCTCATCAGCTCATCAGCATTAAAAATCGCTTGTATTAAGTATGGCCTATGTTTAAAATGATTTAAATAAACTATATTAAATACTTATTGAAGAGATTTTCACTTGATTGAACCGAAAATTGTGTCAGTTAAACACTTGATACCATCCATAAATGACTCATTTCGAGTTAATGTTGATTAGATACACACATCGATATAGATATATATATATAGTATGTTGTATATTTCGTATATTTAGTTAAGCATGTTTGTTTTTTTAATGCTAATCAATCAATAATCATAATTGGATTTAAACGGCGCTTCCTTAACACAAATGGAAAGTTTGAGTTTAAGATTTGTGTGTTTTTGCTTTGAAGATTGCAAAGTTACAGTTTACATATATTACAAGCTAAATAAATATGTTTATGTATGTGTGTGTGTGAGTGTGAGTGTTTGTAATGTTAATATCACTAAAGCAGCGCTCCTGATAAAAAAGAAAAATTCTAACTTGTTTGTTGCTTAAATGCATGATGTGTTTTTTGAGTTTGCTGTCATATGAAAAACATCAATATAAACATTTTTATTTTAATAATTTTTTATAACAATTATCAGATTGATTTTTGTGTTTTTGTTTTTTTTTTTGGTTGCTGTTCTTGTTGTTGTTATTATACTCGTTTCGTAATTGTTGTAACAACTATTTAACACTTGATATATGCATGCTTGAGCCCCATATAAATATATATGTACATATATAGATTTATATATTTGGATGCTTTTTGATATTCATTTAAATATGTACGTATTTTATGATTCGTATATTGTAAATGTTTTTAAATGTTGAACAAAATATTTAGCTATTTTATTTAGTAAATGTGTCTTCCATTAATTTGCTTTCGTACATATTGAATTGAGCTTATTTTGTTGTTTTTTTTTTCTTTATGGTAATTTACAAAAATTTTATTTAAATGTGATTTAATAAGGCGTTAAGCGCAAAAAAATAATTCAATAGCGTTCTTAACGTGTTAAATTCGTGTTTACAATTAAATTTTGTTATTTTTTAGTTGGTATACGAATGAAAAAGAAAGTAGTATTATAAAACAAAAGAAAAACCAAAAGAAAACAAACAAAGTTATGATGTATGCAAGAAAATAAGAATATAACTTTATTAAAAGTACATTTTAAATGCCATGTGTCAAACTAATTGAATTTGTTAACGTTAGAGCATTTAACAGTGACAACGAACTAAACTAAACACAGATAGCAACCAGCCAGAAGATCCAGAGGTTTTACATAGTATTTTGTTTTTATATTGTGAGGGGGATGTTGTTGCTGGTTTCTTCAGTCAAATAGATTAATTAGATTTAAACAAAGTTCTCATATTATATATATATATATATATGTATATGTGTGTTATGTTATTAAATTGTAGATTTGTTTCATTATAAGTGTTTTGTGTATGTGTTTTGTTATGCATGTAGATAAACGATAAGAGCTTAAACGTGTACATTGTTTAACAAACAGACTTCTGCTTCACTTGTGTGACCTAAACTAGAGACATATATGTATGTATATTGTTTAAGTAAGTTACTATATATAGTAGCTGCATTTAAATGCTACCATATATCCTTTGCCTACTTCATGCTGCTTTTGGACGCAGCTTTTTTTATTTTTATCATCGAACGCAGCGTGGCAAAAGCCACTCAAATTTTGTGCAGGCCACTTTGTAGATTGTCATTTGACCAAGAACTTTGTGGTGGTTGTGGTTGCTGCTGCTGTTGTTGTTGTTGTTGTTGTGACGCTGATGTTGGCGGTGGCGTTGACGAGGATGCACAGCTCTTTGGTGGCGTCGGCTGTGCCGGCTGTAGATCGAAACGTGCATAGAATAGTAAATAGGGTGTAATGGTTATTTTGCGCGTAGGCGACAGCAATTCCTCAAAGTCACGCTGTGACATTGCCTTGATCTTATCATCATCGCACATATACCAAGTGGGTTCGTTGCCATTTTGCGCATAGTTGGCCTTGACGCCGCCACGTCCCGTACTACCATAGCCCGTCGAATATGATGCACAATTGCTAACAGTGCTGCCATAGCTGAGATTGCTATTGCTGCCATTCTGTAGCGATTCCTCGCTAAAATCACTGCTGCTGGCACTGTTGCTGCCAGCGGCGCTCGCCTGTTGGCTGCAACACAAGCGCATGGCACAACAATTGACGCCATGGCATGTGGTATTTATGTTCAGTTTGCTAATGCCATTGGTGATAGACTTGCTGGTGAAGCCATTCAGTTGTTTGACATTTTTGCTCATGTCGCCACTGCTGGACGCCTTACTGCGTCCAAATTTCATCTTCTTAATCAGACTGTTGCCCGAGGAGGCCAATGCTGAGGCAGCCGCCGAAACGGGTGTGCTGGCAATGCTAATGCTGCCATTGTTGCTGGGCGCTGTATTCTCATTGCCAGCGTGTGTTGTTGCCGGCGTTTGCTGTCCGCTGGTGGATGTGTTGTTGCGACGATCCTTGGGACAGTTGACATAATCACTGGCCAAGTCCAGAATGCATGTATAAGCTATATAATGACCAACTGTTAGCGTTGCGCCCACATGCGTTATAACACTGTACAGCTTGTAAACGTGCAGTTTGTTGCCATCACTTAGCTCACAGCACTTGGCACAGAAGCAGGGCAACGTAAATGTTGTCGGCACATATGTGCTGACCTTCTCCATGCCGCCAGAGAAACGATTCAGCTGGATGACCAGCAGACGTGGTAAGACTTCATATGATATCGAGCGTATGGCTTCAGTGTAGCCCGTACACTGATTGCAGCTGTACTTGTTGTCGCCTCGAAAGTATTCACGGGTTATGCACGAGTTCTGCAAAGGAATTTTGTCATCAATTAGATATTGGCACAATACTGCAACAAAGTCAAACTAATCAAATGTCTGCGCATTTGTTTGAGCGTTAATACACAAAATACACATCAGTTAAGTACAAGTGTTAATTGTTACTAATATGGCTGTTGATAGGGGCATAAGTCTTATCTTACCTGTATATAAGCGCTGGGTTTTTCCTGCAACTCGGCAGTATCGTAACCGGAAATCGGCACAGGTACTGAGATATCAAGCATACCCTGCTTCTGACGTGTAATTGTCTCACAGCTCAAGCATTTGGTGGTCAGCACCACAATGCCTTCGAAATCATTGTTGAAAAAGTTCAGATTTAGCTCGCGTATGCGCTCCTCGAGACGCAGTTTATCCTTGAGCTGAACAGCTGTACTCGTTTCATCATCACTGGAATATTTAGCTGGCGCAGGTGCGGTCGATGAGACTGGAGCCGTTGATGTGCTGGCTGTGCCTGCTGTGGCACTAGCACCGCTGAGATCGACTGTATTCAAATAGAACAGACTATTGGAGGCAGCATGCGCTGGTGGCATGCCACTAGCTGTTGTTGGACTGTTGTCCTTAAGCGGTGACTGCAAACGTGTCCCCTTCGACGATTTAACTTCATCTTTTCTTTTTGACTTGCGTGAGAAAAATGATGTTTTCGTCGTAGTGGTGTTTTGCGTTTGACTAGTTGCTATCGATCCGTTGCCAGATGATCCCAAAATCGCATGGTTAGCTCCCGCATCGGAACGTTCCAGCGCATCGACTGTGTCTGCATCATCTGGATAACCAATGTATCTGCAAAGATAACGTTGTTATTTATTTAATAATACTTTAAACACATCTAGTCTTTTAAATAATAATAACGTACCCATTCGCAATGACTTCGGGATAGTCGCAAATGGCCTTTAGCAGCGACTGATTCGTTTCGCGTATACAATTGAGAAGGCACATGAGAAACTCGTGCGCATCCTGCTGCTGATTACCCTCAAATGTGGCATTCACATCCTGTACAGCATGCAGCAGTGTATCCGCATGATACGGCTCACTGGAATCGGCCATTTCGTTGCTGTGCAAACTATTGTACAACTCATGCAGCATCTCACTGACCGATTGATGAGTTGACTTTTTGCTGTTGCTGTTGCTGCTACTGTTGCTGTTGCTGCCATTAATGGTGCTGACAATGCCGGAACTGTTGTACGGCTCTGTGGTGGCTAAATCCTTGCTGCTCCAACTACGCGCATGCTCCAATTGAGCACTGCCGCTTACATTGCGTCCCAGCGATGCAGACTTAGCGTTGTGCTGTCGCATAATCATCTGCTGCACCACATTCAAATCGTGAATGAGATGATGCAGATTATGCAAGAAGTGTGGTGCAAAACGTAGCGTATACACGACCGAGTTTAAATAGCATGTGTTGCCGATGTTGCACAGTGTACCCATGGCTGGCACATGGTTAAGTGCAGCTAAAACACCACCAGCGCTACTGCCATTGATTCCGGCGCCAGTACCAGTGGTTGCGCCGCTTGAGCTGCTGCTGCCACCGACGCCAGGCACATAATACTGATGGCTAACCGTTAGCTCTGGCGTATCGATATCACTGGCACCAGCGGCATTGCCTGCGCGCAGCCCATTGCCACCAGGGGCATAGCCATTGGCCACACGGCGCTGTTCCTCGTTTGAAGTCTGATAGCGTCGATCGTATAATGACATATTGCCGTTACTGCGCTTCCGTTTACGACAAGTGCGTGGAACTGGCTTTCCCGAATCGAGCTCAAGCTGAGCAGCCGCTATCGCCGCCGCTGTCTCTGATGAGAAATTTGTATCGAGCTCTTGCCGATTGCGACGTTTGCGATTTCTAAAGCCGACGGCGCCGCGTCTCTTTCGTCCCGTTAGCTTTACTTCTGGCTCTTCCTCAATGCGATTCCAGAACGTGGAATTGAAATTCTCTGCAAAAAAATCCAACATGTTCAACTATTTAATTTTTAGGTGAATTCACTGCACTTACCTGATTTTATATACCTGTTCTGCTCCTCCTCTGTGGGTGTAGGCGATACTGTTGGCGGCGGTGTAAATGCTATCACTGGCAGCGAGATTACCTCAATTGGAGGGGCTACTTGCCGTGAACGTAGACTAGCGCAACGTGCAAATTCAGCTACATAAACGCGACGCTGTCGCTTGCGCTTGGTCACTTGGACCTTGACTACTTTTGGCTCTGGCTGCTGCTGTACGATCTGATCAGTATAATTGTGAATCACTGGATATACAGCCAGGCGGGTGGGTGGCAACTGCTCCTCGTCCTCAGAAGCTGATAAGTGTGTGGAAGTTTTTTGTGTTTGGTTTAGTTTGTTTGCTTGTCGCTTTGGAGTTGTATGAATTTGTTGATTTCGACGATTGCTGCTTGTGCTGCTGCTGCTGCTGCTACTGCTGCTGCTGTTGCTGCTGCTGCTGGTGCTTGTCGGAAGACTGGCTTGTTCCTCTTTCAGCTCTTTTATGTCATATTCGTGCATCTTTCATGATCCTAAAATGATTAAAAACATTGCTTTTATTATGTTATTGTTGATGTTGTTGGGTTTCTTAGGCAATTGGTTCGTCAGAGTGAGTTCTATAAACAACAAAAAGAAACCAAAACAGTTGCCTGATAAGCTGATAAGGAATTGTATAATACTCGACCAATAATCTCACCGGCAGGTGCTTATGATTCATTTCAACAATATTTACTACTGACGGGGGGCTTACATAAATATGCGAAATGCGCGTGTTAAGCTCTAAAAGCCTCGGCTATTTTAAGCCAATTGTTCAAGATTGGAATCACACCTGTGAGTAAACAACAACAAGAAGAACATTCGATTAGGTCACATGCTTTTGGTCAAATTATAGTGCACTGGGGTGGCGTTAATGGCTGCTCCCAATATTCCAGTACACGACACTAATTATGTAAAATCAAATTCAGGGCCGGCTAGCAATGCGCTAACAATGATGGGCGACAGGTGGAAGAGGCGGGGGTGAAGCGTGGCATTGGTGAGGTAGGCCAGGGCCATATACATTGATGGGCGAGTACGAGAGCATAGAAATCAGCAAAACAAGAAACACAAATGTGTATGCGAATGCGAAAGAGTGAATGGATACATGAATGTTCACATTAACTACTGTATGTTGCTATTGCTATTGATTTTGTTTGCTGAAATGAAGGTCACATGTCGCAAAGTAAGCTGCAAATACAAAATGACGAAAAGAGCGCATGATAAATGTTAAGGTTACACTTTTACACTTAAATCGTAAAACGTTAAGAACAACAACAAACACAGCTGCAATGTTAGCAATTGAACAATAATATAAAATGCAAATCACATCTTTTTTTTCTGGATGCTGCGATATAAATTTGTGTGTATGTAGATTGTATGTGTCAGTGTGTGTGTGTGTGTGTGTTGCTGTTTAAGATTTGTCGCGAATATACAAAGCAAACTCACATATTTCGGGAACAACATTTGCGGGCAGTTGCTATGTTTGGTGTAGCTGCTGCTGCTTTAAGAGAAAAATAAACAATTTCAATTGCCGCTGGCATTTGTCGAAGAAATTTCACTTGCAACGTAACGTAGCTCAGGACGTAAGATGCACACACACATACATTTAACGTACTCGCTGAGCTGAGCACCACTCGAATTTTCACTTTTTCACTGCGGCGGTTTGTAGTTTATTTTGCCTGACGTTAACTGCAGCTGCATTGGGTGATTGTTTGACTGCTGCACATCAAGGCATGGCAGCTTTGCTGCACTTACTAAATAAAATTTATTTTAATTCGTGTTTCAAGTGATTTTATGCACGGAAATTCTGTAAACTTATGCGCCGTAAGCATACGGCCGCTCTCGGTGTCAGTTGTACACTCGCTAAAGTTAAGAACAATCGATGATGATCTATTTGATTGCGCTATCGAAAAGTTATTCTATTGTTATTTACATTCGTACCACACGAAGAAATTTCATATTTGATGAAAACAAATATAAATAAAAATTATAAATGCTATGCTTATCTGTTTAAATTTCTCTGTAAGATATGTTTATTACCATTTCTTACCTTATAAGCAAGATTTTAAAAATCGTAATGACATCGATAGTTACAATCTTCCAGCCCTGAGTTCGCCTAAAATCCATTCGAGCTATTTAACAGTATGTACTCCACACTTAACATTGCTAATTGTCAACAGCATTGAGCTCCACTCATAACAGCACCGAGTGTGAGCCTACGGCAACACTGCCTGTGTCTTCTTCTTTCTCTCCGGCAGAAATCACGATGTCAACTGGAGTAAGTAAAAAAATTGGCCGCTTTAATTCGCAAATTATTGTGCAATCCTGCATTATTAATTGGCAAATTATAGCTAAAAGCGTACCCAATAGCATAAACAAAACGCTAATAATCATATCCTCTCTATATAATGCATAATTGCAGACGCTTTACACTTATCCCGAGAACTTCCGCGCGTACAAGGCCCTCATTGCGGCCCAGTACTCTGGCGCAAATGTGAAAGTGGCCGATAACTTTACGTTTGGCGAGTCCAACAAATCGGAGGAATTCCTAAAGAAGTTCCCAGGCGGCAAGGTAAGAATAATTCGTCAAAATTATTTAAATAAGTGTTGCGTTGCTCACCGGTTTTGAGTGTGAAGTTAAAAGCTAAAAGCCGGCAAATGTCAACGTCATCAGCAAAAATGTCGTCGTTGCCAATATTTTGCAAAAATTATAAGGGACATATTCAATGATTTTTAAAGTAGAGGGTAAAATTTATAAATATATTTGAGGATAAGAGATTTATTTTCAAATATGTTTAAAAAAAATTTAATTATTTTTATTATTAAAGAAAACTTGACCTATGTCATCTGTTCCTCCTTAAGCGATAATATTATAAATAATTTGTTGATCAATATTTTTTTCAGGTGCCAGCTTATGAGACCGCTGATGGCAAATACCTGAGCGAGTCAAATGCCATCGCTTACTTTTTGGCCAACGAGCAGCTGCGTGGCGGCAAATGTCCATTTGTTCAGGCTCAAGTACAGCAATGGCTCTCGTTCGCTGATAACGAAATCACACCTGTCTCCTGCGCTTTGGTGTTCCCACTGCTTGGCATTATGCCACAGCAGAAGAACTCGACTGCTAAACAGGACGCTGAGGTTGTGCTGCAGCAGCTAAACAAGAAGCTGTTGGATGCCACCTACCTCGCCGGCGAACGCATCACCCTGGCTGACATTGTTGTTTTCTGCACCCTGCTTCATTTGTATGAGCATGTGTTGGAGCCAAGCGTACGCAGTGCGTACGGTAACTTGAACCGTTGGTTCCTCACCATCCTGAACCAGCCACAGGTTAAGGCTGTTGTCAAGGACTTCAAGCTGTGCGAGAAGGCGCTCGCCTTCGATCCCAAGAAGTATGCCGAATTCGTGGCTAAGACCGGCACTGGCAAGCCTCAGCAGGCAGCTAAACCCAAGGAAGAGAAGAAGCCCAAGAAGGAAGCACCCAAGAAGGCCGAAGCTGAGCCTGAGGACCTTGATGCTGCCGATGAGGCTTTGGCTTTGGAGCCCAAGTCCAAGGATCCTTTTGATGCCATGCCCAAGGGCACCTTCAATTTCGATGACTTTAAGCGTGTCTACTCCAACGAGGAAGAGGCCAAGTCCATTCCTTACTTCTTTGAGAAGTTCGATGCCGAGAACTATTCCATCTGGTTCGGCGAATACAAATACAACCACGAACTGACCAAGACATTCATGTCCTGCAATCTCATCGGTGGAATGTTCCAGCGTCTCGATAAGATGCGCAAACAGGCTTTCGCCTCTGTCTGCCTGTTCGGCGAGGACAACAACAGCTCCATCTCTGGTGTGTGGGTGTGGCGTGGACAAGATCTCGCATTCACTCTGTCCCCCGACTGGCAGATTGACTACGAAGTCTACGACTGGAAGAAGCTGGATGCCAAGAGCGAGGAGACCAAGAAGCTTGTTACTCAGTACTTCTCCTGGGTCGGTACCGATAAGGATGGCCGCAAGTTCAAAGAGGGCAAGATTTTTAAATAGAATGAAAATGCAGAAACAATACACAATTTTCTGAGATTCAAAATGCAGCAAATTGCAGCACGATGCCTATATTTAAGTACCAACTGAATAAATATTTAAGAGTTCGAGTCGGGAGTTGTCGTGCTGTGAACATTTTAATATACAATACATATGTCCGGGTTTGCTCAGCAAGACCAACAAATTTTTGGTATGTAACGTGTTTTTGCCTTCTGCATTTTTGTAACTAAAAAATAATTGTTTTGTAATTGCGTTTAAAACACACACACATACATACATACAGCCAGGTAATAACTTATACGAAATTAAATAATAAAATTATATGCGTTTTCTACTACAATATGAAAAAAAGAAGTTTTCTTGTTCTCAGTTTATATGAATTTCATTCATTTTGGGCAATCTTTATTATTGGCTTACAGTACGAATTGCTTGTAAAAATCTTAAGAATTTTAAACAAAATTTGCAATAAAGCGGCTTTTAACTTAATTTGAGTTTGAAGCTCTACGAGAATATCAACAAGGAAATGCTAACTGAATCTGACGTCTGACGACCATCGCTGTGGCACTAACTCGAAACAGAGCCAGGAACGAACGAGTTTACTTCTTCTTGCTGACCACAACAGGGCCAACATTGTCGCCCGTCAACTTGTTGTGCTCGCCATGGCTGCCATCGCAATAGGGCCACTAAGGACGGAAATTACCAATTAGAAACAGTTTCAATCAAATATACGTGCACCTACATTCTTGGTCTTCCAGCAGCGACAGAAGGCGGCTTTCTCCGCAATGTCCTCCACATCAATCATGTCAACAACTTTCGCTTCGTGTTTGCGTACATGGTTGTTGCAGCGACCATTTTTGGAGCTACTGCAGCTGCCCTGGGCAGCTGGACAGAATGCCAAATAAGCGGTATATCCTAAGCCGGCAACAACGGCAGTGGGTGGAATAAGCGCCAACCAATCCTTGACTATAACGAAATGAGAAAAATAGTTCAGTTAAGTGGCCCGTGCAAAACCGGTGTATATCTGGTCAGGGTATATTTTAAGAAGATCGCCTCGCATTGGAAATGAACTGTAACCGGCACAAGGTCGAGCAGACATAATAAAACGCAAAATTACTTATCAAATTGGCTTTTTGTTTATCTCAACACCAGATAAAACTGTCTAAGGCCTTTCAATTATACTTAAGTTCCACTTTTTTACACAAACAACAATTTTTTTTAACAATGGCGCGAGTTTGACACAAATGTTGCATAATAAGTTAGCTTAGGTGAACAAACTGAGAATGCAACTGGAAATAGAGCACAAATCAAGTTTAAACAAAGTTACAAATTTCGAACTATTAGCACATCAGAGTTTTTAATTGTTAGTTAACGCAGTTTGTCTACGTCATGGTAAATTATTCAATTTCAAAACTTGATTTGGGGACGCCCTTAAGTTCAATTCCAATGTTCGGGCAGCACACATGATAGCTTACATGATAGTTTAAACCAGCCTCCGAAGCTGTCGGGCACCGGCAAGCTGGACAAATAGTTTGGCAAGCTTGTTTTAACTAAGTGCGATATTGGTTCCATTTTAAGTTTGATTTAATTTTACAGAAATGCAGTACACAAATCGTCTGTGAACTGGTTGTTGTTTTTATTGTTGTCGTTGCTAGACAGTGTGACCAAGGGTCGAAACGATAAATATACTGCAAAGGTAAGTCAAGAAAGTCGCTGAAACGATACACATGCAACCAATAGTTTAAGCTTTAGGTATTAGTTTGATCCCATTTTTTTTTGCTATCTGTGCTTGTTAACATTGCTTTAATAACAGCAACATATTAGAACCTCCGCCGGCGAGTTAAAAATGTTTGTAACGATGAATTCATAACGAATACTTTACAATTGCTCATCTCTAACATTGAATACAAATACGGTGGTGAAATAATTGTTTGCGGCATTCAAAAAAAAATTAATACAAATTTTTAACAAATGAGCCGCACACCACTTGATATCTGGTCGAAGCGCGAACAACTATGCCTGGCCTCAGCAGTTTCGTGCAGTGGCGATCAGAATTGGATTACAGTAAGCCGCACACTAAAATCTGTCTGCGGCAACAATGGCAACACCCGACCGGCAGACTGGTACTCGCAAAAGAACTGTGCCGTGCAATATGGACATCTGCTGGAAACCGTGGAAACGACGAAACGTAAGAAGCGCACCAATGAAAACAGTGGCTTGTCCTCGCCAGCAACTGTGACCGTTGAGACGCCCACAGAGCTGCTGCTGCGCCGTCTAACGGAGGAGCGACTGCAGGAGATTAAAGCGCAGATGCGTCGCGATCAGGAGCTATATTGTAAGATGCAGCGCGAGATAGAGGCTTTGCAATCGGATGAGACGACAGAGGAGCAGTTGCAGCAAATGTGGCAGGAAATCGAAAAGGAGCAGGAAACCAAACGTATTGACGAAATGAAGCTAGAGAATCGAATGCGCGAGCGAGAGCAGCGCAAGAAAGATATTGCCGGCAATTGGCGCAACAACGGTGGAAGTGCAACTGGCAGACGCTCCAATATGGCAGCAGACACAACATCCGTCGACATGGACGTAGAGGATATGTCAGGTATGATTGGTTTTTTTACCTAAATAAACTTTATAAAAACTATATGAAATGTATTTTCAGCTGCTGTATCTGGCGCTACAGGTTCGAAACAGCCAACAGGTCCAGCGCCCTTGCTGACATCGCTGCTGATAACACCTGGCGCGAGTGGAGCTAGCAGCAATACAACCACCTCGCCGACAACCACTACTCCAGGCACACCAACTGGAACAGGAAGCGTTGCGCGAGCTACTGCACCAACGATAACATCGCTGTTGACTAGCGGCGCAGCTGCCATACCCAATCAACCGGCGATTATTATAAAAAATCCAAGTGATCCGGCTTTTATGACGCGACCCATTAGTGGACCACCTTTGGCTGAGGTAGCTGTAACGAAAAGCAGTCCCTCGCAAGCAGCACCGACCTTGTCCATGCTGCTCGAGAAGAACAAGACGTTGACAGCGGCCAAAGCAAGTGAATCGACAGCTAAAGCAACTGATTCAGATGCTACAACCAACCAACAACAGACAGCAACCGCTGCCGCTGAGCAGGGATCAACAGAAGCTGCTGGTGCAGAGGATGCCGCGGACGAGTGGGAAGTCGAGGAACAGCAATTGCTGGAGGCATTTAAGGCCGTTGATGATATAATGGATGAAATAGACATTGACATGGAGGGTGTCATCGATGAGGACATACTCAAAGAGGTCGACAATGTTGTCTCACCAGCAGCGACTGAGGCGCCAGCCAAATCCGATACAGTCGACATAGATTCACTAAAGCGCGATGAGAATGTTAGCGATCTCAAATCTCCTGCTCCTGCTCCTGCTCAGCCAAAAGCTGTCGAAGTGGTCATTGGATCAAGCGATGATTCCAATGACAACATACCCCTGGCTGCAGTTGCCTCACAGGAGAGCAAAGATCGCAGTCAACAGTCAGCTGATGATGCATCTGTTGCCGAGGAGCTCAACGAGACCATCACAATTGCCAGCACCTCCAGTGAGGAGACTAACAGAGTGACGCCAGCAGTTGAAGAAGCGATTGAAACAGTAGCTAAAAAAGATTCAGATATTGTAGCAAAGGAAACAAATACGCCTGAGGCCACCAAGGAAACGGAGGAAACTGCTCAAGCACAAGCTACAGAAGCCAAAGCGGAGAAAACCGAGGCCAACAACGAAGGTAAGATTCGAGCAGATCCAACTGCTTACAACTGTTTTTATGACTTGTTCTATTTTTCAGCGCCCAAAGATGACACCAGCAAGACACGTTCTTCGGAGGCGACAGACAGAACAACAATTGAATCCAACAGCGATATTAAAACTCCTTTGCCGACGACGACAGCCAGCTCAGTGCACGATACCGATGAGGAATCGTCGACGTTGACAGATAATAGCAGCAAACCGGATGAGCCCACAACGCGCAGCACCAAGTCGAAGCAACAAACGGAGCACAAGATTGAAACAGAGCCGCGTCACACACCACCCAGTGGTTCAATAATAACCGCACCGGCACCAGCTCCGGTACCGGCACGTGCGCCTTTATTGCGCAAGCTACCACATCGCGATCGCTCAGAGAGTCCGATGGTAGATGATGATGCAACAACGACCAGCGATCACTCAACTGCCAGATCGAGTAACCGACGCCGTTGCTCCTCCACGCCCCTAATCGATAGCATACCCAATTCACCGGCCTCCAGTGAGCACACGGATGATCGCCGTGAGACACGCGGCGCCTCCAAGAAGCTCTTCCTGAGCATTTACGCCACGCTGCTGGAGAGCAAACATGCCGCATACTTTCGACGCGCCTTTCACGACGAACATGCGCACAAGTCAGCGGAAATGTGCCTGCGCCCCATGGATTTGCCCACCATCAAACGCAACATCGAATCGGGCCATCTGCGCAGCATAAGTGAACTGCAACGCGATGTGCTGCTCATGTGTCAGAATCTGTTGCTCATCTACAAGCCCCAAGCCGTGCAGCACAAGGCGGCACGTCTTTTTATGCAGGAATGTCGTGGAATTAAGGAATTTGCAGGCATCACTGCCGCGGATAACACTGCGCCCAGCAGTGTCACCAACAAGGTGGAGAAGGAACGTACTCCAGCTGGCAACAAGGCGCGCAGTGGTTCGCGCAAAAGCCAAAGGCATCATTAGACACACCTCAACTACATTCGTTTATCATTTGTATTGAAGCAACAATTGTTATGTTTTATATGAATATAACTTTCTTTTTACTAAAAGCTTTGGAATTATTCTAAGAAATCATCAATAACAACAATAACTAAAAGCACACACATTAATAGAATATGAAATTTTGCAAACGTCTTGTTCTGGAGGAGTGGCAAACAGCTCGTCGATTTGGACAGTAGAACTTTCGCAGGCAACGGGACAGACGCAAATCACATTGACAGAGTCGAGCCGCACAGGAATCGGGACCACCCCATTCGCCATGATCGATGGCGCACAGAGGCTTGCCGCGATAGCATTTCCATACGTACGGCACAAAGTACTCGAGATAGGAGATGCAGTTGCTCTGGCCATAGCATTTGTCGTGCAGGCGGCAACAGCGATCGATGCCATCGTTGGGCACGCCATGTCCGCCGAAGCCGCAGTAGCAGCCATAGCCCTTGTAGATCAATGGATCACAATTGGTGGAGCACTTGATCATGGAATACAGTTTGGCCACATCCCGTTTGCCACGATCGTTGAACTGATCCGTGTCATTGTTGAGAGACCATTTCATGGAGTAGCCAAAGGGATCGTTCGCCCTTGCTATATACACATTCTGAGCATTCATCAGATCCTCCTGGTCTGCCTCAACATGATTGGATGTTATCACACGTATATCCTTAATGTGTCCATCCAGATGCTGGCTCTTTAAATCCAATATGATTTGATCATGTGGATAATCTGTTGGGCGCCAATCTGGTTCGTTTTTAACCACAGTATCCCTGTAAAGAGCTTGATGTAAAAATCAAACTTGGCGGGATTTCATCTAAACTTACCTGTGTGACTGCTCCAGTTGTGGTATTGGTGGCTTCAGCTCACCCTGCCAACCCTGCAAACCAAACTCCTGCCACTCGATTGAACTCGACTTCACATGGCTTTTGGTATTCAAAGCAGGCGCTTGTAGAACATCCACCAGCATATTTGCTTTCCTGCTAATATTCGGAAAGATGGGCTCCGCAAAATCCGAACGTTGCATGGTCAACAGCTCAAATCCTTCGCGTTCACTGGACGCGGGCATTTTGAAAACGAACGTTGGATTCGCATTGGACATGCTGGAACCATACATTTCCGGTATTATGTGTGAGAGCAGAGCACTGTCGTTGGTAACAGCCCTGAAGGCGTTCCAAATGTCATTGGCCACCCGATCCGCCAGACAATGTGCCGGGAGTAGCAGTAATAAAGCGATTAACCACTTCATTTTGGTACTACGCAAAGCGGCGAACCACTCTCAATTGAAAATCAAGATACGAAAATATCTTTACCAGGTAGCGCGATCTGCACGAGTCGAGTGGCAATCAGAAATTAAAACTGGTGCGCCAGCGAAATGCGGTAGTTGGTAGTTTGACCAATAACAACTACTGTTCAAAGCTTAGTACTCCCAGCAATAACAACAACAACAGCTGAGCAAACAAGAAAATATAACAAATTGTTCAAAATCATGTTAATAGCAATCATAACAATGGCCAATGCATGAAGGCAGCGGCGGTGCCAACGGATTTGGAGGCGAGAAGTAAACGCATTGTAGCCATAAAACACAAAACATAAAACCTGACAGTGGCACAAATATGCAGCCGTTAGGTGGGTCAGTAACCGTAACCCACATTGCGTAGACCAAATGTGCAAAAAAAAAAAAACCAAAACATAAAGAAGACAAAAAACATTTTAAGGTTTTAGAGTCTGCAATCTGGCAGTTCATGGCCATTATTAAAGGGCTTTCAATTACCAAACAAAGCTACAGTAAACTACAAAGTTGTGGAAACTCTTGCCTGAAATGGGTGGTTTGCAAACCAGTTGCTTGCTGGCCAAAACAAAACATTGTAATGCGTGCAGCATGTAAATGTGTATGTGAATGTGTTGCCTACCCGCTGGCTATTGCACACGTAATTTATTGTTGATCGCCTGGAAAACGCCTTCGTTACGTTTGCTTGCATGTTACGTGTGTGATGGGAAAGTAGCGAAATTCGCAAAAAAAAAATTGTTCGAAATTAGAGGAAAGTTAGCTCAAGGTGAGCATTGATGAATAGCTACAAAAGGAAACACCAATACATATGTTTCTTAATAGCTCTGCTTTAATTAGTTGCCCACACGCTGATATTACTAAATATTTAATCATTGCTTTAAAAACACAATTACTAGGAATTTAAATATTTTTTAGATTGCGCGCTAAATTTGACTATCGAAATTGGGTAATCGGGCAAGTGAACATCGGCTCATCTATCGAATATGCTCTATAGCAGTGCTGTAAAGTGCGACGCACGGTCGTTGCACAGCACTGTGTCAATCGTTTTAGTTATCGATACTGATGATTTTGCTGGCATTTAAATAAACTTAAGCATCTGTCGCAGCTGATGTACATGTAATGCACCATTATGCAGGTTTAACACATCTTTAAGCATGATCCCCTCTGAACAGATGATTATCCCACTTCCATTTAAGCTCACAAATCATAGACACGGAAAATGCTTTAAAAAATTGCATGCATACTTTATTATTGATTTAATATAAGTGATTATTTTTTTCTTCATTCTCGTCCGGTAATACAACTACTATACAAGTGCAGCATCCTCACGGGCAAACGGAAATGCCGCGCATTGGAAGAAGCAATTTTTTCCAGCTGCCGCTGAAAAAGTGTAGACTTGACCAGAGTTCAAGTTGCGTCGTTCTGTTCTGTTCTGCTTTGCTTTAATCGCTGCATTGTCATCTTGCTAGCGGCAAACGACCGAGCTCAACCAAACGAGCGCCATTCTCTTGTTGCCCTTCTTTAACGCTGCAAATGCAAGCATAGTGCTTGCTTGTTGTTCTACTGGTTACTGTTTGTGGTGTTGTTGCTGCTGCTGTTGTTGTTGTTGTTTGTGGGAACGAGCACATAGCACAAAGCTATTTTCAAATTGGAAAGGTTTTGCACTTCGCCAACGCAGCCGCCGCAGCAGTTGTTTTTTCTTTTTGTATCTCCACCTCTCTTTGTTGCTTCGCTTGCCGCTGCCGTTTACTGCTGCTGCCAACTTCTTTCTCGTTAGTTTGTTATTTTAACTATTATATCAATTAGTTTTCAGCGTTTGACGGCTTTGCCGCTGGATTCCAGATGGAAGGAAATGGAAATGGGAAAGCAGGCAGGTAAGCAGGCGAAGTTCGAGGTTAAATTTGCGCCGTTGCAATTCACTGCGCTTGGCTTTCACACTGGGGTTGAAACTTCAGCTATGTAGTAGAAATATATGTATGTATGCATCTATTGGTGTGTGAATGTACCTACAAATGACAGCACACTCATTTTGAAAATATGTAAATTAGCCAAACAACAAATGTTGCTTTATTTATTATTGTATTGTAGTGCGTTGGCATTTTCAGTAGCGTGAAGCAAACGGTGCAGAGGGGTTGCTCGCTAAAGGTGTTCCGAGGCCTGAAATTATGTTTGAAGAGAAATTTAAATGGCAGGTGTTACAGTTAGACGCGCCGTTTATTTCAATCGTCTGGCAGCACTGCGCACAAACATAACTAAAACGGGAAACAATAGAAAAAACCGTTATTTTTTGTATGCCGCTGTGGCGCATGCGCTTACGACATATGTATGTACATATACAAACAATTCGCCCGCAAGCGCAAAACTGCGTTACAAATTCCCCCAGCTGCCTCCCTTGCCGATGAATTTCACACGCTCAACAAAAAACAAAACAAAAAAAGGCATGATGAAAAATGTATTGCAGCGTTTGTCAGTTACGATTCGATTTTCAATCGCGTGTCACTTGGCCATAAATGCAGCTAAAACGGCTGTACACACAAATCAGGCTAATCCAGCAGCAACAGCAGCGGCAGCATGCGGGCGAACCAAAGGGGAAGAGGAGGCGTGTCAGCCAGCATGAGTCTTTGTGTTTATCGTCACAGTTTGGCTTCTGCTTTTGCGGTCAAATGTTGCTGCTCTTCTCCTGCTGCTGCTGCTGTTGCTACTGCAACTGACAGTGTTGAAAAAGGTCAATAACTTTATTTGTATTTTTTTGCTGCGGGTGTGTAAGTGTGCTTGTGCCTGCTGCTTCTGCTGCTTGTCATTATGTGGGTCACGGGTCAATCATGTAATATAATCATCTATGCATACATCACTGATTGCTGATCAACGCTCAGCGACAAGCTAACTGTGAGAATTACATCTCTCCTTCTATTTGTTCGCTTGTTGTATGATGACTAAGGCAGGGTTTGATGGCAAATGCCTGCCAATAAGGGTGCGAGCTTGTGATGGGAAGAAAATATTTACATGAAATTGATTTGAAATTCATTTTATACATTGAAACTGGGGCAAGAGTTTGTAACAACGGCAACTGAATTCTTTTTAAATAATCTAAAAGACTTTGACTTGAATTCAAACAAGCAAAAACTTTTAACTTTCCATTAAAAAAAAAAATAAAGCACATTTAATAATCACATATTCTTGGTATGCGATTAAATCATAAGTGTTTGCATTTAATGTCCGTTCACATTACAAAGTAAATGCGTTTTCTGTTAATTGACGTGTCCCGATGGCAAAGTTCCTCCTGCTTCCTGCTTTTACTCTCCTCTATTCCTGCCATGGCCTGTTAGCCATGTTGTGATCGTTTCAGTCTGTGTGTGTGTGTGTTGACCCAACTTAATAGACGAGCATGAAATCTAGTCACGAACTTAATCATGAACAACCGTGCACTAGATCCATGTTCGCCGACAAAATAGAGTCAGAGAAGAGCAGCAGCTGAAGCAAGAGAAAGAGAGAGCGCGCATATACGCTCTCTTATGGCATCCCATCCTGCAGTGAAGCAATGATTATTGCTGGTGCACGACTTTCTGTGGCATTTGACTGTTTGCCTTCAACTCCTCCCACTCCGCCTCCTTCTTAGTTCTCCTCCTGCTTGGTTTGGATTTTTGATTGCAAGTTTTATGGGCTTGGTTCAGTTTTCTCTTCATTTCTTTTTTATTTTTCGGTCACTTTTTGGATATCATTTCATGTCATTTTTGCTCGTGCGCCTGGCAACAATTTCAATTGGGGCCGTTTTGATCGGTTTTCATAGCTCAATTGGATACGATACAACCGCTTTCCTCACCACCCGGCAACAACAAACCTCTACCCGCTTTGATCTTGCGCATTGCATACATGTGTGTGTGTTTGTTTGTTTGTTTGTATGAATGAATCAAGCTCGAAGCTTCGAATTAAGGTTTATTATTTGTACTTTTTGTTCGGCTCGTTGCCATTTTTCTGCTGATTTATACAATAATTTTTTTTTCGCAACTGCACCGCCACTCCCCCCCTGGCTAACCCTCGGAACCCTCATCGTTCTGATTGTTTAAGAATCGTGGCGTCGCTGCAGTTTATATTTCTGCTTGATCTGCACAAAACAAAGTTTTCAGGCCACACAATTCTACGGAAATTGCTGTTTACTTAACGTCTCTACTATTTTGTTTATTTCTCAACTTAATACTTCTAACACACACACACAAAGAGAGAGAGAGAGAGAGAAAGGGTGTGAGAGTGAGAAAGGAAAGTTCTACTTAAAAAAAAAAACTATCGCGACGCATTAGGGAAACAAACTTCCAAGAACATTCAGCAATTTGTTCCGGTAGCAAAATTATTATCGCTCGTTAGAGAGGCGGAGACGAAAACGGAGACAGAAATCTGAGCCCAACTGGCAATACGCAAAAGTGTTGTTGAACTCTCTTAGCCCTTGCCTCACCCCTTTTGCATATTGACAAAACACAGAGCACTCAAATTTCCCCTTACTTTGAACTTATTTCCACTTTCACAAGCTACATAAAATTCATTATTTTTTTTTTTTTTAATTTTTCCGTTCGGTTTGAGAAAATTTTATAAAGTTCGTTTGTTTGTGTTGTTCATAATATCATACATTATTAGCGTTAATTTAGTGCGTGTAATTAAGACAGCAACAATAAAGAAAGAAATGGAAAAAAAAAATAATAGGAAATAACCCTGAGAAAGACAATCAGATCAGCATTATTTGCTCTCTGTGACTTTTGAGCCCTCTCTCTCTCCCTCTCTACAGCGACAGCTGCATTTCGTTCTGTTTGGTTGAATTTCTAAACGTGTGCGTGAGCGTCGATTTGCCTAATTACTTTGCTCAAAATGAATACAATATAACAGGTGGATTGTTTATGCTTTATAGCATTTGACTTTAAAAATCCCAGTATTAATTAATTCAACTATTCAATTCCCTGTATTTAATGAGAACACAAAAAAAAATAAAATAAAAATTATCACACGCGCACAAACTGTTGATTAAACTACCGTTTTTAATGAGTGTGGATCTAGTCACATATATATTTAAAAAGAATGTGAAACACTGGACCCCCACCCACTAAAAACAGTAGTACGATACGTTATCCGCTCTATTGCGACCTCTTCCTTCCTTCGCTGTCTGTGTGTGTCTTACCAAATTTTTGGGGCGTCCACTTACTCAGCGCTCTGGCATTTGGTTTGCTTTTTAATTTCAATTATTAAGCGATAGTGCAAAAAAACACAAAACTGGAACAGCAATAACAAAACAACGCTGCCGCAACTGCCTGTTGTGTTGATAACGAGCGACAAGCGGAGCTGTATTCTCATGCTTTCTTCTCTCCTATTCGCTTATCAGCAGCATTGGGAACTATACACATACCAGCACATGTCTGTTTTTATTCCATTTTTTTTTAATATGCATGTTTGGTTGTTGAATGAGTTTCGCGCCATAACGAAAAGCATCGTTGACTTTTAAAATTAAAAACAGAAATACTTTTGAAAAATGTGGCAACGCTACGTAAGAACCGCTTATTTGCAAGCGCAAAAAATATGGGGAGCGCACATTTATGTACATGCCGATACATATGTACACACACATATGAAAAAGCAAAGCTTACACACGCGCACAGCAACAGCAGTGTACATGTGGTGGTGAGTAACGATGGCTGCGCTGATGGCTCAAGTTGATAGCAGCGGTTGTTGTTGTTGTTTTTGTAGTCGCTGCCGCTGTCGCTGCTTTTATTTCTCAAGTATGCCTTGTCTTCTTCGTCGTCGTCGCTGCCGCCGTTGTTCTTGTTGTTTTGTGGTTTCTTATGTCTGCCTCTTCGAATTGAAGAAGTATGGCGAATTACATACACGAATACACAAACACACACACGCACACAAGAGCACGCACGAGGGCAAAAAATCAACTGACTATTCAGGCATGATATATTGCTAGCACAACACAATTCGGCCTGAGCATCGCTCTCCCTTGTTGTCAATTTCGTTTTGCAAATTCAGTTTTATTAAATTGTTATTGAAATTAAATCATTTCTAATTAGACGGGTAGCCGACTGATCCAACTGTAAACGCTTCGTGCATCCGCTCTGCCCGGTTCGCTCATTATTTCGGTAAATATGATGTCTGTATGCGTTTTTTTTTTTGTCCCTGTGTGCGTGTCAGCCGCCGTGTAATCAACGGCAATTTGAAAAAACTGCAGAAACTGGCAACGCTGCACACATACATACAAACATTTCGTATGTACTCTAGAAGCACGACTTTGCATTTGTTATATTTTTTACGTATTTAATTTTTTTTAATTCAATATTCTACATAAAATGTGTTCAACTCAGATTTTTTTACTTTGCATTTAACTGACACGCAAAAATGGCGGCTCTCTTGAGAATATTGCTAATTCAACACTCTATTCCTTCTGCTAAGTTCCACTTTTGAGCGGTTTGTTCGAAATTTCGGTGGTGTACAGTTAATTTATTTGGCTCTGTCATAGCACATTTGTCATACACACACTCACACACTCGCAGTGCTCCCTGCAGCGACCGATAGATAAAACACGCGTTTAATTCGTTCACAATTTATTAAGTTATAGAGATTATTAGATTCTATTTGCATTTGTTTATTATTTTAGGACTGCTTGTGTTAGTTTTTTTTTTCTGTGTGAAAATTGCAATCGTTCGGCGACTGCTTTGCTTAAGAATCAAAAATGCATCAAAGTCAAACAACCACTCGCAAACGTCGCTCTTATAAGACTAACTCAAAGTTAAGCCATAGATACGCTCTATAGTGCAGAGCAGCGGTTCGCATTCTGTTGCCTCTGAGCAGCAGAGGAAAATCGTATACACGTACTCGCAACGCTGAGCGGATAGAGAGCGCGGGCAGAGCAAGAGTGCCGTTTTTTCAAACGGACGATCGTAACTCACAAACACATTCAAGCTTGATCGGGGTGCTGCCAACGCATGCGACTCAAGCTACTCTGTTGAGTATTTAGTATTTGATTAGGTTTTTTAACTGTTCATGCTATATGGAAGCATAGTTAAAAATTAAAATAAATAAAATTTATATTTTATCAAGAAACAAAGAATGTTGATATAATTTAAAGTTACATTTTCTTGGAGTTGGCAGCACCAGCGTGGTGGTAATTGAACTCTTACTATACACACACACAGCGATCGGCAGCCCACACACGCATACTTAAACAAGTAAACTCATGGAAGAATTTGTGTGAGTTGCGCGTAAGTGTGTGTGTGCAATCGTGTGCAAATGATACAAAGAAGAATTATATCAAAAGCGAAAGAAAATAATGATGACGCAGTGAAAAAATTATATTAAAATAATTACAACAGCGCGTTCAACTTGGATGTCGGTAAAGACGTTGACGTCGACGTTCGACAACGACGCGTTGCTGCCTCCGTTTGTTACCGCCGAAGCCGTTTGCTTGTCGACGCGCGCACCTTTTAACTGCTGCTGCTATTGCTGGATATTGTTGTTGCTGTTTCTTTTTTTCAACTATCGTTAGCGGGGTGGGTTTCTTAAAGAATTGTAGTGAAATGCTTGGGAAAGGTTTACAGTACATAATATGTACATATGTACATACATGCAGATAAAAAATGTACAGACATATCGAAATGTTGATGTTTGTATACGGATATGTATGTATGTATGTATGTATGTACCCGTATATGTACTGTACCCTGTATGTAGGTTTGTACATTGTGTTTATTCATTTATCTTTACGCGATTTTACTTTACTTTGGTTGTTGTTGTTGTTGTTGTATTTTTTGTCAATTCTTTGCCAAAAGGTAGGGCAAATTTGAGCTAAAGAAGGGTTCTGTGACGTCAACGCACTCGCGCAGCTGTTGCTCAACAGTCAGTCAGTAGTCGTCTTTCGTTGTTGTTGTTGTTTTTTTTTTGCGTCTCCTCCAGATCCGCATCCATTATACAAAACAGCTAGCGGGCCCGTCCATCATTTTCACGTCTTCGTCAAGGTGACACAGTTTGGAAATTGTCTTTAGCACTGCGTAGTCAATGAAACTTAAAAAGAAAGAATGAAAGAAATGTCCATTTAAATATTTAATTCATTATCTGCTTCCTGTTGTTTGATATTCATTCATTGACGTTTTACACCTCGTAACTAATTGGACATTTGTGTGGGTGTCGAGAGTAGCTCAAGCAATTGCCCAAAAGGGCAATGTGAAATAATGGCAGCTCTAAAAATAGGGGGAAATTTTACACAAGCATTTCCTTAGGCGTCGAAACTTGCAAGAAACGCATTAGGATATTTGTGTAAACAAATTGAAATGTATTTCCAAGCTCCAAGCGAGTTCGCTTCCCACAGTTTGTTTGGCCTCATCAGTTAACCTGCATTACCTGCCCAGCCCAGCCCAGTTCAGATTGGCAACGGCTACTTGTCATTGCATTAAATTCGAGGTGTGTTTGCGAGTGGGTTGTCAGTGGCCCACAAGCAAACAACCGAAAAACCACATTAAACAAACCACAATAAAAAAAATATATCGTCGCCTGACCCATGCGAATGCAATAATCTCAGCTGGTGGAAATTGCAATTGGATTTTGTATCTTGTAAATGTCATTGAGCCGTTGCCCAACTGCTAGCAGCGTCCACGTCGGCGTTTCACTCACATTAAATTACATTACCGTCCGTACACTCCTTTTGTTTGAAAGTATGTACATACATATATTTAAATTGCTCTGCTCCAACCAACCAAACCAAACGAACCAAACCAAACGAACGAAAAAACTAGAAAGAAAGAAAGATGCGAGCCCATCTAATGGTTTAAAGACAAATGGCAAAGTTCAAATGAGGTTAACAGCATTTCAAAAAGCTGGCGGCTAAGGAGCGTTCCTTGTGTCCAAGAGTCTTGGGTGCCACCAAAATGGATGCAACTGCAACTGCAACAGCCAAAGCAAACAAACAAACAAATCAACCAATGAAGCAAGCAAAACCCTACTTTTTTTTATATATATATAAAAAGCAAGTCAAAAGTTCTGAACCCAAAGATGCCCAGTACTAAGAACGTTTCCTTACCTATAAATATTACTAATATATAATAAGTTTCTTGTTCTTTTTTTTTTTATTTGATATACAAACTTAATATACTTATTTAATGTCTAATCGTATTATCAATTTAATTGTTGTCATTTATTTTTATTAGTTTTCTGTTCATTTGCACAGCTTTATTATACCCAGTTTATTTGATTTTTATTTTGTACAAACATTAAATGGCTATGAGAAAAGGCCCAAAAGCATCTTAAACGACAGGCACTGGCAACATGACCATACTAAGATAGTTAAAGCTTCAGCTGCAGCAGTTTCAATAAAAAAAAAAAAAAAATCTGTGAACGTCTGCCAATGTAGAGGCAGCAGTCACAAACACATATAGAAACCTTTCTAACGATCGTTTACCTCTCGCAAAATGTAACAAAGGAGTCGGAGTCGGTCGGTCGGTCTTAAAACTTGCCTAGCCTGGCTAGCCTGACCGGGCTAGTTGATGCGGGCCAAGCTTAGGCCAAGCGCCCACTTCCTACTTGTTGCATCTCTTGCTATCTCTATCCCTGTCTCTATCTATTGCTGCAGGCTTAGAAGCCAACACACACACACACACTAACTACTAACTTGGCCAAGTCGGGCCAAGAGCTAAGATTTTGATTTTTATATACATACATGGCACAGCCATAGTTGGAGGATAGCAGCTGCTGCTCAACTTGGCCATAATGTGCCGGCCATTTGCCCCTTTGCATACGCCACTGAGCCAAAAAGCCAAAACCACCGCCACTTGGACACCATAGGCACTTTGGACAGACCACGATCAACAGACCGCTTACCTACCCGAAAAAAATACAAAAACAAAACGGCAACAGCAACCGAAAACGAAGTTCAGGCAAACGGGGGAATAATACAATATATAAAAGAAAAAGAGTAATAACCAGTTTTTTGTCTCCCAAAAAAGCCAAACAAATGAAGTCAAGCCAAGCTGAAAACAAGTAACAAACTTTACGTGCTTAAAGTCGACAAATTGATACTCTTTCAATTCGTCGCTTTAAGACTTTAGTATACTAAAAAGTTACATCTTACAAGACAAGATGTAGCAACTCTTGGTAAGGGTATTGAAAAGAACGTAGCTCATGTTTACGAGTATAGAAGCAAACCAAACTTCAAGCCAAAAAGCAACAAGCAGCAATCGAGCGTACCTCGGCCTATTCGATGGACTGCCAAGCTGAGGAGCGGTATGGAAGGTGCAAGTGTTACGTTGCACAGCGACAGAGAGAGACAGCGACAGCGAGAGAGAGAGAGAGGGAGGGTGACATGTGCCGGGTCGGGTCGAACGCTCTTCAGCTTTAACTTTTAACGGCCATCATCAGATAGAGCAGCAGGCATTCAGGCAGCGTCAGGCCAAGTAACCAAGAGCCAAGAGCCGAGAGCTAAGAGCCAAGCAAACGGCCCAGTACAGTTGAATTGAAGAAGTTGTGTGGCAAACGGGTATTGAGGGAGTTTTGTTGGCAGTAGGTCTTGGCTTGGCTTCGCTACGTCTTGGCCAAACTCTTCAAGTTGCTGTTTGGTGTTGGTCTTTGGTTTTGGTTTTTTTTGTTGCTGTTGTTGCTGTCTCTGCGGCAACGTTGTAGGAGTTTTGGCTACACAGAAGTTTAGTTACATGCTCATTACATAGATACACACACACACACACAACAATGTATGTGGCAAGCTATATAGATACATACAATTTATGTATTGCATATACATACATAGATATAGAAGCCAAGCTCTTTTACTCGTACTTGGCCTGAACTGGCTTGGATGCTGCTGCTGTTGTTGTTGTTGTTGTTGCTGCTGCTGTTGCCTTTCTAAAGTTCTAACTTTTCCGATGCTTATCTAGCGTCTAACACAAAAAAAAACTAACTGAACTCCCACAAAAACACACAAAGCGATTGCACCATTTCTTTGGCCCAGCTTAAGTCCGCTTTATCCTCTACACTTGAACAAAACTTGCTTACTTTCAAGTTACATACTAGTACTTTGGCCTATTTTTCGTTCAGTGTAGTGAAGATCTTTCTTTTCACATGCATAAATTGTGTCCAAAGAGCAGCAGCTTCTTTGGGTTCATTAGTTTTGATATTTTTATGTATTGTATGCATTGCTCTATAGTATTTGTTGTTGTTGGTGTTTGGATGATTGTTAAGGACTTGATTGTAGCCACGACTGTTGCCACGACTGTAGCCTACTTCCTGCTCTGTGTAATTGTAAAAACAATTTAGATGAATTTTCCAGTTCAATTGCGCTTTTAATTTAAATTGCAGCTAACTTGGCTCACTAGTTGCTGTTGTTGTTGTTGTAGCTGTCGTCGTCGCCGTCGTCTTCATCAATTGTCAGCCTTTGTTTTTGGAGTTGGAAGTATCATGCGCGAAAAATTGCCTAGATCATGGGCAAAATGGCATGAACTGTAGCCAAACTTGGGCAAATTTATTCTTTGGCCAGCTCATGTCAATTGTCTGAAGTTTCGACAGAGACCATATAGTTAATTAACGTTCCGACAATTGATAGAGGCAATGTTAGCGACGAGTTCCTCAAATGGCAATTGCCGGTTAAAGTTCAAAATGGGTTGAAAGGTTAATGTAGGGCAAAGTACGGAAAATGTTAGTTTTTGTAAAGGTTTAGGCCAATCAAATTGGCAGCACTTTTTAATTGGCATCACTTTTTAGTGTTGGATAGCTAACAAACGTTTAATGGAATATTATTTTTCTTAATAAATAATGTTTTTTTATAATCTAATCTAACTTAAATGTATCTAAAGCATAACTTATTAAAATTTTATTTTATTTCCGCATTTAAACCCATCTGCAAATATTTGTTAACCCTCAAAAAGTTTACTTAAACTTGATTCTTAACCAATAACATTTTGTAGTATTTGTTTGTAGAATGGAACATGCTTCAATGCCTGGTTGAAAAGGCAAACATTTTGAAGAAGTTTAAAGCGATTGCAGCTGCTGCAGAAGAAAGAGAGAGAGAGAAAGAGAGAGACTTCAACGATGCGTATTAACCTTTTCACCGTTGGCCATTAGAAGTTGGTTTATGTTAAGCTCTTTAGCAAACGAACTTTCAACTGAAGAGTGAGTAGCATTGAAGTTTGAAGAGAACAGTAACTGAAAATCGAGTGATGCTAAATTTCACTGTTTATTTCTTGTACTCGAGCTTGAAATTAAAAGACAATAAACAATCGTGAGAATGGCACTTGAGCATGCTCAAAGCTATAATGGCCTTTAACGAAAATGTACAAGAAAACGGCCAACAACAACAACAACAAGAACAAGCAAGACAAATCAACAAGCCGAAAGAGTCATAGTCCGAGTCCGAGTCGGAGTCGAAGTCAGAGCCAAAGCCAACAAACGGAGCGAGCCGTTTGGCAACGGACAGGCGGCTAAATGAACAGACAGTCAATCAACTTTAAAGGCAAAAAGCACAACGACAACGACGTCAGCAGCGACGCCAGCAGCGACGTCAGCAGCAGCAGCAGACTCAACTTTATTTTAGATCTTTTCATGAATTGTATGGATACAGCAGATGAGGCAAAGAGCTAGGGAAGTTGTTGATGATTTAAGGAGAGCAAAAGCGCGCGCGCTCAAAAGAAAACTATTACAAAACAACAAGAAGAAAAATCAAATCAGTGTGCGAACTGGACCTGAACCCAGGAACCTAAATGCTATTGCTATTGCAGACCGATGGTGATCGTATCGGATTGGATCGGTTCGAGACTCGATTACAATAATTACAATCGGCTACGCGCGCGATTCACCAAATCACAACAACAGCAACAATGTTACTGAGCAGATCATACACACACACACACACACACAGAGAGAGAGAGCGAAACAGATACAGATAAATCAGCTATTACGTGCATATACAATATTTTTAAGAAATTGAAGTCAAAAAGCAGAATTAAAACAAAACTCATCAGCGACGTCAAAAATATACACACAAATGTATCTATCTGGCAGATACACACACACACACATGATACGCTACACTTAGAAAAATAATTGCTCTTTATCCAAACCAAGTTCTTCGATGTAAACTTACAAAAACCAAACCTTAACTGTAAAGTGGTATTTCTCTAAGTGTATTTGTTGAAAATAGACATGCGGACAAAACGGACGGCAAATCCATCTTAAGTTCTTAGCTTCAGCTTGATCAAAGCATCGCCAGCAATTTTCAGTTAACAACAGCATCTCTCTGGCCGATTCTTTGCTGCAACACTGCTCGTAAGCTGCAAGCTGTTAGCTATGTTTTAAGCTGTGTATCTATTCTATCTGTCTATCTATGTATGTAGCTATCTGCTGGCAGACTCACGGCACTGGGCATCATTGGCGCAGCGAATCGGGCAAAACGAGAAATTGAAAAGACAGTTACAACGTCATAATGAAGCAAAAAGCGATGCTTGAGCAAAACTTTACTAAATCGACAGTGAAAAACCGCATAAAACACACACACACATAACGAAAAATAATCGTGATGCTGTTGTATATACAAAGCAGCGACAGGCAGCTTTAGTAAGAATAAGTAGAGAGAGAGAGAGAGAGAGAGCGCGAAAGAGAGCGCTTTGCGTTATTGACAGCGCGTGAACGGTAGCGCGTGTAGCGCACGCATTGCGCTTTGTAATTACATTGACAGAGCGTTTTGCAACACTGACCGGGCGGACAGATGTAACCATTAAATAAAATGTGATCTCGTTCTATGATAATGAAATGCGTATACATACATACTCATATAAAGACAAGTAAATAAATGGCATTTTGTGCATCTTGATGCAGTTTGCTGCTGACACAGCATCAACTAATACATAGACACTATGTTCTCTGTGTGTGTGTTTGTATGTTTTTCAAGCAAAATTTATTGATATTCATTGTTTGTTTGTTGTCGATCGTCGTCATCGTTGTCGCCGTCTTCGTCTTTATTGTTTTTGTTGTTGTTGTCGACTTTGTCGTTGCTCTCGCTAGCAACTGAAATCACAATTGTTGGCTCTTAAGAAAAAGAATGAAGTAAAAAAGCAGAAAAAAAATTTGCTGATGCTGTTGCCTTCACTTCATCTAGTCACACACACACACACATGGACGTTGTTTCCTGCGGACACCTATGTGCAATCAGTGTTGACAGCGAAAAAAGCTTCATCAACAAAAAAAAACTAAAGAAGCTGTCATAACATTAAAAAAGTGCAAGAAGTGTTGAGCAACAATATTTTAACTATGCATATTTAAAATACATTTATTAAAACCAAAATATTAATCAAATCTTGAAGGGTATATGCGGAACTTGAGGTTATTAAACTAAAATATGAGCTATAAAATAGCTAAACGGCCAACACTAATGTGCACACACACAATTATCTAGTACATACATGCACACACATACATATATATTTATGTGTACCTGAAGTTTACTTGCAACTGGCTTTTGGTCTATAATTCTTGTTTTCTGGCTTTCGTGCAGCTCAAAAAAGATAAGGAGCCAGGAGCAACAACAACAACAACAAAAACGACTTTAAGGCCATAAGCAACAACTGCAACTGCAGCAGCAGCAGCATCTTCTGCCGCAACAACAGGAAACTGCATGGCGCTGTTTGGCTCCCAAAGGAAGCGGGTCCAGTAATATTTACATTTATTGCAAAATTATGCATATCTTTTTTTTTGAAGGCACTTTTTTTGTTGTTGTCGTTATTGTTGTTGTCGTTGTTGGCCTAGGTTGTATATAAACCATGCGCCATTTTATGGTTAAATATACGTTTTGAAGGCAATAATTTTCTTACTCTTTTTTGTTTTGCTACAATAGCATACAAATGCACTTAAGTACTTCTTCGTTTTTCCATTGTCTAATGGCAGTTTACAACACTAGGAGCAAGCAATCTTATTTAAACCATGTTTTTGGGCACATAATTGCACAATTGTTTGATATAATTTGAGTTGTTTTTCCTTATTTCACATTTGAATCTTATAATTTGTTTTGAAATTTATTAGATCGTGAATTCATTTGTTTAAAGAAGGAAGTGTGATAGAGAGGGCTGTGGGGGCAAGTCTAAGCTCTTGTGTATTGTATTTCCGTGGCTGCTTGGAAGTGAAAAGCAAATGGTGTCCCACAGATTTTCATGGAAAGTTTCTGTGGTCGCTGTCTGTGCTGGCTGCTTTCTTGTTTTTATGAAAATTTCACGCTAGTCGAAAGAATTATTAATTGCGCAGCAGCAACAACAATAACGGCAACCACCGCAAAAACAACAACAGAAGCAAAGTGGGAATTATGCATCGCTGCGCAGAAGCAGAACGCAGCACACACTTACACACACACATAGGCAGTGTTCCACTGTGTGTGTGTGTGTGCGTGTATGTGTAAGCGCGTGTAAAAATATGGTAAACATGATAATACGTAATAAAAAGTAAAAGAAACAAAAATAAGGGAAATAGTATAAAAACAAAAAACATCAGGTACAAATTTTCACCAAAAACCGTTTGCGTCGCTTCGCCGCAGTTGTTGTTGCTGTTGTTGTTGTAACTGCTGTAACTGTTTGTAGCTGTTGCTGTGTTGTTGTTGTTGTTGTTAAAGCTGGCTGACTTTTGACGATTTCGTGGTCACACAGTGTGAAGAATGGGCAACACTGCAAAGTATTTCTATGGATTTTTGTGTGCAAAGTGAAAAAATGTTGTTGCTTAATAATTTTGTTAACAAAATAAAGAAAATCTTGTTAAAATAATAATTTTAAAATAAAAACTAAATTACTTATAGAGTGTAAAAATATGCTTATTCTTTCGATAATGTATTTTTTTTGCAGTGCTGGAAAATGATTGTACGCTGGGCTGTGTTACAGATTTAGAGATTATGGAGCAACGATAACAAATGAAAGTGCCTGCATTTGTTTTGTTTTGTGTGTGGCACGAAGATGGATGGGATGTAACTGTAGTGAAGAAGGAGTGGGTAGGGTAAAAAGAATCAAGCTGTTTAGTTGCTGCAACAAATGAACTAGCCTTAATGCTCATTTGAAAGCCTGCAACAGAATAACAGCAAATCCATTTGACATCTGATATATGCATGTACTCTTTTTGTATGAACGAATGCGTTATGAAGAAAGATTGAAAAGATATGAATTAAAGCCTTTGGTGTGCCTGTGAAAAGCACTGAAAATGTCAGCTTTGGCTATTAAAAGACAATTACGACAGACGATTCCAGCAGTTAGGGCACTGTACAGCTGCGAGAATACCCTGTGTTAATTATGATTAGAAAGGTAATGCTTAGGGAAAATCTTTTTAGTTTTGTCAAAGTCTGAACTGTGTAAAGTTAACTGTTTTCATTTACTTTATATTATTTACATATACTACATATACATACAGTGCAACACTATCGATTGTTTTTTAGAGCTGTTAGCGTTTTCGGCGATCTGGCAACTTTAAGTGAGAGCGCATTATCCAACATTGCTTGAACACAACAAATTGCGTTAAAAGTTCTGTACGCAATTTTAAAATGACAAGCAAATTGTTACGTTTCGGCTCCAAGCTGTTCAATAAAACCTCCAATTACATTAGAAATGGAGCATACGCGAGACGCAGTGCATCTACACGTGCCGGCAACTGGATGGCAACACATTCAAAGCTATTGGCTTTTGGCGCCTTGACAAGCGGCGCGGGTCTACTAATGTACGCCTTGGATGTAAGTGTGGAGGCATCAAGCGATTCAGTGCATCCACCCGCACAGAACTGGGGCCATACCGGCTTGCTCTCGGCTCTGGACAAGGAGAGTGTGCGTCGCGGCTATCAGGTTTTCAAGGAGGTGTGCTCCTCCTGTCATTCGCTGCAGTTCATTGCCTATCGCAATTTGGTCGGCGTTTGCCTGACAGAGGCAGAAGCTAGAGCTGAGGCGGAGTCCATAACGGTGCACGACGGGCCCGACGAGGAGGGCAACTACTTTGATCGGCCCGGCAAGCTTTCCGACTACTTGCCGCGGGCCTATGCCAATGAGGAACTGGGTCGAGCAGCTAACAATGGCGCTTATCCGCCAGATTTGAGCTACATTGTGCCGGGACGCAAGGGTGGCGAGGACTATATCTTTGCGCTCTTGACCGGCTACTGTGATCCACCAGCTGGCTTTGCTCTACGTGATGGTCTCTACTTTAATCCATACTTTTCTGGTGGCGCCATTGCGATGGGTAAACTAATTGATAATGAGAGTGTTAGCTTTGCTGATGAGAATGTTGCTCCAACGGCCAGTCAGATAGCTAAGGATGTGGTGACGTTTTTAGCTTGGGCCTCGGCACCGGAGGCGGATGCTCGCAAGATCCTTTTGATTAAGGTCGTCTTCATTTCGACCTTTTTAATCAGCATTACTTATTATATCAAGCGTTTAAAGTGGTCTGCTTTGAAGTCGCGCAAGATTTTTTATTTGCCTGAGATACAAGAGATGGCAGCCAAGGCAGCTAAGGAGGTTAAGGAGAAGACTGATGGCTGTCCAAAATAAGCATACGTTATGTAACATTTATACAAAATAAATGTAAAACAAGTGGTTTCATATGTATCTAAATTTGAATTTAAGAAGCAGCTACCGCTGAGCCACCTAGCGTAAAACTTACGAACCATTGCACTGCAGCGAATTGGTTTGGACTGATGTCATTACTTTGCCTATCGATAGTTAATGTAATTGCAAGCAGCGTTGTTTATAAAAAAATTAATACTTTTTAATTTTAATTAGTTGTAGCATCTATAGAAGAGTACTTACAAGCTTATAGCGTTACGCCCTAATACTTATTATTCGATGATGCTAGCTATCGATATGAGGCTGTGGTGCGGCGAAAAACCGTGACATTCGATACATTCAACGTTAGCCGGCAACTTTACGCAACAGCTGATTAAAACGAAAACATTTGTTTAAATGGCATCATTGGAATTTATGAAAAGTCTGCAATTTGCGGCACAAAAACATAGCAAACAACGCCGCAAAGACCCGGATAGCACACCTTACGTAAATCATGTGATAAATGTGTGCATGAATCTAGTAGATGCTGGCATTCAGGACGAAGCGGTATTAATGGCAGCCCTCCTGCACGATGTCGTCGAGGACACGGACACAACAATTGGCGAAGTGGAGCAACAGTTTGGCACAGATGTGGCCAGTCTGGTGCGCGAAGTGACCGACGACAAGTCGCTGGAGAAGGCGGAACGCAAACGCTTGCAAATAGTACATGCTGCAGGAACTTCACGCAGAGCGAAGCTCATTAAACTTGCGGATAAACTGGATAATCTAAGAGATTTGCAAGTAAATACGCCCCAGGGCTGGACAGAGGTAAAGACTGTGAATTAAATGATCTTAGTTAATAACTAAATGCCACTTCTATCTATAGGAACGGCGTGAAGAGTACTTTGTGTGGGCCAAACAGGTGGTGGACAATTTGCGTGGCACTAACGCCAAGCTGGAGGAGAAGCTGGACGAAATATTTAGTCAGCGCAATCTGTTGTGAATATAAAAAAGAGGCAACTTTAGGCAAATGGCTTAATTTTTATTGTTTTCATAAAAGTTCAACATAAGCTTGGCTAATTGCTGCGTCTCATCCAGTGTGATGGCATTGTACAGAGAGGCGCGTATGCCGCCCACAGAACGATGTCCCTTCAGTTGAATCATACCCTCAGCCTCGGCTTTGGCGAGGAATTGCTTTTCCAACTCTTCGTTGCCCGTGGCGCTGCCAATGCGGAAAGGCACATTCATGTGGGAACGCACCTGAGACTGCACTGGACAATAGTAAAAGCCATTGGACTTATCAATAATGTCATAAATCAATTGGGATTTGGCATCGGAGCGTTTGGCCATGCCAGCAACGCCACCATTGCGCTTAATCCACTTGAAAACCAGACCCATAACATAGGTGCTGTAAAAATAGAATTGTTTTAGCTGAATGCTCGACGAGGGCAACCACAAAAACCTACCCAAAAGTGTTTGGCGTATTCAACAGTGAGCTGTTCTTGTCCATCAGTTCAAAGTTCAGTATGGATGGCGTAATCTTCAGATGCTTGCCAATCAAATCTTCGCGCACAATAATCACAGTAACACCCGAGGGCCCAATATTCTTTTGTGCACCGGCAAAGATAACTCCAAACTTTTTAATATCTATCGGTCTGGAGAGGAAATTCGATGACATGTCGCATGCCAATGGCACTGTTGGATCCACCTCGGGAACAAAATCAAATTCAACGCCCTCTACCGTCTCATTGTCGCAATAGTAGACATACGAGGCATTTGGATCCAACTTCCAGGTGCTTTGCCTGGGCACATCTGTATATTTGCTGAACTTTGGCAACACTGCATTCACTTTGCCATACTGAGCGGCTTCCTTTGCTGCTTTCGATGACCATGAGCCGGTGATGACGTAATCGGCAGTACCAGTGCGTCCAATTAGATTCATGGCCACGGCAGCAAATTGTCCTGTGCCACCGCCCTGCATCAGCAAGATCTTATAATTTTCGGGCACATTGAGCAGCTCACGCAAATCGGCTATTGCTGCATCCTGAATTTTGGCATAATTGTTGGAACGATGTGACATTTCCATGACCGAAATGCCGCTTCCATTGCAATTGATGAGATTTGTTTGCACTTCCTTAAGCACCTATAAAAAGAAATATTCGCGTTTATAACCTACAATATTATGTGTTGGCATTAGTGTCTGACCTCTTCGGGCAACTTGGCTGGGCCGGCGGCAAAGTTAATAACCATATTGGTGCTCTTCAAACTGCGAACCTTGTCGGCAAGTCGTACAAATATAACTAAAAGTGTTGGAAGCGATCGAACGCAGCGTGACTGCGACGAGTATTGCTGATAAATGAGCAGCCTCGTGTGTGTGTGTGTGTGTGCGGAGTATCACAAAAGCGTATGCGGCAAAACAGACTGGACAACGAACTTGCCAGCCAGAGGCGTACTTCACTCGTTTACTGCCGCACCGTTGCTCCCAAGCAAAGCTTTGACTACGCCACTGGCAAAGCAGCGAAAACAGAGACAGTGAATTTAATGAAAACAAGTTGACAAACGCAACTGCGACGTCGACGTCGACTGCGAGTGCAGCGTGCGAAAACAACACGCGATACACCCCCGACCCGCCGCACCAACGCTCATTCACCATTTAACTGCACGTTGTTGCCATGTACATACTTTGCGTGGAAAGGCGTAAACAAGTGCAACTGCAAGCGAGTAAGCAGTAAACAAGTTTTAAACGCAAATGCAAGCACAGTGAAGCTTGACTAGGCAAGAACTTTAAACATTTTATTTATTTTATTAAATATAGCAATTATGAAATATATAATGTGCATTGGAAAGGTATAACCAAACAAGGAGGTAAAGAATTGTCTGAAAAATCGGACCGTTCAATTTAGCCATGTAAGTCTGTCTCTCACTTTGCTATTGTCTCTAAGCATTGATCTGTTTCCCTTAGCTTTGGCTGATGTAATTTAACTCATCTTTTTATTTGCATATTTATTAAACTGAAATAATATTAGCCCGAATCGTTTTAGCTGGGTATGTTTGTGTACAAATACATAAATAGGCACGTATTATTGTTTTTATAGGGCTTATCATATTGATTAAATGATATCGCATCAGGAAATAAGAACTTTCTCAGATTACAAGAATTGTTGTTGTAGTTGACATACATACATTTGTAATTTATGCCATGCAGGTCGTTATGTTCTAATTGCTTTAGGTGCTTTAATTTCTCAATTTACTTCTATGCCGTTTCTACAAAAGCAAATTTCCAATAAGACGCAGGCCAACGTGCCTGGAAATATAAACGTGCGGTGTCAGAACGAAGCAACGAGAGAGAGAAAGAGAGTGAGAGAGCGATGTGTGCGAGAGTGAATATATATATGTGTGTGTGTGTGAGTGAGTGGTCATTCATAAATGTTAAGCCAATAATTTAGCGTTGTTTGGCAAGGGGCTTGGCTCGTTTCAGTGTTTAATGAGATTTTACACTGAAAACAAGAACAACAACAAGCATGTCATTTGAACTAAATGTAATGTATATGATTTATTGCAAACACTTGTTTATATGTACAATTCTTAGACTTGGATTTAAAGTTAAACGTCTCATTCCACTTGCACCTTGCCCACAATATCGCTCCAGAAATTGCCATAATCTTGTAGCACAGTGCCGCTGTAAAGAAATTGTTTACAATTGTATATTAACCATGGCTTGAATGAGTTGACAGTTTTGCTATGCTTTATAAATACTTTGTCAACGGTTAGTTAAAGCTTTTTTGTATGGCTTTTGTTGTAATTTATCAAAGAAGTCAAACTTAAGCCTGATGCGGTACTACAAACTAACATTCACACATAATTTATAAATCATTTGGCACACATTATGTCTACGTGTAGTGATTAATGATGCGGCACTGTCATGTTGCATACTGTGAGTAGGAAACATCAACATCAACAACAGCAACTTTTTACTTTATGTCGTCGTCATTGTCACTACGTTTGGCTTTGTCGCAAAACTCTTTTCTTTTGCTTCTTTCAAACAAGTCAATTACATCAGACATTTTCTTTGATTATCCGGCTGTTTTGCTGACAATTATGTGTGCATTATGTTATGTGGGTCAACGTAGCGTATGATTAATGCAGACCAGGTGCCAATGATTAGGCGCAAAATAGTTTTCCTTCATAACATCCTTAACTTACGTAAAGTACACATTGCCCCGCTTGTTCTGTGGCGCCTTCCAAATCAGCTTGGCGCCCAGTTTATCACGATTATCCGAGTGTGTTATGGACGAGCATTCGGGTATGGTCTTGGTATTTTCACTCTGCACCCATTCGCCAATCCATTCGTTTGAATTGGCATCGCGTGCCTGCAAAAAGAAGCCACGGAACGTGGTCGAACCATGCGTTTGCTGTGGATATATCACCACAGAGATTTGCTGCCCCGGATGATAGGTCTGTGAGCTGGCGACCACCTCAAACGGATTTGTGTGCGCCGGCTGGGAGCGCGCCTTGCCATGATTGGGCTGATTCGCACGCTGTTTCACACACGTATCGGCGGGTGCACCATCCGGAAAGGCTGCCACGCCTCCAAGCAGCTGCAGCAGCAACAAAACACTTGGTATCCCCCACGCCCATCGATTACAATTGCAATACCGATTTGCCATTTTGAGTTTGAGAGGAGCGCGCGCGCGCTCGAGTTGCGTTTATCAAATGTTTAAAAACTCTGGCACTGGCCGGCGGCGTTGTCGCTTTTAAAGCCTCGTGGCCGAAAGCAAAAAGCTCACACACCATCGGCTTGGGCGGCTCAGTGGCTCGATACGTTGGCTTTGTTGGTGTTTTTTTTCGTATACCCTAAAGCCATGAATTGTTTGAAAAGGGTATAATCGCTTTGTGTTAGTGTTCGGAACGAACAGAAGGGATTAATAATATTAAAAACAAACTTAACAAACACCTAAAATATCAAGGATTAAAGCTGAGTTATGTTTTCCAAAAAGTATTTTAAATATAAACAAATTTTTCCTAAAGAGCATCTCTAAGTCGTTCACTCCCCGATCAGATCACTCTTACTTGTTTCTCTATTTGTTGTTTCGTTTTTGGTCAGGCTAACCAGTTTTTAATGATCAAAAAGCCAAATAGTTATGCGCAGTTCCTTTCCTGCAGTGCTCTCAAACTGGGTCAAAACATTAACGCTTTGATGCAGCCGTCTCAGCTGCCACCCCACCAGCCTGCCCCGCTTACCAACTATAGCTAGACTCCCAAGACTCCATCCAGAGCATTTGGTATTTCGCATTAAACATTTTATTTGGTTTGCTATGTTTGAGGCGCTAAGTGCTCCATTACGAAATTCTATGCTGCTTCTAATCTCAAAACCCACTGTTGCTGCCACTGTCGATGTTGTTGGCCTTGTTTACTTCATGTCGATTTTTCTTGATTTTCAGTTTTGCACAGTTTTGTCTTTTTGCTTTTCATTCTGCGCACCTTAATGTGTTAATTGACAGGCGCTGGCGATGCTGTTTTTTTCTTTGATTTCATTGAGCTTTTGATTTCGCAGCAATCGTTTCGATTTCCTTTAAACACTTTTGGAATACATTGTCACATGGGTTTGAGTTAGTGAAGCGTCATAGCCGAAATGCTAAATAATTGAATTTGCTATGCATTTTAATTAATGCTAAATGTTTAAGTCGGTTAAACTACATCACTAAAAGTTTATAGATGTAAATTTTATATACACATGCTAATAAACATTTATGCAATGTCAACTGAGTTATATTTACTTGGCAAATGAGTTTTGGTTATGCACACAAAATGGCGCAGAATTCTGGTAAATAGTGTTTGTTTATTAGTCAGCAGCATTAATTAACTTTTGGTAGTTTTAGATGCTGAATGTTTTGGTAAATATTTGACGAAAAGTTTCTCCGAAAAATGACGTTATAGGGTCAACTAATCCCAAGTCTAATCAAATCGGGTTCGTGTAGTCGTCCAGTCGTCCAAGCTATGAATTAGAAATGTTGTCACTGCGTACTTTTAACTCTTCAAGGCAGGACATTAATGGCAGCAGCTGGGATACAGGTTGCACTGTACACTCAAAAAAATCAGAACAGTAAAAGCTGTTTTGTTTGCAAATTTAATTTTTTAGTGGATTCTTTTTACATATGAATTATTTTTGTGAATGTAGCACAGTGTACAGCATAGCAAATGACATTTGTGCCACATCACGCCCAAAGCTAAGCCAAACAGTGGCAAACCTAAGCAAACCTTAGCTAACCCAAGCCAGCCAATCCTCAACAGCTGTCGCCCCGTCGTTCTGTCGTGTCCTGCCAGCCTCGCCAATGCATGCGAAATTGAGTAAGAAGCACGGCACAAACGTTTCCTTCAACCGATGGTCGATGTAAATAGTACAAAAAAACAAAAAAAATGAAAACTTTCTACAGCAGCAGCAGGCGTGAAAGCTGTTTGGGGAAATCCACTTCATCGACGTTGGTGCGGAAAAGTGTGTCAACTGCAGGAGCTTGCCATGCGCATGTCCTGTGAGCACAGAACAGCAGCCGCCTGCTGGTGAAACTGAATTTCATCAACACCAATGCGAAAATCGCCTTGACTAGAACTTGAATTTCATTTGTGTCAGGCCAGAACGCAGTCAGACGTTGTAGCGCGTGGTCGTAAAACTGTGCCAAACAGAACAACTTATAAAAGTAAATCAAAAAACCCAAACAGCAACAACAACAACAGCCAGCGACTTGAACTAGAACAGCGATAGAACAGCAGCCAGGCAGGACGAGAAAATTGTGAGCAATTTTGTAATTTTTGTATATAGTATTTTACGCGCGCGATATTCTGTGACTTTGTGTGTGTGTGTGTGTGGTTGTGTGTGTTTGAGTGAGTGAAGTCAGCCAAAGGCAAAAAAAAAACAAAGAACACACTGCGCTCAATGGAAGCGTGCAAAAGTTTTGTCTGTTGATTTTTGTAACACAGCAAAAAAAAAAAGAATAAAATAAAGAAAAGGGGGCCCATAGGCAAATGGCAAAGACAAACATGAACAATAATAAAGTGAAACATAAAGAACAACTCAAACACCTGGCAAAAATCCGTAATACACACACTCAATATATATATATATATATGTTTATAAAGTATATATAACAAGTAAACATTTGAGGCAAATTGTTTGAACAAAATGTGACGAGGCGTACATAAATTATGAGCTCTCAAATATATACAATACACAAAACTGAAATTGAAAATCAATGCCTTTTGCAACAGAACAGAAACAAAAAAAAAAACAAAATAGAAGGAAAATATATACATTATACGCTGCGTATACGCGATATGCACGAAGGTATAGAAACTTGCAAACAGCGAACCGAGTAAAACTCAAATAATAATAAAGGGAATGCTCACGTGACGCATAAAGTTGAAGCACACACAAGCAAATACCATACTATACTATATATGTATACGTTTATAGTTTGAAGCCACCTGGCACACACACAAACACACACACACACACATGCCAACTGATTATGATGAGCTGCATACTTTTGGGAGAGGTCGGGAAAGGTCCGAATATGATGACAAACCAACAACATTTGTTGCCGCCGCATTTTGCATACATTGAATTTAATGAACTCTGCGTTGCTCACACACTCTATATGTTTGTGTGTGTGTGTTTGGATTTTTGTGCCGTGTTTTGCTTTTAATAATTTAGCGTACTCTGTAGTAAATGGCGCATTTAAAGCCAGTCGACCCCAAAAAGAAGCAAAGAAAAAAACAAAATATGCCATTTAATGTTTGCCTCGGTAAATGTGTGTGTTTGTGTGTGTGTGAGTGCAATTACAACCCCGCAGACAAAAAGGCCCACTAACACACTTTCAGTCCAACTAAATTCTGTTACTAAGGGACTACGTCATCCTAGCCAGTCAGCCAGCCATTGAGCCAGCCAGAGAGTCAGGCCTGGAGCTGTAGCTCTTTGGCAACGTCGTCACATTTGCGCATTTACAATCACATCGCGTGGCATAGGCCTGCCCTCCACACACACACACACACACACTGAGCACAAACTTACAAGTATGTGGCATGTGAAGTAATATGGAGTCGACTCGCTCGGATCGATTTGGGGCATAGACATTGCGGCAGCTGCTGCAGTTTGAGTTAAAGTTGCAATTCACGTCATCAATTTTTGCACAACAGCAAATCGAATTTATGCCTAAAAATATACTATTGACATATCATAGATATGCACAGACATATACCTAAATATATATATATATGTTCACATATGTACTTGAATAATATTCAGTGAGCAGCTGCCGGCGGCATTTTTGCTGCCTTTGATTGTCGTGCCAAGTGTTGCAGTAAATTGCGACATTATCAAAAAAACAAAAAAGGGTCTGACCCTTGACCTTAGCAAACGGCAACTGTAGCATGTGACTGTGGATGCTAGCTTTTGTTTTTGTTAGTTCTTCTTGAGAGTATTTCAAAATTAGAGGCATTAAAGTATCAAATTCTTGTTCCTTGAAAGTTTTTGATTTTTTGAATGCATTTCACATTAATTGCCATGATATCATTTCGTTTTAAAGGGTATACTAAATTCGTTTAAGTAATAAAAAGTTTGCTTTTCGATTTACTATTGCCCGTCGCCAACTGTAAAATCATTTGCCATCAAATCGCATGTCGCCTGGTTTTTGCGAGCGCATATCCTTGTCGCAGAGTTTGCGTTTATAATTTATACGACTTGTTCGTTGCCATTGTTTCAACTGCGCTTGGCCTTGTCTAAATGTGTCTGTATGTGTGTGTGTTTGTTTGTTTGTACTTGTGTTTGAAAACCTTTAAGTATGCCCAGCGGCATTTGGCGCGTTGTTGGCCTCAGGGACGGATTTTTGGGCTCTTTTACGACTATTAAAATGTGCATTTAAAAATATTCATACACACATATACACATAAACATATCCTCTTATGCACGAATCTGTCTGTGTGCTATGGTATTTATGTGGCCATGTGTTGAAAATTGAAATTGTGCGGTTATTTACTGAAACGTCTTGGCGTTGATTGCCGTTACGCCCCATTGCCTGGTACATGACTATAATAATGATTGCCATTTTTAGGGATAAATTGATGTGTTTTGCCTGCCAGCTCCGTTCGTCAATCCTTTTGCAAAAGCTGTCGTTTTGTGTTTAAAAATTCCTAGGATTTTCCTTTAACCAAGTAAATATCACTCATAAATCATTTAGATATTTCTTATAAGTTCGTTAAATAATAGAGCAAAGCAACCTTGAACTTAGTTTTTTGGTGAGAATATGATTTAAAGGCTTCTTTCGCTAACAAACTTTATCTGTTTTGATCAATAAAAAAAGTTTGCACTCTCAATTCGAATTTCATATAATTAGCTAACTAATTTATTGCCTGCAACAAGGCAGCAAATTGTAAGCTACTTAACTCTACTACTCTTTGCCATTCCTGAAAGAACAAATAAATGAGAAACGAAACAAAAGAACACATTTATCCAGCAGCAGCGGCGGCTCTGTTTACCTAAAAGCTGTAATTAATTTGCTCTGAGTTCAGTTCTGTAAATTGACTCGGTTAGGTACCTTACCATACAATACGATGTTATATATGTCTGTGTCTGATTCAGACTGGGACTTAAAGTCAATTCAGCTTGACGACTGGCCCATTTAGCTGATGACACAAAAACCACTTGAACTTTGCGGGTAACTGGCATACGAGCTGTGCTCATTATGGCCAACAGATGTTCATATATGTGTGTGTGTGTGTAAGAGAGTGTGTTAAGGCCTACACGTGTGGAATATTAAAACAGAGCGAGTACAAATAATCAGCACATTTTTCAGGTCAACCATATCTCTGCACCGCAAGAAACTTACACGATGATAGTGTTGGAAAGTGCTTGAAACAGAACTTTAAGTGCTGCAATTCTTCTTGTGAATTTTTTGAAGTGTTTTTGTGTGTGTGTTTGCTTTGGAGCTAAGTTCGAGGTGTTTTATGCGCAATTAAAATGACAAAGTACTGTCGCTTAATCAGCCACAGCCACCAAATGGTCGTTGTCCTGTTCAGTACAGTGCGTTGGCCATAGATTGGTTCATGAAACGAGAAGGAAACCAGCGGAAACGTATGTGAATTAACAGGCAAATGCATTAGCGCTTCTGGGGCAGGTTACCTGCATCCGTTTGTGTGTGTGTGTGTGTGAAAGCATTTTGCATAATGCACTTACACACACGCATAATAGAGTGGCGCCACGCCGTGCCAAAATGGCAACGCCCACGTTGCACTTGGTTTTTGAATATATACGCTTTACGCGATTTCTAAGCGCATTCACAACCGCATTCACATCCGACGCAACGACAAGCACCACACAAAACCACCACAACAGTGTGTGTACACGTGTCTTTCCACAGGATATGCACTTAGAGAAAAGCAGATATATTCAATTAAAGTGACACTAAAATAAAAATAACAAAGGATTTTAACTTACTTAACATATTTCTTAGAGTAATAAAGCAAATTTATTAGTATCTGTAAACCTCGAAAAAGTTCCACAACACTTTTCCTAGTGTAACAATTACATACAAATATCGTTTGTATGTATATTCATGTGAATTTGTAGCTTTAAAGCCAGGTCATTCAGTTTGGCAAAGTGCAATGTAAATGCCGCATGGATGGGCTTTTGAATTGGTTTTGTGCGCCACATGCGAACCGAGGCAAAGTTTAATGGATTGAGATGCTTTATGGGAAATTGAGTTTAAATTGCCCGACACCAAGAAAGAGGCCAAAAGCGGATATACAGTGCTTTTGGCCAAGCATTGACCAGCATACACATACACATACACTTATAACTATGACAAACGATGTGCCCGAGAACTTATCTAAAGCCACATAAATTCTGCGCATAAATTCACTCTGGATTATCTTCGATGCTTGGCATATGAACTGTTTATATAGAGGCGTTAGTAACTAAGATGTTGTTAGGTTCCGTTTATATGTATAATTGTTTTCAGAGATTATCGTAACTTTCAATGCCTGTCACCCTGAGGAAAGGAATTGTAAAACTGTTAAAACGTTTGCAAATGTATATATGTTTGTCAGCCAGAGGGGAGGATACCTTGGCGATAGCATGCGAAGGTTCTTGGCAGCAAGGATGCTTTGTTTTCAACATACAAAAGGACTGCAGCACAAAACTTTTGTTTGCAGCTTAGAGACCTTCGAGTTGACTTAGGCTGAAAAGCTTTGTGCTTTGCACAAGGAATTTTATATAAATAGGTCCTTTCATGCATGAGAAAAATGATAATGTCCCTAAAAATATAAACATACATGTAGTAAACAGCTATAACTTGATAGTCAATAATACGATACAATGTTACTGTATATAATCCAATTTTAACTGCTGCACAGTGCGTATGCTTAATGCATGGCACACATACCACAAAACCCGACGAAATATTAAACAAAAGCACCCAAATTAAAGCCACACACATAACGAATAAAAGCAATCCATAAACCTTATGGCATATTTATCATGCACGAGTGTGACAAGGTAGAAATGGTGAACATGTTGCTGCACAATGAACGCCATTTTTACCAATCAAATGTGAAACCCGTTGCGCATCCGTCGCGGAAACGGAAATGCACAACAGCAACCACGACAGCTACGGCGACACAGGCCATACAGAAAATAAAATACAAAAATAAAAGAAAAACACTGACTGGACATGTATCCGATGGATTTTCTTGTAGAGTTGTCAGCCTTTTTTTCTTCTCTCTATGCTGGCTAATTGAACACAGTGTTTGGCGTACAGTTAACATTCAAAGGTGGTGCAAATGGCGACAGTTGTATGAGTGGTTGGGTGCTGTGCTCCCTTTGTCAAACTAAAAGCCAGCCTTAGAAACCGTTGCTTGCCACGCCATGTTTCGTGATTTTGTTTCCATATGTTGCGTTGTTACTACAAAAATCCAAACCAATCTGCCGCCCTCAAACTTTTCTTCGCCGAAAGCAACACGCCTACAACACTGTACCACTCACGCCATATCCGTTTGAATGGCTTTTGTTGTTATCCTGGCTGTCGCCAGTTTTGTTGCTTTTTGTATTTGTTTGCTTGTAGCAATGGAACAGCGACAATGCCAACTAGGCAATACTTTATTGTTTATTCGCATTTTTTCGCCATTTTATTTATTGCCCTTGCCCAGTAGCAGCAACATTGGCATTTGCTCGCAACACAAATTGTGGCAAGCAAACTGAACCCAAACTCGAACCCGAATCGGCCTCAAACATAACCTCAACCATATTGTTTTATACAACAATCATAATTCATTATACAGTAACATGCTAATTGCATGCTTCGCATTTCCATTTAGCGATTTCTATGCCCCTTCGAAACCCCAAACCAAAAAATTTTAGCAGTCTGTGGAAATTTAATTAATTCACAATGGTCTCCATTTGGAGTCATATTAACAACATGCGATATTTAATTGAGTTTTAATCTATATATACAATGTATAGTATGTCGGTGAACTTTACTTTGGTTACAGCTTTGCATGCATATTGTAATGTGAGTTAACCATGAATACACAAACAATAGAAAAACCCATTCATAATGTATAATAAAAAGCAATCAAAGCAAAGTCCATTGACTGGTTCACAGTTCATTTGGCAACTTAAATAAATATTATTTATACTTTAATTAGCTGTGTTTATAATGCGGCTAAAAGGGGTTATCACAATAGTGTGTTTTGATTCTTGTAACACAAGAAAATGCTTCAAAACCAAAGGTAAATACCAATTAAGCCTCAAATGGCTGTTTGGACTTAACCAAGACTATCATTAGCAAATGATATCTAATTGCATGAAGCTTTAAAAGCTAGATAATGTAACAGATAACAGATAAATTGTCGGACGCCCTTTTAATTAAATTGACCTGATTTGATTTAAAGTTAAACGGCAATTACGCCCATTCAATTTTTTGGGCAAAAGTTTGCTTTTCTAATAAAGTAAATATTTAATTTGCCTATTCAACAGCTTACTCTCGGCAACTTTGGTGTTCATTAGTTGTCATTCAATGCAATAATCTGAATGTCCTGTCACAATTTGGCGCTCGTTAATATAAATTATTTTGCATGCAATTTGTGATTAGTTTATTGGCAATGTGGGACACTGCCAAATGTCTGAGTCCCAGGGGGACAATAATTTCCAAACGATGTGCCTGTACAGAGAGAGGGAGAGAGAGAAATGCATTATGGCCGAGTTCACAGGACATCCATCTGTGTTTGGCGCCATGTTTATTGCATTCCGTGGGACGCATTTCTCGAACTTAATGCCAAGCAATTTGTTCAACGGCATATAAATCTAGTGCGCATTGTTTGGCTGCCAGTCAAGATCCAACCATTCAAACACACACACACACATACACACACACACACACATTGGCCCATTCAGACTGAGTACAAAGAAAATGGTGCTTATTGTATTGCCTAAATGAAGGCCTCGCTTTGAAGATATGCGAATGAACTGTATGCGTAGGGCCCGGTTTTGGCACGCTGTTTTATTCTTGGGTGTTAGCTAGTGTAGATTCTGTGCCCAGATTACTTACATCAGCAATCAATAAAGTGTACAACTAACCCATAGCAATGCCACATATGTGTGTATGTACACTTGTATGTAATGCGGATTTCAGTTTGTTGGCATTTAGCCAAAGTGCGTTTTCCGTTTGTGCACATTGGTATTTAATTGGCAATTTTATAATATGCAATCTTGAAAATCAATGGATGGGAAACTTTAATGTTTCGTATGTGAGCGCTGAAGCCTTTTATAATCCCAAGCTTAAGTGGCGGTTTTTTAAGCTGACTAAAAACTTTTCCAACACTTAATCATTCAAAGAACTTAAGACACATTTCTTTTGTTCCCAAGCATGCGTAAGTTTTTCACGAAAAAGGTCAACGATGAAAGAGAATATTATGTTAAGTGTTTAAGCTTAGTCTATGTTGCTGATTACAAACTACTTTCCACATCTAGATAACTTTGAAATCGCACACACACGCTTTGTCCCACTATATTATAGAAGATTGGGACACTGTGCAGCGTTTGCAAAGCTGCCGTTTTGTTTGGGAATTGTGTGGGGTGTCCATTGTTTGTCTATGCAAGTGCAATGTTGTTGGTACCCTGTAGGCGACTATGTACTTGAACACACACACACACACATGTGTACACAGATGCTTGAGTGTAAGGCTTTCGCTATTGTTTGAAAAATTTATTGCACGAATTTCTGAATTGGCTCTTTGGCCTGGTATGTGGGTTTTTATTTTTATATGCACACACTTACATATACATGCATATATATCCATATAAGAGCCACACTCAGACACGGCCTTGGGTCTTATGCTAAAACAATAGCTCTAACCACATGCCATAAGTATTTATTGGGTCGTACTGCCGCATTAGGTTTGGAACAGTGCCTGCCAGGTGTTTTCATGTTAATTAGCATTCACAATTACAACATTTACACAAACAATGAGTCCAGCTACACTTGGGTTTGCCATTTTAATCATATTGCGTATACGCCATGTAAATGTATGATAAAACTCATATCCGTGTTTTATTATTGTTGTAATTTCCTTGCTAGTCGGCTTTGCGTTTGCCTTTTCATGTGTCAAGCGATTGTCTCATCATGGTTGAAGACCCAAAACACCCATGTATACATATTAATATTGCGTATACGCCACATTTGACATTTATTTAATACGCTCACTTTTAATGCCGCCGTCACATAAATTTATGGAAAACCCGAAAACAATTTGTACATAAATATGTATATGCTCATGCGAACAACATGCAACACGTTTCCTGCTCATCATTTTCGGTTGCGTGAGTCGCGTTTTATGCGTTGTCTTACAAGATAAACACCAGCGCCTCGGCTGTAAATGCTGACATGCATATATGAGTGGAGGATAACTGCAAATACGTATATGTAATGCGGTTGCCGCATAAATTAGTTAAGGATTTACACAACTGTCTGGCAGAGGGTCTCTTGGGTGCATAGATACCAAAAATAAACCACAAAAAACCTATTTTGACAGAATGCTCAAATCCTGGCTAAACCCTTTGGGGAAATCTCCAGTTTGACGTCAAAGCCTTTTGTATATATATAGGTATAGCATAGGGCTTATGACATCATTCGAGCACAAAATTGTATGTGATGTGTATTTAGGAGCAGGTATGCATATAATTGAGAACTGGATTTTGGATAATTCACTCTAGTCCAAGCTGTTTAAATTGTAAAATACACACAAAACAGTATAGAAAGATTCGCAGCATGTTAAGTTACTGCCTATAAGAATGTCTGTCACATGTCAAGTAAATGTTGCCTGCATTTAACGCCTTGTGCATTGTGATTCACACAGCAAGAAGGGAAACACTTAAAACATACATACTATGAATGTATAAATATGCGACAGCTGCACATGGCATGGCAAGCAGAAATGTTGCAACATTCATGACTTATAATCGCAGCCGTATGCGTGTTGCATGTTTTAAAATAATGATTTATTTATATGGCTCGTTGGAAACAAGAGCAGCCGCCATTAATCGCCCAAAGCATGTAAATGCGGGCAACACAAATGCAGCGCACAGTAATTAAATCCAATAATTGAAGTGAAATTTAATTAAAATCCTTTAAAACGCTTTACAATTGCTGTTTTGGCAAAGCCGGTTAACAAAGCCAATACATGCACATGAAAAACAATTATAAATTGAGACCATAGCATATGTTATATACTTACATGTGTGTGCGTTTTAGTGTGACCTTAATCCAATTAGCTGTCAGCTTGTCGTCCTGTTGGTCAGCTCGACAATGCTCTTGTGCCAACTCACAAATGATTCCCCAATTTACTGTCAGTCAATTTAATTTCGTGCCAGGACGCCCCTTAAAAAAGAGAGAGAGAGAGCAGGTGGGAGGGAGAGTGAGAGAGAAATGGCAATTCTAGTCTGATTGGCGGCAGCAGCGTAGTGGGGATTCGGTTTCAATTTCATTTTGCCGGCCATTTGCTGGCACTTTCGGAAATTGTTTCAACGTCGGTTTGTAATTTCACACGCAGTTAAGTGATTAGCCCCGGCTCTTACTTTAGACTCAACCTTGTTGACGCAACCAAAAATCAAAACGTTCAAATACAGTAAAACTTTTAAATCTTAAACTGGATGGAGTTTCTTCTTAGGCAAGCTTCACTATATTTATAATAAGTTTTGTTTTGTTGTTTTGCTTTGATTGCAGTTTGAGCGATTCCATGTGAAGCAACAACAAACGGTGCCACACAGAAGCGCTCAAATTTCAAACGAGTCGTGGGCAGCAGCATGGATGAGGAGCACGACGACGACCATCGAATAATATGAGATTAGATGGGGCTTTAGAGCCCCGTCACGGTGCTGCGACGCTGCAGGGCCGCTTTATTGGCGTTGCCAAGTATCGGCGCGAGACGCGTGTAAAATGTGATGAGCATCAGCAACAACAATGCGCTGACGAAGACGACGAGGCAGCAGCCGAAGCAGCAGCAACAGCAGCCAAAGACGTCAACAGCAGCAACAGTCTAAGCAACAATTGCCTTGGTACAGCAACGTTGGAGCAACAAGCGCGACACTTGTCGCCCAGCCAGGCGCCAGGCACAACAGCAACAACAACAACACCAACACCAACAACAATAACAAACAAAGTCAACTTGCACTTAAGCATTGAGGGCGCCACAACAACAGCAACAAGAGCAACAACAAACGCGTCCCTAAAAATGCGTGAGCAAGAATCGTTAATGCTAATGGGACGTCGGGTCAGTGGCAGCAACTACCGCCGCATGGAAAACATGAAAAACATGGGGCGCCACACAACCACTGGCAACGTTCTGTGCCTGATTTCCGTTGCCGTTGCGGCATTGCTGTTGCCATTGCCACCGCTGGCTCTGGCCGATGACGGTGACAATTTCTTTGCCGTTAATAGCTTCAGCGTGGGACCCGAGACGACAACACCCGAGTTTGGTAAGTTAACACCACAAGGGGTTTGGGTCACAACATCAACATCAGCCAGAACTTAGTCTTATCGCACTTGCCACGACTGGAATTGGTGTGCATGCAAATAGTGTTTTACCGCAACGGTAATCAAATATGTACTAACAACAATGACGTCATCAGGTTGCACATGTACCAGACCACCGTTGCATAATCATCAGATGCACCAGAACAAAGTCTTTAGTCATGCAAGTTTATGTTTGTCTTGTTACCGCGGCAGTAACAGCAATGGGTTCGTGTCGTGTTTTCTTTAATTCTGTAGACGAAAAGCAAGCTGATTCTCTTACTCGTGACACGAACACATAAAAGGTAAAAGTTTATATCAATACCATAGCGTAAAAGTTCGATAAATATTCATTCCTTAACACTCGATTGAACCTAAACCTTATTTCAAAGTTATTCCACTCGACTTTAATACAATTTTCAAAGTACGTGCTTGCAACATGTGTTACGTGTTACGGTTCGTGCCCCACACGTATTGAAAGTGCCCATCTCTAGGACTAACTAGTTTTTTTTTTGTTCAAGTATTGTGTGACCCTTTTGCATTGCGCAGTGGCACAACGTAAATTTCCATTTCTATTTCTATTTGATGAGCTGCTGCTTCTGGGGCATGTGCAAAAAGTTTGCCCTTTGGATGCTAGCAAATATATTGGCGAGACTTGGATAGGACATTGTCGAAATAGGAAAAGTTTCTAATTATAAATGCTGTTTGCCAGTTCGCGTGAGCCTGTTTAATGACTGACCATTAACATTCAGATATTTGCAATCACTTACGAACACATTTTGTGGTTGCCGGCGGCAAATTAAATTTTGATTTCCTATGACTGTTTTTGCAGCCATTTCAAGCCCTTTAAAGTAAAAACGACCTTGCCCGCATATTTTAGCCACCTTTGTAATTGAATTCGGTAAAGAACATTAAGCTTATTTCTTTTTCAAGTGCACCCGCATGGTAGATGAAACCTAACGGTAAACAAAACTGCCACGTTTGGTTATCTCTTTTTGAACTGGGTATTAAAGGGTATGGGCCATATTGTTCAGGCGATGCTTGGTTGCTGCAACGCTTGCCGGACACAACAAAAAACCGATGCTGCAGCGGTGGTTGTAGCAGTTGTTTTTTTGTTGCATACTGTTGGGCGCTATTCATAGTCAAGTCAGTGCATTTAAAAATAAACCGCTAGCAAATAGACACAGCACCACACTCAACCGCACACACACACACACACACATAGACACACACTCGACCATAAATATATACCACAAAAAATGGCGCAACCTTTTTGCAAGCGCAGCCATTTTGTTTTGTCTTTTGCGCTTCCGCTGGCTTAAATGCGAGGCCGGCGCACATCCTTTTCCGTTTTCCCGTTGCCAGCTATCTTCATCTGCCCACATTTCTCATACTCAGCGTCATTCGCATCGTCATCATCATCATCATCATCCCCGTCGAAAGCATCAGCGTTGCGGTTGCTGCCTTGGTAATTATGGCGGAATATCAACAAAATTAGTGCGCGTATGGCATATGCCGCAACATTAACGTTGACGCTTAACCCCTAGCTGCCGTTCAGATTTTCCGTTTGCTGCTCTTTGTTGCTGTTTTTTTTTTTGCACACATTTTGGACGCCAGCTTCGGCCGAAAGTTGCTCCCAAGTGCTTAATTAAGATGCGACTCACTTTACATGCCACGAACGTGTGTATGTGTTTGTGTTTTCATTTCATTCAAACTTAATGAAGAATACACTCCTCAAGTCTGCGGCGAACAAGTGGCATGTGGCATGTGGCATGTACCGAGTGAAGTGCCTTCTCCGCTTGAGCCGCACTCCGGCCCCTTGAGTACCTAGCGTAGCTAGCAACCGAAAAAAAATGAAAACCATTTCGGCGCACGGCTTTCAGGTGTACATACACTGAAAGAAATGTATGCTCTAAGACTTTTCATTAGGGTTTTCAAAAGGGGGTTCAATACTCTACGAGAAAACGATCCACTATGAAAATCATTCCAGGGTCAAAGATGCATTTCTCTCAGTGTACTCATACGACACAGAGAACAAGCTGCCTCATACTTAACTGACTGACATGCGAAGGTTCAGAGATTTATACATGAATTTACATTTAATCTGCCACTAAGCCGCTCGGGATTCAAATACTTTTCACTTTTCGCTCAGAACAGAGCTTTCAAATTGGTTTTCGTTTCTAGGTTTCTTTTTAGTTTTTTGTTGTTTTTGCATTGAAAGTTTGTTTGCGGTTTCATTATAAATTTGACGCTGGGGATTAGGCCATATGTTTCTCTTATTTAACACATATCCCTCTGTTTTTTGTTTTTGTTTTTTACAGATTATGCAAGTCGTGGGCAGAAAAAGTTTGGCGACAAGTGCGATAATACTTTGGAATGCGGTTTTCCTGGCTCCATATGCGATCCCAAGAAGAAATCCTGCCAGTGCACCGAAGATCTGCAAATCACCAATCACATTGATAAATGTGGCAAGGGTAAGTGGGGGCTGTAGTAGTACGGTACGGTACTGCGACAGCCTTGGCTGTCAGTCTGCCAAGTTTTCATTAAGCGAAATGCATGGCCAGCAAACAAATCCCCCAAAGCTTTACGTTGATTATCGGGGTGCAGCCACAAATGCTGTAAATTGAAAATTAAAATCGCAAAAAAAGCAAAAGAGAATGAGAAAAACTTGGCAGCTGTCCTCATTTGAGTGAAAGCAAGTGGCGAGGGGTAAGGCGAATGCTTAATCTATATTTGACATAATTATAATATATATATATTCCCTGAAAGCGAGCCACATTTAATAACGTAAATTAAAATCAATTTATGCAAGTCTTGGCCACTAATGATTGACATATTTACAGCTTAAACATTTAGCCGTTGCCCAATGAGTCATCGCGTTTTAAATATATATTTATAAATAGGTTATATATGATGTTAAAGATGGACTTAATTTTTCTTAAACATCTTTGCAAACTCTACAAATGTTTTTGTACATTTTCTAATCAAGATCATAGTTTTTATCACTTAATATTAGTCATTTAAAAGAGTTTCCTCATCAGCCTCATAAATATAAAAGAAAAAATATGTTGAAATTATTCAATTATATTACACAAATAGTTGGATGGCAGGTGGGTGGTGACTTCCACTTGGCCTCAATCACCGCCACTATTGCTTGCCACATAAAAATATTTGTCTGGCAGTCATCAGACTGACGCCAGTGACAATTCTGACAGCAGAGACTGTGCCCGTTCCGGCGGCACTTATAGAGCAAACTTTGTAAACATGTTCGGAAACAATAAAAAGAAAAAGAAAAAAAAAAGAGAAGAGCTATATGAATCATGTTGATGATACAAGGATTTAACTTGGTCTTTTTACAGCGGCTGCCATCAACGAGTCCTGTTTTTTCAACGAACAGTGCGAGGCGATTTACTTTCAGACGGAATGCCGTGACGGACGTTGCATATGTCGGTTCGAGATGTTGCCCATCTGGGGCAAGGATGGCTCAGTTGAGTGCACAGGTCAGTGCGAGTCCTGTGACTCTGCGTGTGTGTAAACTAGTGATTAAGTGTATGGATAGAGTAATGGAAAGTGTATTTGCTTGTTGTTGTTTGTTTGTTTGCTTGCAGGGCGCCAGGACAAGCGTGGACCCGAGACATACATTGATCCGGCCATGATTGGCGTACTGGTAGGAATGGCATTGATGTTTGTTATTATTTGTGTCGTCCTGCGATTGTTTAGCCAGTGAGTAAATTGCAATGCAAATATTTAACACCAACACACCAACACACCAACACACACACACACACACACACACACATGCACACAGCTTGAATGTACCAAAAATAAGAAATCAGTTATAGTTATAGACAAGCAGAGACACTTCTATAACATAATTGGGTCAATTTGCCATGGGCGAAATGTTGATAGATGACAGAGAGAAGTGGACGAAAGGAGCGGCTAGTTCATTAACACAAACTTGCCCGGCCAAACGATACATAATTTGATCAGCAATTAATTTCAGTTAGATGAACAAAATTTCTGCATTAATTGGCAAAGTCAATGTTTAATAATTAGAACTACGTTTCAGCATTTTCGTTTTTTCGTTTTCCATGACTAACAAAGCATAAACGTTTAAGGGACAGAATTGTTCTATTCTACGGGCATTGATTAAATAAAATATATTTATAACGTTTAAAATGGTTTTAGTTTAGAAAAACCTCCAACTATCAAATAAGGTCACCAACGGCAAGCTTATTTCTCTTACAATGATAATTGATGTAACTTTTCATTTGATATAAATTGATGTGTTTACTTTTAAGGTCTATACTAACTATTTGTGAGAAAATCCAACTCATTCATCTTGTTGGCCAATTTCTAATGTTTGGCTTCTTTTCTATTCTGTCTCTCAGGGCACGCTGGCACGAGAATCGCACCATATTCAATACGCCGAATCCTCGATTGATGAACGTGTCCCTGTTGCGGGACAATAAGCTGTTGCACGGCCAGGATAGACGTGGCTCCAGGATGTCGGTGCGAGCACCATCTCGGCAGCCGAGCATGGCTTCACTGCGTCCGCATTCGCCAAATCCGTCGCTAGGTAAGACAGGTTTGTATACAATTTGTGGCTTCTCTCTCTACTACAACTACAACTACTTTGATGGCACCCAATACAAGTAATTCTCTAATGTAAACAGTGCGCATTTTTGGCTTTGGTTCTCAATTTGTTTGTGTGTGTTTTTTGTCATTCTATTTTGTTCTGATTTGGTTTTTTTTTTGTTTTTCTTTTGAGATTTGATTTTTGCAATTTTGTTAGAAAACTTGCAGAACTTTCTGCACACAGTTAAATAAGATAAAATAATCAACTCAATCAATCAATCAAACAGTCAGTCAGTCAGTCACCAAACAAAATAACCAAACAAATTACAGTTTTTGAAGCAAAATACCGCGTGAGTGTGCAAAAAGTTAAGCTTTCACTGCAAATAAACAGAAGAAAGCAAATTGTTATCTGTTATATCTATAGCATAAATACTTTTGCTGATTGACATTTGATAATAGTTTGAATAAAAAATAAACATATTTAATGCATGTATTTATAGTCATAAAAAAATATTGTGAAATTATGCTTTAAAAAGCAATAATGTTAATTGAAGTTCAGCTAGTTGTCTTTTTGCGATATGATAACATTATTTATTGGAAGTGTTAGTTCATTCAAGAGATAGGCATAAGATGGTTCTAGACCGATTATATGGGCATGAAATTGCAAATTCTTGTTGTAATATTTATAAACCAATTGTAATTGAACTTTTTGAAGATTAAGTTTAAAATAAACACAGAGCAAAAACTATTAGCTTTAACATATCAATCAAATCAATCCTATTTAAGCCTACCTAATGTATCTTTAGGACTTATTACAAAAGTTCTTAAGCTATAGTGCTCGTAAGGTTTAATAGAGTGGATAGAGTTTTGTGATTGAATTTCTGTACGCAATCGCAATACGTAATCGACAACAAACAAAAATGCGACGAGGACAAGTTCAAGTGAGCACGACCAAAATCTTTGGGGCTCAATCAAATTGATTGACACTTTAAGAACTGTTAAATTTAGAGAGCTGGGCTGTCCTTGCTGTTGTTGTTGCTATTGCTGTTTGTTATCTAAAGCCCAGCGGACAGTTGTTGCCAATTACCTTTGTTCCCCCCGTGCATTAACTATATTGTTATTTGAGTTTTTCTGTGTGCCGCGATGCCAAACAATAAACGTTTCCTTTGCTCGCTGCCTGCTCTCTCTCTCTCTTTCCTGCAACACACAAACACACACATATACATAAACACGAACACACGTACACGCACAACAACAATTGGTAATAACAAAACAAAAAACACAAAACAACACTAAATAAAAAGGTCGCATGATACGCTCCAAGAGCAACACACGCTCCAGCGACTCCCGTGTCAGCGATGTCTCAAACTGTTCAAGATTGCTGGATCATCACCAGAGCGCCGCCAGTCAGTACAATGTTGTTCACAGCCACTTCTTGCCATACGTGCCCACAACAACATCTGTGAATGCCACAATAACGCATGCTGCCCCAGCTGCAACGATGACGTCGCCGGCAACAACAATGACGACGACGACGACGACGACGCCAGCATCATCTATTACTGTGACGACCACGTATGTGTCCTCGCCGGGAGCAGCTCCAGCTTGTGGCATGACTGCCAATCCGGGTGCCAATAAATTTTAGTCATAGGACAGCAACAATCCAAGCTACTTTATTCAGTTATCCAGTTACCAGTAACCAGTTACCAGTTCCAGTTCCCGAACGAGGTATGCAGCCTACGTTGTAGTTGCCTCAAAATTTGTTGAATGTGTGTGTGTGTGTTGTTAGCTGTGTCCTGTAATCGTAGTTGCTGTCTTTGTTGTTGTTGCTGTTGTACGAACTGTTGTTACTGAACGCTAAATTGTAGTAAGAGTTGTCGTTAATCTCTTTAAAAACAAACAAGTAACCACTTCTCTAATCATACCAAATATATACTTATTACTTACTACCAAACAAAAACACTATCAAAAAGAACCACTCAACACAACAATACTCCCGAAACACACACAATTATTACGTTACGTTCAAAAGCTTGAAAGTTAAAGTTACAAATTTTAGTGGCTTAGTCTGCCTAAACTCTATGTACTACTTATACTTAGACATCTCAAACTGGATCTTAAGAAAACTGTCATTATACTCGAACACTTTCTAATCCATTAACTCTAAACAAAATACTTAGTGGCACTAGCAGCGTCTGTTTTGTTTTTTCGTTTCCGTTTCCGCTGAAAGCTTTTAGTTAACTTTTGATTTGAACGCACGCCATTTTCCTGAGTTACTTATGATTTAAACAGGCTTTAATAGCTAAAATAAATAATGCTTAGTATTATTAAGTACAGTGGTTCTTTGAAAACTTTTTTATAGAAATCTAACTTTAAAAAGACCACTGTATTTGTAAATGTATATATATATATTTATATAGTATGTATAACATGTTTCTATGTAGTTCTTATGCTCGTTACGGATGCATTTATCAATGCCTGCAGATGCCTCACGTTGCCCTGACACAAGGCACAACCTGTGCTTGCCAAGTGAATGTCAGCAAACACCCTTGTTGTTGTTATTATTGTTGTTGCTGTAACTTAAACTATATGCGTATCATGCTTATGTTCTGTACAATACATTTATATATATATATATATATGTTTTTGAAAACGTAATAAACATTTGCTACGTGATACTCCATAGGCTCCCAGTCGGAATCTCATGGCAGTGCCAGCAATGCGTCGGTACGTTCAAATCGCTCAAATTCTGTGGCACCCGGCAAGGTGTCCAGCGGGGGTGGTCATCATGAGCGTCACGGCTCCTCGCACCGACAGCACCACTCGCACCATCTGCAGTCGCCACAGGAGGAGTCGCTGATTACCAACATTACCACAAATCCAGTGGCCGAGAGCGTGACCGTTGAAATTATCGAACCAGGACAGAAGTAAACCCAAAATAAAAGAAAAGTAAGAAAATCAAAAAAATGAAGCAAAAAACAACAACAACAAAAAAAACGCAACTAAAAAAGTAAACTAAAACACTAATAAACGAGTCAACAAATCGTCGATATCGTCGTTTAATATGCACGCGATAATAAGGACTACCTTTCAATAGGGGCCCAGACATAATGCCATTGTTAGTACATTTTTTTAAAACCAACAATTTTTGCAAATTAATGGACAATTTTTCGAAACCGTATTCAGCGTATTACAAATTTTTGCAGAACCACACACAACAGCAAAATGCTAATTAATTAATTAAAAACAAATATTAATAAATATATATATATATATATATACACACATATAGAGTTATATATAACGGACAATGCATATATTGTACGAATATATGCAACTACACCATACCAAAAGAAAATGTTCAAAAAAACCTTGCATAACAAATTCATACTACTCAGTTTTTTTCAAACCAAAAAAAAAAACTTTAGAAAGCAAAAACAAATCATTAAATTGAGATACTTTATTAATTTATATATAAATATTGTACGCAGATCTTAAGCTTTGGGTTCAACGCTTTAAAAGAACCCACGCCTAGGCACACAAGTCAAGAAAATTTCGTAGAAATTATAAAGTTTTTGTAGGCATGAAGCTAGAGTTTCTTTTTTGTGTGTGGTAAAATACCTGTTCTTATAAAAGGAAAATCAAAAATCATTGCCAAAACAACAATTAGAACACACGAAAAGCAACAAACAAGAGAAATTAACAAAAGAGAATATGTACAAAGTACATACGCACAACGCCTTATCTTATCTATATACATATTGTATCTAGAAGCAGCTACCAATGTGGTAACGGTTCGTATATATATATTTAGATATATATATGAAGAGCGCGAGTTCCGGCCACGCCTGCAACTGCTGCTGCTGTAGAACCTCAAAAAGTATGGATATTATTATTCTTATAGCCAATTGAAAATTCCAAAAGAAAAAAAATATACACAGAAAAATTATTAAGAACCTCGGGACCATATTTTATAATCAAAATATGCGTTTCAAATAAACGAAAGCACGCACGTTTAGTTCCCAACTAACTTATGAACTAACTAACATTTTGTCAAGCATTTGACTTGAAAGTATATTATTTTAACAACCACATTGTTACACATTGCTGGCTGAACTAAAGTTTAGGGAACACAGACAGAATAAAGACACAGGAGAACAAATAAGCTAGCACAAAATGCACACTCAAGTGCCGTAATTAGTACCGAGTAGTTAGCGCCTAACTAAGTATAAACTAATATACGTGTAGTTGCTAATAATCTAAATTGACTTCCAGTTAATACCTACAATATATTTGAATTTTACATTTGATTTACAATATATAAAAATCTCACTTTACACTTTACTTTTATTCTACATTTTTTTTTGTATCCTCTGAAATGGTCGTTCTGCTAACTTAAAAGTTCAGCACTGGGCGAGTTAATAATAGGGGAAGATTCTTAGTGCGTCCAGTGCTGAGCCCCAATGTAAGCTGACCAGTTTATACAAATATACATACATACATACTATATATAGTAGTACACTTAGAAAGTTGAGTATGAGTATAAGGTTTTTGGTTTTCAGCAAAACATCCCTCAACAAAAAAAAAACAAAAAATAAAAAAACAATTTTCTCATTTGCTTTTGTGCTCAATCAAAGAAGCTTAACTGTGAGAATAACAAAGTGAATACAAAATGTGTTTATACTTAAATACAACAAAACCTTAAGTAATAAATACCAAAAAAAAAACCTAATGAAATAAGCCTTAAATGGAACGTACAATTTAGTAGAGCGAGTGTATCTCGCATAATCTTAAACTTAAACAGAATAATTAAAAATTCCACTTAATAGGAATATGCTTGGTAAACAAATAGCTAATTTTATTCAAGTTGCATCGAATTTTTTCTTAAATCAGCAAACAAACAATCTTATTTCTAGGGCATCAACAAGTAAACTTACGTATTAACATTCCAAAGCACAAGATCAGAAAGTATATTATAGAAAAAATAGGAATGTAAAGATTGAAAGCGGCGTAGAAATTGAAAAAACAACTTAAGCATTGGAATTTGGGGAAGGATTTCAAGGTTTAACTTTGTTTTAAAGACAACAACACTTAATTTTAAGCACAAGTAATACTAAAGTTATATTTAATAAATTATATATATACATACATAAATTAATGAACATTCTTCAAACACTGATTTTTCTATTTACATCAAAATATAAAAAAACCAATGTTGAAGGCAGACTTTAAGTAAGCGAATTTTAAATAAGCAAAAAAAAAAACCATAAGAAAAAAACATTTTAAACTTATATACATCAAATATGCTTTATTTACTTTAATATTTATACACAAAATCAAAAAAAATACATCTGAAAATTAAAAAAAAATTTATATCTACATGATTATACACACTTGTATAAAAGTTTAGTAAAAATCTATGCGATAATTTCATTTACACTCTACCAAAATTTTATACATACTTATACCAAATCAAAATTTCGTAAATCTAATATATATATATATATGTATGAAATCTGCAAAAGAAGAGGAATAACTAACACATAATCGAAAATTCAATAAAACTGCATAAATATTACAAAAAATCTATATTGAAAACAACATCATCAAAAGAGAAGTAAGAGATTATTCTCAAGATTTCTCATGTGACTCATTAGCAACACCAAGAACAAACCACAACAATTAGAAGTTGAGCGTAGTTATAGTATTGGAAACAAATAATTAAACAGTAGCCAGAAATATAGCGCGCTAGTTTAATCGTTAAGTAAATAAATACATTGCATTCTAAAAAACAATAAAAAAACCCCAAAAAAAAATCTAAAATATACTTTTCAAAAACGCTAAGAACAAAGAAAATCAAACGCTACAACAACTTCGTATATTATACATATAAAGTGCATATATTTATATATACAAAACAATACAAAACAAAAATATATAGATTTATATTTAAAAATCAGTTCACTATAATAAAAACTATATTACCATAACTTAAAAACTAACAACATAAACAAACTACAGTCTTTTCATAATGTGGTTTCCCTAAAAACGCTCAAACGCCCCTCAGCATGCTGCAGCTCCATATCCGCTCCTGGCAAACGTTTGCCCAAAACCCTTTTGTGATAGCTCTGCTCGGCCACGTAACGCAAATGCTTTGCAGTGCCCGCTCCTGTCTTTTCAACAAAACGATATAAATGTCCATTGCGCCGCTGCAATAGCTCATGTGGATGACCCAGTTCGGCCACACGACCCGAATCCAATACCAGCACACGATCCGAATCCATAACCGTATGCAAACGATGAGCTATCGTTAGCACCGTGCAGTTGGCAAACCTGGTGTGTATTGCCTCCTGGATGAGTTGATCGGTGCTGCAAATGCAATGCATTAGCTTTCGTTCATAACCTAAGTTTAACTAAACTTACTCTGGATCTACATTAGCTGTTGCCTCGTCCATGATGAGTATATTGTTATGGCGTAGAATGGCACGAGCCAGGCAAATCAGTTGCCGTTGACCCATGCTAAAATTGGCACCACCATCGTGCAAGCGATAACTAAGACCTCCTTTGAGTGCACCCACAAAGGACTTAAGCTTGACAGCGTCCAGCGCCTGCCACAGTTCCTCGTCCTGCTGCTGCTCAAATGGATCCAGATTGTAGCGTAGAGTACCGGAAAAGAGCACCGGATCTTGTGGTATAATCGAAATGCGACTGCGTAAATCATGCAATCCCAGTTTTCCAATGTCATAGCCATCGATCTCGATGAGTCCTTCGTTGAGTGCAAGGCGAAAGAGCGCTTGCACCACAGAGGATTTTCCTGCACCTGTGCGACCCACAATGCCAACTTTCTCCTTGGGATGTATGGTAAAGTTGAGACCCTTTAACACATAAAGTCCATGATCGCTGTAGCGTAGTCGCAGATCCTGAAAGTGTAACTGACCCGCACTGGGCCATATCGCTGGCAAATTGACAGCTGCTTCAGTCTCATAGGATGGCTCTGGCGGTATCTGTACGTATTCCAACACACGTTCCACACTAGTCATCTGATTTTCCAGTTCGACCGTCTGTCGCATGCCCCACTGACAAATGATGCCCAGAGTCATGGACTGCGTGATGGCCAAGCCCACATCTCCGCTATAATAGCCACGATCGAATACCAGAAAACTGAAGGTAACCAACAATATATACAGCACACAGATTAGATCCGTCCAGAAGGCAAAGGCCCGATTCACGCTGGCATACAAAAACACCGCCGAGGTATTCTCATTTTGATAATAGTGAAAGTTGCGCTCCAAACACTTTGTAGCATTCAAGGCGCGTATGGTGGTCAATCCCCGAAAGCTGGAGTTTGTGTGCGAATAAATGGGACTTCGAGCTAGGTAAAGAACACTTCTTAGATCAGAAGAATCAGAAATCATGTTTTGTCCACTTACATATTGTCTCAATGCGTTTTAAGCTTCTACTTGCTCCAATGTAAAGGTTTCGTGAAAAGTATAGCAAAGCAATCATCAGAATTGCAGGAATAAGCAGCCAATAGTTGGCGGTGCTTACAACCACAAGCACCGCCAGGCCATTCACAAAGAACTCCAGGGATTCCATCATTGACTGCGGCAAGCTGATGTCAATGGCCAAAATATCGCTAGAGAAGCGATTGAGAATGCGACCCGAGGTGGCAAGGGTGAAGAACTGCATGCTGGCACGTATAATGCCTCGAAAGAGAAAGTTGTGAATTCGCAGGGAGATGCGTAGACACATCATAAAGAAACCAAAGGTGCGAAGTACATACAGGCACAGGGTGCTCACGATGAGCACGCCATACAGGGTGACTAGGTGTGTGCGAATCTTGCGACGCTCAATGGGCGGCTCTGTTTCATCCGGTACCGTTTCCTCCCAAGTGGCCCTGTGAGGTAAACAAATATATAGCCTTAGAGTTTCTAGTTGACTGTTGTACTTACCATTTGGATAAAAAGATATCCATGGTGGCCTCAAATCCTCGCGCCATAAGAAAGACGACTAGAATAAGTAGCACTACCAGGGGTAAGCCCAGCACTGCGAAATATTGCTTGTATGTGCTAAACTTGACGGATCCCTTTAGCTGTTGCTCCTTGTATCGCTGCTCATGCTCGTCCAGCTGCAATTGGAGCTGTTGTTGTGACAAGGGCTCCCTCAGTGGCACCTCTTCATAGATGCTATCGGCACGCACGGCACGGAGCTTGGCAACTTCACTATCATTGGCGACGGACATGCGAAAGCGGATGACTTTCTTGAGGGATTCATACCGACCTTGGATAGAGGCACGTCCACCCTCCATAAGGATCATATGATCCGCGTGGCGCAACAATTGCACTCGATGTGTGACCAGGATGCGTATCTTATCACTGAGAAACTCGTTAAGGCAATGCTGGAGCAGCAATCTTCCGACATGTGTATCGACCGCAGAGAGAGGATCATCCAGTAGATAGATATCTGCCTTGCGGTAAACAGCTCGAGCCAAACTTACCCTAGCTTTTTGCCCACCACTCAGACTAACGCCCGATTCACCCACTATAGTAGAGTCACCATGCTGTAGCTGTTCAATATCCTTCTCGAGTAGGCAGACACGGAGCACATCCTTGTAACGTCGCTCATCGTAAGGCTCCATGAAAATTATGTTGTCACGCAAACTGCAGCGATTTAACCAAGGCTCCTGTGGTGCATAGCTAATGATGCCATTAAGTTCCACACTGCCACTAATTATGTCCAGTTCACCGAGCAAAGCTGCCAGAAGTGTGCTCTTGCCGGCACCCACTGTACCCACAATGCCCACAAATTGCTGTTCCTCAGCCTGGAAGCTTATATCCTCAATGTGCCATTGTCGTTTCTCTTGACTGGCCTGATCCCAGCTAGCAGTTAGTTTGTTTAACGTGACGCTTTTCCTGAACGCCAGAGGATTATGCATTCTACCAAAGTAATTGCCATGTTGTAGATCATCATCCACATCGTTAAAATTAGATACACCACCATCCGCTGGATCTTCGTGCTGCAGTAGAAAGTCCAGAACACGTCCAGCAACAACATTGGTCTCCGCCCAGGAATTGATGGCCAAGGGCCAAAGATGAAGCAGTGAATCATTGAGATGATCATAATAGCTGGAAACAATAAACACCTTCTGAGCGGTCACAATATCTCCCGTAAAGACATATGTGACCAGGCATAGGAACAGCGACAGCTTGGAGATCATATCAGTGCATTGGAGCGCCGCATAGACATACAGGGAACCCTTAATGGCACCCATTTCTTTCCTGCGCACTCTAGAAATGAGTTTGGCAAACGACTTCTCCCAGGCATACATCTTGATCACTTGCATTGCCGAAAGGATCTCATTCATTAGCTTCACCCGTTCATCGCCATATTCCGCTGAGAGTCTCTTGAACTTTGCCGTCGCCTTGGCAGCCCACACTTGCAGCGGAATGAAGAGTATAATGGTGGCCATGCCCACCAATGCGGGCCAGCCAATGACCTGATAAATAATATAGCCAAAGATTAAACCCTCGACAGGACCCTTCCATAGCTCATGGAAGAAGTAAAAGGTCTCATTGAACTGTGGCAAATCGGTTGCCATTATGGCTATAGCATAACCGCTCATTCCACTATTATCAGCTGCCACGGAGACACGCAGGCATTTTCTGTAGACCAAACCGGCGCAGGCTAGACGTATGCGAGCACCCAGCTTGAAGAGTTGAAACATAAAAGGATGATAGCACAGTGCTCTCACGAGAGAGCACAGAACTACACCCATTGCGTATAGATAAGCAGCTTTCTCGGACATATCACCACTGTTGCTCTCCGAGAAGAAAGACACCAGTCTGCCCAGCAGCAGTGGCTGCATTGTGCTGTAGATAGAATATGCATTATGATAAACTTAAAAGGTAGGTGCTATCTAGCTTAGACTTACTGCAAGGAGATCTCCACCAGTGAGTAAAGTATGCAAAGTGGTACAAAACTCGAACCATAAGCCTTGAAGATCATGTGCAGTACACTGGGCTGTGGACGCTCTAGCTCACGCTCCCAGTAGCCCAACAAATATTGCGATACCTTTGTGCTATCCAAGCTCGGAATATTGGCATACAAATCAGCGGGGTCAATGCTTTTTCCATATCCTTTGCGCAAAATCTCACTTGACCAGCTGGAAAAACCAAACGTTCTTTTTATTTTTAACAGAACAACCTGTTGTTGTGGCCGAAAAGTTCAGTCTGTGGCTGTCGAGTCTTGACAGGCAAGCGTTGCGACACTGTCATAAATCTGGACGCGATTTGCTCTTCAAACATTATCTTATCGCACAGGCGACAGACAGACAGGAGGAGTTTCAATCGCGAACAACACATGTTGTAATGAATTAGTTTGAATGTTCTCAATTTTTTAATTCAGTCACAAAAAAAACAATAACGTATACTTAATGATACTATTTATTGCGCATACGTATACGTATATATATTTTTGATTAGCTGACTAATCGCTAGAAATTTATGTCATACAAAGATTTCCTGTTAAAATCACGCACTCACATAAAAAACCACTTGGATAGTAAATTGGCCTTTAGCACTGGATTCGGTTTTCGTGCCTCCTTTGTCGCGCACATTTTTAAGCATTGAGTTTACAAAAGTCGCCAACTTGCAGCTGCTTACGCTTTCTTTTCTTTTGGTTGAGCTATTATACACTTCATTTAAATCACTTTGATCCTTTAGCACTGCTCTTGCATGTGGCCGTTAACTTTGCCGTTTCGCTCGTTACTGATTTGTAGTGTGTGAAAACAAGTTGATTTTTAACTGAATGTTGCGCTACGTTTCCGTATCATCGCTATAAATCAATGATCCGCGGCTGCCGTATCGCACCACTTGGTGGTCGTTTTATCTTAATGCCTACCTGACAGCAAATCATCAGCGGCTGCAGTCGCAACCACAACAAACAACATGGCCAGGCCAGAAGCAAGACCAAAAATGGTGAGTAATTCCTAATCAGTTTTACCAATGGCTAGTTCTTAGCCATTGATAAATTCAATTGCAAAAAGTAGTTTACATTGTTTAATAAGGTTTGGATTTTTGGTTAACTAATTTTCAGGCACTTTATTGAGATTTTGTACGTACATACGTACATATAAGTACAATGTCATAAGGCTACATTCTATATAGTAAGTTGATACCACATATTGTATAGTGTATATATAAAAATAAGTAGCACTTGGCATAATTTGATTTAAGTTGCTTTCGTATTGATTTGTGCAAATTGCTTTCGAGTTTTACAATTGTAATGAAGACATAGCGGAGGCATACAGATAAGATATACATATATCCTAAAGGAAATATGTTTTGCATTCATAAATTCGCTATTAAAGTTTAAGTAACAAGTGTTAACAGTGGATCACGCTTACATACAATAATGTACATAGTACTTATACGGAATATATAGAAATTATACAATATACAAGTACAAAACAGAAATTAAAGTTAATGTACGTTTATAATACTTTCAGTTCCCTATACATCTTAAGTAATATGTATATGTGTGTTTCTTTGTTTTTATTCGTTAGCATGTGCTAGTCCTTCTTTTCGTGGATTGCATTTACTGTAACATCAAACTCCTCGGCCGGCACTCTGCCGTCCAGCAAGCGTTTGCTATAACTCTCCTCGGCTGCCTGTTGCAGCGCATATGATGTCGTCGCTCCCGTATTGTTAACCAAGTGGCGTAAGTAGCCACCAGGACGTTGCAGCAGCTCGTAGGCATGGCCCAATTCACGCACCTCGCCTGCATCCATAACCAACACACGATCGGAATCCATTACTGTGTGCAATCGATGGGCAATTGTGAGCACTGTGCAGTCGGCAAACTTTGAACGTATCGTTTGCTGAATCAGCTTGTCGGTTCTGTAAAGATAGCAGACATTTAACAAATTAAATTAACTTGAAGAGTTCCGCAAACTTACTCTGGATCAACGTTGGCTGTAGCCTCGTCCAATATCAGCACACGATTGTTGCGTAGTATGGCGCGTGCCAGACACACCAATTGACGTTGACCCACACTAAAGTTGGAGCCTCCATCGTACATGCGACAATCAAGACCACCTATAAGCGTGGATACATACGAACGCAGCTCTACATCACCAAGCGCCTTCCACATATCATCGTCTGTGCGATCATCCATTGGATCTAGATTATAGCGAAGTGTGCCTGAAAAGAGCACCGGATCCTGGGGTATAATTGAGATTTTACTACGCAAATCGTGCAATCCCATGTGCTCAATATCCACATCGTCAATGCGTATCATGCCTTCATTGCAGGCCAAACGGAATATGGACTGAATAATGGATGATTTGCCGGCACCGGTGCGACCTACAATGCCGATCTTTTCGCGCGACTCTATGGTAAAGTTCAGATCCCGCAAAACAGGCGCCTCCTTCGGTGAGTAACGCAACTTAAAGTTGATAAACTCAATTCGACCTTTGTTGGGCCACTCGGTCTTCGGTTTGAATTTCTCTGCTGTTTCTAGTGGTGGTTCCGATGGCTGCTCTGTGTATTCCAGCACACGCTCCACACTGGTCATCTCATTCTCCAACTCAGCTGTCTGACGCATGCCCCACTGGCACATGCCCGTCATTGTAGTGCTGTGCAATATGGCAAGACCAACATCACCGCTGTTAAATTCGTTGCGCAGCAGCAAAAAACTGAATGTGACCGCTGTCATATACACAATGCACAACAGATCTGACCACAAAGCAAACGCGCGTGTGCATGAGAGGAAAAGAAACCAGGCAGAGGTATTGGCATTCTGAAACTCGTGAAACTGAGTTTCCAGTGCGCTCTGTGCCTGCAGAGCACGTACTGTGGTCAGGCCCTGAAACGTTTGATTTGTCAGCGAGTAGACCGGACTGCGAGCTGTTGAAATAAAGCGAATTGGTAAGGAAAATACAAAAAAGAAGAACATAGATAATTTTAACTTACATATGCCTTCCAATCGCTTGACACTGCGACTGGTGTTTACATAGAGATATCGTATACAGGCCAGAATTACAACAATAACAGCAGCTGGCACCAGAAGCCAATAATTGGCTATGGCCACAATGATCAGCACTCCAGACACATCAATGGCAAACTAATCGAGCAAGAAATTTATTAATTTAAAATGATCATCAATTAACATATTTTAAAATACACTTACAGCCAAACAATCGAGTAGAGTGTGTGGCAGATCAGTGTCCACTGTGCGTATATCCTTGGAAAAGCGATTTAATATGCGACCCGAAGCATTTGTATTAAAGAAATACATGCTGGCACGCGTAATACCGCGAAATAGACGATCGTGCAGTCGAAGCGAGATGCGGAGACACATCCTAAAGTAGCCAAAGGTGCGGATTAGATAGACAATGAGCGTAGACGTAAGTATGACAGCATAGAACAACATTAGCTGCTGACGTACACCATCTTCAAGGCTTTCAGAGCTATGTGTTGCTGATGCATCTGTGGTATCATTAGCAGGCGCCTCTGTGGATAACTCCAAGGTGGTATTTAAAGGCGTTGACAAAGCACTTGTGCTGCCATTAAGCGCAATCTTTTCCTCCCAAATGACCCTGCAATAAATAAATTATTAATATATCATAAATAAATATAATTGATTGATTCACTTACCATCGCGACAAGAAGTAATCCACACCCGTCAGCATCACTCTGGAGCAAATGAATAGCACAACTATCAAACCAAGCAGAAAAGTGCTCTCCAGTGCTTTGAAATAAGAAGCGTAAACGGTAAACTTAACTGCACCGACACTCTGCTGTTCCTGGTTGAGTTCTTCGACAGTTTCATCTGGTCGCAACAGCTGATTGTACTGATGATCCATACTTTTTTCAGAGTCACTGCGTGATATATGGCTGCTAACGCTGTGCGTATCGATGCCGCTCTCGTCGTGAGTCTGCTCCAAAAATTGAAACTGGCGCGAGCGTTGCAATTCCTGATAGCTGCCCTGGGCAACAATTTTGCCGGCGGACATGAGCAGCAAGTGCTCCACATCGAACAGATACTGCAGCTGATGGGTGACCAGAATGCGTATTTTGTTGGAGAGGAAGTCTCGTATGCACCTTTCAAAGATGTGCTTGCCCACGTGCGTGTCCACGGCAGAGAGGGGATCATCCAACAGATAAATATCCGCTTTGCGATAAACGGCACGAGCTAAATTCACGCGAGCCTTTTGACCGCCACTGAGACTAACTCCCCGTTCGCCGACCACTGTTAAATCTCCCCTGGGCAGTAGCTCCAGATCACGTTCAAGGGCACAAACTTTAATCACTTTCTTGTAACGCCTCTCGTTGTAATCTTCCACAAACACAATGTTATCACGTATTGTGGCCTCAAAAACCCAGGGTTCTTGAGCAGCGTATGAGACTTTGCCATGTACAAAAGCCTCGCCCTGATTAATGCCCACCTCACCGAGCAGAACATTTAGAAAACTGGATTTGCCAGCACCCACTGGACCAACGACGGCCGTCAATGTTTGATTCTGTATATCGGTTGTGAAGTTATCAATGGCACAATTAGAGTGACCATCACTAGAATCCCACGACGCTGTTACGTTTTTTAAAGAGACACATTTCTTTGTCGTATCGGGATTGTAATACCTAAGGCGATTGGGCTGTGATTGTAGCTGTGCGGGTGGAGCCTGACCATTAGACAGCAGAGAGCCATTTAGCTCAACATTTTTCTTTTTATCCTCTTCGTTGAGCTTACGCTTGTTCTTTGGCTTCTTGTCATCTGCTTCCAAGTTCATGGGCACCTCAGCTTTATCGCCATCCAGCAGAAATTCCTTGGTTCTACGCGCCGAAACCAAAGCCTCGGCGATAAATGTGATAGATAGTGGCCAAAAGTGCACCATAGAGTCGTTAAGCATGTTAAAGTACGATGAGACCATGTACACCTTCTTGGCAGTGAGAGCATCGCCCAGATAAACATATGAGCAGAGTGCGAGAAACACAGATAATGGTGATATCATCGATGTGCAGCTGAGCGCAGCATGAATGTATGCCGTTCCACGAATCGCCTTAACCTCCTTCAAGCGCACATCGGCAACAACGCGGGCAAAGGACTTCTCCCACGCATACATTTTGATCACCTGAATGCCTTGGATAATCTCGTTCATTAGTTTGACGCGCATATCCGTGCGCTCAGCAGTCTTTTGGCGATAATACGCCGCCTTCTTGGCGGCCCACGCCTGCAATGGTATAAAACTCAGCATAAAAGACACACCAATCACAGCGGAAAGTCCAATTTCACGGTACATGAGATAACCAATCAGCAACGATTCCATTGGTCCCTTCCATGTGTCATGCAGAAAACAGAGCGCCACATCAAAACGTCCCAAATCATTGGACAATATATTAATGGCACGTGCACGCAAGCCATCGTTGCTACTGCTTTTCGACACTTGCAAGCACTTCCGATAGATCAGGCCGGAGAGTGCAAGACGCAGTTTTGTGCCCACTTGAAATATGAAGAAGATGAATGGATGGAATGTTATCACAGGCACCAGCATGCACACTACAATGCCTATGGCATATTGATATGCTTCTGTTTCGCTTATCGTTGTCTGATCCGTTGCAAAATAGCCAACCAGGCCGCCCAAAAACAGCGGCATTAGAGATCTGTAATTAGCATTAAATATGTGTAAAATACCCTTGGATATGCCGCAACTTTACTTACTTGCAACAGGATTCCACGATGGAAAAAAGGATACCTAAAGGCATGAATACCCATCCATATGCACGAAATATCATGCGTACAACACTTGGCTTCTCTCGCTTCTTCTCATCCTCCCACAGATCACCGAACCTGTTTGTCACCCTTTCGCTGTCCAGGGTCTTTCTATGCTGATACAGTTCCTCGTCCGTAAGAGGACCCTGAAGTCCACGCTTGAACATGTCTCGCATCCACCTGTAATTAGTGTTTGTTTTAATCAGATAAGCTACTTGTTTTGATAAGAAGACAAAGTGTACCTTATAAAACTAATTGGTTTTTGTAAACATTACGGGTGCAATGAACAATAGCTTTGCTCTTATTTTCAGGGTCTTTGTGATTTGCTAATGACTGGAAATCAAGCATACTGATAACACGATTCATAAGCCCAACAAATGCCTACGCAAAGTGTTAAGAGTAACATGTGCTTCTTGACTAGAACAAGCGTACTCAAGTAAATTCAAGAATTATAGTCTTTAACTATCAAATGGATTTAAAGTTGTAAATTACTTTTACTTATCACAATATATATATCAATCTTTTTAACTAATAACTCTTCTTTCGTACCTTTTGTTCTATGTAAATTTACTCAATTCGATATACAAAATCAAAAAGACATGGATTCGAGATTATTGCAGAGTCATTGTATGCCAGCAAGCTATATTACATATTGTATATTCAATGTTATTCTTTTAATAAATACAACATTGGGTTTCTAATCAATGTGAACATATGCGCGTCTGTGCTTTGTCTATACATAAAAATATCGCATTTACTCATACATGTAAGCCAGTTCTAATGTACTGATAGCAAATTGGCCTTGGCAGCAATACTGACATTTAATATACGCGATTATGAAGCGTAACCACTAATTTCAGGAAAGAAAAAAAAACTGAGTAGCGGTGAATAAACTTTTTGTAAAACCATGCCCAATCATAACAGATCGATTTTATACTGAATATGGGCAAATTAACATAATTTTCATTGATTTGTACTTGGACAATAAGGCGACAACATAAATATTTTTCTTAACTTGTATTTGTTGTGAAACCGAAGGGTTGCTCTTAGCGAGTGGGCACTGTATATAAATTAGTATGTAAGTACTTATGTACTATGTGCTGTATGAATTTAATACAGCTTGACACGTGCTATCGAGCGGAGTTGTCAAACAGCCATTGCAAAATGAGAAAATAAAATGTAAACTACCGTTATGACTAATATATATGCAGCGGGGGGGGTACGAGGGGAATAACCTTAAGCGACAACTTACCAGAAACTCCATCGTGAGAAGATATTTGCATTTGTGTAGGGATTTTTTGGACGTACAATCTTTCTTCTGGTGCGGTTCATAATATGCGGCTCTTAAAATTTATTAGTTTTGGCACAATTATCACTTTTGCCGTTTACCGTTACGCCCCACGAATTACAAGTACAGCAGTAAATTGATTTTTTTTTCGTCTTTTTTTTCTAGACGTTACTAAGTTAAATTATTAATATATTATGCACAGTCACACGAATGTATTGGTCTTGAAATCAATCACCGGCAAAAAACAAAACTTTGATTGTAAATTGTCTAGGTTCGAGGTCAGTATAAAATTTTTATGTCTCCACTTCTAAGAATTAACCGTTTGTTGCAGTGATTGACCTGGCAACAAACAAAGCAGAGAAAAGCAAAGAAAAGGCCAAATGCAAATCGCTTTTGTTTCGTATTTTTATCCGTCTGTACAGATGTAAACTCACACACACAACCACAAACACTATAAATTGCCTTTTGAAATTAATTTTAATTTACACAATTATTTTTACGTGAAACAAAAATACAGAATATTTGTGGGACCGATGCACGTCTCCTCGGTCCGACTTCTGAATTGGCAATGGGAGAACGGTAAAGAGCAATAGAAAAAGAAAACGTGTGGGACAGCCGAAGGCACAAAGAGCGAGCAAATGAGAGAATTTGAAGTGAGAATGTGTTGGTGTGCAGCAGCTGCTTTGTTGATACTCTATATTGTACGCACAGGCACTCTCAGTTTCTGAATGTGTTAGTGACACGCGGGCTTGCTACAGCAAATAATCCAATATTAGAAAACTAAAACAATATTATTCTAAGCTGAAGCATATATTTAGATATATACAACACTACAATAACTTAGTACAACAACGCACCCCTGAACAAACATCTGAGTTTAAAGGGTAGGTATGTTTCGGTTTGATAAAGGTTGACTTCTTTTTTTGTTTTAATCGGCTACGCTCTCACAGCCATGACGACTGTGTGTGTGTGAACGACCGCTTAAAACGGTTTATGAGCTATCGCTACATATGCGGAGAGCGAGAAGCAACGATTTTGTTTGCCGTCAATTTAAAAATTGAGCGGGAGCGATTGCCGAGCATTGTGAAATTGTTTGTTGACAGACAAATCCAAAAAAAGCTCTTTTTAACTAAGAAAACCAACAAGCCTTGTGCTTTTTTTCACCTTAAACAAAACAAACAAGGCAATGTGCTTAAGCCGGCAACAGTGATGCTAAAAACGTATGGGATTGCAGCATATTGATACGCTTTTTTATCATTTCACAAAACTAGAAATTCTTTTGTCGTTGGCACATGAGTCAACGAGATGAATTCTACAATAAAGATGATGGCAAACACCAAATATTTTACATCATGATTGATGAACATTTATTATGGGTAATTATGGATTAGCTTTAAGTTCTTTTGTGTTTTTGTTGTTTAGTAAATTTGGGGGAAAATACATATGTATTGAAAATCAAAACAGGGTTCGCTTAGATAATGACAAACAACATGCCCATTTAATCCTCAATGTATTCGAATGGCTCTGGTGGCTCGGGCTCCTTCTCATCATCGTTCATTGGACCGAAAGCGGCGACAGGTTCAACGAGTTCCTGATCTTCAGCTTTGCCCGAATGCTGGAAAACAATGATGCCACCAATTGTGACATCCTTCATGGGTTCATAATGCTGGCCATCAATGACGCTAAGGACTTTCAGTTGTTGGCGCAAAGCACGGGCTGGATTCTGCAGGATTTCAAAGACAGGCTCGGGCTCCTTCTTTTCTTTCTTTTCTTTTTCTTTGTCCGCAGTTGCTGCACTGGTGCCTGCAGCTTCCTTGTCCTTATCCTTCTCATCATCTTTCTTCTTATCCTTCTCCTCCTTCTTCTTGGGTTTGGTCTCCTCAGCTGCTGGCTTATCCTCTGTCTTGGCTGTTGACGTTTCCATTTTCTCATCATCCTTTTTGCTGCCTGCAGCCGTAGCTGCGCTCTCCTTGCTATCCTCATCCACATCCATCTTCTCATCCTCCTTTTTGTCGGCATTCTCGCGTCGCTTCTGTCGGGCAGCAATCGAGAGAACAGCCGTGGCCACCTTCTCGCGCTCCTCGCTCTTTTTCTCCTCTAGAGGCGCTGGATAGGCATACAACGATGGCTTAGCCGCCGATCTGTACTCCATCTTGGGCATCTTTAGATCCGAATTCAAACCAATAACACAGGTCGGTGTGAATGCCAGCGAGAGTGTGTGCGCCAATGGGAACCAGTACCAGTACTGGGTAAAGGCCAACATACCCACAACAGCTTGCAGATTGGTGTGTCCAGTGCGGGATTGCAGCGAAAGTGTTGCATTGCGACCGCCAGCATCAATAATGCCTGCAAAATAAATCAAATATATATAAATATTTGAGTGAGCATTAAAAATGAAAACTAGAACGCACCTTGAGCCAAAATCGCTCCATACTTGGCCATAACATCTTCGTGCTTATTGCTTATAACCTCAGCATACAGCTGGCGGAAGAAAGTGCTTTTGGGACAGCTCTGATCCGTGTGCTGAATTAGGATCATGGCGGATGCAATCAATGCGCCCTGACGCACGAAGTTCACCGGATCAAACTTGACCATGGGCTCTAACAGAGCAATTGCCTCGCGCAGTCCAGTGCCGGCGCAGGCAATGCCCAGCGCCATGGCGGCACCATAACGTACATGCGGATTATAAGATTCGGCAAGTAGACTAACCACCGACGGGCATTGTTCCGGAGTGCGGAAGAGAATGAATCCAATGGCAGTGACTGCAGCGCGACGCACATCGTCATTTACATCGGAGACGGCGACATGGAGTAGCTTGCGAATAGCCTTGTTGCTTCCAGTGCCATTGTAGGCCATAGCCAGAGTGTACATGCCTGATCGACGCAGAACGGGATCCTTGTCTGTGGACAGGCTGGTAACCAGAGGGTCGGCTTCTTCCAGACGCGAGAACATGGTTAATGAAATGCCAACCGCTAGACCACGCAGGATCTTCTCGTGTTGCGTTTCCTGTGCATACGACACCATATCCTCAATGGCCTGTGCATTCTTGGAGCCCAACATGACCATGCCCATGGCAATGCCAGCTGCCTCACCAGTGACTGCATCATCCTGATACAAATTGAACTTTAACTGTTCGTAAAGATCCTGGCGATGGGTGCCCATGCCAGCTAGACCTAAGCCCAGACAACCACCATGACGCACGTTCTCGTTTTGGGCATCCTTTAACTGTTGCAGCAGATAGTCAATGATATTGGCGCCATGGTTTGCGTGAATCAGACCCAAAGCGTAGAGAGCACCACCCTCAGAGTACCCAGAGCTAGGACCTGCCTCCTTGGGCAGGTAGCTCTGCATTAGCGCAAGCGAATCCTTCTCATGTCCGCGATGTATAACACCAAGCGAAGCGGTCGCCGTTAGCTTGGCCCAATTCGTGGCACGCGCCAACCAGTCGAGATTATCGCGCAAAAACTGGTCCGAGGTGGTGCCGCTATGCATGTAAGCATTTGCGATAACAGTCGCTGTGTGGCAAATGGACACACGCACTGCCTCCTTGGTGCCACGCAGGACCTGCAAGTCGGCATGATTGCTGCGGATGAGGAACTGCAGCTGCAGATCTATGGATACCTCGCCGGACAATATGGAAATCAGCTTTTCAATGTTCTTTTGATGCAGCTTTTCCATGTCATTCAGGGAGTCGATGGTGCGCTCGATTTTGGCATCACCTTCTTTATCTTCGCTGCTCTCATCGCTTAGTAACTTTGCCTTCTCATCGTCAGACTTGGCGGCGCTGTCGCTACCAGCAGCTGTGGTGCCTTGTGGCTTAAATGTGCTGGGCAAAGCCGTCGGGATTGGTGCAGTATCCTTAAGAGCCTGCAAAACATGGAACAAGAACTCTTGTGTGGCCGACTCGTACAGATCGAAGGCGATTTGATAGGCCATTAAATTGTTCGCCTCAACAGAGGAGCGGGTAAGTTTGTCTAGCATTTCGGCAACGGCTAGAGGATCCTCCAAGAAGATTAGACACTGACACATGTTTACATAGTCCGGTACGCCTAAGTCACGATAGAGTCCAACCAGGCAGCGCAGCACCTGATTACGGAAACCGCGATTCTGTAGCAAGGACATGGTCACATTGTAGGCATAAGCCAACATTCCACGAACATCGTCGGATTTCATAATGGAAATTTCAAAGATGTCCATGCGACGGGTTTCCAAAGCAATGCCCAAGGCCTGGCGATACTGATTGTCATCCAGACAGCGTTGAATCATACGATTCACAATGCCCTCCAAGCGTTCATCGACGGGCTTGGCGTCTTTGGGATTCTCAATAAACTCAATGCGTTGTGCAATATAGAAATCAATACACTTGGCAATGATTGTCTCCGTGTACTCGTTGCGAGCATTCACATCGAACAGGTCGCCTGCGCCCAGCGCATATGTAAGTGCGTCCTCAAAGGATCCCAGATGATAGAACACCTTGGAGGCGACCATTCCAGCTAGTTTGTTTTCTGGAAATCCACGATCCTCATGCAGCATTTCAATTTTCTCAATGGACTCGGATATCTCCGGCCAGAATTCATCCACAATGGTGTCTAGCTTCTTGAGGGCGAATACCTTAAGGTCGGGCATTGGCTCATCGAGTAGGGATATTATCCCTGCGGCGGATGTGAGACTCATTTTTGTGCCTTGTCTATTTCCCCAATATCAAATATGTTCTACAAATGTATACGAAATTATTAATTTTTATACAAAAAACTCTATGATAATAGTTAAAACGTATTAAATTTTGCAGTACTAACCAACGATTGCACCTTTTAATATTTCACGGATTTTCTTCTTTTATGCCGAAAAAACGCTAAATCACCAAACGTTGAAGTGTTGAACAACACGGATGTATAGGGTTGTTGGTCACTTATTAATATATCGATATGAACATAAAGTCAAGTGTTATACGAATATCGATATTTTTACGTGGTCTTTTTTATAAATTGTTCTAGACAATTGTGACAACTTAATTAAAATCACAATCTTAAAAACAAATTGTTAAGATATAACATTTGATATTAAATAACATCAAAACATCTGACAAAAGATTTAATGTCTACTAATAATTGTATCCAATCGTCAGCTGCGAGCATTAAATGTTTATAGTTTTGCTGGCTGGCAACCTTGCTATCGATACTATTCTACCTGGTTTGTCTCCATCAAGAATCGTATGCAACAAAAACGCGCGAAGAACAGCTACAAGCGAACACAATATAAGTTTTGTTTGTTGCGTGCAGTTCGTTGTTATTTTATCCGTAAATAAATAAAGAGAATATGTTGTGTGAGGACCAGGCAATGGTAATAGATCCAACAACACCACTTAAGGGCGCCGGCAGCCTAAATTCAAGCGGCTCCTCCATCTCAATGGACGTAAAGCCACTAAACAGTTGGGCACAGGAAGTTCGTGCAGAACTGGGACATAGCGACGAGGTAAAAGCTTTTTAATCTTCGAGGAAACTGAAATTCTAAATAGTTATATTATGCAGACCTCCTCGTCGTTAAACAGCAGTGCTGGAAGCACAACGGCAGTACAAACAAAGCGCGAGATCGCTTTTGAGTTTCTAGATGGCAACAATGAGGAAAAATTTGAGCGTTTAGTCAAAGAAGAAAAGATTAAGACGCCGTTCAAACGGCGTCACTCCCAAACGCCACCTACACAGAGCAACGAAAACAGTCGCTCCAACAGTCCAAATAGCAGCACATCATCAAGTCCATCCAACACTGATAACCCCAATTCACGTCCCAAGCAGTCCTTCAAAGGTCACAAAGAGGAGAAGCGTGTGCGTCACAACAGCTACACTTCATCCACCTCGTCTTCATCGTCGTACACCGAAGCAGATCCCGCTGTGCTCTCGCGCAGGCAAAAACAAATCGATTATGGCAAAAATACAGCAGCTTATGAAAGATATGTCGAAACAGTTCCCAGAAATGAGCGAACACGCGATCATCCGCGTACCCCTAATAAATTTGGCAAGTACAGCCGACGCGCCTTTGATGGCTTGGTGAAAATCTGGCGGAAGCAGTTGCATTTCTATGATCCGCCATCGGCGAAGTTTGCGCGAACAGCTGAAGCCGACTCGGACTCTGATTCGGATTAGGATGTGCTATAGTATTTAGACTTGTTACCTTTTCGGGGGAATTTGTGCATGCAATTGGTACAAAATCGAGCAAAGTTAAAGCAAAAACATTATATCAAATATATTATATATTTTTCTATTACATTAAGCCTTAAAATGTTGTCTTCAGGCAAAGTATGTTATGTTAACATATTGTGTAGTGTTCGAATAAAGATTGCGTCGTTTTTTCATTTTGAACATCTGTCGCGACTTACGTTAAATTTGTGGATAGTTTTTATTAGTTTAAGCGCAAGTTTAACAAATGTAATATAAATAACTGCAAAGAGAGATACAAACCAATTTTATTCGATATTGACTTGTTTGACAGTTTTTCAAGTTTTTTCACATTAAATTTTTAATATTGTTGTAATATATATATTTGACCACAATCTGTTAATAATTTTCAAAATAAGAAATGTTTTAATAAATTACAATTTGTAATGCTTAAACAAAGTTACAAGTGGACATGCCCATCAGCTGACTTTTCAATGCGCTACGGCGTGCGTGTCTATTGTGAACTGTGTTTAGTTTCTATTTATTTTGTTTAGTTTACGTACGCAAATTCAGAACAGCGCTCACATGTTTCTCAAAGCGTATAGATTAAAAAGTAGTGCGGCGCTTAAGGGCTCCGAGACGAAGAAGTTGCGAGCCCGGCTGGAGCTGGCTTTTCCGCACATTTCAGTTGATAATTTAATGCCGGCAAAAGCGAATGTGACGCAGCTGAAAATATTGACGCATGGCGGCATTCCAAGCATTGTTTATTGTGTGGACAAGCAACCAATGTTCTTTGAACTGGATGGTGGTCAATTAGTGCCCACACTGTATACTCTTTGGGCAACACCCGATATACTGCCCTATTTTACCACACACGAGGGAGTGCTGCCCAAGTTGACAAATGGAGCAGATCTGATGTTGCCAGGTGTGGTGCCCCTTGGAGTCGGCTTAAGCATGTTCGGGCATTTTAAGAAGGGTCAGCTGAGTGAGTGCAAATGAGTATTTGAGTTAACAAGCAAGCTGTTATATCAAATTTATGGATTTTAGTTGCTGTTAACTTGACCAACAACAAATCAGCCATTGGCGTGGGACAACTTGCCCGGGACAGCGACGAGCTGTACATGTGCGGTGGTCATGGAGTGGCTGTAAAGATGTTACATCTGTTTGGTGACAAGCTGTGGGCACATGAGCCAAGTATGCTGCAGCAGATACCATTACTCAAAACAAAAGCTTTGACGACCGAGGACTTTCCAGTCTTGGGAGCATCAGAACGCAAGGCACCGAAATCTTCGCCAGCTGAGGAAACAGTTGTACCTGAATTAGACGCGTGGGATGCAGATACAAATGAAGTGGAGTCAAACACGGCTGCCATGTCGCTGGAGGAGAATGGCGAGCAGTTGCGCCATACGGAGACCGCTGAAAATGTAGATGAATCAACGCCGGAACTGATTTTAAAGAATGCATTTTTGGCTGCACTCAAGAATCATGGCAAAAAATTGCAACTTCCGCTGCTGACAAGCAACTTTTATCGGCTTTACGTGGTGCCAGAAGCCTCGGAACAAATCGATTTAAAAAAGACGCGACACAAGAAGCTGTCCAACTTCCTTGCAGAAATGGTGGATCAAGGTTTTATTGTGGTGCGTGAGGAAACAAAAGGCATTGACAAAATCATCTCTGTTGACTTGGAGCACCCCGAGTTGGTGAACTTTATAACAGATGTAAAAAAAGGCGAGACTAGTGGAGCCGCAGCCGAAACGCCACTATTTCACTCGGAGCTTAAGGAGATGTATATAGTTTCCGATGTAACAGCAGCATTTTTTACGAAATTAAATTACAAACGCGGCGAGGGCATACCTGTTAACCAGGTCAAGAAGATTGTGCGCGAATATGTCAGCAAACACTGCCAGGTTGATCCACAGACGAAATTAACGCAGCCGGATGAGGTGCTCCAAGAGCTGTGTGGCAATCGATTGGGTTCCATTAGTGAAATCACCTCAATAATAACTAGCAAAATGGAACATTCCTATCAAATGTGCAGTGGCAAGGATACTAGCGGTAAGCCCCAGATACAAATGTCCCTTGCCACACGATCCGGCAACAAAAAGGTAACACTCGTAAGCAACATTGAGGCCTATGGCATCATCATGGCCGAGATGATAAAGCTTTGCAAACAAGGCGCTGCCGCCAGCACCAGTATTGTCAAACTGCCGCATCAGAAACACGAGCAGCTGCAAGTCCAGGGCAATCAAATCCGATTTATATACACGCTACTCACGGAAACGTACAAGGTGCCGCCAAAGTGTATACTGGGTCTTGATTTGGCCAAAGATGGCAAGAAGAAGCGCAAGTGATGAAATCAGTTCATAAACGTATGTAAAACGCCCAAACGGGCAATAAAATCAAAGTTCTACTTTATGTTTGTGTTTGTTTTAAGTTTTTGATATAATAAATAATTTATTTATTAGGGGGGTATGAACCAATTAATGCTAAACGGAGAACCACAACATTGAACGGGAGGATATATATCTCAAGCAATTGTGCTTATAATTTGTGTCTATTGTTCGATATTTGTAGTATATATGGATTTACTTGGCCTTGCCCTGAGCGGCAACAGCTTCGATGGCCTTCTTAACGGTCTCCTCATCGCCGAGGAACTGCATCGAGACAACTGGCTTGAAGTTCTCATCCAGTTCGTAGACGAAAGGTATGCCTGTTGGCAAGTTCAAGTTCATGATGGCATCCTCAGAGAGATCTACAAATGCATTTATGCAGAAAGGTTAGCAACTATAAGTGAACTTGTCTAACCATCGTTACTTACTATCTAAATGCTTGACAATGCCGCGCAGACTGTTGCCGTGAGCAGCAATAAGGATGCGCTTGCCCTCCTTCATCTGTGGAATAATGACATCGTTCCAGTACGGCAGTGTGCGCTCAATGGTCAGCTTGAGCGATTCAAACTGAGGGAACTCCTCGGCTTTGGGTCCATCAGCATAGCGGGGATCCTTGACAATGTTGTCGTAGTAAGCATGTCCCGGCTCCATTGGTGGTGGTGGTGTATCAAAGCTGCGTCTCCAGATTTGGACCTGGGCCTCACCATACTTGGCAGCGGTCTCTGCCTTGTTCAGACCAGTGAGACCGCCATAGTGGCGCTCGTTTAGACGCCAGGTCTTGTGGATGGGGATTTCCTTGTGGCCGCTGGCCTGCAGAATGCTGGCCAGTGTGACCTGAGCGCGAGTCAGCACCGAAGTGTGCGCCACATCAAATTCGAGTCCGGCATTCTTAACGGCTTTGCCAGCAGCTAGAGCCTCTTCCTTGCCTACAAACAAATATCGATTGATTATGTGATGTTTAGATATACAGACTGGATTTTATTTACCCTTATCGCTTAGATTGGCATCGTACCAGCCGCAAAATTGATTTTTCTGATTCCATTCAGATTCGCCGTGGCGCACCATAACAATCTTGTATTTGCCACCCATATTTGAAAATTGGACTAGTTTGCGGAAAATTATGTTATATGTTCGGCGATGGCGCTTTTAGCACTGTCGCTTTTCTTTGGATTACATTCAGTTTGACCTACAAGGGGGCCAATCAAGGTCGCTATTGTCAAATGTGTAAAGCAACGCTGTGTGGGCAGCCCTCCTACGTAAGACTGTTACGTTGGCGCGAAACTGTTACGAGATAAGCAACTCTGTTACTGCAACAGGTGGGCAGCCCCATGTATTTTCATAAAAAGAAGAAGACAATAAACAACGAATTGTTGCTTGCTAGTTGTTTAATAACAGTTTTAAGGTGAAAATGTCAGATAAAGTGAATGTACGATGTAGCTGGACACAAACCGCTGGTCAACAAAACTGGGAATCAACGTTAGTGCCCACTCGCATTTCTGATGAGGATGTCTTTGAAAAGTAAGACAAAGGATTGCCTTTGTCAATGCAAAACACACCCAAACTGGTTTATATATGTACATATAAAAATATATATGTTTTTATTGCAGGCCAGACTTAGATGATGTTATCAGTGAGGAGCGTGCAGTGCTATTGTCAAACGATGACTCTCCTACAATACCCTGTGAGCTTCAATTTCAAATATCGCCCACTTTTAAAATTGCCGCCTTGACGCTCGTTTGCAGTGCACCGAAAGTGGAAATCTTTGTAGGCTCCACACAGGAGTATCTGGAGACAGTATATGGCGTTGCCGTGGAGGAAGATGATGGTGATATACCCATTAAACCATATCGTTATGATGTGGAAATTGATCGTTCCGGCATAGCCGAAATCAATCTTAAGCTGTTGACATCAGCCAAAGAGATTTGCATTTATGGCTCTATGTTGCATATAGCACCAAATCCCAATGGCATTACTACACAACAGCAAAGGCCATTTGATTTACAAAAAATACAGGAGTTGCTGCACAAGGGCGGCAGCAGCAGCAGCAGTCCTCAGAGTAAGCCCGAAGACAATGATGAAAAAATGCAAAAATTCATGTCAATGATGAAGGGATACATTGGTCACTCTCAAACACAGCTGCCAGCAGCTCCTGTTGCTTCAGCTAATATTGAAGTTAACAGCCTTACTCAACATATTGACTCCAAGTTCGTAGAGTTGGAGAGTCGGATTTGTAAAAGACTGGACGAATTTGAGGCACAACAAGTTGCCAAATTGGATAAAATAATAGCAATGCTCGAAAGCAAAAACTAAATGATCTTAATCTGAATGTATTATTTCCCTGTGTGCAACTTCTTTGTTTACAAATATGCGCAGCATTTAAAACTTTAGTGGTAGCTAGTTTTTATCGTTTTGCAATGTATAAAATTGTACTGAAAATGTTTGATGTATCTCATATCGCTCCTATATGTAAAAATGAGCCAACAAAAAGTCTGTGACACTTAAATATTCAAAAATATACATGATGTATAGTTGTAAAAAATGTTTATTCATTAGATTGTGATTTATAATTTATGTTAACTTCAGCCGATGTATGACAATTATGAAGTTTCTTGTTAAACTTTGCTTCATATTTGGCACAGAACATGTCGTCAAAGTTTTCCGATAGATTCTCCTGATCATCTTCATCAAAAATCTAAGAAAATACGAGTTTAAATGTGACAAATCTGTAATCAAAGCTGTAAATACTTACATTGTCAACAACAATGGCTGGTACACCCTTAAAATTTACTTTATCCGTCATCTCACCATACTTTTTAAGTATATCATTCACGCTGCGTGAGTGCTTGCAATCTTTAACTACGTTCACATCGATATTATAGCGTTGTGCACACTTATCCAGATTATTCTTGCGTCCGCGCATCATGCAGGCAATCAGCTTAAGAGAGACAGTGATGTTGTTATGCTCCAGAATGCAGCCATGCCAGGCATTCAGCTCGCACTCATCCACGCCATGCTGACAAGTGATGTCGCCTTTATCGCTAACCTAAATAACAGCTCAAAAGTTGAACACACTCGAAACAAAGAGTAACTATACCATAGCATTGCCGTAGGGCACCAGGGTTAGTTCAGTGTAGTGTAGACGATCTTTGCGCACCATTGCAGGATTCAGTTGAGTTGTCACGAATTCCATGCAGTACGGACACAGTGCCTCATAGTACAGTGTTATGGGCAGCTTGGGATCATCGTGATCATGATGACGCTATAATGTGTAAAATACTAAGTATTAGGCGATCTATTCTATTAAGCAAGATTAAATAACACTTGCCTTTGCACTGCAATTAAAAATGCCCTCACTGAATAGCAAAACAAATACTAAAAACAAAATCATTGCAATGCAAAATTAAATTACAAATGCAGCAATGCCCAACAATGCCTTGACACTGAATTGAGAATATGAACTAAAATCAAAATTTTTAAGCTGTTTTCATGAACTCGTTTAATGTAGTAACAGTGGCGTGGATTATTTGTATTATAGAAGGGGTATGAGTAAAACAACTAAAGACTTTTATCTTTAATCTAGAAGGCTTAGATATTTTTTGTATTTGTTTTCTTGGGTTTACTCCAACCAATCCAACCCCTCTTATCGACGTCTTTGTTTCATCTGAATCAGACGGCGTTTCCTCATGTGATAAAGTGTGATTGTGTTTAACGACAAGTGAGCTGGAAAAATGAGAGCTGTTTTGTCTCGTCTAGAAAATACCCTTTTTAAATTTATAATTCTATTTGACTATGACAAACTAATACGTACTTATAACTAGCTGTAGTTAGCCGGCATTCTTTATAGATCATTTTTCAAAAAGTAAGTATTCAACAGCTTTGCTTTGCTTCAAGCAATACTTGATTTAATCTCAGAATTGCTAGACGATGCATCATCGAAAAATAAAACCATTTGTTAGTTTTAGTCATGAGTAGAAGATTTAAAAAAGCCAATAAAAATCCACCAACTGCCAAGTCAAATTAAAAGGCCATACAACTTTAAATTTATTTTTTTTTCATAATATGTCATGGTTTTCTTTTTGGTTTTATTACTTATTATTAACACTATTACTTTATCACAAATATTTTAAGCATTTTTACATAGATAGTTACAATCGTCGTGCTTACGTTGGTTTTCTTTATGTATGTATATACAATGCTTTCTTTCTATGCCCTCTTTGAGGCCGATTTGATACATTTTTTTTCTGGTTAGCATATGTCATGATAATTAATATATAGTATGTATATAGAACTACATGATTTTGGTTTTTGTTTTTTTCAATTTCTACTACTCGTATTGAATATCTACAGCTGGGGGACAATTAGCTTATACACTTGTATTATTCGTTTCTTTTGTTTTGGGAAAGGAAGTTTATGATTTTCTGACAGTTTATCTAGATTGCATTCAATACAAGATTTAAACTTGCTTTTGGTATTTACTAAAATGTGTTTATATGTATGATTTCACTATACTTAAACTTTCAATAATATTGTTTTGTTTATTTTTTTATTGAAATGCATTTTTTTTGTTTTTAAATCCTAGAAATGCAAAATGATATGACAAATATTGTTAAACACTTGAACAATTAAGACCTTTGCTTAATAGTTTTAATCATATTTTTTTTATTTATATATATATGCATTTCTGATATGCGTACATGCCTTGATAACAATTGCCAATACCTTTATAATGTATCAATTATAATCTTAATTGTTTTAAAACGTCAGCTTAAAGTAACTATTTGAACTTGCCAAAAAATCAAAATAAATATTTCCCTAAATAATTCGTTGTCTACTTCGGGCTCAAACTTCAAAGTATGGAAATGAGATTTATGAATGTGTTTTGTAAAAGTCCTGTTTATCAAATTAACAAATCAACAAATCACGAACTGTATGGCCTTCCGGTTAATAAACCTGCTGAGTTCGGCACCAAATTTGTAGCTCTATGTTTGCTATATAAATCATTTTATTGGCTTATTAAAAACTTTTCCATTTATTGTCATCATTTTGCGCTATCGTGCGCACAAATCCGTGCCCAGTTTCTGTTCAGTATTTCCAAGCCCCCCCCCCCCCCTTCTTAGTTTTTATTGTGTTTCATAGCAATTCAATCGTTCGTGAGCTTATTATGGGATCCACACAGGACTGGGTGCTTATCGCATATTTTTCTAAACTTTTCTTTATTGCTCACTTGTTGGTCTGGCCAATGCCCGCTAATAGCAACGACGACTGCACTCTGCACTCGGAGAAACATTTTTATATATTTGGCTTGACCTCTTACATAGCAGCTTATTATTATATTTCTCTAAGTGTAGCTTGTTTTTAGCTCCGACCAATGCCCATTAAATTCAAATCTTACCGGGCTGCTGCTGCTGTTGCTACTGCTGTTTCTGGTGCGTGTTTAAAAGTTAAATAATGGTCAGTGGAGCTCTCTCCTTCGAGCTGGGCACAGGCAATGGCGCAAGACGTGTTCAATATAACTTTTTCCCTTGGGCTGGCTTAATATGAAATGCTTTTGGCTTTGATCTTGGGCAGGCAGTTCAAATAGTTGCGGTTAAGTTACGGTATAGGCTCGGTTAGACAGCAAAAAGGATATGTTTTTCTCTTTAGTTTGTTTTTTCGGGATATGTTTTTTGAACGACAATACAGACTTGAATCCAAAAAAAGGGTAGAGCAACAACACGTTTCACTTGGTATTTGCCCTTGGAAGTATGTACCAATTCAGTAAGAAAGTTTATGATTTGGGTCTTGCTTACAGCATCGAGCTTTGAGAAATATTAAAAATTTAGATATAGCTGGCAAGGTTTTGACCCGAATACCTTAAACAAATGAACTGTTAGTTAGTCATACTATATATATGTATATGGTTTACAACTAGAAATACATTTACACTAACATTTACAAACAAACAGACACACATGCACACACAAATACACATACATTGACTAAACTTTAAGAACTACATACATCATTTTTTTTTGCTTTTTCTTTTTAAAGTCTAACAATAAGAATTTAATGCTTAATGAGCGACAATGTCGCATAACTTTTTTGTTTTCATTACTAGTAGTTACGATTAGTTCAGTAGTTCAGTTAATTTAAGATCTACTTATTTCATTCATTTTGTTTATGTCACTTTGTCAACAAAGTTTTTAACTGATTTCTGTTTCTTTAACTCTTTCCAATGTGCGCCAGTCTTTTGTTTTTCTTTAATGATGCCAAGGAATACCGATTGACCGATAGCGTTGCTTTAGACGCAGCTCTCTGGGCCAGGCAGCGTATCGGTGATGATGTGATTGCGTCCAGCATTCGATTTCTGTGTGATCGTCGTCAGCTGCGATGGCGACAGATTTGCGCTCCCATGCCCACCCAGACCCTTGGGCAGTGTCATGTGCGTCGGCAGCGACGCCGCTGCCTTGCTCAGATTATAGTCAATCAGACTGCTGGTGGTCAGATAATCGGCTAATGTCAGCGGATCCCGACCTCGAGGCAAACTACCCGACGGCTGCTGTGCCACGCCATGTGGCAGCGTATGATGCAAATGTTGTGCATAGTGACTGCCACCATTGCTGAGCACATTGCTCGACGAATTCGCCACACTGCTGGCCGAGCTCAATGTACTATTACTGCCACCACCACCACCGCCGCCGCCGCCGGCTCCAGCATAGCTGCTCATGTTCAGGCCCAGCTGTTCGTAGCGACTGCTGAGCGTTGGCATTGCATCATAGAGCAGCGGCTGTGTCGACGCTGGTGGCTGATAACTTTTGGCCGCATGGTCACTCTCCAGTTTCAGTGTGCTGGATTGCGAGGGCGGGCTATTCAGGTGCGGCGCATTTACATCCTGCAAAAAAAAAAAACGACAAAATGGTAAAGTCAACTTGAAAGAAAGCCTCTTACGCACATGGACGGGATGGATGGGATACACATTGACTACGTGTTCCTAAATGTTTGACTTTTTTTTAACAAAGTGATACATTCACCGTTCTTTCAACAACACCTAGTTGAGTGATTTTTTGTTTTTTTTTATTTTTGGTAACGCCCATGTGCAGAAGTGCATTCAACTCTTACACTTACATAATCCGCTGTTTTATGATTCGTAGCGCTGCTGGGCGCGGCCGCTGTACTGCCGCCGCCCATAAATAAACCACTCTGTCGATTTCCCAGCGGTGACGATGTGTCACTGCCAGTTGCGCTTTTTTGTGCGCTCAATATGTCCGGTTGCTTTTCAATGCCCTGCTTCAATGTGTAAGCCACAACGAGCCGCTGATGCCCGGCGCTCGTTTCCAGCGGCGCTGTCACCGTTACATCCATGCCTGCGCCAACAAAAAAAAAATGAAAATTGAAATCCATGTAATATTAGCTTGGAACCGAGCGTTTGGCTTTACTCACCCAAATGCTTGTCTTTATCATCGCACAAATTGCGGGCACCCTGGCAACGACGTCGCCGCACCGCAATGACAACCACAAACAATACGGCAATGCCAACGGTAAAGAGGGTTCCGGTTAACAACGCGGCCAGCGGCAATATGGAAAGACCCATGCGTCCATCTGTAAGCGTCAATTAATGGTTATGAAATGCATTAGAGATGTATGGTAATAGTTATACTCGTTAAAGTTGCTTCTTAAAATGTTTACTTAAATATGTTAATCAGACAGCGCCTTAGTTATATATCCCAACAGATTTGTTAAAGATACTTTGGTTTTAGTTTAATAAAGTTTGAATAAAAAAAAAAAACAATTTAAAAGCAAACACGTTCAATGGCAACTAAAAATATCAACGTATTAATTTCACAAAATACAAATTCTCATTATTTCTCTTTGCATGGAGCCAAAATTAAATGCAAAATACCAAAAACCATTTAGAAATTCGACAAGGTTATTGAGTTGCAGAATGGCAATGTAGAGCTTAGTTAAATAGCAATAGTGGATACAGTGGATAATGTTTATCTACATTTTTTGTTTTTGCTCTGGCTATGACCAGTCGAACCACATTGGCCTTAATTAAAAGTCGTTTGATTTTTGGTATATACACATCGTTTTTTTCTTTTTTATTTTTGTCGCGATGCTGAGTGCTGGCGTTGACGTAAGCGTAATTGAATATGCATTACAAGGCCATAAGTATTTCGTTTACGCTAACGCGGCGGCCAAATGGACGGTCGGACGACGTGGTCTAGTTGAAATGTGTTTAACATTCAACAAATCATGCGCGCCTGCGGATATGCAACACAGAATTTCAATAAGCAAACATGGCAAAATGGCAAAGCCAAAAGCTGACTAACTGGCTACTACGGCGAAGAGATGTGGTAACATGCCAGAAAGGAGAGCTAGTAGGGGCGTAGTTGGCAAGCTGTGGGTAGTCGCAGACTGTTGCTAATCTATAAACCTGCGCCTGTAAGCCAGACGCTGTCGACAGCAGCGCCAAAGTTGCAAATCAATAAATATACATTTCTTTTTTTTTTTTCATTTTCATTCTATACCAAATGTTGACGAAACTGCGCCGCAAGCGAAATTGCTCATTTATGCATGGCTGCGCTTAGAAGCACAAATACAAACACACACACACACATGTATACATGTTCTACACCACACACACACACAAACACGCGCAGCAAACACACACTCGTGCATATCCAACAAATTTGGATACATGTGTTGTAATTGCTGGCACATGACCTTTTCAAAAATCGTTTCAAAAACTAGTATTTGATATATGTGTACTTATTGTGTATTTAATCAAATTTGCATACCTTTTAGGGAGACATGTAAAACCAGTTTACTTAAAACTAGATTCGCATCACCTTGCCATCAAAGTTAGGCAAGAGAATACAAAACAAATCCCAAATCACATCAAGCTGAAAACCCAAAACAAACACACACAAAAGAATGCGAAAATGAACATATAAAAAAACATATATACGACTCAACACCAGGAAGACACTTGAAACTGATGCCAAGCAGCATACGAGTTAAGCTGCCAAACCTTAACACACCGATTGTAATATACTCTTACAGAATGCAGAATGAAACTTCTCAAAAAGTTTTTTAGTATTAAACTGTTTCAAAGCAAAATGCAAATAGGAAATCAAAAGATCTTCGTTCGGAAAATATAAGAATGGTGCAGAACTTGTTTCCATCAATACAACACCTGAATAATACTCTTACCAAAAACCTTAACCAGAAAAATATAACGGTAAAACCCACCAGCAACAATAAGATCAACAAAAAATATATGGAAAAGAAAGTAATTTAAATATAAGCAGAGCGGCGTAATGAAATTTTCACACTTGTGCAAATATTTATCAATAAAACAAACAGCAGATAGGACTGAAGCGGAGAGGAGACGAAATCCTTTGGGGAGCTGGGCAACATGCACATGCCCAGCCCCTACGAGGAGAGAACTCCCCTAAAGTTAAGCAGATAAGCCAGGCAAGCAAAGAGCCAAAAGCGACACCCGATTCCATAGCTTGTGCTGCAGCAGGAGTAACCACAGGACCACATCAACAACAAGCATTGCCCAAGCAAGGCGAAGAGTCCTGTGTGCTGGCATGTGCCGCTCATAAGCCAATTGTTTGTATGCGTTTCGTTCGGTGAGTGCAGGATGAGCAATTCGTCTACTGCTTTGGAGGCACAATCCTCTATCTCTCGCACTCGAAATGGAAAAGAGAGGGAATTGCACTGGGCTGACTCTTCTTATAAGCTTAATTCGATTTAATGCTCCCGTTTGTGATATAAATGATTCGATGAAACGATGAAAAAGTGGATTGGTTAAAATGTATTGGGATTACGACAACAAGGACGACGGAGTCGTCCTATGCTGCTCACATGCCAGCGGTTGAATCGACTCCGGCTCCAGTGAGATGGGAATGCGTTTACGGTTACGTTTACGTTTACACAAAGTAAGCATAAATAAAATGTTGTGTATGTGGGTGGATATGAGCCAAGACCAAACAATGTAGTATCTGTGTATACCATATAGCATGGCACAACTCCTTGCCTGCCACACACGTCTACCCACTCACTCTATGGACTATCTCATGCAGCTGCTGTTTTCATCAGTGCGCTGTGGCAACAACCACTTCGATCTGGTCGTACACACACATATACATATATATAATTTTATTTTACTTTACTTTCAGCGCCGTTGTCTTTTGGGATATTTTATTCAGATAAGACATGTTTAATGTATATTTTTCTTGTCTTACAGTAATCGTTTATATTTTGTGTTGCATGTGGCAAGGTGCCTGAATGGCTTCCACGATATTGGGTTGTAGTAGAGGGATTCAGTGTCTGTTTCGTTTCCGTCGCTGTCGTCTGATGCGTTGTTACCTTGACGCCACAGATGCGGCCATACATACATATTGTAGGTGTATAACTGTATGTATGTGTGTGTGTGTTTGTGTGAGTGTAAGTTCTGGCATGCTCAATGTGGATAATGTAACTCTTGGGGAATCTCTGTGTGTCAGTTTAGCATAACAAGATATTTATTTTCTTTTCTTCTTCTTTCACTTCCTCATCCTCTTGTTCATTTTGGCTAAGGTAAAACATGAAATTGATTATATTTACATTAATGTGATGGCGTCAAGCGTTGCCATTGTAAACTGTTTGCAACGAACGATGTAAAAAATAAGAAGAAAAATATTTCCAGTTCCCAGTTCCCACCAACGAACAGAACAACCAATGGCTATAAACCAACTGTGTGTGCACCATGGCAGCATATCCCAAAATCTAACAGTTAAGTGTCGAAAGAAATGCTTTCAAAATTTGCCAAGGTGCAAATATTGACACTTGAAATATATTGCATTTCTACTCTATACCATGTTATAACAATCTAAATCTATATGATATGCAATAACACACTTTTGTCACACATGGTGGGAGTGAACTTATAAAAGGATGAAACGTTTTTACCTGGCAATTTAATATGAATTTGGCGTTTCCTAGAATATCACATTTTCCATTTTCCTGGAAACTCTTTAATAATGTATGAATACAGTAAAGTATCGATTGAAAATATAAATAAAAGCCATGAGTTTAGCTTAGAGCATCATACATATTTTTAATATGGCTACTGATACGAAATTTGCATATTTTAATTTAATAAAATTACTTTATAAGGTCGTTTTCATCTGCTATATACGCCCTCTTTTTGCTGTGTAAAGTTTGACACCAGTTTTAGCTATGATATCTTCCTTCCACATGTAACTAACTCATATGTTGTAATATTTTGCTGACCAGCTTTGTGTGTATGTGTGTATATGCAGCTCTAATGTGTATTAAAGAGATGATTGAGTGGATTTGTTGTTCATGTTGAATGACTGAAGCGTACAAATATATCATTGCAGAGAGAGAGAGAGAGAGAGGGAGAGAGGGAGAGAGCGAGAGAGAGGGACAGTGGAAAGATACAAGTACTAAACATTATTGGCTGACCAAATCCGCACTGGATTTCAACCTACTTAATAACATAATAACGTAATAAATCAATGTGCTTTGTATGTCTAGTTTACGTTGATAGCTGAAGCCAGGTGCATAAATGAAGCTGAATCCAGATTAAGCGGCTCGTTTTGTTGCTGTTTGCTGTACACAATTTGTATTTGATTTTGGCCTAATTGATTGCAAATATGAATTTTAGTTGTGCGCACAAAACGACAACAGGGTATTAATGGTAAAACAAGTTCTGGAAACTATAACTTCCAGCGTTTAATTCGCACCAGTTTAGCTGGGAAACATTTTCATGTCAACTATGAGCAATTTATCGCAAAGTGCGTGTAAAACAAGCGTTGCAAAAAAGCCATTTTTCCAACCAATTTTACAGTTTCTTGCCTCGTTGACTGCGGATGAAAGCTACGCAGGAAAAAATACTTTAAAAGAAAATTAACGTCAAAGTTGAATAACAAAGCATGAATAAGAAATCTTTGCGAACCTACGCGACGCGCTTTGGGTCAGGTACTAGGTACTGCTACTACTGCTGCTCCTAGAACCAGGGCGGCGCGAAAAAAGGGCGGTGAAAGTGGCACAAAAACGAAGTTGGAGCAAGTGTCGCCCTAACGTAAACAAAACTCGTTAAATAAAAGAACAATTGTACTTACAAAAAACTAAAACGGTTAAGCAGACTATGCAAATACTTGAATGACTTTTTAAAGGTGAAATGGTGCTTAAAAAGCAATGAATGCTTTGTCCCCCTAACTGCTGCCTCCCCTCTTCACTTTGCCCCATGAAACTTTGCGCCATGTTGCACACTTTGAGGGACAAGAAGTGTCGCAACACAAAAATACACTTCAGGGACAATTCCAAATACAAACTTTGTATGTTGCAAGTTGTCTTCTTGTTATAACACTGCTTTTGTTGCTCTTCTATAAATAGCAATATCACAACTCATAAAATTGAACAGAGGAAAACACTCACCTGAACGCTTGTCCGCCTCATTGATGGGCACATTCTCCAGCACAATCGGTTCGGAGCGTCCCTTCTGGTTAACACTGTAGACAACCAAATGCAATGCTGGATGTGAATCTGGATAGTAATCCATGGGCGTTAGATCTGCAAAAGAAAAAAAGAAAAGAAAAGTGCAGGCAATTCCATTAGCTGACCCAAACATTAATTTAAAACTTGCATTTTGCAAACTCCATTAGGTAAACAGGCATTTAATTAACACGTTGCGGCCAGGTCAGGCAAACTTGTGCCATGAAAAGTTTTCTTCTCTCGCATCTCGCGTTCGGTTTTGTGTATTTTTGTTTTTTTTTCTTTTCTTTTCAATGCTCACATCAAAAGTTTTTTGTTTTAACACCAAAAGCAGCAGCTCATTAAAATAGCAACAACTGCTTGTTAAAGTTATAGCAAATGCTTAGGAGCCAATCTCATCTCCCTGAAAGCCAAAGTCGTTAACACGCCTGTCTAACTAATCGTGACTTTACGCTTCGTTTGACTTTGCAAATATCGCAGAATGCAGAAAGCCGCAGCAGCAACAACATTCCACCACATTTCCAACCCCTTTTAGAAGTCATCGATAGAGGGGTTATATAAAAAGCTGTCACGCAAACTACTGCAGAAGTCGCAGGTCGCGGGCTTTATGTCGTTGCCAAGTTGCAGCCCAAAATGATACCCGAAATGTAGCTCATTAACTTTGGCTCTTTATGTTATTTTTTTTTTGTACGCTTTTAGCTTTTTGCCACTTGACACTTTTGCATGGTTAAAATCAAAATGTTATGTGATCATATTTCGACTGGATGCCAGCCACGCCCGTGTCCTCCACAAAAAGCCATCGCTTTGGGCGTACAAATAAATCTTGTTTTTCAACAACTTAATTCAAAATTTTGCCACTACTGCTATTACCACAGTTGTCGCATACACTTTCAAAAATAATTGAGAGCCTTTCGTGCAAGTTCGGTTGAAGTTAAATTTTCATTTAGAAAATATTCTTGCCCTCATGATTTTTCTCTTAGTGTACCCACCGACGACTATTGCCAGCTTTCCCCCAGCTTCAACTAGTCCCTTGCCTGGCCATTCGCCCACCTCCAACTCTATTGGCATAAAAGTTTTGCTGACTAGCTAAAATTCATTACAACAAACAGTGGCAGCCGCATGTGCCAGCTGGTTGTAGTGTTGTTTTTTCTGTTAGCGTAGGTGCCGGGGGACAAGGAATGCGGGGTTCGTGTGGCCCTGGCAGCCTCAACTAATTAATCTGCGTGGCAATGGTATAGTTGTTTTTTGTTTTTGTAGTATTTGGATAGCTTTGGTTCTTCCCATTCTCGACTAGCACCCCCTGCTCCATTTGGGGCCCAAACACGCCGCGCAATTTGGCTTGCTTAACTTTTTGCACAGTTTGTTACTTTGATTTGTTTTTGTTGCTGTTACTTCGTTTTCGTTTTTGGCCGCATAAAAGTCGGAGTCTTTAGTTTGTGGCTTTTTCGCACAAAACGGTTTGCATTGCTAAGCCAAAAACAGCCTTAGCAATGGCAATCTGTAAATCCAACCATATTTGAATATAATAATGATTCAGCTTAGTGTAAAACCCAGCCAGCAAGCCTTCCATTTCGGTATTTTTGACAAATTGTAGTTGGTTTTTGAACATTTGTGGTGCAAAAGTGTGAGAAAAGTTTAGCTACAATCGCAAACTTTAACTAGATATCATTAAAAAAGTTATTTATAGTTTTAAATAATTCATAACTCACCTGACAGATCGATGCGAAACACTGGCACATCCACATAAGTGCTGCTCATGTTGAGCCTCAGCTTTTTTGTCTTTGAATCGTAGGCCTCCAGATAGAACTGTTGCTGTAATCCACCATCATAGCCGGGCATGCACTCCAGCTCCATGGTGGAGTAGATAATGTTGTCATAGTTGTCAAAATTGATGGTGCCACCAGCACCCGAAGCCGCGTTGCCATCGTAACCATTAGCACCGCCACCAATAAGACTTTGGGTTACAACACCATTGCTAAAGCTGTACTCCATGCGTGAGTAATCGAAATGAGGTTGCTGCCACTCAGCTGACTGAGTTGTGGGCTCTGTCTGCAATTGTGGTTGTAGCGTTGTTGTTGTTGTTGTCTCTGCGGTAGACAGCACCACGCTGGCCACAAAATCATCGTCGCTTACATTGTAGATATCATCATCATCATCATTGAAATTGGGATCCGTATCAGTATCCGCTTCATCATCCTCTAATGATTCGAGGTCCAATTGATGCTCCAGGGATGAAATATCAACATGTTGACGTTGTCGTTGCTGCTGCTGTTGTTGTTGTTGTTGTTGTTGTTCTTCGTCTGTTTCATAGTCCGCCAAGTCGCTGGTCTCATCAGCCATGTAGTCATCGTCTGTCTGCAGCTCAGCAACATCTTCGTCCGGAATAGCATCGTCATCGTCATCGTCATCGCCGTCGCCTTCATCATTGTCCTCGTTGTCATTGTTGTTGCTGGTCGCGTGCTCAGTTTTTGCCAGGTCTGTGGACAAAGGCGCTTTGCTGTCTTTGCCAATGTTTGTCTTGACATCTGCTTTGTTTGAAGTAACTGCAACGGATGATGCCGCTGCTGCTGCCTCTACTGCAACGGCAACGGCTGCTGCTTGCTTATTGTTGCCACTAACTGCAGCTGCCATTTGTTGCGCTGCTGCCGCCGGCTTGTTGCTAATTTGTGGCGCATTTGGCGGCAACAGTCTGTTCTTGACTTTCTCATTGCCAATCACCTCCAAAGATTTGCGTGCTCGCATTGTTGCCAGCATTGTGTCAATGTCGCCAATGCTGCTGCTGCTGATGCTACTGCTGCTAGCATCATTTTCAACATCAGCAACTCCTGCTTCTGCTGCTGCTGCTGCTACTGCTGCGACTGACTTGGTTGTTGCTGTTGTGCCTGCTAATGTTGCTGCTGTAATGTCATTTGCTGCCTGGCGTTTTCTTCGCTTGGCTGCTGCAAAATGATGGATTATGTTGTGCTCGTTTACCTCGTTGCTTTTTCTTCGTTGCTGTTGTTGTTGCTGTTTCTGCATGTTTTTCTGTCGCTTATTAAAATACTTTGCTGGCAGTTTGCCGGTGTTGTTCTTGACATTGGAGCCAGCAACTATTTTAGCCTGCGCTATATGTGACAATGATAAATTTGATTTTGCTGCACGTTGCTCTTTCGGTTGCTGTTGCAGCTTTCTGCTTTTTGTTGTTGCTGTTGCTGGCTTAAGCAGTTTACTGTTTGCCGCACGCCGTTGACGGTGCTTTGTGTCCTGCTCGGCATGTGGCAACTTCGACTTGGCCAGTAATCCATCAGTTTTGTTATTGATGTAGGCGCTTGATGTGGGCGTGGCAGCTGACTTTCCCACCGGCAATTGTTGTTGCTGCTGCTGCTGTTGTTGTTGCTGTTGCTGTTGCTTAGTCTGTCGCTGCCGCTCAATGGCTGCCAATGTCTGGGATGGTGTAAATGATGTACGCTTCTTTAGACGCTGCATTTGTTGTTGATTCAGGCGATATCTTTGCTCTGGTTGCTGCTGCTGCTCCTGCTGATGCTGCTGCTTATTATTAGATTTAACATGGCCAGCATTTATTTTACTTTTGCCTTTCATATTTTTATTACTGGAACCGGCTGATGCAGCCACATTGTTCCGGCTCTTATTGTTGTTACCATTGCGCTCACGTACAAATTCCATGTGCGGATAATTCGCATCGTGTCTGCCATATTGTGTTTGCAGCATTTGATTGCCATGCATTGTCGTCTGATTCGATGAATTCAGCGATGCGGACGTTACCACATATGGACGCAGCGTACAGTTTCGCAGCGCACCCGGCTTGGCTATAAAAACCCATCATAATAAACCAAAGAAATTTAATTTAAATTTTCAAAATTAATTACGTAGCCGCAGTGAAAACACACTCACCCGCTGGCACCACCTGGAATAGACATGGCTCCGATTGTTTGCCAATCGCATTGCGTCCCCAGCAAGCCAACGTTCCATAGTCTCGTTCCCCCTTGGGTGTATAGATCAGCTCACTGACTGTTTCCACTGCAAAAGGCAAGAGCAGGAGCAAAGCAACAAAAAACTGGTCAATAGTATTGAGTCTCTTAAATGGATTTCATTGTGTTAGCTGCTGGACATGTGTGCATTGTATTTGCATTAGGTTTTTGGTCAGGTTAAATGAAATAAACTCTGTTAGCTCAACTCCGTACAACTGTGGAATGAGCACACACACACACACACACAAATTCATTTATATGCATAATATTGAGAAAAAAAGAATGAATTGATTGTAGGCTTCAATTTTGGGGTTTTTGTGCATCCTGTTAATTTCTAAAAACTGGTCAGGCGCAAGCAAATGCAATTTGTATATGTGTATTGCTTATGCTTGGTTGGCGACGGTGTCACTGGCAATAAATACCCTCTCTTTTATATATTATATTATTTGTTTTTTTTTAATGTCTGTGCGCTTAATGCTTTGCAGCTCCAGAAGCCAGTTGAATCATAAACTACCCACTCACCATAGCTCTCGAAATGGGTATCATTGGATTCGACGACAGTGCGTCTGACATCGCTGCTGGTGGTCATGGTTGGATCCTGTATGGTGGCATAGTGTCCCGATGGCACCTCAAAGTGTTCGCCGCTGCTTGAGAATGTCCATTCGAAGTCGATTTCCGGTGGATCGGAGTTAACGCGACACGGAATGGGCACCGCCTCCTCCAAGGAAGCACCAATGACGCCAACAACATTGCTGCTGCAAACGGGCGCATCTGTAGAGGACATAAAATAAAATATATATATATAAATATAAAATTCAATTGAAAAATGCAAAATAATGAGCAAGATGCAATCCACTGACAGCTTAGCAATGTCTATAAAGTATCTGTATATTGTGTATGTGTGTTTATATTGTATTTATATTGCCAGGCATTGCATTGACAGCTGAAAAGTGGACAGCGGCATTGGGAAATTGACAGCTTTGATTTTCAATTTAACTACAGCAGCTGGGTGTGAAAAGTATAAAAACAGATAGAAACACCTGTGTGTACGGGATTCGGACAGTGAGCAGAGACTTTGGTATTAAATTTAAATTCAACTTTGTCAAATGTGACATATCTTTTATAAATTTTCCGCTCTTTTCAGTTCAGCGTTCACCATTTTACTTCCCATCTCATCAGCACAAAGTTTGGCCTTAACACTTGGCTTATGATTTATTCAAATTACTGTCATTGTGTTGTAGACTTTTTCTCCCGAAAAAAAAAACACATACGCACATGGCAAAAAGTTTGGCGTCAAGTTGAAAACTGCTGCTGCCTTCAACATAAACAAGCCTCACACACAGATATGTACACATATATACATACTTTCACAACCACATAAACAGAAGCCAGCCAAGCCAAAGAATTCTTTGTATAAGTACTTGCTTCATGTGGTTGATATTTATTTTGCTTAAAAAAAAAAAAAAAAAAAAAAAATTATTTGAAAAGTTTCTGTGTCTGAATAGAAGAAATAACATATACAATAAAATATTGAAGTTTTTTGTATCTTTTTTTGCACTGCTTTTTAATGCAGCTGTGGAAAAATGCATTTTTTTGATCCGTTTGCAAATATGTTATATATGGCTTATGCTTTATATGCTTTGGAAAAGCTTGCAAAATATTTAGAAGCTAAGTACTTATCAGAATGGCTTGATGTTAATGGAATTATAAAATGCGATTCGTCAAGATTTTCTTAGCATTAAAAATAAACTATTAAACTGAAAATATATATATTTTCAACACCTAAAATAAATGTCAGTCTTTAAGCTATTTAAATTAAAAAGTAAACAAGTTTTAAGCATGGTGCGCTGAACTACTTTCAACCAATTGACTAATTGTTTTGTCTGTGGCATTACACAAAACAGGATGAAAAACAAGCGAATACTCATAAATTTATATGACTGCGTCAATTTCACAATCGTAGAATGTCACTTTTAACATTTTGTGATTAATTTCAGCCAAAGATACGATACGCCCGAACTGCCATAAATCCATTTATCTCAATCATAGTCAATGGCATGCAGTATCGCTGACGCTTAAGCTTGCCCATGCTCCGCAGCCCTTACCCCCCAAACACACACATACATACATACAGTGGGTAATATGCAAATGTTAACGTTGCGTATACGTTATGGCCGTGCAAATAGCTTGCCAGTCAACTCTCTCTCTCTCGCTTTCTCTTCACTGTGATAGTCGTCGGTATATGGTATCCCTTTTGCGTTGTATTTGCTTTTAATTATCGCAATTATCGAAAAAGGGTAACTCAATGCAATGCAAACAGGGTCCACAAACCAATCCATTCCATTCCAATCCAATTCAATCCAATCCATTTGCTGATGTCTTCGATTTTATTTCATTTCACTTTTACCAACATTTGCTGATGCAGCACTTTTCGTTGTTTTTCCGCTTGCTTCGGCTATTGGTTCTCTGTGTTTTTTTTTTGTTTGCATTTTCACTGCTAATTTGCGTTAATAACGTACACTCTGTGTATGTATATACATTTTTTTTTGGCATGTTGGTTTTGAAATCGGTATATGGTATTCAATTCAATTAAATGCAATTGAATTCAAATCAGTCGACCGCACAAAATCAAGCATAATTAAATTTTTAGTTAAATAAACTAAATAATATGCATAAATGAACCAGCTAAATGTGTGCTCATTCCCATTGCGAATGCCAATTAATTAAATAATCTGCGTTAACTTAAACTACAACAACAATAACAAGAACATTTTGAGCGACAAGCAACAAAACTTATTTGCATATAAAATGGCATTTTTGCAACTGCATTACATATGCACAATAAAAATTGAATTTTCCACAACAGTACACAACACGAGAGCATGATGGTAATTTTCCTATACAAACTATAGATCGATGTGTGTGTGTGTGTGTGTGCTGACTTGACCTGTGCTTGTCCTGTTATATTCGTCCTGTATGCTGATCCCATAATTATAAATGTTTTTACAATGACTTTGTGTGTGTGTGTGTGTTTCAATAATAAAAGCATATCATTCATTTTTATTATCCCACCACCATCGTCACCCTTAGCTCTCTTAACCGTTGTCCGGCTAACGCGTTAGCTTGCTTTGTCCGTCCGTGGTCAGCATATATGAATATTTATACTTATTTATGTTCACACACACTCTCGCACATACACTCGCACTATTGGCCATTGAGAAAGTAACACTAACGCTCGATTTATATATACATATTGTATTTAAGCATCATTAATTATTTAGAAAAACAGTCGGAAGTAAATGCTCTATAACGGTAATTGAGACATTTTCAATATGTGTCTGGATGTGTTAGTGTGTGTGTATGTATGAAAACATTTTAGGCGCCTATTGTCAGGCAATGAATTTATATTACGTTTTGTAATCTGCTCTCTCTTTCTCTTTCTCTGTTTCTGTGTGAATGTAATTACATGTGTATTTGTTAACGAGTGTCAACAGCAAATTGAAAACAGTTAATTATGATATGTAGTACCAGTTGCTGGCTGTTGTTTGTGCGCCCAAATGCCAATGAATTGCTGTACTAGTCCGGATAATACAACAATGCCTTTTGCCAACAAAATATCCCAAATTGAACAAGCTTACAAATTAATTATTGAACTGTATTTACGTTAAAGATGATTGATTAATAATAATAATAATAATAACTACATTTGACTTCATTTGCCTAAATCACTTGAGTACTTTAAGCCTAAAACAATATCTGTTTAATGCCACTAAATATTGTATCCATTACCTAAAATAAAAGTATAAATGTAATTTCGAACAAACCCATTTATAGAGAATTCTGTTTGATGATACCAACAACTTAACCGCTGAATGCTGTAATTTCACAGTTCAATGCCCAAGTTTGGCAGAAAAAGTGTGTCTCGAAAAAATTGCAGTTTTTAAGCTACAGCGTCACTTTATTAAATCGAGTGGCATAATCGACTCAAAAAGAAATACCAAAACTTGTTTCATATTAAGTATTGGGCATCAGTTATCTATCATGGAAATATTTTTATCTCGTTTTTGTTATGCCAGTTGTTAACCTTTTGCAACAACTTTGAACTCTAACCCAAATATTTGTCAACATAAACTTTTTGCATAATAGTTTATTTTCAGTTTGTTCTAACCCATATAAATAAGACTGCAAATAGTTTCAGCATTAAAATCCTATTACGAAAGAACAGTTTAATTCATTCGTATTGTGTGCCAAATAAAATTGCACATATTTTCAACACATTATTTTGTTGTTGTTGGTTGTTATATTTTTTTGTGTCGTTTCGGGGAAAAAGTCAAAAATTGTAAAGTTCTGTCATTTGTGAAGAGGTAGAAATGAAAAACCATTAGACAAAAACATGCACACACACATACATATGGACTTTATATAACATTGTATTGTGTTCAAATTACGGCTTTTTGCACAAAATATTTTGTAACATTTGCTGTTGTTGGTTTGTTAGCCGGATTTGTTGTTGCTATAGTTGTCAACGGGCGGAGGTTTTTGTGATTTTGTGAAGTGAACTGCCGCAATGCTCCACACAGCTTATCAAATGGGTGTGGCAGCATTGGGTGGTGCCACCACAATGGACCAGAGGGTGGTACAGCGGTTATATGCATCTTTGCATGACTATGTCCATCGGTGTGTCTGTGTGTTAGTGTTGTCTATTTGTGCATAAATTTACGCATATGTATATTTAATACTCCGCTCGACTGACACCAACTTTCAGCAATATTTTTGTGTAAATTTGACTGTTGCCAACATAATTTTCGTTCTATTTAACAATTGAGCATTTACATTTTTATCTAATTTTTGTGTAAAAGTTTGTAAAAACGTTTTTGGGCTTATCTAAAATCTTTGCAATAGGCCGAATCTGCTTGTTTCTCACGGTTTCAGTAATAAAATGTTGTAAGCTCTCAATAAATACTTACATCGTATCCTTAGGTTGACTAAAGCACTCTGCGTTTCACCTCGATCATTGGCCGCCGAGCAGGAGTAGTAGCCGGAATGAACGCGTCCTACACGCTGCAATACCAGCGAACGTGTGGAGATAATGATGCCCCAGGAGACATTCTGATTGACTGGCAGGCCCTGTAAAAATAATTTCGTTTCACTTTGGTTATTTACACCTTTGACGCAGAGAAAAACTTACATCATGCGACCATGTAATGCGGTGTTCCTTGGGATTCGCCTTGATATGGCATTCAAAGTAGACATCGTCACCTTCCTTAATGTCATCGGGTCGCAGCGTAGAGCCCAGAGATAGCGTCACCTGCGGTGGATCTGCCAAACAAATATTCACAAATGTATGCAATTAATAACACAATTTTTAATTGCATGTTTTTTTAATAAACATATTTGCACGCTTTTGTTCTTTGTCATTTTGTTGCTGGCTTTAAATAAATTAAAATATTTTTGGAGTTTTTATAGCACATGCTGTGATATATAAGTTATAAAATCGAAAAATATTATTGCATAATAAAATTGGAAAATTGTATGATACTGTGGAACGACCATAAAAGTTAACAGCGCAACGGATGAACCGCTTTATAAGCCGGGTTAACCCTCAAATGTTGCTACCCAAAACCAATGAGTATGACAAAATTTTTAAAATTAAAATTGTTGCCACCGTCGCGAAGCTGTGTTCCGGCGTGTGTGTGTGTTGGAAGCACACAAATATCGATGATGGATCACATAAAAAATTTAGTGCAATTTTATTTTTATAACATAATGATTATATATCGAAAGGTGGCTTCCCAAGGTATGCGTGTGAGTGTGTGTATGTGGACACATACACACACATATATATATATATATAGTGCGGCTAAAGGTCTGTTGCTCTAATATATTTTTGTAGTCATGGTCCTTAAATCAAATATTTTTTACTTTAAAGCAAAAAAAATCTGATTGACAATGGAATACTCTCTCTCTTTCAACATAAACCTTAAGCCCAATCCTTTTTCTTGTTTCAGTTGGTGTTGTTTTGATTATTTATAACTCTGGTTTGCATATACATATATATATCTTGATAACTCGCATGGTTGACTTTAAAATTCAATAAATTTATGATTATCTTCGTTCGCTTGCAAATAACGGGAAAAGCAAGTCTAAGTGACGAAAATGGCGAAATTCGGCAAACTAGCTAACAAGAGAGAAAGAAAAACAGAGAGCGAGAGAGACGAAATCTAAAAGTTTTGGTAAGAGAATATATTCACTTCCTTGTGTTTTTATTTTTGGTATTTTTATGACTACGAAAACTAAAAAGCGCTGTGACCTTTTTTTTGTGGGGATAAGATTAGGTTGGGATGGGACGGGTAGGTGTTTGTTGTTGTTTTATTTCAGTGAATTGTAGAAATTGATAATCATACAAAGTAGGATTTATGGCATTCTGTTTTGGGAGCGTGAAGTAAGCGGAGGACTTTGTTGCTGTCTGGTATTTTTATGGCCTCGCAAAAAACTAAATAAAAACTTTGGAAGATTGTAAATATTGACATGTGAATAGCAAACTGAGCAAAAAATGTTACATAATTTAAACTTATTTGCGCTGGCAACTTTGATTTGTGCAGCGACAGTTCTATTTATGGAAATTAAAATCGGTGCTTTGCCCTCTCTACTTAAAAGTGAATATATATATATATAGAAAGTCCACTTACACATGACATTCAGCATGAGTGAATCCTCGATGGCTGAGTTTTGTAATCGAGGATTTGAGCCCTCGCATTTGAGCATTGTGCCATCGTCTTCGGGTTGTGGATAAAATGACAAAGTGGATAAAACGCGTCCATTGCCCTGACTCGTTGACAGCTGTGTGTGTGTGTGTAAAGAAAATCGCACCCCAAGAGGTAAGATGGAGTGAAATCGATTAGAAAAGTGGGCACACATGCTCAAACCAGTTAGACTTGGGTACAAGTGCAAGAGATATCAAAATGTCAGTGGTAAGTCATAAATATGACAGTCACTTGGCACTAGAAGATAGGTGAGTGGATTTTGGTTTGTAATCAGCTTACCATGCCGCGCTTGAAGGGTCGATTATTCTGTGTCCATCTGATTTCCGTATCGGGCACTGAACCGGCCACAATGCAGGTGAGATTATACTGTGTGCTCGATGAGAATACCTTCAACTTATTGGTCAAGTTGACCGATGTGGGTTTCACTGCAAGTAATGACACAGTATTAAGTACTTATATATAGTTGCTTCTACTATGATTAAAGTGCAATTTCAATACTTACGTAACATTTCAATGCGTATGCTGCGCTCCACGGGCGCCACCAGCTTTGTGTTTGATGCCTGACAGCGATATGTATTGTTTAAAGCTGAGCGCGTTATTTGTGGCACCTCCAGTCGATTAACGGTAACATGGCGTCCCATCGATACACCGCTGCCCGCCTCCAATGTCCTTGAGCCATTCAACCATGTGACAGTGGGCTCCGGTCGACCTATGAATGTTTAAAGGACCAAACAAACATTATATATATATTATGCAAATGGCAAACAAGCAAATCCACAGACTAGACATCCACGCACACACTGAATATCTAATGCAAATATCAATTTATGTTTTTTTTTATTCTGATTTTTGATTTGTTTGCGCTTTGCGCAGCAGAGAAACTTTTTCTGCCCTTATGCATTATTAACTCAAACTAACTTATTAAGCAGCAGTAGCAGCCAAGTGCGGTGGCGGCAACAATTTGAAAATTTATGACCAAAAAGGAACTTTACACATTTTAATGGTAATGCGCATTTAGCAGTGTGTACCCAAGGATTTTAAAAAAGGCTTAGCCAGCTTAACTAGCAAAGTTGTGGCCATCTCTCATGCTCTGCGCTGTTGCCGCACCCCCCTTTTGTTGAACCCGTTGACCCTATCAACGAACAGAAACTTTGGATGGACAAACGCCAAAGCCTGAATGTTAAATGAGCCAAAAATACAATAATAACAATAAGCGAGGGAAATAAATGCAAAGCTAAATGTTTTTTGAATGAAAATTGAGAAGAGTTCGCCTTCTCTGTATAAGCCAAATAAATACATTATAAATACAAAATTAAATAAATAGTATAAATGATAAGCAAGAATATAATAGGTTTATTGTTTAATATCGATGCCATTAACATTTAAATTTTATTCTTCATTCTACGTTAAGTAAAGTATCTTATATTTTGTATATTAAACTAGAATTATGTTTTGTCTTTAAGCATTCTTGTTGTTACATTTTAGCTTAGCTAAAACAAGAGATTACACAGTCTTAAATATACCCAAGATGAAACTCAATATTGACTATCTTTTTAAATTTACAATAATTATAATGCACGCTTACTCGACTGTCTATCTGTTGTCTGTTTCAATGTTATCTAGCCAAGTATCTGGCTTCTTTAATTTCACTCGGTTTGCGAAAAGTAATCGAAATTCTCAAAGCTTTTTACGTTGAACGCTTGGCACCCTAAGTAAAAGCATTTCATCCGCTGGCTCACATATCAAATGCACAAAATATTTTTAATCCGTTTAAGTGCCCCCGAATCGTAACGTTGTGGTGCTTGACGACAGCGGGGGCTGGGAAGAGGTTGGTTTCGAAAAGCTAGCTGCTTACTGCTGACTGCAGCTTGGCCATTAAGTCAGCCAAGTGAATGTGGCGGAAATGAGCAACAATAGCAACAATCAGCTGAGACAACGATGAGCTCAATGCTGAGTTGGGGTTGAGTTTATGCTGAAAGGAAGTTGGGCAAGCAGAGAAAAGCGGCAAGTAGCTGATAGTTGAGTGTGCTGGACGCCAGTTAGGGAATTTAGTGCCCAAATGTTTGCTGATTGCAAAGGATACGCAGCGACGACAACATTGGCGACAATAAGCCAAGGCCAGGACAATACACACACACACGAAGACGAAGACTAAGATGGTAACAATGGCATGAAAAGTATGCGGGGATAATAGACAAATAACAGTTGCCTTGTGGCATTTAGCTGCTCACATGTAGTACACTTGCAAAAAAAAAAACATAAAAGAACGATTATTTTCGAGTCAAGTTTTGCTAACTTTGTTAGAATCTTTAATTTGGTGATATGTGAAACTGTTTTCTCTCTGTGCACACACTTTCTCACTCTCTCTTCCGCACTCTCTATCTCTCTCTCTAATCCGTTCAGTAATGAAGACAGCGTACTGCTAAGCTTATACTTACGGTTGTTGACAATTGGTAGCTGCCAGCTGGACGCACAACCAAATTATGCATAGCTGCGGCCTGGCCATAAAAATAGCTTGGACTTGGAATGGTTGGCGTGGAGTTGAGGATTTTTATGGTTTGTGCTCAGATTAGCTTTTTATTGCCTGGTATTAATTGCTATTAGTCGAAGTTAATAAAGTTGATAAAGCAATTTGGCATTTGGCGTATATTATTGTTACTGTTGCGCCCAGCCGCGCTATGATTAGTGCCACACAGACATAAAAAAAGATTTGCATACGCTTTATGCCCAGCTCACTGCATGTGGCGCCGTCTGGACGGCAATATTAGTTAATTTGGCAAAGCGCTCAGCGGGTTGAAGGTTTGTTGGCTTCAGTTGCAGGCAAGTTAAGAATGAAATATGCATTGCTGGTTCACTGGCTGGCTGGCTGGTTGGCAACAACATTGTTGCATACAAATCAGAGGCAAGCAAGTAAGGTGTGCTGTCGCCCAGCAGGTGTCAAAGTAGCAAATGTCGTCATCTTCGTCGTCCTTGTTGCTGTGTTTTCGCCCCGCTGCGGCACAGGCGGCTAATCAAAGCAGCTGGCGCGTTTGAGTACGTGACGCATTGCCAAAACCAAAACAAACCACATTCCAGCAAATGCCAAAGGGGTGGAGGAGAGTTCGAAGTCACTCACACATAGCATAACACACTAAAAAGCGAAATCCTTTGCATGCAGAGTGGCTCACGTAAATATCAGCTGAAGCGCTGGCATTGCTACCTGCCTTGCCTGGCAGCGTGTTTGTTACAAGCCAGCTGCACAAAGCTGAGCTAACTATTTGTGTAGCAGTACTGGTACTAGTTCAAAGTGAGGATTTTCGTGCTTCTGTGTGCATTCAAAATGCTGCTGGTGAAATCATGCCAATCGTTAAAGCTCAGCCTCACGGACTCATGACTGACTGTTATGCGGGGCGTATGCGCAATGCAAGTTAATGCAACTGTAAAGTTGATTACATTTCAATGCTTCCAACAGTGCAGTTGGGCACAAATAAAACATAAAATAATACTGAATCAATAGCTTAATAGTAAGAGTCTACCTACAAGAAAATATTCTGAGTTGACAGTAAAAAAAATCAATGCGTTGCCATAAAAACTTTTGTTTAAGTTCTTTTTCCTGCTAGGCTGTAACAAATTGCTTGACTCGACCATTAAAGCTGCTTAAACAAATACCCTTTCAATCATTTAAGCTAGCTGGCACTAACATTTAGTCTGCAGCTCGTCTGGTCGCTCATCCTCACACCAAGCCAAAAAAAAAATATTGTTGTCAGAAACTTAATGATTTATAATGGTCGCAACGATGCGGAGACCCTCGAGCTCTCTCAGCTCAGCGAAGCGAGCAACTTGTACAAATTTTTCACACTTGCCGGGCAAACAGTGTAAAAAAAAAAAGTTCTTTCCTGCTGCTTTTGCCCACGGATTCACCTTGGAGACCTTTTTAAAGATTTACGATGCCGCATATGCCTACAGGTCATAGGCAACATTGCCGCAGCTTCGCTCACTCGCCTTGCTACAAAAGCCAGACGCTAAAAATTGTTGCATTTTTCAAACTAAAGTGGCAATGACAGGCGCACTCGCACCAGCAGGACAGCTGACTCTGTCGCAGCCGCAACCTGACTGTCTGTCTGACTGTCTATCTGTCTGGTTAGTCTGTCGGTTCGCACTCTGCTTTCTGTAGCTCTTGGTCTTGGTTTCGTCGCCAGTGTCACCGCAGACTCTGACATACATTTATTTTTATTATTTACGACGACTTAGGCCATGCTTCGACTGCGCCTCAGACTCAACCACAAACTGTGCCGCAGCTACACACAAAAAAACACTGAAACAAAACCTCAACGAGCTGAGAATTCTTTTTTATGGTCTAGTTGTTCGCTTATTAGCTGTTTTGATTTGTTGAATAATCCATAGAAGTTGAATTTTTGTTTTAATGCTTCAGCAGCGAAACTTTCCAGACTTTTAAAACATATATGTATTTTGGATTAAGCCAAAAGTTAATGTTGTAAAAAGTTGTTTTAAAACAATCAAGAAAAAGTTAGTTTCACCGATTTTCCGAGTAATAATTTTTGCTTACAACAATGTTGCCTAGGTTTTTTTTGTGTGTAGAACCTGGGCCGTGGGCAGCGTGTGTGCGCCTATCTGCTGTGCCTCATCTTTAATTCTTTAAATAGACTCAGGGCCAGAACAGTCAATGGCTGAGGTGGGGGCAATGTTGCGTGTGGCATTGCTTGTCATCCTTGCTTGATAGCCTTTTGTCTGAGTGCTACATATAAGTAGCTGCCTGCATGAGTGTGTGTGTGTGTGTTTCGCGTCTGTGTCGTTTATCATGATTTACTTACCGCCACGCACTTCACATGTCAACACAATATTATCGCCCTCGAGCAATGGACCCACAGCGCCAGCAACATCACGGCCCGAAGCATCGTACACCAGTATTTGATGCGGAGGAACTGCGGTAAAACGAATATAATAGAGAGTAGGAAGACATAAATGGAGTTGACTCTTTAAGTTCGAAGTTTGGCATCTAGCTCACCAATAACCGTTAAATTAATTCTATGATTGCGCGTGGGCGAGTTCTGAAAGTCCACGCGGCAGCGATAAACCTGTTGACACAAAAACCAACAAATGCATTAGCGAAATAATAAAGCATACTTTATGGGTATGCGGGGGTGCTGGAGCAGTGTGTACTTACGCCTTCATCATCCAGCTGTATATTTTCCACAGATAACTTCGCTGGCTGCTGTCCGGTAACAAAATACGCACGTGGCCCAAATGAGTTTGTATCTGACCAATACAGTGCCTTCTCAAAAGGTCGCCCACGCACATCAAAGCTGCAAGAAACAGAAAAAAAAACAGTCAAATATTAATGTACAGTAGCAACTGGAAAGAAATATTAATGTTTCCATTATATCAGCTCTGTCTCGGTTGTGTTTACTTTGAGAGAGAGTACTGTGTCATTTCTATAAAGTAAGTATTGACCGATAAGTTTTTTTTATGTTTTCTTGGAAATGCAATAGCGAATGTTTGTGGCTGGCTTTTATAGAGACTTTTTTACTGCGGCGCATAACAAAAATAAGGCACCTTAATTTGGAACATTTTTCAATTCAATTCAAGCATTCGGTAACTGCCGCATGTCGCATTGCTAGGCCAATAAAAAGAATGTTTATATACATACACACACAGAAATATGTTGGGGTACGAATTTTCACGCGTCTACAGAATGACCCTTTTCCTGTGTGCTGACCGTTGTTTAGACCTTTGAGCATAAATTTGCACGCAACTAATTTCTTCCGTTTCGCATTATTTTCGCAGTTCGGGCCTCGACAACGTTTGCAATTTTGCGCATTAAAAAGCCTGACGTGCTATCTTTGGCGCTTTTTATTGTATTTGTTAATGTCCATTCACCAGCAGCAAAAGAACCACCCAAAAGCAAAGGCAGCACATTACACCATGCCACATAACATACAAACGAGAAGCAGACAGCACCGAGTGCCGCAAATGACTTGGCAAAACCAAAGACAGACCCTGCAGACAGCGCAAACTTGTGTCCTTTTGTTGTTTCCGTTGTTGTCGCCATTTGTGTTGCTGTTGCTATTACTTGTTGTTGCTATTGTTGCCCTCTTGCTTTTGCTGCGCTTGCGGTTAGTCGAGCGGTTTGTCATTGTGCCGGCTGCCTGCCAGCAGAGTATTGTTTGCGCCTTTAAGTGGTTTTTTATCATTTTGCCGCTGACACAATTTATATCCGGTGCTCATATTTCTTATGCTTATCACAAGGCGTCTTTTTGCTCCCTCTCTCCACCCTGTCCCCATCCCCGTCCTTTAGTGGAACACCCTGTTACCCCTATAAGTGTGTAGAATATATATGTGTTGACCAGGCAGCCATTTCTAATTATTGTTGAAGTGCAGTAACCCATGCGGCGCATAAATTACGAAGCCTAAAGCCACGCTTAAGCCGCTTTTTGGCCCAAAGCACGTTCCCTAATTAGCTAAATTAAATATATGTATATGCACGAGTGTGTAAACAAAGGGGCGCAATTCAACAATTTACGCACTCTAAAGCTTACCGCAAAAGAAAAAGCCAAATATTTTTTATGAGTCTTTTTTTTTGTTTGGAGATTACTCGACTAGAAGATTGTCTTTAATTAGCTGCAAAGTAGTCTTTCATGCCACCAAAACATAATTTGTTGGATTTTGGACTATTTTTTGGCTGCTCATTTAAGCTGGAATAATTTTGCTTGCTACTCATCAATAAAGAAACAAGTTTCTTTCATAAAGTATACAAAATAGTTGTGGGAGCTGCTTTTTGGCCTGGCTAAGTTGCTGGTGACTTTAATTTTGCGTATACGCAAACAATAGAGTAACGCCGACTAGTCAACAATAGAAGACAACAGTAGAGATAAGGCAAGGTGCGGATTGCTGACTGAAGCAGCCGAACCTATTCCAAGCTATATCCTGTGTCAGTGCTGTGCCCGCGTCCTGACCCAGCCCAGCCACTGTTGACGTTGTGTTTTCTTGCTTTTGGCCTTAGGAAACAATAATGCCAAGCTTGCACAATGAGCAAAGCAAAAGGCAGAAAGAAAATAGCAACAAAAAAAATGTGAAAGAAAAAAACACAACAAGCAAACGCCAAAATGTTCAAGCAGTACAAATTTTAAAGAAAATGGCGGCCGAAAGGAAAGCAAGAGAAAATAGAAGCAAGCAGGCAGGCAGGCAAGCAAGGCTGAAACGTAGAAGACACAACAACATTGTGGCAGTTTCAGAAATGTTGACTGTCGTCGGTTGTGGCCAAGTGGCCAAGTGGGCAATGTCCTCCTCGACTCGGCCGGCCTCATCTTGGCCGTTTGTCCATTTTTTTTTTTGAAGAGTTTGCCTAGGGTCCAACCTCAGCTCTTAGACTGATGCTCGTTCATTTCTTTTGTCTGCGGCTATCTCGCTCTCTCTCTCCGTTTCCTTCTCTTCTTTTCCAACAATTAGTTGAGTTTTATTTATTTTGCGTTAATTGGTAGCACTTTATCTTCTGCTCGAATGAATGAGCCACGTTATTTAAACAAAACGAGCGAGCGCACAAATCCCTCGAAAACTCTCTCTTCTGGACATGGCTTGGTAATTACGTTGGTTTTTTTTTTGAGCAACGCCCACGCTCTAAACGCATATGTCCCTACCTTAATCCAATCTATGTATATTTGTGTGTTCAAGGCAAGCTTCTCGTATTGCCATTTAATGGTTTTTTTTTTGTCTTTTTATTTTGCAACGCTTACGAAATGCTATTCCAACCAACCAACAAAAAAATTGCAAAAGGGCAAGAAAGGGGGAAAACACGAAGAACGCTACAAAATAAGGGACCCAAAAACTTTTAACTTCACATATGTGTGTGTGTGTGTTTGTGTGTTTTTGTGTGTATGTGTTGATGACGCTGACAATAACCATTGAATAATTTTATGACAATATGTGTCAGAGCGTGTCCCTGTCCGGGCTCTCCGTTGTCATTGTCGTTGTTGCTGCTGTCGTTGTTCGTGTGCCTGATGGTATTTTTTGACAGTTTAAACACATGTCCCCCCCTTCTATCAACCCCAACCCCTTGCACCTTTTAAGGTAGATAGACAAAAAATAAAAAACGTAAAACTGTTGACTTCAATTATGCAGCGCCAGACAAAAGTCAGTTAACTATGAGGGCGCACAAAGCCTGCCCAGAAGCAGATGCGTGCATGGCGGTGGTTCTGGCGCTGCTTTGTGTTGCCCATAACTGGCGTAACTTGTGTGCCATATTAGGCAGGTGGAAATTGTTTGGGATTATGACTGGCAGCCCGTATCGACTTAGCCAAGACTAAAGAGACAGAAACAAAGATAAGTCTTAAAGGGGTAAGGGCTGGTGCGTGGGTGAGATACTGGAACGCCAAAAAGTATGCAATGGCAATGGCAAACTCGACAAAACTCGAAACAAATTTTAAATTGGTTTGCCTCACAGAGTAAAAAATATATATAACAAACAAACAAACCGAATTGCTGTGGCGAGAAATATGAATGAAAAAAAGAGAAAAAGAGGGAGAAAGCTGTTCACGCCCTCATACACAACACACACACATATGCAAATGGTTTTACTGGCCCTTTGTTTTTTTTCTCCTCTTTCCGCCCTCGTGCCTTTTGTTTTTCTCCCGCTTGTTGTGTTTGTGTGTATTGGTATTATTATGGACCCATGCTGTGTAATATCTGTAAATTTCTTTTGTTATTGCCAACAACAGTTTTTCCCGAATTTCCCAACCCATTTCAGCTATCCCACACCCCTATGCCTGCACACCCATCCACCATTTCTTACAGTGTTGACATTTGTTGGCATCATTCCGCACATTGTTGCCGCTGGTGTTTCTTTTTTTTCTGTTTTGTTTTTTGTTTGCTTTTACTGCTGGCTCTTCTTCTTCTGCTTTACTTTTACTATATAATTTGTAGCATATGAATATATGAAAAACAAAAGGCAACAACAAGACAAAATACACACACACACACACAGCCAATCCCATATGATACGTAAACTCCTCCATGATGGCCAAGTTCAAATTTATGCAGTGTCGCCCAATAAATTTGGCAATAAATTCAAAATAAAACTTTCATCTTGGTTCGCCCATTTCGTTTGCCAGTTGCTCTTGTTTGCCAGTGTTGTTGTTCTTCTTGATTGTTGATTTTCAACAAAGTTTTGTATGATCTAAAGAACTTAATTCATATTGTTGTAAATGTTTTTGTTTCAGCTCTATTTCGCTGTTTTATTATTTTTTCATCAACGTTTTGGCAAAAGATTCTGTTTTGCCAGTAAGTTATTTTTTATTTGTTTCTTATTTGTTTTTATTCAGTTTATCTAGTTGATTTACTCTGAATATATATATATATTTTGTATTTATTTTATTTCTGTTAAAAATGCTCTAGCGAAAACTACAATTATTTCAGATTTTTCGGTGAGATAATGTTGCAGTAAAAAAAAATATTTTTAAGAAAAAAATACGCTAAAACTCTTAACTATCCAATTACGTTAGGTTTTTAGCTTAAGCAATTCAATTAAAGAGCATTTTATGACCGAGAACAAGAACAATGGACCATCGTTTGTGAGCAAACCGCAGAGGCCCATTTAAAACTCTAAATGGCATGGGTCGTAAGCGCTTTCTTGGCCGCAAATGGCAATGGATGGATGGCATTAATGCCAAGTCAAAGTTTAGTGGCTTAAAATCGATTTGCATGTGCTCTTTGCATTTCCGTTTTTCACACAAAAACACACACACACACACGCGCACTAACACACTGGCAATCGCATATGTGCGAGAACTTAATTACACTTTTAAATAACCCATCTAACTGGAATTTGTGCGCAAAAGTGCGGCACTGTTGCAATTGGCATTGCCGTTGATGTTGTTGTTGCCACCGTCGCTCGTAAAACCCCGAAAATGCACTCGACTTAATTGCCATTGGCTCGACTTTTTGCCAACTTGCCGCTTCCCGTGGATACCTCTGCTGTTACAGCTAGTGTTGCTTTTGCTGCTGCTACTACTGGATTTTATTGCCAGCCATTTTGAATACCATTTCGTGGTTTATTACTTTTGTGGCTAGCAGATTCTCAAGTAGAGCGCCAAGTGCATGGCTTATATACAACCAAACAAACAAACACATACAAAGCGAACCCGGAGTGAATGCACTTACGATTGCCGACGCGTCGCACCGTCTGAATGGGCCAACACGGGACCACACAGCGACCACCACTGACGATTATGGCAGTTAGCGCGGGCCGTAACATGGATTATAGCTCCTTTTTGACAGCCACAACAGCCGCCAGCACAAAAACACACGCAAAGCTACACTGAGCGAAGTGCACTAACCTTTGGTACAGGATGGCAAAATCAAAAGATACTGTATTGGTCTAAAAATATATTTAAAATAAAATAACTATAAGATTGAAAACAATAAATATTTAATCATATTATTTTAGTTTTCTGTCAGTGCAACTTGTTTCAGTGCAGCAATTTTCATTATTTAAGACCCAAGCCCAAGTGCTGTCGAACCAAGCCTGACAACCAAGCTGGCTTTAAAAATCAATTAACCTTGATTGCGGCCATATTCGATGAGCGTTCAGGGTGTTTTCGCTTTGCAATTTTCTTTTTTTTTATGGATGTTAACGACCAGGTCAAGCCTCCGACCCAAAGTTGTCTTTGCGTCCTTTATCCGTGTATGTCGATGATGATGTTTGTGCGGCTTTTGGCTTTTGTTCTTTGCTGCTCTTTCTTTGCTGATGACTTGCAATATGAAACATGACGTTTGGCAAAACTAAAAGCTTGTCACGCCCCCGCACACACACACACACAATGCCAAATGTTAATTTTAATAATGCTGTTTGAATGTTGAATCCATAACAGTTGAGTCCTGAATTTAGTAGTGGTATAAAAAACAATCCGATAAAAATCGCATTTCAAGGGTCAAAAATACAAATCCCAGCAAGGTGCTGACTATCAAAAAGAAAAAAAAGGACAAGAATGAAAAGGGCCACATAAATGTTGCTAACCCTTTAAAAAATCCCCAGCTCAGCTGGTCCAGACAACAAAGCAATTTTTAACATTATAATTTTTAATATTTTTGCCTTACGGCCTGGCGGGGGCAGCTGGCAGAGTTTGTTGTTGTTGCTGTTTGGTGTGAAGCTGTCAACTGCAGAGCACCCTAGACAGGGCTCTAGGTAGGGCTCTGACGTTGTTCCGGACTGCAAGCTGTGACATCCTTACAAAATGTGCCAAACGGAAAAAACACACACACACACATATACACACAAACACACACATGGCATCTCCTACTGCCTTTCAATTTTGGCGTCTTTTTGGTTTGAGCTCTTCAGCTTTCGTTTCATTTCTTCCTACTTTTCTTTTTGCTTTTGTTTTTTTTTTAACTTGAGCTGCCTTCGATTTCACGCAGCGCTGGCAATTTTATGCCAGAAGAGCCCAGTCCCTTTACCTTGGCACCATTCCCCCTCTACTCCAGCTTTAACCTTTGTGGCTTAGTCGTTGTTGTTGTCACTGCTGTTACTGTTGCTTGTTTACTGTCTTTTATTTATTTGGTTGTTGCTTCCCTCTTTTATTTTGTTTTCTTATGCGCAACAAAAAAAATAAGCAGAAGGGAAATCGAATTCGAATCACTTTCGGATATTTTGGTTATAAAGTCGGAAATTTTTGCGACATTATTGTTTTCGACATTTTCCTAGTTTTTGGCAAACATTTTTCTCGCTTCCACCTCCTCATTGTCTGCCTGTTTTGCGCATTGTCTGTGCAGCACTGAAATTTATTGCTTCCAATTGAGTGCACGAAGCAGCAACAGCAACAACAACAACAACAACGGCTCATGAACAGTTCGCGTTTGTCCTTGATATACACGTGCGTTTATATCCCTGCTATGGCTGTGTGTGAGTGTGTCCCTTGTGTGTGTTTGTCCTCTGTCCGTTTAAGGTCCTGCTGCTGGCACTGCTGGCAACATATTGAAGAAGGAAGCACACATGTAAGCAAAATTGACAAGGCTAAAGGATATCGATGTCTGCTTATAATGTGCAACATATTAAACCTAAGCACACGCTCACAGCGCTCTAGCTCTATAAATAACAGCAGCAGTAGGAGCAGTATCCAGTCTGCTGTCAACCTTCTCGTTTCCGTAAAATAATCAAAGTTGCCGCCAAAACAGTTTTCACTTTGGCTGCTATTATTTTGCTGCCCCCTAAACCCAAAGCTAAACCTGAGCTCTGCTTCCCTCTTCCTTGTTTTTTTCTTCTTCCTCGCACTGCCATTGATGTCCTTTGCCTTTGCTTTTGGGTGCCCTGCGGCTAATATATGAGTCCATGTCGCATCGTTTGGCCTCGCCTCGATTTTGTTTTGACCCAGTCTTTTGCTGCTGGCCTAGGCACATCAGTTCCTCGCCTTGCCTGGCCCCGACTCGAACTAAGTTGACTTGAGTTGAGTTGATATTGATGATGTTATTAAAATAATAAATTATTTGAAAATTATGAACTGGCGCCATTTCTCATGACATGCACCACACTTGCCCAGTTCCTTAACATAAATCAAAAGCTAGCCTCAACTTAAAGTAAGTGACTCGCGCTGCAACCTTACCTCAATAACACACACTAGGATTTGCCAGACGCTAAGAGAGAGGGAAATTATCTTTTTCACAAATCCTTCATTGATTTACTCAATTGACGTGCAGATTTAACAAAAATATACTATCTTAATGGCATTTGAATTAGGTTGCGTAAGAACGGAATAATATATTATACATTGCCAACGCTAGACGGGAATATTAAATCTTTGCCATCTCTGTTAACCGACTTGTTCAGCATCTACTTTTATTTTGCATATGAAAGGTCTGTGTAAACAGAATTTTGTCGCCCGGCACTTACCTGTAAAGTGGTTTGCCTGCGCTCTCACGGAACCAAAGTACCATGTAGACACGATCGTCCTTTGCTTCCGGCTCAATGTCACACGGCAAGGATGCGGTGCGTCCCAGCACGGCCTCTACCGCCACAGTAGATACTGCAAAAAAAATGAATACAGAGGGTGGCTAGGTTAAAAGTCAATTATAAGTAACATATAATACACACAAGTGTGCTGGCATCGTTTGCCTAAGTAAGTGTAGTTTTCTAATGTAACAGCAGCAAGAACAACACAACGACGACTATTGACAAAGTCATTAACACAATATTAAATTGTCTGTTGTTGTTTAAGTTGCTGTTGCTGTTGTTGTTGTTGTTCAAATTGTTGTTGCTGTTTTGTAGCTGCAATTACTTGACTCCTTCTTCGATTCCTTAAACATCAACAAATGTCAACAAAATGCTGCCTTTTAACTGTCACGCCAACAGCACGCAAGGCACTAAACACAGAGAGGAGCAAAGCCAAACCAAAAACGAAAACCAAACCGCACGACAACCAGCTAGTACCCCTCTGCCCCACCTTCCACCAAGTCATTGGTATAGTGGCTGAGCACGCCTTCAACTTCGAATTCTAAAAGCCCACCACACCCTAACCCAAACCGCAATCGTTGCCATCTCCATCGCCATCGCCATCGCTATAGCCATCGTCATCGTAGTCGTAGTCGCATAATCACAACCAAGTACGTGAGTGGGAATATTAATGCTAAATTGACGACAACTACGATGACGTCGACAACGGCAACGGCAACGACAACGACAATGAAATGATGATGATGGCAAAGGCATTGCCGGCTATGAGCTCTTCTCTTCCTGCTCCTGCTCCTGTTCCTATCCCTAGTCCATTCATCCGTCTGTCTGTGTGTCTAGCTGCGATTTCATGGCGGCCTCATCTTTTGCATTTAAACTGCCAATTGATGTCACTGCAAATAGATATATACGCCAAGGGCACTGCCCGGAGAAGAGGGGGTTGCCTGTCGTGCAGCAAACTCTAAAGCCAATCCCAGCAAATGACAGTGGTTAAAGCGCGCTGGATTCCAGCTGCCTGAGGTGATTGCTTGATGCTCTAACGAGGCTTTGCCCTGACCGCAGACATTTTACCCAAGTCTAAGATTGCATATTGAATATGTGTACAGAAGGATAAATCTATAATTGCTGCGGTTAAGTTGATTTCAAATTGAAGTTTCACTAAGCTCTGCAGAGAAATTCGACGCTAAAACCAATATTAAAGTATTAAATTTGTTATTGATAGTAAGTTATTAATAGCTTGGGCTTTTCGGAATATTTATAGCCAAGTCTAGCAACGCGCTTACAATTAAGTGTCCTTAATGACTTTGCACACTTAGAAAACTAAGCGCTAATAGCAAGTTATTTATAGCTGTAGCCTTACTTAGCAGGCGAAATGTTTGTGTAATGCATGCAGACTGCTTCAAATTGATTAATCCCTATCAGAAAGTATTAATACATTATTTTATTGCAGTTCAATAACCTAGCCTAATGACCTGAATATCTTTGGTAATCATTTGAAGCTTTTTGTTGGTTTTTCTTTGTTATTGCAATTCATTTTAAGTTGAACTCCAAGTTTGATAGCCATATCTTTAACACAGGTGCTTTGTGCTTCTACTTTAAAGTTAAATATTATTTATGCACATATTTAATAGTTCCACTAAGCTCAGATTAGCCTCGGATTATCAATCTAAACACATATAGTAAGGTATATGTGTGTGCCTCAGACAAAATGATCCATTTAATATATTGAATGTAGGCGTTTAGCTGTTGTCAATGCTTGCGAGCTGATTGATGATTGACAGCGATTTAGGCAACAGTTATCGCTAGACAGTACACCTGACAGCTGTTTGATTCGAAGAAAAACACACACACACACATACACACACTAGCACACACACTCTCGCACACATGTAGAAAAAGACCCATCAAGCAGCACAAAGCTCATTAATACCCAAAAAGGGGACCCGCAATGATGTTACGCGTAATTTAATTTTGGGACACCCGCCAGCAACAAAATTTCTCACGCATAATTTCAACTTACACTCGTCTTTGTTTCGCGTACGTGTGTGTGTTTGAGTGTGTCTGTAAGCGTGAGGCAATAGCAAAAAATTTTGACATTTATTTAATAAGCGCACGTTTTATAGAAAAGCAATTCCCAGTCGTATAATTTATGGCACGCTACAAAAATTTGCACATGAAAATGGCGACAGGAGATCAAGAATAAAAGAGAAAGGGCGAAAGCTTGATGCGCTAACAAGCGGGCAAAGCTATATATAGAATATATATATCTCTATTGTATGCGTGTGTGTGTGGGAAAGTATTTGGGCTGTCGCAAAACCTTGTAGCAATTTTCGTTGCGTTTGTAATTCCCATGTAAGATGTCAAACTCCCAACGAGCCGTGCCGAGCAGAGACAAGCCTGGCAGTCCAAACACTAATACACACACACTCACACTACTGACGGCAGCGGCATCAGCAAATTGACATAATTTGTGACACACCCCGCCATTCCTGTCAATCACACTTGGAATAATATTTGGACTAAGATTAGAATAGGAAATCAAACTTAACAGTATCTCCTACGATGGGCAAAACAAAACCATAATGCTTCAGGGATTTAATTAAATGACATCATAGGTTGAATAACCTTAAGTTCAATAAAATTGAAAATCTATAAAAGGTCAAACTAAATTTATAGTTAGTTTAGATATTCATATGGGTTTTACACATATCTATTTTTGAGCCTATAGTTATTTTTCTAAGTGCATGGATGCTGCTCTGCTGCTAAGCAGCCGTGCTGTGCGCGCAAGCGTAAGTGTGTAATGAGTGATTTGCCCATGAGGCGCGCACATTGGCAGTGAGATAGCGCGGGTGGCAATCGACAGCATCGTCTCCTGCCTTGCCATCCTACTCAAATATCACCTCTAGATAGCGCCGCGCCGCACCGCGCCGCACCGCACCGCAAGCAAACTCACTGACAGCGCTTGGATTTTGGCCAAGTGAAGCGTGCTGCGGCTTAGTTTGCCCAGCTGCTTTGCGGGGTCATTGGCATGGATTAGTCTCTTGGCGGCATGGCTCTTGGCTCAAAAACAGTTGACAGACTTGACAAATGTGTCCTAGTTTACAGCTGTGTTCGCTCGTGTGTCTGTGTCTGTGTGTGTGTGTAAATAACTATAAAATATACAAACAAGTTTAATTGGGCAAGCTTAATTGTTGGCTTGTTTAACTTAAATATTTATTATTGTATATCAAATTTTTTTATTACACATTCGAGTAAATCACTATGATGTACATATGATTAAATAGATTGACCTGCCCCAATGTTTGTGTTAAATATTTACAACCAAACTGCAGCTATAATTACATGTTGCAACAAGGATGCAGGCTTGTTATTTTGCACAAAATAGCTGTCCAACAGCAAGGGTTATAAATCTCACATTATTAAAGAATAGTCTATTTAAATGAATCTTAAAAAGTGTTATTTATTATATGGTTTTAATCTCAACTTGTCAAAGCACATGCTAAACTCATATAATTTAACTCTTTGTTTTCTCTGGGGAGAAGTTTGCTTGCTTATTAAAAGTGAACTATTAAAAGTTATTGCAAACTAGATGCTTAAAAGAGAGATAGACGAGAGAGCTTTCTAGTTTTAGCATGTGCATTATTTTTATCTATGTATTATTTTATGCAGCTTTAGTGCTCTTTCTGTGCCGTGCTTTACTGGCACATAAGTTTCTATTACACATTGTCATTTCACTTTCTTTTTTTTGGAGAAGGAGAAATAGAAATTGCGGAGTATGAGGATGATACAAATTTCATTTGCTCGCCTTGACGGTTGGGCGTTGCCGTGGCAGCTGTTTTGTTGTTGCTGTTGTTTTTTGTTATTTCGTTTAATTTTTTTGTAGTTTGTTTTCGTACTTGGGTTGCATAAAAAGTGCCAACAGCTCGGCAACACATACTTAACCCACACGCATAGAATAGAGAGGCAGGCAGCTGGGGTATGCACATAGTATTTATATTTATATAAGTCGTTTTTATATAAGCAAAAGAAGCTGTGAAACTTATGCAAATTGCATTGCAGTGTCTGCGCAAAAGCAAAAGCAAGCTCGACTCCACTGAAAAGCACACACACAAACACACACACGCATACATACCGCCTAAAAGTATGCAATGCTAACGGGCTGCGCTGCAAAAAGTGGTAGAAAATGCGCATAATGAAATCCAATGCTATGGCTACGTCAGCTTCTTAACTTGCCCTGCTTGACTGTGTTTTGGGGCGAGTATAGTTGCGCCCATGTTGCTGCTGCTTGCCACATTTACGTTCCACTTTCCATTGGTGCTGCTGCTGTGGCTGCTGCTTATACATCTTCTTCTTCTTCATCTTGTTGTGCGTTCTTCTTTTGTTGCTGTTGTGAGCGCCAAAGTTGTTCTACTCATTGCACGCCACGGCCGCAGGAATGGCGGCAACAACACAACGACGACAAGCAGAACGAGAACGATGCGTCCTCTGAGCATGGTAATTTTCGCATGGGCACAACAAAAGTTTACCCATGCGTGTGTATTTGTGTGTGCGTGTGTGTGCGTGTGCTTAACAGTAGACACTTGTAAAAATAGTGTGTGCGACTATATAGCAGCCACTGTCGCCGACCCTGGCCAACGGCAAAGCAGGTCACGTGTGGCATAAACGAGGCGTTGCGTCAGTGCTGCTCGTTGGTTTTGTCTTTGGCGTTAAGAATTTTCTTTAAATAAATATGTAAGCATACATATATGTATGCCTGTACAGGCTGCTGCTAAAGAATGTTTCGCTGTCTCTTTTTCTCTCTCTCGTAGTTACTACCCTCTCCATTGAAAGTGTATAAAAGGGTATGATGAAGCTAGACATCTGAAGTGTTAAGTACAGAATATCTTAAGTCCATATTCACTTCTAAAATACATGTTTTCGAATGGTTTAGTATATTCAGTCCAAGTATAAATATGTTAAAAAAGCTAATTATTAACATGGTAACTGCTAGTCGAACTTCTCTAACAAACACCTCATTGAAGGTGTGTGTGTGTGCCTGTTTGCATAATTGAGATGAAAGGTAATGACTCGCATAGCATACTTTTAAGCGCCCAAATCGCGGCCCAACAATGCGCCAGACAATGCCATCACATGTACATAAACACACACACACACACAAAAACCTGTGAATTGTGTCTAGGTGTATGTGTTCGTGTTTGAAAGTGAATGGCAGCAAGAAAGCAGTTGCGCTGTTGTTGCCTCTAAGTGGCACAAGGTAAAGTCGACTGCGGCAAGTGTATGTATGTGTGTGAGTGTGTGGGTGTTAGTTGTATGTGTGTGCTCACTATTTGCACTAATTTAGTTGAAAACAAACAAAGTCCTTTGTTCAATTTTCGCCTTTAGATTGAAGTACACAGAGCAAAAGAGAAAGAGAAAATGAGAGCGGGGAGGGATAAAGGAAAACTAAGAATGGAAAATAGAGAAACTTAGCCGGCGGCTAAGCAGCTGCTGCTGCTGCTGCTGCTGCTGCTGCTGCTGGTGCTTGGCGCAATAGCAATAACAACAACAGAAACAACAACAACAACAACAGCAGCAAATTGTAACAGCTGCCGTTGGCAAGTGTTAACCTATTTTTAGCCTACTCACTCTAAGTAATTAGCCAAGTAAATTTTCAGCTTATAAATTTTGCATAAGCTGCAATTAGTAGCAACTTCTTGCAACTACCAACAAAAGTTGTTGTTGTTGTTCTTTTTGTTATTTCACGTGCACCCAATTAAAGCGAAATGTCGATACACAGTTGTAGCCTTGAGTTGCTTGCCAGGCCAAGAATCAACAAATTCAAATTCAATTGTGGCATAATAAATAAAATGCCAGGCCAAAAGACAAGAGTGGGTTCCCCCGTCTGACAGACTGGCTGACTGAGTGTCATAAAGCAACGATTCCGGCAGCAAGCGATAAAATAACAGAAAACAAATGTAAACACACAGTAACAAAATACTACGTCAATAAAAAAATCGAAATAAATATAAAAATGCAAAAGTAACTGGCAGGCCAAAATAAACATGCTTGCGTCGCTTACAATTCTAATTGACCTTCAGATCGTCGCATGGTGCCATTGTTGCCACAGGAAAACAAGGGCACAATATGAGGTGGGTTTCTTTTATGTTTTTTCTTATTGATTTGTCTTACTGTCGTTACAATCGATTCTTAAACGTCTCAAGTAGCTGCCTTAAAGCCAAGTTCTTTATTGCTTGTACTTAAATACAGTGTTTACCGGTTACAGAAGGAATGCTCGTTAAGAAATAATTTTTATTTGTATTATATGCTTTACTGAATTCTGAAAATGACTATAACTAATATTCGAATATTCATTGTACTGAAAACAAACAACAGCTCAAATGCTTAAGGAAAAAAATCAAACGTGTGAGCAAAAAAATAATAGAGAGCGAAAAAAGGGTGTCTCGAATAGCGATGTCCTCGTTCCATGGGGTGACATGTGAGCTGCATGGTACTGACTTTGTGCCAAAGGTTCTCAAATGTTGCACACAATGCACAAAGGTTAGATATGTGTAGGTGTGCGAGTGTGTGTGTGTGTGTAGTTTGATGCCTGTCTTGCACCTTTGCACAGAAATTACATCAATTACAGCGACTTGTCTTCAACTAAGCTGACCGAAAAAAGTAAGAATAACGAGCCGGAGCAACGAGACCTTGCGGCTGTCTAACAATACCTATTCACACACACGTTTCGATTGTTGGTTAGGTGGTTGGTGTTGAATGTTGGGTTTATGGTTGGCAGTTTGGTTGGTTCGTTGGTTCGTTGGCTCGCTGGCTCGTTGGTTGGTTCCATGCACATTTGAGAACATTTGACCTGAAGTGCATTGGTCATCACGTGTGTCCATGAGTCTGCATTTGAGTGCACTTTGGTCAGCAATTATTTTACGTTGAGGTCACATTAGAGAGGTCGGCGCCAGTGCGGCTAGCTCACTTGCCAAAGCCAAAGGCACGTTTCGAGGGCTGCTTGACAATAGCACAAAGATAAGAAAAACAACTAACCTTTGGTGGTTTGCTTTTAGAGCTTAGTTCATCATCATCTGAAGAGCAACAATGTTAAAACTGAGCTGGTTATGTATTTACTTAAAAGGAACATGATTTATTATACATCACCTATAGTAAAGCTTTATAAAAACAATATTTTTAATTGACTATCAGTTAACTGCTGTGGAAACCCTCGCAGCAATAACTGAACAACTGCCAGTTGAACTTCGAAAGGGCATAAAGTGCTACGGGAAAAAAGAGAGAGAGAGAAAGAGAGCTGGCCCAGAGCTGCCATGCTACCTAATGGTAGTTTTGTACACATGGGGATCGAAGAGCAACGAGTTAGGAGTCAGACATAGAGCCCGTTAGCATCAAGTCCACAGAGAGTCACACTGTTGGCAGTTCAAAAGTCCGATAGCCAGAGACCGTCGCCCGTGGCATATTGAAGTGCAGTTCGACGCAAGCATTTTGCAGCCGCATTGTCATGTCAACCGATAAATTCACACATATGTGTGCGCGAGCACAACACACACACACATTCATATACCAACAAACAATTGACACCTACGGCAATCCTTTTTTTGGTCACGTTCGAATTGCAAGCTGGAGTTGCCGTTTGCAGCTGTTCTGTTCGACTCTACCAGCTCGCATACAGTATTGAGTCCATATTGCTTCAAGTCCAGACATCAGTGTGCACTGAGCTGTTAGTTATGGTTGCTGACAGCCAGACAGTGAGACACTCAGGCAGCGCATGAATTGCATAAGCTGCGTTTCCGCTACTCAATTCAGTCAGCTAGAGCGTCTATCAACGGAACGTTTCTTTTTTGCACAATGCCATGGGGCATGCAACGTGGCATGCAATTGTCCTTCCATTTAAAATGTACGGCACAATGACAAAATTGCAATGCGACAGCTTAACTCATTCCCTTAGCTGCTTAATATTATGATTACACATATGTATGCATGTGTGTATAAAAGCAGGTTTACTCTGCCAATTAAAACTGTGTTGGAGGTGTAAAAAAGGCATATTTAATTATTCAAAAAGTGAAAGTTGAGCTCACATAGTTGTGCTTTAAAAGCCAATCGAATTAATCGTTAAATAAAAAACATTGTGAAATATTGGATAGCTTACAGATGTTTTTGTTTAATTATATATATTTTATATCAAATTTTTGTTTGCATCTGCTTCTAAAAATACAGCGTATCTGTTAGTCGCCGACCCTTAACTGCATCGCATTTTGCATTAATTATTCCAGTTTTTTGAAGCAACTGCAGAAAAAAACCTGAAAGCTCAGCGTGCGATCATGTTCATTAATTCAATGATTGGGCCAATTTCGTTTTTTTGTCTTTCTCGCCCCGAAGGCCCAGCAGTGATGCACTCAACGGCACCACATTGCCGCCAACATGTTCAGTGGATTACAATGTGTGCAACATGACCGCATGCAATGTGGGCATATAAAAAACTATTGCATACTTATGTGCGCTTCAAAGTTTAAGCTGCTAAAATGTGTATGGGCAAACATTTTGGTAAAGATTCTCGCAAAGCGCTGCGATTTGTAGACAGTTAGACAAGGCTAAAGTTTTCACACTCACAGTATGTGTGTGTGTGTGCGAGTGGTTGTTCTGGAATTCGCAATTATTGCCGCTTGGTACAAAATTCTTAGCATGGTTGAGCGCCCGCCATGAAAGTAGCAAACTTGCCAAAACTATTGTCAAGAGTTTTTAGATCAACATACATGTATGCATATCCAACTCACACACACTCATTCCACGTTCGTATACGAACGACAATGAATGACAAAATGAATTTTAATAAAGTTGCGCAAATATTTGCATATTGCATGGTCGCTAAAAACTTTCATTCATAAACTTTTTTGCCTCACACACACAGACAATAAACCAATTCGGGCTTATGCATTGCAAATCGCTGGCATTTGTCGATTGAAATTTTGAAGGGGCAGCGTAGAAATGAGCAACTTTTTGATGCGGGTCACACGCAAATTAGCTTTGACTTTTTAGCTAAAGTTAGAAGCTAATATTATGTATACGCCACGTTGTGCAAACATTGACTGTTTGCATTATGGTGTGCTCATACTTTGAACCGTCGTATAACGCTTTAAACTTTCTTAGCCAAATCAATTTCCAAGCCCTCGTTGCCTGTCGTAATAACTTTAAACTGTTTTAAAACACAGCGCGAAAAATTTCATTACCACCTTTGCCGTTTGTTGGCATACGAGTAGGGTGCATGGAGGGAGAGGGGGACACTTTGGCGGGCAACCTTTTTGATTATTTTGCGCCGCTTTCAAAGTAAATATTTGACAAGAAACAACAACGGCAGCAGCAACAACAACAAGCAACCTTGTCGCCTTAGACGTTGCCATTGCGCTGAAGCACTTAAAACCTAATTAAATTTGCATTACAATTTTTTGTTTTGTTTCAGCTGTTGTTGTTGCCTTTCGTGTCTAATTTTGTTTTGAAAAACAGCCACGAGCGTGCGCTGAAGGCATTACTTTGAAGCAACAACCAAAACCAGACTCTGGACACTGAACTGAACTGGTTGACAATCAGGTTGCCCGTCAGCCTTTCTTTTGCCTGGTCATCTCCGCAAAAGAGCAAGAGGATAAGTCTGAATTCTGTGAAATAAGTAGTACACGTGTATCTCAAGTAACTTACATATTCTAATTTTAATTTTCATATTTTTGCTTAGCTAAATTATTACTTTGATGTTCAAGCTAAGGTCTTTCTGTAGATAAGGTTTTATGTTGTTGACAAGTTAGCCAACCAAAAAGTATATTGTTAAACTGTTTGAAAAAAAGGGGTAAAATGCTGCTGAATTTTTCAACATGTTTCTGTAATATCATCTTGTTTATTTGACTCACAGCTAACTGAAGTTCTTTTTAAATGGTTGCCAGGATTACATGTCATTATATTTACGGACAGCTATCTCTCTAACTGCTTGCAATTATTGTGCTTTTTTTTTCACATCATCTATGTGCTCTTTTTTCTTTCCATATTGTAGGGTCATTTCATTCAGTGTGCAGATTATTTGTCATTATGGATGCGCCAAGACTTATTATTGTGTTGCATAATTGTGAACAATTTGCTAAGTTGTTGTTGGCAGGACAACGGCTTCCTTTATGACCTTAAAGTTGCACCATAAACACGTAGAATATTGGCCATTACAAGTGAGCGGTAGATGATTTCATTCACGGAACACACTCAGGGCTTGGCCTTCATATCGATCAAGCCTTTTTGCCACAATAACATGAAAATCATTTAAAAGGCATTAAAATTTATTCGAGTGCTCGTTAAAATGTCAGTCGCGCAAACAATAACCAATAAAAAGTGCGCGCAAGCAGACCCAAAATGAAATAAATACAACAGGAACAAGAAGGAATGAAAGAACAACAGAAAAAAAATGAGAAGGTACATTTTTGTTGTATGTTGTATTATGTAAATGCTTAAGAAAACACGTGTAACACAATACAAAAGCTTTAAGCCATTGTTTAAGGCCACTAACCGAAGGGAATGGGCGCAGGTGGCGTATACGTAATAATTTTTGGGTGGCAGGATCAGCAGCAGTAAGGCTATAAGACAGCAGACAGACAAACCAGCAGACAGACAAACCGTGGGCTAAAACTGCAGGCGGCAACAAAGCAAAAACTCTCAAGATTTATTTCTTCAACCAAGTTGGCCAAGTTAGCAGCACGGCCAGCACCAAGACAGCGATGCCAACGATGGCGTCTGCTATTTCACGCCAAGCTCATTCTCTCATTCTGTAGTTTCACATGCTTGTCCACAACTCTGCCAGCATGGCGTATAAAGTGTACGGAGTGTGCAGTCCATATGTTGCGTGCAAATCACGCTGCTGGCTCTGCTCAGCTGCATGGTCTGGCAGGCTATCAAAGAAAGTATTCGTTGTCTTGGCCAAGATGCCGTCGTCGCCGTTGCGTCCTCTTCGTAGTCGTTTTCGTTGCCAACAGGAAGTTTGCAAACCAAAAACGGAAGCGCTAGGATTTATTATAAAAATGCTCATAGCTCAGGCAGGCACATGGCATATTACTCACACACACACCATATATAGATATAGGTTTTTAGATGTATGTACACTATTACAAAAATGTTTCTTACAATGTCTTACGTTATGGTACTAAAGTTACAGACATTACATGTTTATCTTATGTCAATATAACGTATATACAAAGGCGAAATCACCAAACAATTTGAATCCTAGATTTTGTTCAAGTGTATTCTGTATGTTGGCAGTCCAAAGCAAAAGTTGGCAGCTAAATTGTGCGGTCCAACGGTAAAGTGAGCAGCTCTTAATTGCACATTTATTTAGGTTCGCCACTCGGTTTCCCGGCTACGTAGTCTGCTGCTTAGTAGTTTATCATTTGCTGTGCTTAAATAACCCACACACACACTTCACTCTTCGGGTGCCCCAGCTTACACTCGGTGGTACGTAAAAACTTTCTTTTTCCCTGACTGTTTTGTTGCTGCTTGCTGCTTGCCTTGCGGCCTGGGCAAAAGTTTTCGCCTCTTGACGCAAAACGGAAATCTGTATATTAAATGACTAATTATAGACATTTTATTACCTTGAGCAAGATAAATGGCCACACTGCAGAGCGCACGCATGCGATAGTGTATGTACTACGTGTGTATGTATATTGTGTGTGTCTGTGTATTTTGTATAGTTGGCAGTCTCAGTTACTTAAGTGCCACACGCCACACGCCCAGCACAACTGACTTGAAACATTTTCAATTAAAAAACATTTCTTGTACTGTTGTGTTGTGCCGTCCCGTCTAACCTTGGGACATTTTCTGTGGCATGCGGCAAATGAAAATGGAAAATCCACAAAATTAAAATGACAAAAGCGCGCCGTTTACTTTAAAATGCATTTCCATAGAGAGCCAGAGACAACAACAGCAACAGAGGCAAAGCGGAATCCTTGACGGCGTCGGCGCCTGCAATTTCCACGTTACGTTTCGTTTCATTTCAGTTAGTGCCAGCTGCTCCCGTTGCCTTTGCCTTTTGTGCAATATGCTGGCTGCCTGCCTGGCACCTTATCTCCTACCACTTTTGCCGCCTATGCCCCAGCATCCCGTTCTCCCTCTCATGTGTGTCCTTTCAAATGGCGAAACCCCTTAACGAGCCCGCCCCCTTTTTTGTTGACAGCATGAAAATTTTTTTCTTGCAAATGCAGCAAATGAATTTTTTTTGCACCCGTTCTTAGTTTTCTTGTTTTTTTTTTTGTTTGCCAATCTTGCCTAGGCACTGCCTCCAGTTGTTGCTGTTACTGTTGTTGTTGTTGTTGTCGAGCGCCCTTTCAGTGCATTTAGTGGCATCATGAGATGCTATTGCAATTTCCTTGCTTGTCGCACATACTAATTCGCACAGAGGCAGCGAACCGCAAGGCAACCAAACAACCGACATCGTCATGCACACCCGCACCACTACCAACCACCCTTCATCCACCGCTCACTCAGATGGGAGCTTGTTTTGCGGAACAACAACAAACCAGCAAAGTAAAGGCGAACTCAAATGCTTTGCATAAACGGAAAGTAATAATTTAACGCAAAATTTCCTTTTGCTGTTCTGTTGCTGTTGCTGTTGCTGCTGCTGCTGCTGTTGAAACTGCGACTGGTTTATTCTGCTGTTTCTTACGCTTCAATTGGCTCTCGTTGCCACATGTGTGGGTGCCTGAGCGTATAACTGCTGCCGACGCCGCTATTCCGCAAATTGAACTTTTAACTGTAGCACGAGCTTCCCGAAGCATCCGGTGGCAGCTGCGTGTGGTAGCAACAACAATTGCTGCTACTGCCACTGCTGTTGCTGTGCTAGCAACAACTGCTGCTGCTGTTGCTCAGGAAATGACAACATGACCTTCGGGCGTTGTACGCTTTAAATTTGTTTAGCATCTTCCGCTTATGACTTGGCAATAGCCTGCAGATACACATCCCAGAAGTAGTAGTCATAGTCCAACTTTTCCACTTATTACTCTTGACTGCGCACAATCGATAAAGTCTAACACTAATGCCTAAAGGCGTTAACATACTTCTTTTGTTCTGGTTGCTAAACGATGGCAACATGGTAAAGAATCCTATAGAAACATTGCGAAGATCAGGATAACTTTTAAATCATGATTTTCAACGTTTCTTTTTTTAGATGTTTTATTCCAAATACGTATGTATATTGCCTTCAAATGCAATAGCACGTGCTCACGTTTCTAACGTACTGTTTTTTCTTTGCTTCATTGTGTGGCAAACAATTTGATGTTTTTTTTTTCTTTTCTTATCCCTCAGATTTTTGCGTGTTTACACTTTAGGAACACAGTTTTTATGCATATGAGGCGTCGTTAGAAAACGAAGCTTGAGTGGGTTTTCTCAATATACTGTATATATTCCATATGCCAAATTTCCTTAAGTGCACTCTTTATTTTTATGGTTAGTTTTCTTAAGTTTTTAATAGATTAACATAAGTAGTGGTTTTTTTTCTCCTTGTTTATATCAAATGGCGGCATTCCCTATAGCTTGGTAGAACTTCTTCGTCACTGTCAAATGCAAATTTCATTTTCATGCGGAAAGCACACAGAACAAGATAGAAGAGAAAAAGTAACCCAAAACAACAACAGCAACTTGAATCCTTAGTACTACAAGGAACTCCCAAGAAGATTTCAACATGTCCAAACATTCTAAACATGCAAATTTTCCAGTCTGTCGCTGTTCTCTCCACACTTTTTTTTCCTGGTTTTTTCAGCATAAATACAAAGTGTAGAAAGAGAAATAAAGAGGGAGAGGGTGAGAAACAGAGAGCGAAAAGAAAAGATAGAGTACAGCGAAAGAAAAAAATGGCAAACCCGGCAACCAAAAAAACGGAAGCAACGTGCGTGCATGCGTGACTCAGTTGAAGCGCCTAACGCCGGAGTTCAAGTTCGATGGCAAAGATGATAGCGTCGACGAACTGTATTCGTTGTCTGAAGTCCGAGCTTGTAGCGGGCGCTTATCTCTTTCGCTTGTTTTTAAAATCGGGCCCCCAGGAATCGTTAGCTAGCCGTTTTTGGGCAGAGTGGTTTTGGTGGGCAAACAATGCAAAACAACCGGCTCAATTGTGGAAACAGCGGAAAAGGCAAACAATGAACTGAAGAATAAACCAAAATATTGATTAGCTACTAGTTTGACGAATACGTAATACTCTCAAAACGTATACTTGATGTTATACTTGTTGTTGAAAACATATCGTCTTTCAGTAAACAGTTTTGTTTTATACATCTATATGTATACATAACATATTTTCTAACACAATTACTATATCCTTAGAAACATGTATTTAACTAAATGCCGGCAAGGACAACTTCGTTTGTATGGAACAAAGCACTGAAGTGATTTGGCGATTGATTTTGCTCTGCTCCTGATTTTCTTCCTCTGTCTGACATAGAAGAATAAGACGAGGACGAAGATGAAGAGTTGTCAGCAGCAGCAAAAAAAAGAGCATTGCCCGCAGCCGGCGACAAGTGCATGAAAACCCATAACAAAATGGCAAGCTGAGGGCCATGTGAACAACGTAATGGTAAAGGGGGTGAGCGGGGAATGAAAGGCTTGTGCCGGGTCGCAGTAAAATTGTTTGGAAAATTGATTTTTCTTACATTTAACTGAGCATTCGATTGCTTATTTTGCTAGCGTCGCACAGCGCGCTCAGAAAAAGAAGTGCAAACAAAAATAAAGCAACCAAAAATGAGGGAACAAAAGAAAATATTGAGAAAAGCAACGAAAAAAAAAGAAAAGAGCAGAAAGCAGCGCAGCAAAGTGTAGTGAAGTGGAAATATTAAATTATTTATGTAGTTGCATTGCGTTATATGCTTCCGCTTCTCTGTTCGCTTTATTGCTTGATGTTTTCGCTCTCTTTTTCTCTTGTTGTTTGCTAATTTCTTTGATTGTTTTCCCAGTTACCACCCCCTTCCATCTAACTCCCCCTCTTTGTCTATCTCTCGCTCCATTTCTTTTGCTCCTTTTCGGCACGTTTCTTTCACTCTGCTCTTTCGCGTTGTTTGCATCTTTTGTTTACGAAGGCGCTATTTACACACTGCTTGCAAAGACAAAGGCCAAAGTCTTGGGGCACTTGAAAATTGACTCAAATATTTGGGCGTAGTTAAATTAAAGCATGTACTTGAACACACAAATACCAACACACAGACATACAAACTGCTATTTATAAAAAGTAAATATATTTGTGTAAAGGGCAGATTTTGGTCGTTTTGGTTACCTGCGGTTATTTGGCTATCTTGATATCTGTCATGATGTATTCATAACGAGCCAACTCAATTAATTAACTAAAAGTAATAAGGCCTTTGACTCTAGCCCCAAAGACCTGCTCGCTATTGTTATACCTAACACACACACACAACCACATAGACAAAAACAAACAAAATAACATAATGCTAATTATTTCACTTTACTTTACGTTCGAGCATGACAGTCGTACATACAGCGTACTTCTCCCTGCAATATTTCAGGGTGCCCGTTTCAATTAGAAGTAAAATAATTATGTCGTAGGGTGGGGCAGGGCGACCCCATTTTCATTTTTTGACATGGGCAATGTGTTGCCACAGCAAAATTATTGTATTTACAAAAGACAATTCAAGTATTACGCACTTATTTATTTCTGTTACTTGTTGTACACTTAACATTCCTAACAATGGTGAATTGCCTGCGATCAAATTTGTTGATTGTTTAAATAGAATTTCAACTTAATCAGTGATTTTTTGCTTACAAAAGGCACTTAGGTTATTATGTGAATTAATAAAAGAATTTATAAAAGAATAAGTAGTTGTAAGCTGACAGAACGTATACTTAATTTCAGAATGTTTGTAGTCCATACGTCCTTACAACTTTCCCAATTTCCTATCCACTGCGTGTTTTGCTGCATTTGTAGACCTTTTTGTTGTTTTGGGCGCATTTTATACTACCTTGTTTGGCATTGGTCAGCATGGAAAGCATTTTATTTTGTACATTTATTGACGTCGTTGTTGATAAATATTTAACGGTCGACAAAGGCAGACCGCGCAACTTATTAGGGTCTCCAAAAAACTTGGCCCCTTGCTGAGCGACACTTTTTCAACAAGCTCGTTGACTCGTTGTTATTGTAATTATTTGGCAACCCGGTTGTTGTTGTTGCTTTTGTCGTTGTTTTGTTTTTTAGCAACATTATTAATTTTAATAGAAAACTTTACAGGCACTGCCGCTCTTACCCTCCCCTGCCCGCTACCTAGTACCAACGGGTACCGAAATTAATGAGGGTTGTCCACTTGGCGCTTGTTGAATTTGTAATTTGTCGCTGCCTGGCTCCCATAGGAATACTAGCTAGCTGTTGGGGACACTTTGTGTCGTGCTGTTGTAAATGTTGCCAAGAGAGATAAGCGTCAGAGCGGAGCCAGTGCAGCAACAAAGTGTAAGCGTCGCAATTATTTGGTGATTTTTCAAACCAAACTCCCCTATTTCCTTTTTCCCGTACTCCAGCTCTACCCATTGCTGCTGAAGCCTGAGGGCATGTTGGTTAGAGACAAAGGCTTGGCCATATCGCGGCACTAAACTTAATTTAATAGGCACTTGGCAGCAGTCGCGGCTGTCTCATTTTTAAAGGCCACCCGAAGCACTCAAGCCAAGTGCCTGCCTCACTGTGCCCAGAATACATATATATACTATATATATATATATGGCTGTATATACAGCCATAAATAAGCGCCCGATAACTAATGTAAACATCGGCGGTCGCGTAGAGTTTGCATTTGCATTTGGGCGCGAGAAATTGCCGCCATAAATTGCGCTGTAAAAATATATCGACGTGTGCTTAGGGAATGGGGTTAAGATAGTGTGTGTGTATGTGTGTGTGTGTGTGCGTACACAGGTTCTCTGATGCTTGGCTTTAAAGTGACACGAAAACGCATTAAAACGAAGTGCATACAATTACAAAGATTGGATAAAATCTGCCACAGAGCCCTCCAAGTGAAATAAATGTGAAAACTTCAAAAAGCGCTCAAGGTAAATGCCCAAGCCAAAAGCTACAAATGCGCAAGCGGGCCAATATAAATTTTCAATAGCCTTGGCCAAATGCCATCTACACTGATCCAAAAAATGTAACAATAAATGTATTTATATAATAAATATAAAGGTTACATCAAACGGCTCTTTGAGTTGGTTAGATTTCTGAATTTTTCTCCAAGTGTAAACTCCTCTCACTTTACTCCCTGCATGAACTGTTAACGCTACCAAGCTATACGGTTTTTGAGGTTAGCGAGAGCTGCTGTGTTTGATTTTATTACACTGACAAATGGCGGGGCGCATTTAAGCCAACCCCTTTTTAAGTGTGCCGCGACGGTTGGGGCAGCTGTGATGTGGATGCAGGTACGTGAAATTCAAAGCCATTGCCAATGGCAGAGTAAAAATTTGAAATTCAGCTTACCGAACAGCCAAACATATGCGGCATTTGGCGCCTCTGCAGCTTATGTAGCATACATTTGGGCTTAGAGTGTAAGGCGCATAAATCGAGTGTCGTCTTTCCCCCCAACCACTGCAACCAAACTCACCCACACGAGGCGACAGGACAAGAACAACAAGCAAAACCAACAAGCCGCACACAAGCTCGCTGTAAATCCATTTATTAGCTTTGTTAAAATTGAATAAAGCGCCGCTTGCGCATACCTAGACACAATTGATTTTACCATTTCTTTAACGACTTCAAGGTTATTCTCTCTCTTTCTGGCTTTGTCTATGTTTAAAGCCTGCTCACCCTTGACTTTTTTGGGTTGCTGTTTAATTTGGCTAAAGACAAATACATGCAAAGGGGGCATGCATCAAATTTTAAACAGCAATCAACTTGGCGAGTGTACTTAAATACACACCACACTCCTCAGATTACGCTTTATGTTACGTGATAACGCATAACGCGTAACCTTTTCACAGATAATCTTCTTAAGCAGCGACAACGCCTACGCCAAGGCCAAACACAAAATGAAAAAATTTCCACCTTCACAATTTGCCTCTTCCGCGTAGGAGTCAAGGCACAAGAAAGGGTATATACATAAACAGAATACTCCATGGCTAATAAGTATATGGCGCGTGGAGTTACTTCAAAAGCTTAATCTATGGATGTCAAACATTATGTATATTAACCCTATTGCTATAGTGTAAAAGATTTGATGGAATTTTTGGCTCTTGCTATTTTTGACATTTCGGAAATTTTTCAAGGGTATGCAAGGACTCGTGGTTGAAGTTTTGTTTGGTTATTTTATTTTTGCTTTTTAGAGTGTTGACATCTAAATGCTTGGCGCTTTAGTACGCTACGCAACATTTGGCCATGGTGACAGGTGCCTTTGGATGGTTTGTAGCAAGAAAGCAAGCAAGCACACGGCGCAAAGCTCCGGTGTCATCAAAAATGTCACTCAAAAATTTATGAAAAGAAAAACGCATAGTCGCAAAGTGCTGAGGGATGGTACACTGCGCAGAAATCACTATGCTCTCTACTCTCCATAACCAAAATTCACGTTCACAAAAACTAATATAACGTATTCGTATGGGATCATTACAATACCTTTAAATTTTTCTTGTGTATTCCTTGCTAAGGTTAAAGGGCATGTCTTTGAGCGTAAGTGGGCGCATGGAAGCAGAAACCAAACCCAATTTAACATGAACCCACTTAAGAGGCATGCATATTGATAAGGGAGCTAGAGGGAGAGAGGGAGAGGAAAACATGGATGTAGTGGGGGCCAAGGGTTCTTGGAGATTTTGTGATACAACTGCTATCAGTTGCAGCTGCAGAAAGTACGCTTAAATATGTCGCGTTAAGCCTTTCGGCAAGGACAAACGCATGCGATTATGAATTATTATTGTTTGGCTGAAAGTGCAAGCGTTGTGAATAACAATTGAGCACGCAGCCTGTATCGATTGTCAACAGTTGGAAAAAGGAGGCGTGGCAGCGCACGCACAAATCAATTTTGTTTTTTCTTGTTTTTGATGTGCGCTCAATAAGCCGCCACTTCCTGATTATCTGGGCCAGCGCCTCCATTGTTGTCTGTGTTGTCTGTGTCCTTTGCCCTTCGTTCAACGTCCTTCGCCTCTTACGCAATATTTGTTCAGGTCTCTTTTTATATTATTTTCGGTTCTGTTGAGTTTTTCACTTCGCATTTTGAGCACGTGCACGTAAATTTATCTCGTCGGCAGCAGGTGAATGAATTTTCATGCCATGCAAATTTATCAAGCAAAAATAAAAATAAAGTAAATCACATATTTGGCTTACACATGGCATTTTAGTGTTATCAAATCACGACTCTTAACAGTGCACCCTTTCATCTTCCTCGTCTCTGGCACAGTAGCCAGCAATTAAAAAGTTTTCCAGGCCTAATTACACATCAAGCCGTACGTTAGCTATTCCGTATCAGCAACACATATGCCAAATGCAAAATATTCTTTCTTTAAAATAGCTTTTCCGCTTAACATTTCTTGTGCTTACTCTGTGTGCTCTGCACGGCCAAATGCTGATAACAAAAACTTTGTAAGTAAACGTTGAGATGTCTTTCTAGCTTGATAGGCTGAGTTGGATGGTTGGACAGGTTTTTGAGGGGTGGCTGGTTGAGCCTGTAACTTATACTTTGGATTATCGCATATTTTTCATAAGTGCGACGTGACTCCATTATTGGGTTGCGCCTGGGTAACTCTGGTCCTCCTGGCACAGGGCCTTTGTGAAACCTCATTTTGTGTCGTCACTGTAACTACATAAACGGTCGACCCCGGGAGAAGGGGAACATATTTGCATTTAGAGTCATGGCCAAGTACCCAAGTACGAGTGTGTGTGTCGGTGTGTGCGTGTGTGGATTGCGGCTTGTGCATAAGCTTAAAAGCGTGTCGTATCTATTGATTACACAAAGCGCTTTAAATATATATTTATATTATTTAAAGCAAAAGTTTTCAGATGCTTACGGTTAAGATAAGCCTTTGCCATGTTCTTGTTTGCACGAAAAAGTTAAGGGTGCGGGATTGATAGGGACTAAGCAGGAAGTAGATAAGCTAGATTTCTTGCAGTAAAGACAGGTAAAAAAGTATGTATGTATCTCTGATTCAGAAAGTTTTTGATTTAACGACTTTGAAATCGAAAACGGCATAAAGAAATTGCAGAAATTTCTTTAAATAATACTCATATGTTTAAAAAAGAATCTTTTAGTATCATTTTACTTAAGTGAAGTAAAGTTTTCTATACCAAAAGTCAATGTTGCAAATTGTGTGGTATGCTGCACAGTTGAATTATAGCATATATGTATGTACGTATACACAATGTGTATATGTAATTACAAAATACACTTTTCAAATTGTAATTGCAATGCAACTGTCAAATGGGGACTGCAAGCAAGCAGCTAGCAAGCAAGCACCAACAGGCAACAACAGCAAGGGCAGCAGCCAATAGGAATAACGACCACAATAATAATGCAAACAGTTTAAGGACAGGCCACGAGGTGTGTGGGCGGAAGCTTAAATTATATGCCTATGCATCCGCACACACATACACATACACCCGCACGTACAACAAGCTAAAGTGCTTATGTATATATATACGTGTGTGTGTGTGTGTATATATGTTGACATATTGTTCTCGCTGCCTGAGTTTTGGCCGCTGTTTGCGGCCCAGAAGCTCTTGTGGCTTTAGCTGTGGGTGTTTTGGATCCTGGGCTTGTTTTCATGTTTATTTGTTTGCCAAGTTAGTGTTAACTTTAGTCATTCAACCAGATATCCGTCGCTGGCACTTCAGACATACAATTCAGAACGTGGGGCACGTTCTCATTATTCTAACGTGCTCTCGCCAGTGAATGACAACTGTACCTAGGCAACAATGACAACAATACTAAGTGGCATACATACATACAAACATATAGCACTTGGTCCCGCAGCCGCCATTGGCTCTTACACATGACCTCATTAGCCATTGAAACGTGACTTGCCATTTGACTTGTTTCGCGACTTGTCTCTCTCGCTGCTATCGCTGTCTCTCTCTTCTTTGTTTTTCGCTTCTCGTATATCTCATATCTGTCCATACAAGTGACTGCATATGTGTGTGTGTGTGTGAGTGTGTGTGTATTCTGGCTTAAACTATAATTAAATTTGCCGTGCTGAAATTTGCATGGCACGGCAACAACCGCAAACTCTGCGCATATTTTAGCCAAAAATGTCATTGGGAGCCAAACAATTTTCAGGAATTTCCGTTGGGTTGACCTCAACGTTTTTGCTGGTGGCTGTTGCAACTACTGCTGCTGTGACTGGGATTAGTCTGCATTGTCATTTTGGGGCACAGCAATTTGCAATGCGAACAAAGTGAAAACAATCAATTTTATTGCCATTGCATTTAGTTAATTAACACCCAATGCGCCAAGGCTCAGTTTAGATTTTACGTTGCCAGTTCGAGTTGGATTTGTAGTTCGACTTCCGCCATTAAATTTAGCTGTTTCTGGTTTAAAGCAATCGTTGTATGACACGTAGGCGGGGCAACTGCTACCCAAATTAGTCCGAATTAATTAAAGCGCATTAATCAAGCGTACCGAAAAGATGGCAATTGCTACTGAATAGCCTGAAAAGATCAACGAAGGCAGCAGCAGTTGGTCAATTGGAATTGCACACGATTTTTTTTTTTGTTACTCTGCTTGGCTAAGTCATGGCTGGGAGTGTTCCATTCAGTCCTTTCAGTAGCTCATTGCTGCTGGGGGCTGCTGCCAAAAAATCTCAACTTCAATGCTTGCCACAACTAATTATGCCACTAATTGAATTTTCGCATTAAGCGCCAGCCGAAGGGGCATGCGACCTCACGCTCTCCCAATAAAGTGGGCCATGCGGCTTGATGCCATGCGTGTGGAATGAAGTTAATTCAGTTGCCACATTTACGCTAGGCTTATTGATTTTTTTTTTTTGCTTTATTTGTATACCCTTTATAAGTACAATGATATAGCAAGGGGCGATTACATTTTCAAGTGTTACTAGAAATAAATAAGGCAAAGTACAGAGTATTTGCTAGTCGATCAGTATTTCCCTTTGAAATATTCTCTTTGTGTTGGTCAACGCTTTAATTGCGTCAAGCGAAATTCAGCAAATGTGGCATTTAAGCGACGCAACAAACATATAGTTCAAAGCAATCTCAGCACAATCAATTGCCAGGGTACAAATTCATTCATGTTCATATGTATATGTGTTTAAGCATTGATACATACACACAACGCCATTGCATTTCCCTAGCCATTATTTACACTTGACTCCTCGCATGGCCGCAAATGCAAATGTTTGAATTTATGTAGCGGCTTTAAATATTTAATTAAATATTATTGAACTGATCACAAAGCAGAAGATGCTGGCACCAGCTGAGCATTGTTATTGGTGGTTGTGCTGGTGGTGTTGCTGTTGTGTTTGCTTGTGGTTGCAAACTTCTGTGATTGGTCATTGTCTGCTGGTCTTCTAGTCTGGTGGCCTTCTGGGTTTGTTTGTTTGTTAATGTCAGCTTATGCATTCAATTGCCAAACAAATAAGCTTTAGCATTTGACAAATTTTTCAAGGCAAGCCGTATACCGGCATCGCCCTGGTAACTTCTCTAAACTCTTTATGTATTAGGCGTGTCGTGCGTTGTTGTTAACGTTAATTGAAATCTCTGATTGAAACACAGACATTTACACACACACACTCATACACTTACATAAATCTACATGCATGGCTAACTTACAGAATCCTTGTGCTCTCTGTGGTCTAAACTGTGGCTATAAAATCCCAACGCCATCACCCTTTCTCTCTTTGGCTGCCCTGTGTATGCTTTCTCTTTCCTTGTGCTCCCTGTAACTGCATTGCCATCTGTTTCCAGTCGACTCAACTCCATTTTCGTTGCTGGCCAGGCCATTCATTTCCGTATGACTTGGAAAATTTTGCGGCTTTTCACTTTGCGGTTATCCTCAGCCATAAACCGCAAATGTAAAACTAATGGCACTCGCAAATTTATGAATGCACTACTCTCAGCACACATGTCTATGTGAGTGTGAGTTTAGGGTTGTATGTGTGTGTGATTTTGAGTGGCACTATGCAGTCTTCTGATAATTATTTTGCCATTAGAATCCGATTAGTTGGAAAATTTCCCATTGCACATATAAGAATCTCTCTCTTCCGCGCGCTCTTGTTCTATCTGTCTATCTCTCTGTCCGTGTGTGTGTGTTTGTGTGTGTCAACTTTGAGACTCATATTTGCGTTTAGGTTTTGTGAGGATGCGGATGAGGCGGGAAGGCGACGTTTGTTCAGTGCCCCTCCTAGTCATTTTGATTCATTTCCGCTGCGCTGTATGCGGTTCTGGTTAGCTGCCTGTCCGCAACTTGTCCGCAAAACTTGTGCTGCAGCTGCATGTTGTTGCATGGCTTGCTTTGCTTCATGCTTGCATGCTGCTCTCTATGGCCTTCGCCAAAGCCTTGCTGGGTTTTTGGGGGTCTTTAAAATTTAACGCTCCAGCGCCTGATAATCACAAGTATTATGAGCTGCCTGATGAAGTACAAACAGCTAAATAAGTAAGTAGCTACAGCTCCCATACAGTTAACCTCGTCTAGTTCGTCTGCTCTTGTCGATGTTGCAAGCAGTTGTTGCCCGTATTACCAGCTTAAACATTTTCAACATCAATACGCTCGCAATTTTGCCATTCGGCATCAATAAACTATAAAAGCGAAAATGCTTGCGGCGTTGTGTGTCCTTTTTATACTATACAGGCACACTATATATGTATGAAGTGTGTACTGTAGAGTGCTGCTTCTTCTGCTGCTTCACAACACGCTGCAGGCAGCTTGTAAATAAAAAAAAATATACATACAAAGAACAAAAAAAAAAAAACTCCAGAGTAAACAACTATCTGATATAAGCAGAATTTAATATACTCTTCCAGGCTGGATTTAGGCTAAATATCTAACAGAAACCTAATGCCTGTTAGCTTGCATCTGGGATAGGTTTGAAGCTTAGAATTAATTTTATCTGAATTGTTTTTAATTTAAAATGGATTAGGATTAAATTTGTGTTAAATTCTTGCACATTTCATTCAGAACTTATAATACTCTTTGCAAGAGTATTAAAAACTGAAAGAAAGTAAACGCCAAGTGTATATAGTAGACGCAACCCAGTCAATGCAAGTCAATGGCGCAAGAGTCCTGCCCCAACTTGCCCGCCATCCTGATTCCTGGTAGCAGCGCCAGTGTTGTATAAAATTTATGACTTGAGCGCATTTCGCAAAACATTTGCGCCTTGGCAGCAACAGCAGCAATAGCAACAACAACAACACCAGTCAGCGCCGTGCTAAAGTTTAGTACTTATTTACAGCGGCAGCCTTGGCTGCGGTGGATTACTGAAGGCTGGAGGGTTTGCGGGGGGATCTGTTGCTTGCAGTCGGCAGTTTATGTGCTGTTAGCAGCATTACTTGAGGCATAAATAATGAGACCAAACTATAACTACTTATACAGAGTGTATGTATGTGTATATTAAAAAGCATAGCTAGTGGCCTGGCAAGCTTGGAAGATTTCATTTTAAATTTGTTGCCTGTCCATTATTTTGCCATTCTAATTGGCCATTCTATCAAGCCGGGCAGGCGAAGAGGCTAAAGCAAAAAACTTATCTTGTCTTTAAATGCTAATTAAAAGTTGTTTTTGTGCAGAAAGTTTATCTAATGCATATGGCAAATAAACATATACATGGCATACAGATAAAGCGAAGAAGATGGCAAAAACAGCAACAATAAATACAACAAATACTGCCACCAGTGTTTAATTCAAAAGCATATGAAAAGTTTATCCTTTTGGACATACACAGAGCATGAAGCAGAAGAACATAAAAAGGCAAGAAGCAGCAGCGAACCGGATGAAAGCAGGACAGAACATGATGTCTCTTAATAACTTTGCGTCCAGGCTTTTTGTTTGCCTCGACTGTTTGGCTGTTTGTCGGTTTTGTGTGTGCTTCTGCTGCCACTGCTGCTGCTACTGCTGGTGCTTGTTAGCCAAAAATAAACCCCTGGCACCACCGTTTGCTGCCACTGATGCTGTTCTCAGATGTCGGCTTGGGCGTGGCACTTCAGCCTTTGGCAAACTGCTTTGACACTGTCGGCTTTTTGGGTTCCTCTCTTTCTGCTTGTTTGTACGTTGTCTTCTTTCGGTCTGTCTGTGTATGTGTGTGTGTGTGTGTTTGTATATGTCTGCTGGGCAATATTTGGCGCAAATTAACTTGTTTCAATTAATAATCCCCCAGCAAATATGTCAACCACATGACCCACACCTCCCTCCTTTGCCCAGTCACTTCTGCTGCTACTGCTGCTAAAAGTCAAAAACTATGCAAACTTTTGCCTGACTTTGACATTTATGGTTTATGCGGGAGGAATTGCTTAGTGTGTGTGGGTCAGAAGTTTTTCGGTTTCAGCCCCATTTGATTTGGCCGATCGCAGCTACCGATAACCCAACCATGCACACTGCCAAAAGTTTGGGTAAACATGCGTTTAGTTTTCCCTCATTTGTCTAATGAGTCAAGTCCAGGGAGTCCACAAACTTTTTCACCCACGTGCATTTTACCAAATTTGCATTTGTGCGACTTCAAAAACAGCAAACCAAAAAGCAAAAAAATGTTTGTATTTTGCAAAGCTTTTAGCTTTGGGCACAGTAAAATGGTTTTGTCACAACAACAACTAAAAATTATGTAAAAAAAACAAAAAATACACAAACTTAGTTGCCAAGCTGTTGGACATTGTGACGTTGCGTTATGGCCGCGCTGGTGCCATCTTTTTGGTTTAATCCAATTTATTTTGCTCACAAAACTTTTGCACCAAGCAACTTAAAAGTTTTGCGCTTAAATAGCGTCAACTCAAAAAAAAAAAAAGATGAAGGAAATAAAAATGGCAAGAAAATGGGAAAGAAAATGCAAACAAATACAAAATAAAACAAAAGCATGAAAATGAGTTTACTCGGACTCGTGTAACTTCTTAAGTCAATCCTATATCAGAGCGTGTGCTAAAAATTAAATAAATTGCGCATTTTGACACATTTTGCTGTGTTGACTTATTCGCCTCCTACTCCAGCTGCAGCTACAGCTCTAGCTCCAGCTACTGCTTCTGCTCCTGCTTTCTCAGCATCCTTGTTAGTCGTTATCCCTAGTGCCTGTTGTCGTCGTCCTCTCCGTTCGGTTTCTGCTCCCGCTGAACCTTGACGTTAACACGAAGCAGCTATAAAATAGTTTTTGTCGCTAACGCATGCCGCATAGCAATTTTCTTGACTAGGCCACCCAATCCTTTGCACAACATCTCTACATTTCGACCCTCGTACCCCCTTCTCTATCTCCATCACTTTACGACGAAGCTAGTCTTATTTATTTGTTTGGAATTTTTCGCACGCCTTGCGGAACCCTTTTTTTCTTTGGGTAGGGACTTCGTCTCAATGTGTTTGGGTCACTTTGTCGTCGCACAAAACGAAACCTAATAAAGTTGTCAAAAAATTGTTTAAGCATAATGATATGCTTTTTGGCCAGAAAGTGTTGTAATCCTTTTGCGGCATAACCCGTTTAATATGTATTGAAATTTCACAAAGGCCAACCCACATTAAGTGGCCTTGGGTTTCGAGTTTCCCACTGATAAGTTTGATAAGTTACCAACTTTAACAACGGTTGACGGCACAAATTGCTCCAGCATAAGGCACACAATGAGTAAGAGAAAGAGAGAGATAGAAAGAGAGAGGTCAGACATCAGCAGCAGCAGCAGCAGCAAGCTAACCGCATTTGAGAAAAGTCAAATATGCAAAAGTCAAATGCGTTCGCCCCCTTTCAGAAATGTTTTGTCCGTTGTCTGTTGTCTGCTGTTGGTCATGCCAGCAATCATGTTACAAATTTCCAGTCCGGGGCAACAACAACAACAACAACAAAAGCAACAGCAACAGCAAACAGTGCCAAACCAAGTAAAGTCGTCGATGGGCGCAGCTGCAACTACAATTTGTATACATGTGTAGCGGGTGTCTCTGACTCCAACACTGGATTCTCTTACTCTTTCGTTTCGGGGACTCTTTGTTTTTTTGTGCCCTACAATGTACGTGCTTGAGAGTGTGTGTGTGTTTTTATGTGCTTTTTCTCTCTGTTTTTGTGTGTGTTGCCAGCAATTGGAAAAATGTTGCATGAAGCTCGTATGTTGCTGCCGCTTGCGTCTAGCTTGAAGTTCGTAGCATGACCACTGTTGGCGATTAATCAAAAATTGTTTACTTTAAATGATGAATGTGCAACATGGTTTTGACTTTTAACGGCGCGTTGCACGCTCCAACAACAACAACAACTGCAACTAGTCAAAAGCTAAGCAGAGCTGCATAGCTGACATTTTGTAGCCAACTGTTTTGGTTGCCCAATATACATACATACATGCATGGTAGTAGGCCGTCATATTTACATATGATATATAGAAAATGTTGCAACTCGCGTCTGACAAGCGGGCGGGTTCTAGTCGTCAGTAAACTGCAGCTGCCAAATGGGAATGCGTAGAACTTTCCATTTTGTTTGTTATTTGTTTGTTTTTGCCATACCCTGTCAGGAGAATAGACTGCAGGGTTTATCTTACAACTCGGTTAAAGTGAGTAAATATAAAAAGCGCAGCTAGGTTATAGATTCAATGTTACTGAAATCTGATCCTTATCAGTAAGATAATAAGCTAAATTCATATATGCTTCGTATCTATGTGGATATTTCCAAAGCATGACATTACACAGAAGTTATTAAAAAAATTGTTAATACCAACCTAAATGGATCGACAAATTTTACTTCATAGTGAATATTAAATAACATTTCGTTAAGCTCTCATATATTTAAGTGCACTATATGCAAGTAACCATTCAATTGGGGCTGGGCACAGGTTAACTTTCCAGTCGGCTACTCTCAATCTCAACTACATTACTCGTACTTGTAACATTTTTTTGTAGCTGAATGTGCGTTTGTGTGTGTGTGTGTTTTTTTTTTTTGTGTGCGTGTGCCCCAGAGGCAACCGTTTGACCATTTGTTTCAGTCGCTGACTGACTGAGCAGTAGGAGACGACGGTTGGGTGCCAGTCAGGGCCTGGTTTGCTTCCTTTTCATTTTTCCATGTCATGTGTCAGCGTCTCGTTGGCCGCTTCCGCCCAGCGGCAATCACAGACGATGCACGCTGCTGCTGTTGCTCGTCGTTGTATGCAAATGCGAGTATAAATGGATAACTCCATCATCGCAATTCATGCCAGTGCCACTGCCATTGCCACGACTGCTGCTGCTGCTGCTGCTACTGCTTGTGTTGCAGCTGCAACTCGCATTCGCATTCGCATTCGCATTCACAATTGTATTTGGCATTTTGGGTGCTGGAGTAAGTAGCACTCAGTTGGCTGGCAACCGCGAAGAGACTGTTGCAACAATTGTGTTTGTGTTTGTTGAAGTTGCCCCTCCACCAACCCATTCGCTTTACAATCCATCCAACTGCATACTGTTAGTGGCTAGCTGACAAAAGGTAGGGGTGTGGGGAAAGGAGAGCAGGCCGTATCTGTTCCACCCATATCCCGGTCTTGTGTGCTGGCTGCAATTTGGCCAACGGCTGAAATTATGCAAAACGGAAAAAATGGCATGCGAACTTGGCATAAATCAATAGAAAATTTATACGTTTCCACAAAAGCGAAACGTTTTATTTTAGCTCGACTGCAGCTCGACAGCAAAACCCGTTGCAACCGGGAAATTTTCTCAGATCATATTTTGCCGTCTGACTTTCAAACTTGACATTCTACAATATTCGTTGTTATTCTTGCTGTACGTCATGCAATTTTCTGATAATTCAGATTTAAAGCATTTAAAATGCGCTTTAGTTTAGAAAGCAATGTGAAGAAAATCATAATAGTCATATAACACAACAAGCTGATTAGTAAGCTAAAAAACTTTGTTCAAGTGTTGTTAACTTATCTTGCTGAGTACTTAACTCGAGCCTGAGCTAATGAGTTATGATCCCAGCTGTTTGTTTAGTTAATGCGTGGAAAGACACATGGATTCAGACACATACCAACATATTAAGACATGAATGTTAATACGCATAGCTTGGTTAATTATTATGTAACTGCATTAGGTTTTTGACAAATGACAAATTGTCCACCCTCTGTTGTTATCGTGTTATAAATATACAAACATACACACACACACACACACACACATACACATACACAGAGAGAAAGAGAGAAACACACATATGTATTTCGGATTACGTCTTGGGGCTATGTGCTAAGTATATTTCTGACACAACATTAGTGGCACGCCCAGTGGGCGGCGGCAAGGCGCCACCTAACAAATAAACATCCCTCAAGCTAAATATTTCTGATGTACGCTCCGAGAAATTACCCAACACTTTGGCATAAGTCATTTATCATTAAAAATAAGCACACGGCAACAATGCGTAATTATTGGCTTTGGCCCCAGCAGTAAACCAGGCCCGATAGCAACTTGGCTTAGAATTCAGCTGGAATGATTGAATGTGTTTCATCAAATATGTAATATAAATTATAATTTTTACATATTCGCGTCTGCTGCGGCTGCCTCATTTAACCCATCCTCTCCCATCAACCCGCTATTGTCGCTCATATCGGGTGTAACGTCAAATATCGCGTGTCTAGGGAAAATTCAACATTTTGTTGCGCCATACAACGACAGTGGCAACAATCAACGACGAGCGACGTATTGTGGGCGAGGCGAGGCGACGCAAGAGGCGCAAGCGACAACAAAATGAGCTATAGAACGCGCGCCAGAAGTGCCGATTTGAGGTTTGACTTATAATGGCAATATACCATCCATACACACACTCACTCACACTCACTTTAACACAACACACACACACACACACGTGCTTGGAGTTCATATCTAACTAGGCATATGACGTTCCACTCATAGCTACACGTAAAAAAAGAAAATTTAATGTTAGTAAAAGTTGTAGCTTTGATTATAAAACCACCTTAAAAAAAATGAGAATGAGAAATATGTCAAGCTAGTTGAAGCTTTACTGATCCTCTCAAGGGTGTTATGACAACGAAAGAAGTAGTTTGTTTCTTGCAGTGTACCCATATGTGTGTTCTAAAATAAGCATGCACACAGACAAACATACACTCATGGCAAAAGAATTGGGGCATAACACACTCAACACGGCATAAATTAAAATTTTTGTTTGTGCCTCCGTTTGCAGCTCGAAGTTTTTTAGCTCTCTACTCTCACTCTATGCGAATTCACAAGTCCGATTTTGCCGTGTCGCGTAAGTGAAACACGCAAAGAGCAAGACGCAACAGAGTGTGAGCGAGATAGGCAGCTGTGTGTTTGTAAAAATACTCCAAATTTTATTGCCATACTCGAGTCACGTTATGATTATGATTCGCTAGGCAAACAAACCCGAGTGCCCGAGTGTGCTTGGGTGCCGGAGCTAACGGTATTCATTTGTTAATCAAAACAAATGAAAACAACATGAATTATAGCCAAAAGGAAGCAGCGGCTAATAAGGGTTAAAGCCGCAGAGTTTAACATCTAACATTTCCCACCAAAAAATAAGCTTTCCCCTCTTTTACTTAAGTGCGTGTGCCGCTGTTTTAATGGAATCCTTCAAATGTGGTTTTTATCCCCGCTCACATACATACACACACAACTAACATTCAGAGAGAAAGTATATGTGTTCTGCGACATGCGTAATTAGAATATATGGCGTTGAGTTTTTAGCTGCCAGACTGTTGAAGCTTTGGCTATTCGGGTGGGGCTAAAACTATTTAGCTGGAAACGCTCTTTGCCATTTTCAAGCTCGACTGTTTGATAATTAATGAAGTCATACTACAACGGCGTATGTCTAGAGTTAAATTCTGTGCTATCACGCAATTGTTTTGTTGCCTTTGCAGTGGTTTGTGTCTACGCTAACACCATGTACCGTGGTGCCATGTGTCCCGCACATGTCACGCCCACATTTTCGCAAGTTTTTATGTAATCGTAAAAATATTTTTATGATTTCATAATTTTACAGTTTTTGGTTACGCAGAGTTAGTTGTTTATGGCATCCGGCATATTTCTATCTCGCCCCCCCTAAGCCTGCGCAAGTTCGTTGCTCTCTGCACAAACTATACCCTATAGGTATAAAAAAAAGCAAAAGGGTAGAATCATATTGGGCAAAATAGGTCATATCAATCTATTTGCAGTATTCAAAATGGCAAAGGTGAAAGTCTTTGGGTTGATATATTCTTCTTTGAAAGCTGTGCTATGATAAGTTTACTTAATTTTTCTTAAAATTCTTCTCTTTATGGCACGTTTTCTTAAATTGTTTTTGTTAAATTTGTATAAATAAAATAAAGATTAATTTTAAAGCTTTTGCAATTGGCTTTAATAAACTAAGAGCAGGATATTTTATGGTCAAAAAGCTTACATTTGCTTGTTGTTGTTACTGCTGTTTATTGTAGATGCGGGCTTGATTTCATTTAAATACGTGTTTTTTATTGCTCGTAGCTCTTAACGTTTTTAGTGAGTTCTACAAGTTGCAGATTTGAAGGCACGCGAAGCAGCCAGAGCTGGAGCTCGGTAGCTTATCTTAGCCTTGGCTCGCAATGCTAGCATGTATTTGAAAATTTATGCAAAATCATATTTTTCAAACGCAACACAGCGACAGGGGGAGCAAAAAAATAAAAACAGAAAACGAGAAGAAAAGAAAAAGTTGCTGTGTTGTACACGGCAAAGCCAAAATGGAATCACAGCGGGGCCCGATTTTATTTTGCTTCTATTTAAACAAGGCGCCCACCAGGCCAACAACTCGTCGGCTCGGTTGGTGGCGCAAAAACACACGCTGTGTGTGTGTGTGTGTATTTGTTCAAGGCCTGGTCTACCTCATAGAGCATATACATGCATACATATACACATACATATAAAGTACCAGCAATAGCAACAACGTTAAAAGCGGTAACAGCGACAGAAAGGACAGCGCGTGCACAGCTTGAAAAATGTTTGTTGTCAACATTTTGAGTTTGCATCGTTAGCTTAAAAGTGTGTGTACAATGGGCAAAAATCGATAAATGAGACAATGTCCGTGATTTTAACACATAAAAGAAGAACTTTCATTCACAACCACAAATACTTGTCTATACATATATATTTTTTTTATATATAGGCTGACAGTTGAGTGAAATTTGTGCTACAAGAATTTAATTTAATATTGTGAGAAATACTTTTTAATAAGCCAGCAACGTTTATATTAATGTTGATATTATTAAAGCTACTTTACACTTTTTTTCTGTAATTGTAAGATTTTCTCTGTATTCTGTATGAAGCTTTAAGCATTTGTCTTGTAAATGTTTCACATTTACTATTAAACACAAAATAAATATTTTTAATGGCCCAAAAAGTCAAATCTTTTCAAATAACCATGAATGTAGACAATATTAAAGCAAGTTGTCAAATGTTAAGCTCCTTTTATATGTGATATATTTTTAAAGCATGTTTGTATGAAAATTGCTATTTTATGTATTGATTTTGTGTTCTACATCAATTTTAAATAACCATTTATTTTTATCATTTGCTCGCATCGATTTTGCTATAACAAGCCTTGCACAAACAAACATCTGGTGTGCCTCGAAGCACATGGAATTGAAATGTAAATAAATAAAAGTATCACCCATGCTCAGACTCTTACCGAAACTCACGGAACAGCCATCCACTCGAGCTTTAACTCGTTTCGCGTTTGGCACAGCCAATAATGTATATATATACATGCTACCGAGCCAACACACAGCACTCACACCAGTTGGCGTAAAGTTATGCCAAACTCTTGCAATTAAACTGTCAGACTTATGAATTCATTAAATATTTAAACTGTAGATTTTGAATAATTAAAATTCCATTTATACACGTAAATATATATATATGTACGAATTCTACTCCTGCTGCTACAAGACTCAAGCTATAAATCTGCGATTAATTAAATGACTCGTGCCGCATGGACATTGTACGTACGGCAGACGGGGCGTATACGTAATGAAAATATAACTTAATTACAAAAACATAACCAAAATCCAATTGCAAAACGCTTCTGTTGCTGTCTGTTATGTTTTATTTTCATTTCGCTTGGTCCCCTCGAACTTTTTCCATTGAACTATTGTCTGGCAACAGCAATGGCAATGGGGAGCGAATGTTGAAAATTTATGTAAATCACAGCGCTTAAGGTGTACCAAACCGTGCTGGATGTAGTGTACGGCTTTTGTTGTCGCACAACGAATGTATATTGTTTTTTTTTTTTGTTTTTTTGACTTTCGTTGGATATAGTAGCAGTCACTCACCTGGATCATCGTCATCGTCCCAATCGATTTGACCGGAAGTAATATTGATGTGCGCCGCGAATACGAGCAATGTGAATAGCGTCAAATAGCGTTGCCAGATGGCGCTGCAGTTTTGGGAGGCTGTTCTTCTTGTTACGTGCATTGTGGAAGTCCTTGCAGTGCGGAAGCTCTCACTCGTTCTAGTTCTAGCTGCAGCCTTGAGTTTCAGCAAATCCATTCTGTTTAATATTTTAATTTATACTCTCGTCTTGTATTTGTACGCCAATTCGTTTGTTATTCGTTATTGTGCTGCAGTAGTTTTTAATTTTAAGCACACAGCACACACACATATACACACGCAGCACACACACACACAATTCACGAACCGAGGAATACACTAACGAGCTGGCGCGTAAAAACAAAAGTTGCGCCTTTGGGGCAGTTGGAGTTGGAGGCTTGTGGCTCAGTGTTTGGCCGTGTTGCAGTTGCAGCTGTGGCTGTTACAGCCGCAGCCCTTTTTCGCTTTAAACATTCGCGCTGGCACTAATGAAGCAAAATGAGCAAATATTTCGTTAAAATTCACCGCTCACACTGCTTAAGCTCGCCTTTTTTGCTTGAACAACAACTAATTAAGTTGTTTCATGTACAGTAGTTTTTGCCTTGAGCATAACTTTTGTGCTTATGCAGTTGCCGCCGACGCCGCCGCAGCGTGTTGAGGTGTGCGTTGTGGTGTGCAAATTGTTGCATTGTTCAGTCGCACTCGTTGCTCGAAGCAAGTAATCCACTGGCTGCTGCAAAGACAGCAAAAGAACGATACGTTCAAGTTAATTATGATTTGTTTTTATAGAGCAAAACGATACGAAACGAAATAAAACCTTACTTAATTGAATTAACAATTTAACAGCTTGTAAGCTACAAGCATTTTATTGAGTACACATTCAAGTTGAAAACTAAAAACCTTTAGGTGAATACACAGGTATGCATGTAAACGTTTAAATGTAATCCGTGCTCTCGTAATGTCTAACATCATTTTACAATTGGGAATAATTTACATCACAACGCAACTATTCACTAGTTTTGCAGAAATTGTAGAACTTATTATTGCCAAAAGTGCTTTGTGCTTGTTGAATTCTAAATGTTGTGAACAGCAACTACTTATTTTTGCTTATCGTCACCCCAATAAGCGCATGTCAATGCCAAACACATATCGTGCTAGGCTAGAATAACACCTTGAAAAAAATGGAAAATACTTTCAATGGAAGACCCTTAAAGTTGGCATCCACTTGACTGCTATCATTATTATAAAGCTCTACGTAATTGCACACTGAACTACTTAGTAAAGAAACGGATATAAGTTTCACTTTTCGTAGCACGAATGATACTCAACCAAGTAGCCTCTTTGCTTAAGCTGCTTGATGCCAAGTGTTGCCTACTTTTTTGGGCAGTCAGTCAGACAGGCATATGTACACCCGTACGCCCACTATCCGCAGCGACTAATTTGCCGTAGTTTGGCTGCGCTCTCTGTCGCTGCCTGCCTTATTATGCGCACTTCAAACTTTAGACAACGAGGCAGTGGCAGAGGCAGAGCAAGCTGCAGTAGCAACAGCAACTACTTTTACAACAATAACAATTCGGTTCGGGATCCGCCACATTGTTGTTCATTTTTGGCAAGCTTCTCACGCTCCATTTTCCCCTTTCCTACACACCTCTTTCTCTATCTCTGTTACTGTGTGTGCCCTTAGCCAGTCTGATTTTTAATGCAGGCAGCCATTCACTCAAATTTTCGAGTGCGCCAATGCCGCTGCACCAAAATGTTGTATAGTTTTCGTTTAATTTGATGCCATTGTTCTTGTTGTTGCTGTTGCTTTTGCCGTTGCCGCGGGCGAAACTGTGTCGCTAAAGTTTTTCGGCGGTGTATGGAGGGACAGAGAATAAAAACACAAGTGAAAACAAAAAGAGGAGCTCAAAAAAAAAAAGGCGAAAAAAAGTTGTCTGCCGAAATCAGCGTCACTTTTGCCACAGACATTAAGCGTTGCATGCAAAATTACCAGCTAGTGGTTTGTATTTCCACTCTGATTGTTGTTTAACATGGTTTCATTGTCCTTGCAACTGAATCCTGTTCGGCAGTTATTTTAGTTGTAGTTGCAACGGTGGTGCATCCATGTGGCTACTGCTGCTGCTGCTGCTACTGCTTCTCTGGCACCGCTTTTAGCTCTTGCTGTGGTTATGCATCATGTCATGCTCTAGTTGCAAAACTTTTACTGTTTCGTTTTTATTCTTTTTTTTTTATTTTATTTCATTTTTGCAGCATTTTTTTATCGCTTTATTTATATGCATATGGGACAAGTGGCATAAAAAAGTGCAACAAGCAGCTAACTACACATAAATTTGCTTTATGCACAACATAAACTTTTGCAAAAGGAAAAAGGCAACCAAAATTGTTTAAAAAATAAGAAACAAAATACAACAATAATAAAGCATGGCCTTTTGTTGGTGCACCAGCAGAAAAACAACTAATTTGTGCTTAGACAAAGCCAAGCGAACCAAGCAAAGTTTTGCAGCTTAACACTCAGTAGTGGCATGCGGCAGCAGCATGTAGCATGCTACACATGTAACTAGTTGCAGGTTTACTTCATCAACATTTCACGCTCGAATTGGCCAAGCCGAGACCAAACCAAACCAGACCTGGTCTACAAGAAACGACTGTGATGCCAGGCACGCAGTAAAAATGTATGCCCCATGCTCCGTGCTCCGTGCTTCATGTTCCATGTCTTCGCTAGCCTGGTAAACTGCTTGCCACACCTGGCCAAAAGCTCAACCTAGACCAGCAAAATAAACTCAACTCAACTGTAGAAAATCAACTGGCAGCACACACACTGCCATTACACGTGGTCCACAAAAAAGTTTGCAATCAACTTTTTTTCTTTTCCTTTTATGTTTTGCACCGGAACACCGCAAATACTTAGGAAACATATTGAGTGGGTGGCTAGTGACCGAAGCTTATTTTATCAACCTAGCTCCAAATAACGTGAGTCATCGATAAAATGAACTTGAATTTAGTTGCCCATAAGTCAAATATTCATACCAAGCTGTTTGGTTGCACCCTATCAAGAAAAATCAATTTAAAATGTTATTGCTTAATATCAAATTAAGTGCCAGCAAAGAGGGAAACAAGTTATTTCCCTCTCGATCGATTTCAAACTAAATTAAAGTAATCTGCTCCACCGTGCATTTGAAAAGGCTTGTAAAGATCTTTTATGCATATTATTTTCTGCTTAAAAGTTTTCTTTAATTAAATTTCTGTTATCGATTAAATAGATCTGCCAGATCTGAATACGGTTTGTTTGCATAAGTTTTGCACAACCTGTGCTTCCTTTTGGACCAAGTAGTAAGCAAGTTTGGCCATTTACAGCCGCCTCGACGTCTGCTTTGTTGCTTTGTCTGCACGTAAACAAATACCATCATATATATGTATATATATAGATAAATGTGTGTGTGTGTGTGTGCCTTGGCCAACAGTCGCCGTAGCCCAGTTTCCATTTCGTGCTGCTATTTTGCCAGCAAGTTAAAGTGTTTCGCCACGCACTCCAATAAAAACATCTGCACGCACACACAAACACGTACAAATATACAACCACATGCACAATTCACAGTATTTGAGTAAGAGAGCTGCCATGTTGTGTTGTGTGCCAGTTTCGTGACGAGCAACTCTTGCGTTACGCATACGCTGCGTGGGCCCGCTGATGATGGTGGCACGGATTGCCAGACAGCCACAACGTATAGCGTTGGTGGTGGCAATGTAAAGTGGCATGGTATGGCATGGCATGGCATGGCATCGCATGAAGTGTAGAGTGGCGTGCTCTTGGACATTTATTATGTTTATCTAGCATTCAATTTGGCTGTGGCAACCTGTTTACCAGCATTTGCATCAATGTTTGCTGCTCGTCTACTCGTCCACTCGTCTACTGTGTGCGCCGTGTGCCATATGTTTCAAGTGTTTAATAGCTGAAAGCCAAGTGGTTGGCATTATCCCACTCCCCCTCTCTCTTGTCATCAACAGCTGCCAAGTTCAATAAAATGGCCCATACTGCGCTGAAGCGTATTAATCGCAGCCTGTATATTTCGCTCTCTGCTTCAATATATACAAATATATATATAAATATATACATATTAAGCCATTAGTAACACTTCACTGGCTCTACGTGGGCTTTAATAAATATTAATTGTATTAATTCAATGCTAATTAAAAACCTATAACAAATCCAAACGTGCACAAAGCAAAACCAAACCCACACTTTATCTCCAAATGCTACGAAAGTGCTTAAACTTTTACGTTATTTCGTTTATTCAATAGATTTCTATTTGTGTGTGGGTGTGTTTTTGCCCATAAATTCCTTTCAAGTCTTGTTGAGGCACACAGAAAAAAAAAAACGCAGCTCATACCACACGCCGCGTTGATTTAAGGGTTTTACGCAGTGTCAGAGTAAAATATGTCAACGTTACTTAAATTTGAACATTAACATTTGAAAAACGTTTCCTCTCTTTCTCTCTTTCTCTCTCTCTCTGTCTTTCTCTGTACCCATAACCCCGCTTCAGGTGTCAATGTTGTAGAAAGCGACAGGTAATTGCCGTCAGCTTCTTGTTGCCATTACAATCCTTGTTGTTGAGCAGGACAATTTGCCAATGTGTGCGACTGTGTTCAAGTATCGCATTTAGTTGCACGGTTCGCCCTTAACCCAAGCTGGGGGAAATAGGAGAAGAAACCAAAATAGAAGAAGCAGATGAAAATTAATAGCACTTACAGAAAATGGGATATATTATTTTTAATGCTATGTATCCTTAAAGAAATTCAATCATTGTCAAACCATATCTATAAGCATAAAGAAATATTTAACAGAAAATGGTTTTAAAGACAAGACAATAAAGAAAATATGAAGAGAGAACAATATAATGTTTTGCTGAGTGTAACAAAAGCAGGACAAAGAGACAAGCTATAGTAGAAAATTGGCGGTGACATTGATGGGGTGATACTCCTCGTGCTGTGTGTGTGTGGGTGGGTGGAAAGGTGGAGGGAAGGATGTTCTGGCAAGTAGTGGGCGGGACAGGACTGACAGCAGCCACACCGACACAGCTTCAGCTACAAAGTACACAAAAAGTTTTCTAATTATTTTGTCATTAAACGCACACAGTGATACAAACTCACACATACACAGCAGCCTTGTTTACAAGCATACACATGTTTGTTGAGCTATAAAAAAGGGTTACGTATCCAAGCCAAACCCAAATGCACAACACACACACACACACACACACACACACAAAGTCGCAACGAGCAGCCGACACGAAGCAACTTTTTGGTCCTAATTGTTTCATTTCATTAAATGAAGGTAAGAAAATTTTGGCAGCTGTGCGTATATTGCCCTAGGTTGTTGTACGCACAAAGACGTACTTTCATAAACACACATACAGACACACACACACATACGCATATCCAACAACAGTGTGCTGCATTAAAGAAGACATCTACGCGCTGCACATAAAGCGATTAACACGGCGAATGCTTGAGGGCTTGATTGGAGGCTGGGTTGCGGGTGGAAAGAGACTTTAACTGCCGCGAGACTGTGGCTATGCCTCTGTGTATGTTTGTGTGTGGGCCTTCTCATCTTGTTAAACAACAATTTGTTGAATTAATATCACACACACGCACGCTTATTTGTATTTGTATACCAACACACTTCATAGTCTCACTTTGCTCACTTTGACGCAAAGTCAAATATGTATATATATGTTTATACTTATATGCTTAATAGCAGCCGCTGCTTGCACATATCATATTCTCATGTCTGCTATAATTTTGACATTGCCTGTGGCATAACACTCGCCAGTTTGGACGGGGCACGAAATTAATGATGCCACACTTCGCAAAGAAGTTTTTATTACTGATTACCAAAGCCAAAGCCAAAGGCAAAGCCAGGCCAAGCCAAGCCAAAACATTTCGGCTTCTACCTTAATGGTTCTGAGAAACAATTATGAAAATTTTGTTTGTCAGCGCTTTGTTAAGTATATATCTCAATTATACATGCACAATATGGCTCTCGAAATGCTTTTGTAAACCAAAACAATGCTTTAAAAAACTTGCAGTAATATTTTTGCACAAGTTTTAAAAATCACACGTCGGATAAACATAGTTTGAGATAAATCCGAAACCTATTATTTAAAAAAATGTTGACCAGTTTTTATGCAGGAGCTTAAACTTATCTATAGAAGCTTTGCAATGCGGAGCGCTGATTTAAAGGCTTAACTGATATACGAAATCCACGTATATGTATGTATGCTGCTCATATGCACACGGGCACCAAAACGCAATCCACTAAATTGCGCGTTTGTAAGTGAAAAAGCAGTGCAATTACTCAGGAGAACAACTTTCTGATTCAACTGCAACAACTGCTGTCAAAATGTCATAAATTGAGTGCTGCCCCTGGCCAACAATAAAAAGAAACAGGAAAAGGAGCAAAGTTAACAGCACCAAAGCCGCAGCTGGCACACCCTAACGTAACTCGTATTTGGAGTAGGTTCCACATGGAGTCATAAGGAATCGTAATTAAAATAGGAGTCAGAAAACTTTTACAAAATGTTTTATAATCGACAGGCTCATACATGATATATATTTTCATGTTAACTTCAAACAACCTTAAATTGCTCTCAATTGCGAAAGAGTATACAAGCAGAAAACGAATGACTTGAAACCAAATCCAAGCTATGTATTGCACAAGAAAACAATCAAATTGTAGGCTATCTCTTTCTCGAGAGAGAGATAGAGAGGGACTTATACTGGAGTCTTGTAGAAATAGGTCCTGTCCTGTCCGTATACCGACAGACAAACAGACAATTAAAAAGCCCTTGAGTACGCTAACTGTTTGACTGCATTTGCAGCGCTCGCAAATCTCCAGAGCTTGTCCATGATTTTAGTTTCGTTGCCTCCCTAGCGTCAAATGTTGAGGCCGGCGTCCCCTTTGTTGGGGGAGGCTGCATAGAAATTATTGTTAGTATTCATTGTAGGACTACAGTTTGCACGAAGGCCTCGGCTCCCTGCTACTGCTGCTGCTGCTGCCTTCGACTTTTGGTTAGCATGGTATCGTAGTTGGAAAAGCAAAACCAGAAGGCAGAACAAAGGAACTGGCTAGGCAATATATCGAAACATTTGCGAACGCTTTCAAGTGGTTCGTTCGCATTGGCACCGCCACACAACTTTACTCAATTACGTTGAAAACTGCCCTATCCCTATCCTATACACATCTCAGTTCTATGGCAGCTGGTTATTGTACCGCCCCACCCCGGACCACAACTTCCATTCAGAATTCACGTCAACTACTTTCGGGTAGACTTTCTGAACGAGTTGAGCTCACCTCTCAGCTATGAAATCAACGACTTTAGTGCAAACTTTCAACAATTTGCGTTTTGGCCACGGCCTGGCACGGCAACAGAGGCAGTGGCGGCAGCAGCAGCGGTAGCGGTAGCAGCAACAAATCGAAACCCAAAACTTTTTGACTACTCCTAAAGGTTGCAGGTGAGGAGTTGGCTATAAGCACGACCAAACACACATACACACACATATATATATATTATACACTTATACAGAGCACACGGCGCACGGCATTTGGGCAAAGTTTACCATTGCTGCTGCACAAATACCCAACGGGCTGCTTGATAAAAGTGAGGGCTCGTTTGCCATACACCCAGGGGGCATTTTCGTTACGGGGCTGACGGCGAGACGAGACGCGTCGTCGCAACGTTTACATCTACATTAGCGACGCTGCCGACGCTGACGTCTCCATCGACACTGATATCAAAAGTATTATATTTATAAAGATATATATTTAGTATTTATTGTTTATTTGCATGCAGAGAAAAATCAAGTATACGTTCACTAACTATCTCAATCAAAAATATTAATCTAGAATAAAAAAGCTTAAGTCAAACACAAATATGATAGACCTAAGAAATTTTTATGACAAGCCAATTAAAATTCTTAAATTAACGTTTTTCTCAGTGTATATGTGTATATAAGTTTTGGCATGCATCTAACCATACGCTGTTCAACGTAGTTTGATGGGCTGTTGTAATAATATAACGTCCGAATGTCGTCTGGAGTTATGGTAAATCAACGCTTTACCCTTTACCACATACCACGCCTTTATCGAACCTCTTTTGTGTGTGTGTGTGTGTGTGTGTCAGTGTGATATTGTGCAAACAGTTGGGCCAAAAAGTTATAAAGTTTCCGACAAGCGACTTAACCTGCACTCGCAGGTGGTAACTAAATTATTTTGAATTGTGGCGCCGTATAGCCGTTACTTGAGTTAACTTTTGTATAATTTCAGTGCTGTTGCCAAAGTTAAAGCGACAATTATGATGGGCGTGTTAGTTCACCGTGGCCCCATCATAGGCATCAATTAATTTGAAATGTTAATTAGTTGTTGGCATGGTTTGAGCTTAAGACAGGTGACAGACTTTTAAGCTGCTGAAAATTCTGCATAAACCATTTATACGCTATGTAATTAAGTGTTATTTTCTAAAATTTAAAACTTTTACTGCTTAAGTCAACATTCTTCCCAACAAGTAAGTCATTCAGTCAAATGCAAATAATAACAATTCAAATAGTTTCAAAAAGTTTGATTTCCACTTCAAATCCACTCGACCCATAGAATATTCACCACCACGGAGATGTCTGACGTTTTGCAGTTGACTGCTGCTTTTCTAATGGATTTTCAGTCAATTTGATTGATTTGTTGACACAATGAAAGCCAGAGAGCAGACAAAAAGGGGAAACAAGTTAATTGTGCACTGTTTGACACTTGCCAAATTGCTTTGCCTTAAACATGTACGCCATCGCTTAGCTCAATTGGTTGAAACCCAAATGGAAATGAGAATATAAAAGTGTTTTTGAACAGCTCCAATTTCCAAAACCTGCAGTTGAATTGGAGACAGGCACAAAAATACTACTCATTGTAGTAAAGTTAATAATACAAAAAGCTGGTACAACGTATTTAGTTTGCCTCTGTTTGCCTATCAAAGGCTATAGATCTATACCGACAAGTGAGTTATTACTGACAACGAATGAGGTATATCATCGTTATCATTCAACGTCATCATCGTTCACAATGCTGTCTGAACTGGCACTTTAAGCATGAAAATCAGAAATCAAACAATGGCCAACGATGTGGGTGGCGCTCGTTGCGTGTTGCCAGCTCATTGTAAATAACAAGGCCAAGCGACCAGTGTGGCCAGTAACAGTGCCACATTTCCCCAGTTCCCACAACAGAACACAATTATTTCTACACTTTAAGAAATATGATATTCTAAATTCTTACTTATGTTAAGCATATTTTTTATAAGCTAAACTAAGAATAGAATTTTGCTATAAATTTAGTTCAGTAAAAATGTGAGATTAGATATGTATATTTTATTGCTATTTTTAGCTTGTTGCTATCAATAAGACTCAGTTTCTGCTAACGGCAAACAACATCCTCGATAGTATAGTGGTTAGTATCCCCGCCTGTCACGCGGGAGACCGGGGTTCAATTCCCCGTCGGGGAGGTGTTACAGTTTTTTTTTTCGTTTTAATGAAAATTGTAAACATAAAACCTTTTCATTTTTACTGTGTACTGTATGTATTGTGTACCTTAACAATAAATGTTCAAGCTCGATAGATACAATGGCAATGCCAGAGCATCTGATTAGCACACACTTCAACTGCTGCTTTGTTAAGGCTGCTCTGAACCTTTCTCTTTCTACCCACACTTGGGGATTCCTGGTGGCATAATGCCCATTGTTAATGATCAACGAGCCGTTGTACCAATGTTGTTCGCAATTTATAATTTCTGCTGCTTGAACTGCAATCAAATATCACAAATGCGCGCTTTTGATTTGCATCAATTGCCAAAATGAACTCAATGGTCATGCGAGCCAACACCTTTTCCGGCCAAAGGGTTTTCAAATTCTTAACAATGACAGTGACAGCTGCTCCTTGAGCTGGTGCCGACTATTTTCCCATTGTTGTTGGCTGTTGTTTTGCCTGTCAGTCGTTTGTTTACATTTTATTGTTATTGTTGTCGTTGATGGTATTAATAAATTATCTCTATCAAGATTCAAGCTGGCCAAGCTCTTCAAACGTTTTTAGTGCTAGGATTTGTTAGCGCTTCCCCTTGGCCATGGCCATTTGTCTATTGACTGACTGTGTGCCGCACATTATTTTCTAGCTGGTTAAATTTATTTACAAGCATAATGCATGCTAACGAGCGCTTTGTTATTTATATTGTTATCCGTTACGATCATTTAAATGGGCTAAATAAAATGCATAATAAATTATTGACAAGTTTCATTTTCGTTTGCTTGATGTGATAAACAAAAAATTAAAGGTCTATTAGAGCAGAGTACTAAAATTTAATTTATAGTTTTTATTCGAAGGCTTTTATGGCCTAAGCTTAATAGGCAGAAATAAGATTGAAAGATTTATATGGTAGCCGATTATAAAAAAAAACACCATAATCGCTTATTTGTCTAATTTTCTCCATTTAATTGATAAATTTAAATAAAGCTTCAATTTAATAATAAAAGCCTTGTTAAGCTTTAAATTTATGCAAAGCAATTAAATATCTATGTTTTGGATTTGAAAATGAATAAAACTTAAACAGCTCATTCCATACCCAACTCCCTTGTCGACTGAATATGTAATTTGTTTAAAGTGCTGCCCATCTAATCTTATAAATCATTTAATAGTGCACATAAAAAAATTGCATCAGCGTTGTCCTTGTGTGCACACAGATGCAAAGAGATGGAATGAGCGAGGGAGATAGTTTTGCAACGCGTAACCGCATCAACGTCAGTTTAGCTAATGCAGTCATTTTATGCAAAAGGACATTGCAACATGGTCCTCTGTGCGCTGTCCCCCAACTCTGCCATAGCCGGGCGCTAATAGTTTTTAAGCATAATGCAATAAAGATGAAAGTCCAAATCATGCTTCATCAACATCAGCGTCAACAATATAATCAAGCAAGCCAACTGCATAGAAAAATGGAACATTCTGCTCTGCTCTCCGACTAAAAGGCGGCCAAAATGTGGGCGTGATGCTCGGTCGTCAAGGGCTGTTGCGTAGCCGTTGCTGCTGTCGTAGCTGCTGACAATTCAATGTCCTGCTCAATTTGTCTGCACGCAAATGTGCACAGACACAAGCACAGACACAGGCACAGACAACCCAAAAGCTTATTTGTTGTTGTGTGGAATAGGGGAGCAAACGGGTGTTAGGCTGTGTGTGAGCTTGTGCGACTGCAGCTTAGTCACTCAAGTGCACAGCAATGGACAGAATGGACAGAGCGGACTGATCGGACAGACAGACGCTTTGTCTGCTTTTGCTCATCCTGTTGCAGCTGGTGATGCCACTGCTGCTGCTGCTGATGCTGCTTTTGCTGTCCGGTGTAAAAAGCGCAGCTGGCGGCATTTGCCATCAAGTCCTGGCTGGTTTGCCTGTCTGCCCCGGTGTCATCGTCCATGCTGACAAACAAAAGCGCCGACAACGAGCACAAGGGAAGTGACTGCTGTGACTGACCCGGAAACATTAAAGGCATAGCCACATCATCCTTTCCTCCTCGTTTTCAATCCGTTTGCTTTGTCTGCTCTAAATGCGCAAAGTCGGTCGATTTCAGTTGCATACTTAAGCAGCATAAATATTAATAGTTGAAAATTAATCAAATGCTATATATACACAACGACAACAAAAAATAAAAAAAAAATACAACGAAACGCACAAACATGCAAAACTAGTTAATTAGTTTTGGGCACGCACACACACAGATATCTATATATGACTTACAGTTATAACATACAACTGGCTGACAGCTGCCATGCAACAATTTGGCCATTTTAGCCAGCGGCTGAGCGCTGACCAAATGCAATGGCTATGCTGTGGCCATTACTAAAATATTAACAAACTCAATTAAAACGAGCTCTAATTTTGCAAACACACACACACACACACATACATATACACAAACGTGTCCATTTGTTACATATGTCTATGGATATGAATGTAGTTTTTGGGGCGCCTGCAACTTTTGGCATGTGTCTTTGCCTGGCCAATTTATTGCCTCAAATAAATTAACAAAATTAAATTTAAATTTTCTGCACAAATGACCGCAGGTCAGTTGTGCAACACTGAAATGAAATTATTAGTTGGCCAGACTTGACTTGGGCTAAAATTGAATTTGGACTGGCTCATGTTTGCGCCGTAAATGCATATTTAAATATGCAGTAGCTTATGTTGGCCAAGCTAGCTGGCCAGCTGGCTGTAAGTCAGTCAGTCTTGTCAGTTTGTTGACTCTGATAATCCTTCAAGTTTGTTGACAATGTGGCGCACAACCTGCGACATTTTGGCCTCAAAAATGTTGCGCATACGCCCCCAGGGCCAAACACACACACACAGCACTTGGCACATGCCACAAGTAACTATAAGCAAGAAAATCAGAAAAAAAAAGTGCTGTACATGTCTCTGCATATATACGAGCATTGAGACAGCCGCAAAAAAGCTACTAGCAACTTGAGGCAAAGACACGCCGCAAAGAGCAGCCACTTAATAATTACTTGAACATTTTCATGCAGTCAGTAGTCGAAGAGGATGTGGCTGAACCCGCCCAACACACTGCAGTACCCAGGCAAGTGTGCTTACTATGAGTCTGTGTAAACATGTGTTTACTTTAGTGTTAAGAACAGGCAATAAAAATTAAATCAAAATGTCTTACTTAAAGAGTTCCCAACACAAAGACACTTAACACCATAAGTCAAAATATTAAAGTTATATTTTATTGAATTTTATATGTAAGTTGTGCAAATGTACAAACATTATTTCAATCAATACGTTTCTAAATTGATAAATCGCATAAATCTGTGCATTTAGTGTGGTTTGTTTGTTTTGTTTTGAAAAGTTATGCTCTAGCACAGAAGATACATCAATATTTACTATCCACACTCTTTACACAGTTATCAAGTAACCTATCCTGCTGCCAGTCTGCTGGCATTGAATTTGATTCAATTTGGACTCGTAATTCTATTTTCAACACGCTGAACAAATAACAGTTAATTTTTCACACTTTAATATTGCCTAGATGTATTTTGTTGCATAATTAACATAAATATTTACCACTTATGTTTTGGATTTATTTTTATAATATTATTTGGGCTTACGCCCGCCGAAAAACAATAGCTGCCTTGGGCAGCGCTTTTTCTAACTGCTAGCTTATTTATATTTAGTTTACATTTTTCCTTTTGGTCGTGTTTGACACGTGTGCGAGTGAACAAAAAGTAAATCAAGGTTGCTTTTAGCTACATTTAAGGCGGAACTCGGCTTGCTGTATTTCTTATATACACATATGTATGTATATTATGTGTGTGTGTGGTTTTGTTCCTGGCTGTAGACACAAAATTTTCTGTTCTATTTAGTTTGGTTTGTTGCCGTTGAATAAAACATTTTCACGGCTTGTGGGGCAAAGTAGAAGTAGCGGCAGAAGCAGCGACCCGCGAGGCAACCTTCATATCAAATGTGTCTTGCACACGTATAAACAAACGTCTCGGCGCGAACGGGACGTATGGTTGATGTGTTTTTAAAGTGTGTGTTTATGCGATGCACAATGGTCGACCGAACGACAAGATGTATGACTGTGAATGTTTGTTACTTTTGTATGATGTATGCATGTGCACGCCTTTTGTTTGGCACCAAAAAAGTTGTGCTTGTGTGTTTGCTGGTAGTAGTAAAAAAGAAAACCCTTTTTCATTGCTGTTTACAGATCATTGACGTTGATTGTTTAAATGAAATGTTTGCCGTGTGCATTATTTGTTTTTACTTTTATGTGCGCGTCAAATTTTTGAAAACGAATGTGGGCGTGTTGATGCCACAACCCACATTTGCGGCAACATTAAGTTGCTGAGAATAAGCTTGTTAAAGTTATGGGCTAAGGGCACGCCCCCAGCAAGTAGGCAATGTTTTATTGATAGCCCTTTAAAAGCGTTTCGAAGGCAAGCATGTGTCTTGCCTAAAGAAAAATGTGTATAAGGGAAATATGTATGTATGAGATAGCTGGGCATATTAGTTAGGTCAAAAAGTTGTATGCTTGGCCACGCCTACAAAAAGTGGTCTGTTTGGCGCCTGTTATGCTGTGTGAATTATTAGCGCTTCAAATTATAATACTTTTGGAAGTACTTTTCAGTTCTTCTTTGTTCGTTTACGCCCCAGTTTTTGTTGTATTTTTTTTTCGTTGTTTTTCGTTCTTTGGTGTGCTATGTAATAATAATTATGTGAGCCTTGGCAGCTGAAAACGAAAAGTTTAATTGCTTTTTGCGTATTTCAACACAAAGGCGCGCAATTAGCTGACCAACAAAAGGAGCCAACAGAATATAGCCATGGCAACGTTCTTTCAGTCAAGCTACAAGCTACGAAACATTTAATAATTTATTGGCCACACAGTCTCTTTGGAAGTTAACTACAATTCGGTTTTCGAGTACATATTCGCATTGTCAACAAACAAGAACTTTGTTTCAATTTACCATATATGCTTAATTTTTCATCCGGCTCTCCATGTCATTCCTTTTTCAAAAATACATAAAATTTTCGGTGTTATTTTGTACGTTCCGTTCGGTGTTGTTTTGTTTTGCTTTGCAACACACCGATGGCAAACACAAACAATAGAATTCATTATTTTCCTCATGTGTATTTAAATTTGATGCAACACACGCTATTTTCACACACCATCAGAGAAAACACACACGCAGACACTCATACAGACACTGGCAAAGACACAGATACATAATACACAGCCACTTGCAATTGATTTTAATCGCACATTTTTCGTGCGTTTTTTGAGTTTTGCATAAATTACTTCTTGCTTCTATTTCGTTTTGTTTACTTTGACCTGGTTTTTCGGTTCGGGTTTGTTCAAGGCCCAGTGTTTTTATTCTCGCCATTTCAGACTGTACTCCTCATCGTCTACCTTTGGTATGTGAGCTTTATTCGCTTCTCATTAAAATTGGCAAACAAAATCGCATCAAATTTGCTGATAGACAACAGATAACAGCTAAAACTTTGCGTAAACACTGTGTGTGTTAAGTTCCTGGACGTTATTGTTGGGTGGCCAGCTTGATTGCTCGAATTGGGCAGCAAAAACGGTCGAAAAGCATTTTTAACGCTCTTAGTAAGTGACGAGCATTAGATACAGCAATTAAGACCCGACTAAAGTGGTGATAATTGTATATAAAAGGTTTATTTCGAAACTTTCAAAACATTTTGTATGAACTTTGTTTGGATAGCTTCAAAAACCAATTATGAAAAGCGTTTGTACAAAGCCAGAAATATGCTGCAGCTTCAGGTAAAATACGATTCTTTTGCTTTGTGTGTCGGCTAAGACAGCTTTTGTTAGCTAATGTTATAGCATGCATAGAATTTCTCACAAGAGCACTTTATGACACAAGCAAAGCACAAAAAAATAATCACAAATTTTATGTGCATCACAATTTTGTTGCCGTTTTTTGAATTTGCATAGTCTGGTGTTCGGACTACTTCTAAATCAGCCTTAAAGCCATAACATTTCATGACCTTTTGTGTTCTATTCAATTTTTTTTGTTTGTTGTTTTTTTTTTCCCGCATGCCTGTGTTAGCAATTGTAGGTCAACACAAATCAGCATAAGCTACAACTACATATCGGGGCAATAACATTTTTATGTGCTAAAGCTTTGTGACAAAAGGCCAAAAAACAAACGAGAAGAAACAAAAGAAAGAGAAAACTCGCAACAAACAAACAAAAATGAAATGAAGAAAAAAGTTGTTGCAACTTTGGTGTTTGGTTTTCTCCACTGCCTGTAATAAATTTTTCGGGGTAGCTGTAAGCAAGCAAGCAACAAATGGGGAATAAGGAAAACAAACGGCCAGTGCAACAACAGCAACAAGATTTCTGGACGAAAGTCAGTACGCTTGGCCATGCGAATTGTTTATAAAACCAAGTTTTTTACGACCAAGACATAGCAAAGCAGTTAAAATGTCAAGCCAAAGGATCTGTTTGCAAGCTGCAGCTGCACGCTAGTTTTTCAACAACACTTGCTTCACTGTACGCACTGACTTCTGCTATCTTCTGGCGCTACACTGTCAAAAATGTTGAGCTGCATAAGCATGTTAACATGAATCTATGTGTGTGTGTGTGTTGTCATTTATATTTTATTCTATCTCATATCATGGCTGAGCGATTTTATTTTCATGCGTGTCCCTTATCCTATGTCCTGTACGGTGTGTGTGTGTGTGTGTTTGCCTGCACTTGTTTGTGCACAACTTGTTGTTATTCTTGTTATTGTTGCTGCTGTTGTTGTTTTCATTTTGTCCATTTAAATGGCAATTGTTGTGGCATCTGTTGCTGTTCCCTGTTAGTTCTGTTCCTCTTCAACCTGCACCATCTTTGCCATTTGCCTGTTTATCTGGTTTTCATGTTTGCTTAGCCTCCGCCTACGTATTTATTCAGTTGCCTGCCAAGCAAAATAGTTTTAAATGTAATTTTTGAATGCGCCTACCAAGCTTTGCTACTAGAATATGCATTGCCCCCGAAAATTGTCTACTTGAGTTTCGAGTGTTACTTTTGGCAATATACTAAGCGCCACCAGACCACGTTGCACGCTGTATCCACACACACACACAGACACACAGCCAGCCTCTCAGACAGCAGTTCATGAGTGCTGGTCCAGTTGGCAGGCGCATGCATAAATATTATAAAAACGTGCAGCTGCAGCTCAAAAAAAAAGGTGAATAGGTCCATCTCCACCCCTTTCCACTGCCTGTCTCTAGTCTGCATGGAGTGTGGCCAAAGTGCTTACCCTCTGCCCTTATAAATAAGCCAGTTTGGCTAAAATACTTTCAGCTATCTGGTATATTCTCTACATTCTACATCCGAATGTCTGTCTAGTTGAGAGTTAAGCTTTAGGTTTTGCTTCTTTTTATGTTTTTTTTTTTTTTTGGCAAATGCTTTGACTTGTTGTAAGAGCCTTTTATGCATGCACCGACAGCTAACTGATTTTGCCTCGTGTATATGCACAAGGTTGCCTTCCACACACATATTTCACTTGCAACTAAAAATCCTATAAATTCTGTTGCAAAAAGCAAGTCATAATTTTCATGCACTTGTTTAATCGTGCATTCCATTTAAACTTAATGCTTTATCAAAAAGGAATTTTCAATGGCCTCAACTAGGCCAGTTTATGTATGCTTCTATTAAAAATTCTATTCAAATCTTGCATATTGAGTATATTTATTTATTTATCAATTTGGTTAAGCGCACAAAAAGCGCACAACAATCATTTAATTGCCAAATACTAGCAGAATTTTTTTATGTACTGAACGGCTATTGTCCAGTAATTAAGCTGGGCATGGGCATTTATGTGGGTGTGGTTCTTTTGCTGTGGCACACCCAAAGTGAGCAGCTAGTTGCTCAATTTGCAGGCACGTTAAATAATTGCGCGATATCTGAAAATAAGCGCATGCAATTAAATGCTTTACAAAAAGCCAAACGAATATACAATAAAAAAAACGTGAAAAAAATAATATTAATTTTACAGCTCAACCTTGTTTGACGAAGTTATTAATATACTATAAATAAGTGAAACTTAAATGAAAAATGAGTGAACAAGAATTATAAATGATATAATAACGATTTGTTTAATACTACTTTCACTTATTCTATTCTCAGCCTACGATCAAGATTTTTCAGATAATACATAGCACATTTGAAGTTTATGGCATTCTGTTTGTGTTGTCAGGGTATTAACATAATGGCAAAATGATGAATAATTATGTAACTTACATAAGTACTTCATTAAAAAGTGATTTAAATGCAGGCCAAGTCGCTTGATAAACAATGATAATTACCGTGGGGCAAACGTGGCGTATGCTTGTTATTAATCACGTTACTTCTCGTATAACGACACTGCAAAAGTGTTGGGCATGTTGTGCGTTAAGCTAGGATTTATACCCAATGCAGCGTGCATTGAACGATATACTTATATATATGAAATATTCAACGGCGATAAGAAGGAACACACAATTGTTGTGGGGTTGGCGTATTTGCATGTACATACATATATAAATTTTATGATATATTTATAACAAGTCCACAAACAACGTGTAAAATACTTTTAAGTTGAACACGCGCGGCATACATATATGTATTTTGTATTTTATGATTATTTTTTTTTTATTTTTATTTTTTTTTGCCAACGTTGTGAATTAACAATTTCAATAAAGTCATCCACACGCACGGCCGGAACAAGGACACACTTAAACACACACCAAAGCCGAGCCGGCCCGGTCCTTGTGCTCGTCGCGTTTTTTGTACCGCGTTGCGGCGCGTTGCGTCGCGTGGTCTTAAGGATTACAATTGAATGCAACAATCAACAAAAACAACAACAACATGTAACATTCTGTGTGTTATGCCAAGCTGCATCAATATTTAATATCTATTTAACATTTTGAATCAGCGTTTCAGCAGAAGGCAATGACATTACGAAATAAATAATTAATTTTTCATTTATTGTATTTGTGATATAAAACGAAACGGGGCCATCATCATCATTCGACAACAACAACAGCAACAACAATAACAACACTCGCGCACACCACTGAGCAAAATACACAAAGGATGGACAAGTTTAGTCTCGGCTTCTGCCTTTTTGCGGTTGACTCTGTCGCTGCTGTGTCCTCTGTGCGTTATAGTTGTATGTAGTATGTAGCAGGTAGTTGAGTTTGCCGCGTATCCTTAAGCACGGTGTAGCGCCACGTTCCGACACGAATACGAAACTGAGCAGCGCCATTGGCAAAAACTGGCACGAGCACCAAAATATCCCCACACAATCAAATCGGCTCGCAACTCTGGCAGGGATATTATTTTTTAGCTCGTTGCGTCTCGTTTTCGTTATTGGTCTTCGTCTCTGCTCGTTTTCACTCAATTTGCCGAATGAAAGTAAAACTTGCTGTGTGTGTAGCGTGGATGGCAAGCGGAGGCATTGTGGCTTGTGGCTCGGCATTTTGAGTTTGTTTTGGTTTAAATTGCATTGACTTGATGATGCTTGAGGCCAACGAGAAGTGGGCCTATCCCAAGCACTTTTATTTTAGCTTTGCCTCCGCTCTTCCTGCTCTTGCAGCCCGCTGTTTGCTGTTTGTGTTTTTTGAGTTTTGCCGAGGATTCTTACAGCACTTGAGTCAATGCAAATGCATATACAAATACAAATAACTAGTTCAAGTGCCACGGATATTTGTATTTTGCAAAGCTTGACTAGAGCCATAGAATAAGTACACTACTTCTACTACAATTACACAAATCAAGTGCTTGTAGGCTCAAAGTAAACTTATACATGTGCTTAAAAATATGTCTACCCACTTAATGTGTACATTTCAGCTCAATTCTGCTTTTTGACTGCTCATGATTAATCTTATTTAATTTTCGCTAACTTTTTGCAGCTGTTTTCCTTACCTCATTGCTTTAAGCGTAGTCAGCACGTGAAGCTAGCTTAAGCGTAAATTTCCCAAGAGTGCTTAGTCTCGCTCTCTATCTCTTTATTTGTGACACATGCGCATTGAGCGCCTTCCAGTCTGTTGGGTAATATAAGAGTGCTTTGGTACTTTTGCTCTTTATTCAGCTGAGTAAAAGATATTACAAATTCGAACAGCAATTCATGTTTATTTTTTTTTTATTTGAGCATCTCGGCTTGTCGAGATTTTGTGTTTTGAATCTATGGTTATTCCATGGTCAAACCTTTTTTTTCCTACATCTTCATGATCTTCCAAATCTGAGGGCATTATTATTGAGTAGAATTAAATTTTATAGCAATTAAGCTTACCCTGTCGTGGGTATTTGGCAATGGTTCACGCACAACCGGCTGATTTGTTGCGGGCTTGACAGGTTTGTTTGATTTGCTTGATTTACCCGGAGGCGTCGGCTTTGGGTTTGAGGTGCTTGCAGCTTTATTTTCCGGCATTTTGCTATTAATTTGATGTATACTTTACTTACTATTAAAACTCTCACAAAGGCGTGAAGTCAAAAATAAAATTTTTGGCCAAATTTGTTGCATACATTTTTGTTGCTTGCTGGAATTTAATGTAAGGCCTACTTTTTCGACTTTGGGACTAGACATAATTGTAACATTATCATGTGTATATCAAACAAAAAAGTCTAAAGCTCGAGGCCAAGTAAGTTAGGTTAGTCACTGAGTCAGCCAGCCATTCGTCAGACGCATGTCAGTTGCTATAACAACACAAACACACACACACACACACAGATAGACACACACACACATATATATGGTTTATACACATACGTACGTACTCATATATAACAATACATCATAAATGTCAGCGTGCTGAAATGGCGCATAAAGCCATATAAATGAGTCTACTTTAAGGCCGCACTATATTTATGTACTTTCCGCTGGCCATAAGCGCGAAAATTGTCGCACTTGCGTGAAATATGTCTATGGCCATATAGAATTGGCCCATTCTCTTTTTTTTTCATCTTTCCCCCAAATGGTTTTTTTGTTTTTCTTGAGTTTAAAACTTTTTATTTCATTTTTATAAATTAATTTGCATAAATTATGGCATATATGACGGACGAACGATATGCTGGCATTGGCTATAAGCCAGGCGAAGCGTTTGCTATTTATCAGGGCGTTCAAAATGGCTCAAGCAAACATACAAAAAGCTCACTGGCAATCATTCATTCAGTCATTCATTTGCTGCCACTCCACTTCTAATTTGCATTTTTGCACCGCCAAACAATAAGACCAAGTCCCACAGACAGAGACAACAACTGTCACTACGACTGAACGACTAGTATGAAAGACAACAACAAGAATGTTGATTGTCTGCTAAAGAGCATCCAATTCGTAATGGAGTGAAGGCAAATAAACATAAAAAAAAAGCAACAATAACAACCAACAAAAAAATCCCTATCGAATTGCGGGCGAATGCCTCACAAAAGGCGAAAAAATTCAATTCGTTGAATAGAAAACGCACGCGTACGCACAAAAATCGCTTGCTTTCTTTGTCGCTATTCCTCTATCTTTTCTCTAGCGTCAAATCACTTTATTTCAATTGTTTTCAATTTTCACTACAACCCAACACACACAGCAACAACAGCAGCACATTTTTTACGCTTCTTGCGCTGGTTTTATGAGCACTTTCTTTAGTTCTTCTATACCAATCAAACATAAGCGTAGTCCAACTCCAGACATGGAAGCCTTAGAAACGAAGAACTCTCATGCCAGTTCAAAATATTCAAAAAAGACGCATTTTGTTGATAGTCATAGCTTACTTGTAAGTTTATCAATCATTACGTTCAACACCCGCCTTGCGTGTATAAAGTTTCAACCCACCCCCCACATTCCATTTCCTTACCGCGCCCATGCACTTTCAATAGTTCTAACTTTTGTGTTTATGTCACGTGTCTTTGTTCATTTTGTTGGCGTACCCAATAAGCGAGGCGAAGCTGCCACAAAAACCATCGAATAATTAAGTCATAAAAGGTCTGGGGCAAACCCCACTCTATGGTTGATTTTTTGTTGTGCTCTCATTTTTAGTTTTTGTTGTTGTTGGCTGCCACACAGCTTTGACAATTAACCAAACTATAAAATGTTTTTAGTTTGAACACCTGAAAATGTGGCGGTAGCCGCAGTTGTCGCCACTTATAGAAAAAGCTTACCCAAAGGACACCCACATTCACACACACACATACATAGGCACACGCACATTTAAGCCAATTAGCATTTATGTGCGACGTTGGCAGCAGCAGCAGCAAAAGCGCGTTACATTTTCATCAAACGCACGACACTTTGTTTTAATTTGAGCAACCGCACGCACACACACATTCACACACGCTTGAACTAAAATACATACACACAGACACACACGCGTATATATGCATACATACATACAGTGACAGTTCTGGTTTGGTTTCGTCACGGACTCGAGTCTAGCGTTGCTTGTGTGGGTTGCTGGGTTGGGTATTTGGTTGGAGCACAGGCATTTACAGATTTTTGTTTGTTTGCCCGACTCCCTTCTATGACGCTCCCTCTTAAGGTTAGCGCTCCCAGGGGCCCTTGAACGGGATATTACATTGTTTTGGGCAATTCACTTTTACTGTGATTAATTTAAATGTGTACGCTACCCCCATTCCATAACCTACTCACCCGTTAACCCGCAGGATTTTTGCTGCCCGCACGCAGCGATCCGCAGCCGTGACGACTTTTATTTTTGTACTTTTACCCACGTTTTTTGAAGGCTGTCACTGTGTGTGTGTATCACGTGTGTGGCTTTCATAAATATCCTTCAAACCCACAGACGCCATTTTAAATCGAATTGCGTATGACACTGATGAATATAATTAGCACTCAAAAGACAACGCCCACATTTCTCGTGCAAATGAGCGGTGTGTACATATATGTGTGACCCAGACTGAGCTGCATACGTTGTGCCTCAATTGATGTAATGGAATTGATTTAATCATAATGTTATTGCATAATATATCAAGTTATTATATATCAAGTTATTAATTATCAGAGCAGCTTTTCTTGTTTGTTTTTATTCAAGGAAAAATCCATAAGTTGCATAAAAGATTCAGTAAATTTGTAAAGGTTCTAAGCATAATCTTTTAAATTTCTATACGTAACAAGCGGTTCGGCAAAACATAAGCAACAAGACAAGTCTCTTTGATGTTGAAACTTGAGCCTTTACGCTTTAAGCGCTCAGATTTTTGCTTCCCTTCAAACATAGCATTCCGCTTTAAAAACCCATACACCCAAAGCTGGCAAGAAAGAGACACAGCGCCCTTAGAGAACCACTCTTTTTAGCTTGAAATGGTAATTAATGAAATGCATCTGGGTATTCCGACGCGTTCATTTCTCACCTGATGTGTAAATCAATCCAATTTCGGTTACAGCTTACACATATCCCTCAACCTACTTAAACCAGCAGCTAGATAACGATACATTCCCTTGTGTGTGGGTGTGTGTGTGTATGTTCAAGTGTGCGTGTGACAATACGCAACATATATGTTTGTATGTTTGTATACATGATCATGCATCATAATCCAACACCCAAGCACACGAAAACTTCGCAAACACACACACACACGAATAGGGATACACTTACATACATACAGATTCACATCAGTTGCTTTGTAATTAATTACTTCACACATTGACGCCGGCCCAAACACACACACACACACGTAAATGTAAACTTTACTCACTGTTGCCATCGTACTTGTTGTTGCTGCCACACGCTAACTAATATTGTTAGCAGCATTTTGGACGGTTAGCTGCATGTTGGGTTAGTTCTTCTCTCTGCTGCTGCTTTTGCTGCTGCTGCTGCTGATGCTGCCTCATATCGTATCGTAAATTATGTGCCATTTATGCGGCATTGGATAGAAATGGAAATTTGTCCCATTTGTTGCTGCGTCGAGACACTTGAGTATTCAGTATTCATATGGGCCACACCCTCCATCATGCCCCCGTTTCTCCTACAAGCCTTAACACCAAACGCCAAGCATGTTGCTTGGCATTGATTTATGTGACCGAGTACACTTTGCCCAAATATTAAATGAAACGTTAAGCCCAGAAGGCACGCTACTAGATGAGCTTTAATTTAAATTATAATTATAGTAATTGTTCGGAAATATGCAAAATTATAGCCAGAAACAGAGGTAGAGGCAAAGAGATACTAGATACCAAACATAAATGAAATAGAGCACCTTATACTGAGGTGGGTGAGTGGTTTCGGACTACTTGTACGGTGCGTTGAACTCGAACCCCTTTTCGTTAGACTTTGGCAACCCTTAGCCTAGTCAAATAATAACGCCTACAATTAGATGAACAAAACTTTGACTGCTACTTCTTCCACTACCACTACTACTACTATAGCTGCAATTACGCTGTTGGCAAATTAAGTTAGCGCCTAGCGTGGTGTTGATGTTGGTGCAATTTGCCCACCCACCTACAAGGATTAGCTGCAGAAAATGAGTGCAAGAAAATTATATAAAAAATGTTTTCTTACAACTGCAAGACGAGCCGCTTGTTTGCTTGTTTGTTTGCCCCGCTTGCATCTTACCTGCTATTTTTAATGAGGCCTTCTGCTGCTTGCTTACTACACACAAAAAAAGCTACGAAAGCTATCTTTGTGTATAGCTGAAGTTGACATACGCTTGCCAAACCCAGTAAAGAAATTGTTAGTTCGACGTTAACAAGTTATAACTTTGAATAACATTCACAGTAAAGTTAAAATGCCCTTGGTAAGTGTATTATATGTATAGTAGAGTGCTTGATTAGGAGCCAGGCAGACAGGCAGCAAGTAGTTGAGAGTTTAGAAAACACATTTAAAACTTACTATTAGCTGCAGCCAGTGTTTAATTATGACTCTAGTTAAATTTTACTTTCAAATGCAGCTCATGGTTTACTCTACTCTATACACCAGAGGTCTCTCATCTTATAACGCACATGACCAAGAGCTCTCGACATTGGGTTCGGGCATATTTGTAATTAAACTTTCATGCGGTTTTCCAGTACAGTTGAAAAAGTTGCACATTTGATTATGCTGCTAACCAATAAGCGCAATCATGTGCAGCAACAACGGCAACGGCAACAGCATCAGCAACGAAAATAACAACTGCAATTAACTGGCGCATAATTTCATATGCTCTGAGCGCTGGCTGAGTGTTGGCTGACCAGCAAACAAATTGTTGGCTTAAACTCAAAAGCGGCAACAATTTATGTGCAAAAAAAGTGAAGCTAACAGCAAAAACAAAAATAAAAAAAACAAGCGGCGTATAAAAAACATGTAAAAACAAAAAAAACGGGCCACAACAAGAGAGAGTAAAACATTTCGCACACAACTACAACGCATATGAGCATGGAAATTTTTGGCAGTCAACAACGTGTACTTTACCGCTTGCCCCGGTGGCAGACAACACCATCGCCATTTACTGTGGCTACTGCTGTATTGCTGCAAAAACGGCCAGCAATTGGTCGGATCGCTTTTGGTGTTGTACAAGTACTTTGTTTTGCAGGCAGTTAAGAATTGTTGGCAACCTTTTTACGCACCCGTTCAGCACGCATATTTCCGAAACAAATTGCAAACTAATATTTGCAGCAAACAAGTTGCATTACGAATGCGCCAATAGATGCCATTTCAAGTGCATTTTGTGCAATGGGTGGGCAATGTTTTGTCGAGATCTCCAGAGATAAAAACATTGCCAAATGAGTTGTTTGGTTGAGTTTGGCTTGGGTCTGCTGTTGACTTTGTTTTTAACATACTTACCATAACACTTGTGAGTTTTTGCCAACTCCACTTATTAAATGAACAAAATGTATTGCCTACATTTGGGAGCTCATGTATACACTGTCGCATTGAGATATGTTAAGGAAAAGTATTTAACAGTTGACTGCAGTTAAGCAGTCTCGGTCTGTGAGGCAGCTTTTTTTAATGCAAGCATTTATTTTGTGTGCGTTTCATTCGCCATGCTCTGCTCTGTTGCGCCCCAGCTGTCTTCAAACGTTGCCACTAAAAATATTTTCACACAAAAATTGCCCAGACTACAAGTGGCAAGCAACAGCAGCACCAAGTAGCAACAAAAAATAAAATAAAAAAAAGTACGAGAAAATATCATGTAATTTTACATTCAAGTGAGCGGAAAATATAAATAAGCAGCAGGTGCTCATTTCCTGTTCCGTAGCAAACATGCTACAGTACACACACACACATACTATATACACTTATACATCTGCAAGCACACACTTACGCAGCTGGCCAGGCATATCCTGGCATTTGTAGCAAAGACAGACGAACCAGTCTACTCGACAGAGAGAGTAAAATATATTCACCCAAAAGCATCCAGCAAAATGCATCCATTTGAACTATGGCCAACACATAGAAGCAACAACAGCTGCTGCTTTCGTGTGTGTGTGTGTGTGTGTGTGAGTGTATTGCGAAAAGTTCATTTATATAACTGTCGCTGACTGTTCGCTGTCGTGACGTAGGACGTGAAACGACATGCACACGCCCACCTTATAATGAGCTTGGGCGTTCTGCAGCAAAAAAAAAAACCCAAACAACTCCACAACGAACAAAGGCAATTACTTGCCCTTGGCGCTAATAACTTTTGCAGGTGTCAAATGTGTGTACATGCATATTACATAGTACATGGCGAAAAACTGTGTGTGTATGTGTTTGTGTACACACTACAGCTCTATAATTAACAAATGATTAATTATGCATGACTTTGGGCTCGCGCTCCACCTCGTTATCAGCTTGGCACACGTGCTCTAGCCTCCCCCATCCCTTCGCCTGTCGCCAACTCCACAGCTTGTCTGAGTTCAGCGTGTGCCTCCTGCTTCCTGGGTTTATTTTGGCCTTTGTAGCTGACCGCCATCCCCAAAAAAAAATGCTTGTTGCCCATTATTGCCTTTGATTCATTAACATTTGCTCCTGTGATAACAAGCGACCAGAGAGTTGAAGTGGCTCCTAGACAAGAACTTATTCGTCCTGTGGCCACCCAAAATGGACACATCTGCATTGTGAGTTGTCCTTGTGTGTGTGTGTGTGTGAGTGTTGTTTAGCATTTAACTGTCAGCTTATTTACATAGAACATGAGAGTCGACAACATTGTTTGCATACAATTACAGAGCAACAGAGTCCTTAGCATATAGACCCAAACAGGCAAAACAGCAACAAAAAATATAAAAGAACATCCGTCTGGCCATTAAAAATATATATAGTCATTGAAAAGAAAAATACAACTTTAATTCAATGCATAAATAATAAGTACATTCAATAGCTAAAGCCAAATGGATATATTTGTATGTATTTATTTGAATGATGAAAGAAAACTTGGCAATAAAAATAACTAAATAATGTATAAGAAACGTTTAACTTTGTGTAATTAAAAAGAACAAAATCTCATTCCTAAATTTGATTGGATTTCAGATAAGTTTTTCGTTTAATCCGAAGTGGTTTCATATATTCCAACTATTGCTGTTCCATATAAAGGTTAACCACTTATATGTTTTAACTATCAGTTGAGCTGCACTCGAAAGTCTAAGGTTGGTTTTAGGTTATGTTAACGCTTGAGGGCATAAAGCTTGATGAGTAATTCATGTGGTACGTGTATGTTAGTGAAGAGATTCTTGCATGTTGCAACGAGTTTGTTGAAGTTCTGCTAATGTTGCCAAGCAGCAATAACAATACATGTATGTTGTCTACAACAAAAGCAATAACAATAACACCAACAACAACAACTAAAAAAACAACGAGAACAACAAAAACAAGCAGCTTAACAATGCAACGCCGTGTGGCAACGTGCAACTCTAGCAACAAAGGCATGCAAGTATTAAACTATGCAGGTTAATTTGACTAGAAACGCCGTTTGCTGTTGCTGTCGCTGCTACTTCTTCTTCATTCACTGCTTGTCATGTTGTAGTTGGTGCTATTGTTGTTGTTAGATGAAAGCGCCCGCGGGTGACTTGGACACAAAGTTGGCCCAGGCATGTCGCCTGCCCCCTGTTATTATATGACGCTGCATTTAGAATGTGAACAAAAGACAATGGACAAGACACAAGCGGCATAGTTGTAATCTATGCATACATATATACATATATACCTTGCACATATTTGCCACATACATGCAACATGTTGTTGTTGCTAATGTGCGCTGTGTGAAGTTGTTTTTCACTTCTTTAAAGTGCAACGTTGCGTATGCGCAATTATTAAATGCTGCATAAGGCCGCTTCGGCTCGATTCGGTTCGCATTGCCATTGAAATTGCTGCCATTGAATTGTACTAAATTGTAAATTGTGAATGCAATTTTCAATGTAATTGCTCACAGCCATTTGATACGATTTTGTCATCGTATTGATTCCATCAACATTTTGCTTACAGTATATACCGAGAAAAAAGTGCAGCATAAATAAAGCAAAAATTAAAAAGAGGGGAACCGTGCAATAAAAAATAATTGACTGCATGAAGGGTTAATGCTCTGTGAAGAGAAATTAAATTTTAACAAGTAAATATTGATTATTTTAATCGTTCTCATATTATACATCGCTTCTTACACCGCTTATCCATCAGCTGTAACTATTTTCACTTTAAGCCTTTAATTTCTAATTCAACGCACAGGTCAATCATCTATTGACCAACAACAACGATTAAGTATTCTGGCTATTTTGTGTTACTCACATTTCACTGGTCGTAACTCTTTGCAATCCCCAATTTTACATATTTTTAAATATTTCTCACCAGCCCAAATCCGATAAAAGCCTTGTCAAGCCGCCGTCAAGCGGCCAACACACATACACACATAGAAAAAATACATACAAAGAGAGAGAGGGTCACAATATAATAAAGAAAGAAGAAAAACTCACACACACACACCCACTCACACAAAACGTGTACACCATGCGGCACAACATCCGTAACTGCAGAAGGGAAGGCGGCAACAACAGCAAGGGTTGATTGCTGCCCCTTGTCCATCCCATGCTTTATCCAAAAATAAAAAAAAAACATAAAAACCTTACACCCTATGGGGCAAACCTTTGACGCTTCATCGTTGTCGGAATTCAGTTACTGTTGCTGCAAACGTACTTGTTGTTGCTTTTGTTGCTACTGTTGCACACTAATTTCATTTTTTATACAAATCGAGAAGAGTTCTCGTATTTCGTTATCGACTTTTGTTTGTTAACGCTTAGCTTGGCGATTTTCGAGTTCTTTTTTTATTCTTTGTTGTTGGGATTTTGTTGATTTGGTTTTTGTTTGTTTTTCTATCTTCTTTTTCAGACGTATGCAGTGGAAAACAATTTTGATGGCTGTGCAACGCGCTTGCGATATTTGCATTCAATGACAATTTATGCAAATCGCATTGTCAGCTAGCCATTGCATATTGAATTAGCGGCTGCCGTTAGGTGTAAAGATGGCATGCCACACCGAGGACAAGACAAAATTGTGGCCAATTGGTGGACGATTTGTTAATTATGCAAGTATTGCAAGGGTAACCCACATTTTGAAGGCAAAAACCAATGCGACCAAAGGCAAACTTAATTCCATTTGTATTACTTTTGGCCCGGAACACAGTCGAAATATGAGTGGGTTTGGCCAAAATGGCCAACTGGTCAGCCGGTCGGCCGGTCAGCCAGAAGGCCGAGGCAAGTGAGTGCGCTGGACGTGGCCGACAAAACGAACAATAGACCGTAAAATAAGTGCAAAAGCAGGCAGTATAAAAATAAAATGAAAAACTTTTAGAGAGTGAAAGCGGGAGAGAAAGAGAAGAGAGGGAGAGAGCAAACGCAAAAAATTCAGCGAAATGAAAAATGAACAAAGTGCCCTAATGGCATGGCATGCTCAACGTAAACAGGATGAGAGGGGTATGGGGGTAACACAGCATGTTCCTATTTAAAAGAAGAAACCAGAAGCAAAGGCAGAGGTAGAGGTGGAAGAGAAAACGACGAAAAGTAAAAAAAAAGTCAGCTTCAATTGAACAGTTAAACTTCCATTAATTGTGCGCCAGCAGCAGTGCTCAGAGTGTAACAAGAACAGCAGGACGAGAGGTGAAGATGGAGAATCATGGTCTGGAGGGGTACTTTAGGTCTGTGCCAACTGTGTCAGTCTCAAATTTCAAATGCATGAGATGTCTGCGTAAACAGGTCAGCCACCAAAATGCTGCCAAGTTATTTGAGACTGTCCAATTGTAAATGTGAGAAGTGTGCAAAGAGAGGTAAGAGGGGTTGGTGTTCGAGGCAGAGGGTACTTCGACGGACGGCATTCAATTACACGATTGTGTCATTATTGTGCAACAATAAGTAGAGGAGCGGGGGAGGGGTACACAATGAAATTAACCAACATTTGGGCAGCTAATTGGTTGCCTAAATGACCCAAGCTGCTCGTGTGGAAATCCAATGAACCATCCACCTTCCTCCCTATCCGCCTCCCCTTCCACAATCACCGCTGATAGCTTCAATGAAGCGCACCACGTAAAGTGTCGCCAGTCACACTTCATTGAAGACTGTCAAAAAGTTTTCCATTTAACAAATTAGCAAAACAAAAAAAAAATAAGCTGAAAGAAAAGGAAAACTGCAGAAAACAGGCACAATGAAAAGGAATCCACCAAGAAGTGGAGCAATGATACCAAAATTATTCTTAAGTTGAAAATAATGATGATAGGCCGGATGTGAATCGCCAGCTGCTGATAATGAAATACTCTCTCAGCCAACAAAAGGCTCGCCTCACTAATCCGCTAACAATTATAAAGAAAACAACCAATGCCTATTTATTTAAGCGTTGATGTTAGCCGCTTTAAGGCTTTAAGCTTTAGAAAAATGTTCAAAAAAAGGAGAGAAAAATAAAAACCAATACGCAAAGAAATATGCCAGCACATAACAAAAAAAAAAAACAAATGTAAGAGAGCGAAGTGCGAACGGGCAAACATAAATCATTTTGCAGGAAAATGAAAAGCTTTGCGCAACAAGTCGACGAAACAATAAAAATCTGCGTTAGAGAGGGCAGAGAACAGGCAACAACATGGCTAAAAGCTAGCCAACAGACGTAGAAACTGGGGGACTGTGGTGGCTGCAAGGTTGCAAGGTGCCATCTAGCGTTTGACCGAGCGAAAAGAAATATATGTTAAATTAATATATATTAGAATTAATGGCTTTGGCTGCGGTACAGAAATCACGAGCCAAACACCAAAGCGGCAGGTTTGAATGAAAGATTGCGACTTAATACGACTGAAAAATACTTTAAGGGTGTGAGTGTCATTTAAAAATAGCATAAATTCATCCTTTTCAGAAAGAGAAACATAATCAGAAAGTTAAAAAACGCGAAGAATTAACACAAATAAATTCGCTTGGGTGTGTTTACTCTGCATTTTGCGAAAGCGCTGGTATACAATTATTCAACATAATTGATTTGATTTGATTGATTTAACGCTCAACGATGGATAACATTTATTATCAGCATTTGATATGCATGTCAATTAAATGCAATATTCCAATTAAGCATTTAACAATTATTAATAACGTTTCTGGTATTAATTCCATAGTCGCTGTAAATTTAAATCACACACAAAAAAAAAAACATACTTACAAAGTCGGTTAAATGCATTATATACATAGTGCTGTTTTTTGCTTTTATTGTTGTATTTGCTGTTGCCCACTGAACCTGCAATCCTGGCAGTCCTGGCAATCCTGGCAATTTGTGGTTCGTGCTTTTGTAATGTGAGACCCAACATGATTTATGTGCACGCCTGTAGCACTTAAACACTTTTTACTTTTTTATATAGATTTTTTTTCGGTGGCATTACAATGTTATATGTAAGAACATATATATGCATGATATATGTATATATTTCGCATTGACACTTTTTACAGTGCGACAAAGTAATGATATTCTTAAATGCAGTTAGATTAAAGGACCTGTAAGAAAAATATGCTGGCAATTTCACGCAAAATTAAATACTCAAGTGTAGGGTAAGGAGAATTATCAACGTTTATTTTTATGCTGTGACTTACTACGCTAGCTATTTTTATTAGCTTGTAAAAGTGTACGATGGTTTAATATAAAAATAAGTAAATTAATAACACCAACGCCAAAGAATATATATAACAATAAGATTCCTGAAAGCATTCCATTTTCTTAGTTCTGTTTTGTAAAGCAGCAGAAGGGAGATAAAATTCAGTTTAACGTTTATGGTAAAAAGTAGTGCTATAAAGATTGAGAATATATAAAACTGATTAGCTACTCGTTTTTAACTGTTTAACTTACGCTGGGATCGGCTTTCTTCCAGCATTGATGGAACCACCAGGCCTTGTGGCACAGTGTATCACCCTCCGGATGTGTGCAATGCTTTGAGGCAGCTATCAGATGATCCCTTATTGAGTGCGGCACCGAACTGAATAGCAACTCCAGATGCACATCACCATTATCATCCACAACCTCAAACTCATGGAACAGACAATTCATATAGCACTTCAACTTCTCATCCTCGTGTATCTCGCCATCACTGAACTCCTTGATCGCAGCTGTGCAAATTGTTTATAATCGTTGCAATTATAAGTGGTTTTTTAAAATTGCTTCTGCACATTTAGCTCACCATCGCTGACGCCGGTTTTCTCAACGCAGATGTCGTGGAAGTGTTTTGCCATTTTAAGTACGTTTATCGGTGGATACTGCAATTAAAGACAATACACAAAAAAAAGAGAACAAAATGCATTGCTTAAGTAGGCGTGTCCTTGCTCAGCAGCACTTTATTAACTCACATTCTCTTCACGCTGCGCCAACGCTGGCAACATCAGCGACAAGACGATTAACAGGCAGGCTGCGACAGGACGACGTCGGCGATTTCGACCAAAGTCACTCAAAGCCATTTCCATGTAGCTGTAGCGTCTGTGAAACAACAAAAATCATTTGCTACTCTCTACAGTGCTGAGAACGGCCTTGTTTGCCAGTTGTTGTGAAAGGCGAAACAAAAGCGACGATGCATAACAGCAAAACATCGAAAGGACAAAAACAACTCCTGACTGTGCTTCGTATGAACGATATTTGAATGCTCTTCTTTTATTTACCTTAAATAGCCAAAAGACTTTGACGAACCGATCTCTACAAAAATGAATTTAGTATGATAATGAATCCAATATTCTGAAGTTTAGCTGAATTGATTGCCACAAAATGACTTTCTTCAGCTAGAGTATCGAGTACGAAAACAACAGGATGCAGAATGGAAATGGTTGGAGGACTGCCACTGACGACGACGTGCCACGCGTGACAGCTGGACAATGACAATGTATGTGTGTGTGTGTATATGCAACACATACATTCACACATATACGCGAGGGTTTTTTTGTTTTTGGTTGTTTTGTTCTAAGTGCGTTTTTTTTGTTTGTAATTTTTATTTCAGGAAGCCACGCGATGGAGGGGAAAAGCGGAAGGGATGCGAGTTGAGGACAAGTGAAACCAACAAAAAATCATTTGTTTCTTGCTAGCTCAGCGCACGCTAAATTAATTCTAACCGCCACAGCTGAACAAAAAGCTCGCCAAACGGAAACGGAAATGTGGCCGAGACGTCAGGCAGGGCTTCAGCAGCGCAGTTGTCAACGTTCTTGCGTTTCTTCACAATACACAATCGTTGTGTTAATTTTGACAAGCAGATGCCCACGTGCGATGCCCCTGGCACCGCGCCCAAGCCATATAAATATTGTATATAGAGGCAAGTCTGAAATTTGCCATTCGCCATTTGCTCGCACATACACAAAAAAACAATAGAAAGACGTCAACTTGTGCACAACTGTCACTTTTGTTTCATCAAATGTCAACGCAACAACCGAAACAAAGCCACAAAACGGCACACACACAAACACGAAGCGAAAAACATTCATAAAGAACGAATAAAATTACAATAACAGCAACAGTTATGCCGGAATGTATGTATATATGTGCATCACAGTTGGACATGGCAGCAACGATAGATGGTTTTTTAATTGCCATTTCAATTTTCGTTATGCGAATTGCCGTCAACGCGTTTCTTTTTTTTTGCCGTTTGCCTGTTGTTGTTTTGTATTTTGGGTTTCATTGTTTACCTTCGATGGTTCCCTTTTATAGCTAACAAAAAATGTTTCGCGGCACACGCGTACACTGAAATTGTTTGAGAACCGCAGTCAGAATTGAAATTGCTTTATTGCCATTTTTAGCGGCCTGTTTTATATCGATTTGTGTCGAAACATTGTTGCCATCTACAAACTTAAAACGTATAAAGTCATTGAGGCTCAATTTCTATAATTTAGTTATGTCTATGACCATATTTATCTAAGTTGCCTGTCAACAGCAGCGCCATTAAGTATGTGCATGCAACATACCACATGTGCCACGCCCATTTGCGTGTCTTGAATTGCTAGCTTCAAATTTAAAATTTGTCGCCCTCCTCTTAGTCTAAAGCAAGCGACATTATTGTTTTTATGGGCTAAGCAAATAGTGAAAAGGTTCTTGAAATTTTAATAACTTTGTTAGTTCTACTAACTGCATTGCCTGAGCTTGGCCAGCAAATCGAGTTGGGTTTTAGCAAAACGGATCCATTAAAACTTAATGTACACTATATTCATACGATCCAATTTGGTTATTAGTTGATGGTTACTCTCTATTTGCTAAAGTTAGCTATTTTGATCAATTGATATCTATTAAAATTATATTGCCTTGATAATAACACAATACATGCAACTAATAGCAACTGTGATTAAGTAGCAGGAACTTGATTAACGTATTCAAATTCTGCTCAAGTGTAAATAATTATTAACTCTAATTCATATATTCATAACAACGACAAAATCCACGGAAATATTAAAGTGAACTTGCCACACAAATATCACCTATCATTCGCGCTATTTTTTATTAAAATTTTCTAACTTTGCCAGCAATATGAGCTGCAAACGCATGTTACATCTTGTATAAAGTGCTTTTTTATTCAAATTGATATTGCAATTTTGCAAAAATATATTAGATTTATTACCAACACAGCTACCTGAACTGCTTGTTTGATATTCATTTTGGAAATCTATCCCTTTTTGAAATGACAACCATGACTGCAATTGTATACAAATTGCCAGCTCTGACTGATGAAATAAGCAAAAAGAATGAATGCAACAAAGTGTTACAGATCCATATGCAATGACAAAGCTCCAAATGAAAAAGCGCAAGCATACAAATTGAACGGTGATTGTCAGTTGGCAATGCCCAATTTCGAATTGAAATTGTCCTGTCGATATAAATATTTTAATTGCAACATATGTTGTGTGCAGTTTAGAGAAAAAAAACTTTACGTGAATGATCTGGCTTATGTTTAACAAAACGAATATAATATATCTGGGATAGTTACAAATTTCAAGCACTTAGCTAAACCCTTTTCACTAGCTTCGTATTCTAAAAGCTTTTCTTTTTTTTTATGGCACTCGTGCTGGTTTTGCATTTAGTTATATAGAAATATGTTATGCAAATGGCACTTCAATTGATGTTATGCTAGAAGTGCATTGCCATCTTGACCCACTATAAACATAACAACGGGCAATAAAAAAAAATGGCAAATGCGTTTAAAAGAGAAAAACAGACAAACACAGAAAAACCTGCGGCTATAATTATTTATGCAAGCAGTAAATGGAGTCGGCAACCGCATATTAATTTTATAACGATGTCATTAATGCTTGTCGATGCATAAAATGATATAGATGAGCTCTTTAGATAGCGCTAATTAAATAATTAAATATGCTTTAGGCCAATGCAGTCAGCGGATTTATTGGCGCAATCTATCAGCAGCGACAATTATGACTGCATATATATCAAATTATTCGCATAAAATTCAATACGCATTTTCACATTATGTGCTGCTCTTTGTTTCCCAAGGCCAAAACCAGCAACAGCTGCTAAAAATAAAATAAAAACCCTGTGCGCTTTTGTATTTGCAGTTTTTTTTATCGAGGTTTTCTCATACTCCCCTTTTGGTTTTTTTGAATGCTCGTCAAAACTCTATTTGTTGAATATATATATACAAAATATGGGGTTTGGGAAATGCAGCTACAACAATATTTAAAGAATAAAACATAAATCATAATCCGTCATAAGAATTATCTCGGTTGTCGCGCATCTCTGTCTCTATCTGCTCAACGCTCAGATGAGAAAGTAATGCTGCAAGGAAAATTTATTAGATTTCGCTGCTGATGCTGCTAATCAGGTGCAAGGATACTTGCCTTGGGATCTGCCTGCTTCCAGCAACGATGCAGCCAAAATGCGCGCTCGCATTTCGTATCACCCTTGGGATAGAGACACCGTTTACCCATGTTAACCGCAATGTCGTGCAACGAGTCGGGCAGACGGTCCAGCAGCTTCTCCAGATGCACCTCCCCGTCCTCGTGCAGGACATCTGTCTCGTCAAACACACAGTACATGTAGCATTTAAGCTTCTCATCCTCGTGCACCTCACCATCGCTGAACTCCTTAATTGCCGCTGCAAACAACAAGACACAAGTTGCAAGTTGCAAGTTGCCAGTAGTGAGCACAGTGACAGATGGCAACAGCTTGTTTGCATTAACCCAGCACCAAAATGAAGTCGTATTGCCAGTGGTTAAGGCTGCTTATTTACCAACACAGTTACTTACCTTCTGTTACTCCTGTTTTGCTGACACAGCTATCGTGTACAGGTGCCAACTCCTTCAGCAGCTCTGGTGGAGGATACTGTTATATAGAAGATTTTGTTAACAATTTTCAAAAACAGTTTTGCACTGTTGAGCTTTGTAAAAATATTGTTTTGTTTCTTTTATAAATGAATGCATTTATTTTGCATATCGAAATAGAATCTTAGAATGTTGCTTTGCTTAGCTTACACTCCCTGCCTGTTCCCTCTTAGCTGCATCATTAACTTTACATCAGATTTGACTTATCTTTTCATTGGCCAGTGGCGACCTGGGATTGCTTACCGTTTCATCGCGACGCAGTTCAGCAGCCCGAGTGCCACGCCCCAACAGCACAGCAGTAGAGAGCAATAAAATGAAAAAAATGTTAATAGGGGCACGCAGTAACATGATGCCGCACAGCTGCGCTGGTCAAGCTGCAACGTGACAACGTCAAGTTAAGTCAGGATTCCAAAGTAGCGGTAAGCTGCGGATGCACGTGAGACTCAGGATATCAGGGATCAAGGATTTAATGGCACTGCACTGCACTGCACACTCTCTCTCTCTCTGCTTCTGTGTATGCGTGTGCGTAGGTATGTACGTGCCACAAGGGGTATTAGCAGACAAAATTGAATGACTTTAGTGTGGACCAAGTGGTCAAATGCAACTGCAACTTGCCCTGCGGCTACTGAATGCTTTATAGAGATTCAAGCAGTGTGATACGCGCTTGATCTGTGTAATTAGCTGGCATTAATTGTTGGCGAGGCCGGCAGGCTATAATTAAGCTAGTGCGAGAGAGTGTCGAGCCCCCAATTTGCCAATCAAAGAGCACTCAGCAAGGCGCGAAAATACATAGCTTAGGCGGCGAATAATCATACGCCATGTTTGCTGGTCAAGATGGCAGCGACGCATCGCCCCCAAATGGGGCTGCTGGCACAGGCAACAAGTTAATAACAATAGCAACAACAATAACAGAAACACGCAGAAAGCTGCTATTAAATATAATGGGAGACGACTGCCAGTCCTGAAACCGCACCCCATCATTTGGGCCCACACGAAACGCGTTAATTACGGTGGCATTGCAATTTTTGTGTGTGTGTGTGTTTGTGTGTAAGTGTGTGTGTGTGTGTTTGTTCGTTTTTTCATTGCTCTCACATTCATTAATTATTATGCAAGCTAAGCGCTTAGCAAAAGTTTTGGCCAACTCTCGTTCACTCTTTTTCTCTCGTTTTGTTCTCTTTCTCTCTGTCTGTCTTTTTCGCATGCTTTGACATGCAAGCGCAACGTGTCAAATTAATTTTTAATAGCCACCCACAACACACCGCCCACCGTCGCTTGAATGTTGCCAAATAATAGATTTAAACGAGCCGCACAGCAGCAGCTTCAACTACGACTCCACCATCTAAACCTTGGGGTATGCAGGCCATGCATTGTAATTAAAGTTTTTGGGGGCCACGTTTGGGTCATTCAGTTACAAGCTACCCTAAAATAAACGTTAATATACGCACAAAGGCATTGCTGCCAACTTGCCGTATTCAACTTGACATGTGGGTGTTGCTTGTTATCGTCCTTTCAGTCGTTGTAGGCGTTGTAGTCGCCGTCGTCTGTCTGTTTTCCATAATTGCACAATGTGTTGACGGCATTTAATACAGTCGAATACTATAGAAGAGATAACATATTTCTTCGGTAGAAAGTTATATTTAATGCAAAAACTCAACATACTTTTCAAAACTGCTCTCATAAAATATGTTTCGATTCAATTCTGGCTCCCCAGTTCGGTTTTCTGCAGGTTTCATACATAGTAGTGTCAACATTATTCAATCTTTTTTTAGTTCAGCTATTTTTCCCCATTAGAATACATATTTTACCTACAGTACCGTAAAGTTAATGCATGTCTATGTGTATGTGTGTGTATTGACATCTGACACTTGCAAATTAGATGCCGGCAGGCCAAATGTGTACGATGTACAATGTTGCATATGATGTTGCACATTGTGTGTTGCACAACTTATTGACACCTTATTTGCGCTCACGAAACGCACAACTCGTTTTGCGGTTTGCACATGCAATTTACATGTGTAATTTTTTGACGGTATAGGGGGGGGGGGGGGGGGTAAATGAATGCCAAAATGCCTGCCTGGGTGCCTCATGAAAAGTTGCAGCTGCTAACCGCAACAGCAGCGGCAGTTACATCATTGTCAGCGACAGGACACTAGCCAGACGAGCGAGGACAACTTCGTTAAACGAACTGCAGAATTTTGTCCAGTTTGTCAACGCACAGAGGAGCAGAGGGGGTGAGTAGAGGACTAGTGGGACGAGGAAAATTTGAATGGCGCGTTTGTTGCGGCCTTTTGTATGGACTCTTGTGGTTAGTGCTGCCGGACATAATCGATTTACTGTTGTTCAGCGCAACCTTCTTGCCACGCGTACGCATTTTTCATCAACATCATGCAACAAACGAACCCAAAGAGAGCCCAAAACGGAAAACAGAAAACGAAAAACTGAAAACTGAAAGCCAGGAACTCAAAACTTAAAACTGTGAGCTCTAAGCACCAAGTACTATACTTAGAAAGAAAAGGGTGACACAAACCATGGGCGGTAGCTTTCTAGGCGTAGGCGACTCCAATGAATTATAATTAATGATTGTGGCCTGGGCGGCGGCTTAGCATTGCAAAATTTATAGCATGGCCAGTGAAACCGAGTGCCTGAGCATAATAAATTTAAATTAGCACTAGGCAAATAAATACGCACAATAAATAACTGGACAAGGTCAACAATTTAGGGCCATTTGATATGCATTTAACATTTTATTGCTCCTTATGATGATTATTATGATTATTTATAACCAGGTCAGTTTGCTGTTCTTATGTACCACCATGGCGTATGAAGTATACCTTTTTGTTCACACATTTTACTCAAAGTGCCGCTCAAAGCAATGCAACTTGCATCATTAACATATTCACAGTCTATTAATTTTCTACCCATACGCACTTAAGTCTCAAGTCCCTAAGTCGCTGTTGATGCTGCTGTTGCTGCTTTGCCCGTTGAGCCTTTGGCAACATAATTAGAAACTTTTGCACTTAAATGCAAGTCGAGAGCATGCGGCCAGTCGAATGCATGCATTAAGCCAAAGTGCAAGCCAAGTGTGCGTTAGAAATGTGCCATAATAACAGCAACTATAAGTATATGAACTGGAACTGTGATCTTTCTCTTGCCCCTTTTTTCGCATTTAATATGCACACAATGTATTACTTGTATAAGTGCTAAGTGACGAGGATATTAAATAAAATAGATATGCTTTTTTTTGTTATAGTACTTAATTCGAAAGATTAAGCTAGCTTTTGCTAGACTTTTAAGGGTCGAAGTTTTTGCTTAGTAAATTTGCATCGATGCGTATACGTTATATATTTGATTAGATTTTAATAGCTGCTGTTTTGCAGAAATAATAAAATCTACAACTTATTCATATTTGTGGCTTAAATAACAAATTACCTTGCAACATATTTTTGCAATTTGTATAAATGCAGGAATAATAGCCTTGCATTTAAACACTTTAGTTTGACAGATTGCTTAACTTAATTGCTGTTCAATTCCCATTTAATCGATTTCTCAACCAGTTAACTGTTTTTCTCTCTGTCTTTGATTGCTTGTGATATGAACTAAAGATATGTCAATCATATCTGAAACAGATGATGACTTGTACCAATCAACAGAATCGCATCAATTTTCAATACTAAGTTGTGAGTTAAACGCTTTCAACTACATTGTTGCCTTTTCTGGCATTTAATATGTAAATGATTGGTGTGCTTTGAAACATTTATGGCTGTGTGCCAACTGTGTTTGATTGAGCGATTTGGCCCGAATTTGACCACTTGGTTGGCTGGCAGCGTGTGGGGAATGCGGAGAAGCTGCAATTTAAATATACACGCACTTAACTTTTATGCACGACCCATAAAATTGGTCATAAATGCATAAAATGGCATGTCATTAAAAATTAATTAAGGATAAAATATGCCCACACAACTTAACCAGAGTTTTGTGTGTGTGTGTGTGTGTGTGTGTGCATCTGGATGTGCAGCGAGCATTAAATAATATTTGCAATATACAAATAACATGCAACAATAAATTGCATAAAAAGTCATTCAACACTTTTAAAAAAAATTCTTTTTGTTGCTGTTGCTAAAAATGCAAAAGGCGCTTAAATATTAAAACCAACTGCGGTTGGGCAAACGTTTAACAACGACCAATAGGCAAAAGGGTTAAGATAGGCAAAAAGGCTGAGGCTCAAAAGCAGCAATGTCATTGATATGCATGAGCCCTGGGCGTTTGAACTTGACAGTGATTAAGATTTGACTGTCCTAACCAAAACAAAGGCATAACAAAATCAAAAAATATCATAAAACTGTTTAAAGTGGTCGACCGGCTATATCCCTATAATACGATTTATAGTGAAAGAAATTAATCTTTATCTTGTCTTTATTTAACATTTTGCTGTCAAAGTGTTGTAAGACAAACTTTATAAAAGAAATCTTAGCAACTATTAAGCCTTATTTACACAGATTTATATCAATCTTATGTATCGCATAGTACAGGGTGTAGCCAACAGCCACAACTAAAAAAGGCTGCTGGTATTCGCTTTACAAATGTAAATTAGACCGCCATTTTTTGTGCTGTGGCAGATATTTTAATTTAGTCTGTAAAAATGACACGGCCACAAAAAAAAAATAATATATATAAAATAAAAAGGCGCAACGAGCTGAGCTCAATTGAAGCTGCGATGTTTGCCCTTTGTTTTGTTAGTCGAGGTGTGGGTTGAATGGATATCCAAAGCATCTGGCCGTGGCCATCTTTAGCCTTTTTTGCATTTTCAGTGGTGGTGATTTTTAAGTCAAAAACGCTGGGCGACATCAAAAGGGTTTGCCCCACGTTTGGGTGGGTATGGAAATTTTTCTGGCTGTCGAATTTTTATACGAAAATGTCAAGCTGCTTGGCAAAGAACAAGAAAAAATAATATTAAAAAAAAACCAACAAGCACACCATCAACAAAAAAAATTGTAATAAAAACCCAAATAAAAGGCAAATGACGGCAATTTAATGGTTTAGACGCGAAAACAATAGTGTTGTTCTTGTTGTTGGTTGTTGTTTGTGGCCAAGAGTGGAATGTGAAATGTGTAATGTGTTTTTGAAAGCCAAAGTTGGCTGTACAAGCAGCTTCTGCTTCAGCTTGTGCTACCTATGAAGTTTTTTATCTGCTCGTTGCAGCTGCTTCAGAAAGTTGTCGTTGCTTCTACTGCAGCGGGCAGTGCAAAAGTAAACTTTAATTATAGCTGGACAGCAGTGCTTTTAATGAATGCCCTTACCGTCTCCACTTCCCTCTTTGCCGACCTCAGTCGACCTGTAGTTGCTGCGTTTTTCTATTTGCTTGAATTTGCCTTATTAAAACTTTTCGTCAACTTGCGATTCTGACGTTCCTTTTTGGTCTTTAAGCTTCGTCTGTTGCCATAGCTCTGTTGCCTGCTCTTGGCCTTATATAGTATTTATATATATTTATTTGCATGACAACAGCAGCATGCCAAAAATTTAATTAGATTTAAATTCTTGAATGTCTAATGTGCTGCTTCAGTTCGTATTGTACTTATTAATTTTTTTTTTGTTGCTCCACTCTCTCTTATTTTTATTCAGTTTTTGTATAAGTTTTTTTTGTGTTTTGTTTTCATTTATTCATTTTTCATTTTGCTGCACGGAAATTTGTCTTTACAAGTTTTTTTTTTTACGTTGCCAGCCCAGAAATTGTTTAATTAAAAGTTTTTTGCCGCTCTTGTTGTGCTTTTTATGAACATGCTCTCAGTTTCGTTTCGTTGCGTCTCGTTTCAGTTTTTGATTTAATTTTTTTTCTTAATATTTTTTTTATAAGTTTTTTTATTTTTACTCGCTTGCAACACTTAAACATAACACGCTGCAACAGCGAAGCAGGCCAACTAAAAATGATTTAATTAATTTAACTCAACGCTCAACGCAGCGAGCCTATTATTAATATTATTAGTAAATACCTTTCCATTGAGCCGTCCAAGTATGGTTCTTTTGTGATTTTAATAAGCAGCCATTCAAGTTAAAAAGTGCTTAGATTTTAATTATGTACACAAATGCAACATCAAAGAACCAGAACGCTGGCCCCCTAACAACATGAAATTAATTAATAAATAACCAACTTGCCTAGAAGCTGCTAATATTTGCCTATCAATTTAAATGAACTTATCAGCTGAGTTGTCAGTTTTGCTTGACAATTTTATTCACTTGGCAAGCAATTTAAAATTTAATTACATTTCAAACGAAACCAGTTTGCATAACAAAAATGTTGTGTATGTGTTGAATAGAAACTCTTCTTTGTTTTCCATTCCTTCGCCCCACCTTAGGCCATGTTCTTTGACAAGGTATCAACTCAAGTGCTCAGCAGTTGAGTTGAGCTTTATTCAAAACAAGGCAATAATAAATATCAGTAGCAGATATTTGATTGTATTTGATCACTCAAAGAACTTACCTGGCAAATCGAACAAAAGGCCTACAAGACCAAATGTTTTGACCGTTGTTTTTTTTTATGGATGTGCAACATTCACAAAACGCAATGAAAACGTAAAAGCAATCAAAAAATGCCTTGCCCAATGCACTAAGCGAACAACAAAACAAACAAAAAATAGAGTAGACCCTGGCGCATATAGTGATAATGGTAAGGATTCAACGGCAGACACCCGCACTCACACACACACATGCACAAAAGTGGCAATAGTATTGGGACAATTGGGGGCAAAAACCAGTACCGAGCGAGCCTTGAAGCCACAGCACAAACTTTTCTAGTCATCTTCATCTCAGGTTGACACCCAGTTTAGTCCGAGGTTTTCGAATATGCCGCAAAACCTGTGTGAAAGCGAAACCAATACAGAAACCAATTGAAAGCATAGAAAGAGAGCGAAACGAGTTCACAAACAAATTAGCAAAAGGAGGAAGCCAAATAAGAAAACAACTAAGAAACAGGTATCAGCAAAGTATAGAACCTCAAATGCCCTGTGAATATTAATCATTATTACTTGTAAAACAACTTGATTAATATATATACATTTATTCATCGCTTTAAAATACCTATTAAAACTCAACTTGTCAATCTTATCAGATACATTGGATTTTTTTTATCATTTTATATGCCTTCATCACTTAACAACAATTCACTACTTTTTTTAATTTGGTTACCTTCGGTCAGAAGGGTATGACAAGCACAAATAAAGCTTTTTAGAGGGTCGTTCGACACAGAGAGATAAACAACATGGCCATGTGGAGGAGGCCAATAATAAAGAGATTGCGTGGCTGAGTTGGGTGGTTGGTTGCTGGAGATATCTAGAGTGAGTGAGAGAGAGTTTTTCTGGCAACTGTGCGAGTCTGCTTTCCAAATGTGCCAAAGTTAATTAAGATCGAAATCAATATTGGCCCTTTAGCTAAAAGCATCAAACAAACCAGCCAGCCAGCTAGCCAACCAACCAGCGCCAGGCCATGGCCAATGTGTCCGGCATTCAACGTTTTAACTGCGCCCAGGGGCGTCAGCAAAATCAGCAACAACAACATCAACTTGCAACGTGCCGCTGCCCAGCAACAACAAACGAAGAAAAACGAAAGTGTCAAAGTGTACAAAGCAAAGTTCTGACTGCTAACGAAATAATTTCAGATATTTTGTGTTGCTAATTCGAATGGTGAGAAAGTCCAAAGCAGACGAAGTGGATGTGGAACGCATGTGCGCATCTTTGATTTGGGTTTTTCTGAGCATCTAGGGTCCAACCAAATGGCCATCACAACTCAACTATGTAATTTAATTTGCCTAAGTTAAGTTCGCTGTCGGTGTCTCTCAGTTGCTTAAGTATTTGTTGGCCAAATCGAAAATCCTTTTGTGCTGCTAATTATATAACAAGTTCTCCGGCGATGTGCGGCATTTTCACGAATCTATGTAGCCCAATGCTTTTGTTTAAGGTTTAATGCTCTTTGATAAGCTTGTAGTAGGGTTAAGAATATTAAAGGTTGCATTAATCAGCTTTAAAGCTACAACAAGCATTTTCGTTAGTATATTTGTTGTTTTTGCTTGTAGTCTAGCCAAAGAATGATCATCTCGTTATCAGCTGGCTGCACTCAAAGCTCTTTATAAGCCCATAATCGTTGCATAATACCGTTACATGTGTTAAATCTGTTAGCTAAATGGGTTTTTCGACAAACATAAATTGGCGATTTGTTGTGGCGTCTGGCATTAACATAATCCAGGCGATAATTGAAAAACACGTTTGTGGCCATGTAAAATGTGAAAACAAAAACATTTTATGTTAATAACAATAACAATTTTTGGCTTTTCGTACTTACTACCACTTGTTTAATGAACAAACGCAACAGTGTTGGTATGCTTTTGGCCCGATAAGCGTAATATTGGCCAGCACTCTTTAACAATTTTGCCTGTCTTATACAGATAGCCACGCTATGCAGTGGCCTTTAAACCTTAGCTAGAATCATAAAGCATGGTAAGAGAAAAAAAATGTGGCAAGTTTTATCTTTTTTGATGCAACTGTAGTTTATTTGGGTCAAACCAAAACTAATGGCTAACCATAACTGTCGCACAAAGTTGCAGCAAAGTCTCAAGTTGTCAATGCAGTTGATATAATTAGAACAGGTGGTGCGGGAATGAGAAGAGCAACCAAATTGTGACTTGGCTAAGTCAGTGCCGGATGCTGCTGCTACGTTTTTAGCCGCCGAGCGCCTGAAATAAAGTTCAAAGTTTGTGTACGCGCCAAACACACCCAAACTCTCAACTCCCAAGCTGCAAACCCTTAACCCCCAGTCGTACAGTGCCAGCCAAACGTCAGCCTCAACCCAATTGGTTTTAAATGCATAAAATTTGATATTTTATGTGCAAGCGCGGGGAAATGCTGCTGTTGCTATTCCTGCTGTTGCCTTGCAGCAAGCAACACGAACAACAAAAGAAATAACGTCGCTTAATGCCCACTCACACAGCCATTGGCATTGGCTTGGTGTGAGCGCAATCTCTGCGCCATGTTCCACCATTTTTGTCATCAGGCAACACTACCCGACCACTTGCGCCCTCTTACACCCATATCCCGTGACAATTGCAACCGGAAACGCGCATAAACGTTGGCAACTAACTCGATTTTGTTGCTGCTGTTGCTGTTGCTTTTGCTGCTGCTGTAAAATATGGCAACAACATTATTGCTGCTGTTTGTTGTTTGCAGTTTGGGCACAGAGTGCGACGCAAAGCATGCTCTTCAATTTGTTAAAGGATACATTGACTAACCCATGGGGTTTGTGTAGACAATAAGACTGTTTAATATTCGTCTTGTTTTAAGTTATTTTTTTACATTACCTGCAAACAATCTTCAAAAGTCTTGCTATCTAATAAAATATGAACAGAGTACATATACCTTAATGAAAGTAGAGTGCTTTATTTAGTTTATAAAAATTTAACATCACTCTCGCACACACACATTCACTTATTGCCTGAGGCTTGTGTGTTGGGCCAGCCGAAGCAGTGTCGAGCACTTTTTGGCACTGACTGTTGCATGTGTCGCAAAACTCTCTGTCCGTGGGGCATTTAACACCATATTTCAAAACACTTCACACCCTATTCGCTGCGCAGCAAAAATAAAGAAAACACAGCTCAGGATGAGTTAAAAATGTGCGCAATATTCATGAGCAAGCTAATTGGCAAATAGCAGGCATAAAGCGTTCAAGCGTTCGACTCGAAAGCCATCAAATTACTGCAACTGTTCATTAAAATGGGTCGAAATGTGCATAATTCTCGAATTAATATTCAAAAGTTTGCCATGCCAAAATAATGAACTTGCCCCGGCAATCTGTTGCCAATAGTCAAAAACTCATAAATATCAAATGCAACAACAACGGCAACAACTGCTCAATGTATGGCCAAAGTGTTGAAAGCGTGGATAAAAACCAAGAAATTGTAAGTTGTTGTTGTTGTTGCTGCTGCTGCTGCTGCCGCTGAATTTGTGGCATGCATTGTTGTTGCGTGGCAGCGCGACTGCTTTATGAGTGCTCAGCTGTTGGTGGCTGGAGTGTGAACTGTGGAATTGGTGGCAGGAGGCATTCGCCTGCCAATAATAACAATAATCATAACGGCAACAGCTTTGCGCCAAAAAGTGCCAAAAACATTTCAATGATTTTCATGCGCCGCTTTCTTCTTCATCTGCTTCTTCGACTTGTTCAGTTGCGTTCTTTTTGAATTCGACGGCTGCTATTGCAATAATTTTCACATTTTCATTTGCCCCGCTGCCTTTTGAAAACACAACGCAGATGCTGTAGCCCACATCCGCCACCCCAATATTCTCAATATGGTTACACTTATACACACACTTTACGCCTCAAGGCCAACCCCAACCCCAATTCCAATCACAACAACAACTGAAAAGCGATTTTTCTTTTTATGCCGAGTTTTGTGAATTATGTGGCAGCAATTGTGTGTGTGTGTTGGTTTGGGGTTCGATTTTTGGCTCTTTGCATTGAATGCCTGGCCCTGGGGCGACCCAAAGGAAGAAACCGATAAGCAAAGCTGTGGGGTGAAGTGGATGGTTGAAGTGTTGCAATGTGACGCATAATTAAGTTGACCAAGGCGTCCCGATAATTGGTTTATTATGTAAGCTGCCTTAGGTAACACAGCGGCTTGGCCAATTGTTATAGCACCAACAACGCGGGCCTCAGGGCCCTAATGCAAAACATAATGAGTTGGATGGAAATTAACGCCTTCAGGGCAGCTTGCTACTAACTTATTATTTGTTTAAACAGAACTAAAACGTACCATACGAAAATACCTAATACTCAATTAGTTTCTAGTTCACATTTGATCTATGTTACCTGTTCAATGCACTTGCATGATTTTTTGTTTTTGCTGGCAATCCTTATCAATCATTAATTAGCTGATTGTCTGAGTCTGCTCTGAATAATATACAATCAAATTCTATCTTTCGTTTAAAAGGGCAAGGCACTTCTATATTTATTTTCAATTATAATGCATGCCACTTTGTAATGCTGCTTTATTGTTTGCCCTGCATATTGCCTGAGTATTTGTTTGGTTTATGCGGGGCTTGAGCACAGAGGGTGGATGAGTTTTTTTCTTTTCAAAGTATATTCTATTCTATTCGTGTATTGCGTCTTGCGTCTGGGTGTCCTGCATCCTTGGAAGCTGTATGTTTTATTACATGCCAAACATTTTTCATATTTTCCGCATTACTTGCATTTATGTATGAAGAACCAAACACACACACACAGGCATATACCAATACATACACAGTGTTATCTTTACGCTTCCGGCTGAAAGCATTTCTTACCACTCTCTCTTTCTCTGTTGCTCTCTCTCTCTCTCGCTCTCTCTCTGTCATACCTACTATATCGATGCTTTCTACTGGCATCATCAATGGGCAACGTGACCACCAAGTTGTCTTGGAAAATGGTCAAAAAATAAATGGATGATTGAATGAAAACCCCGCCAACTGGCAAAGGCAAAGAACTCAAACTCAAGCAAAAAGTGGCCAACAGCAAAAGGCCAAGTCATCCAAGTCTTTAAAGCCAATGTTGGTCGCGCCAATTTCCGGCTCTCGCCTGCTTCTTGCCACTTCACCGCGCTGTTGGCCAACAAGCTGTTCAACTGCAGCAGCAACATCAGCCACATGGCCAACAACGTCTTGCATTCATTGGGCCATAAGCTTCAAATTTGTGTGTCGACTCTTTCAACTAGCTAAAATTGTCTGCTCCCAATTTGGCTGCATTCTGCTTTTGCCGCTTTATTAAATTTTCTTCCCCACGTTTTTTTTTCCTGTGTTTTCTTTTCTTTTTCTCTCTCTCTCTCTCTGTTCTGGTAAAGTTCAAGTCAATTTCTAAATGTGCGGCGCTAAATTTTAACTGCGCTCATTTGCCGTACAACAAAAAGAAAGGCCAACTGTTGGCCAGGGTCATTATTACGCTTGTTTTGTTGCTTTCCATTATTACATACATACAAACATACATAAATAAATAAGTATTTTTTATTTTTTTGCTGTTGGTTGTTGTTTTTTTTTCCAGCTCGTTGTCATCTCGTTTGCCTTTGCCGCGCTTTGTGCCTGCAACGCGCCTTCGGGGATAATTGAAATTGTTTGCGCAATTTTACACTCCAAAGGATAATGGAGTAGTCGACCGAATCCACTGGCCCACTAACTGTACTGAAGCGAGGCCAACCAAGCAGTCAGACGTTGCTGTTGGTTGCCTTGCACTGGGCACTCAGTATCAGGATTCAAATGGGAATGGCAAAGCTGCGTCTGATGTTTCACAAAAGCCAAGGCTGCTTAAGGCTCAAGGCTGTGTGTGTGTGTGCCGCCAGAATTAGCCAATGAAATGTTAGGCAAATTAAATTTTTGCATTACAAATGCTGAACAGATAATTTTAGTTGGATAACAAGTCTCAACAAGGACCTGTCTTGTTCTCCATTTAGCAGGGTCAATCACTTACGAGTCTTTAATTGAAAGCACATTGAATGTATGTGAACTTGGCTAATGGGTCAAATGTGGAGATATTTGATACTTTAAGTATTTTTCTCTTCGTAACTCTTATATTGTAGACAAAAATTGTTTACAGTCCATTGGTTCTGTGCCAAAGGCAAGTGCTTGTCAAACAAACTTTGACTTTAACTCATTTCTAATTGCTTTAATTATAGTTTTGCTGTGGCATTTCGCTTGCATTTCATTTACATACAAACAGGATTTTTTTTTTTATATAAAAATCACTCATTAAGCAAAACACGCATACGCATACAATAGAGGCGGAGACGATGGTATTTGTGATGATTGGAATGCAATTAAAATTTGCCGTCTTTGAGGCGGCATGGATCAAGTTTCAACACGACACGTGGCCTTGCCCCATGACAGCAACAGCAACAACAGCAACTGATTTTCAAATGCCACTGACAGCAATCAAGAAAGAGACTAGAGAAAGGGGTACATTCTATGGATATAGAGGGTGTGAGCTAAATCCATTTGAATATTAGAAGTGCTTTTCACACCACCAACAACCAGACATATACATATTTCGTTTTGTATTATTTGTTGTTGTTATTGTTGCTGTTGCTGTTGATGTTTGTGTTGTTTGTGCACGCATGACGCCTGCAAATAAAAACAGAAATTACAGCTCATTAGAAAAATGAAGCAAAAATGTAAATAAGAAGAGCAAAATGAAAAAAAAAAAAATGAATACGAAAAAAAGGGCAAAAACAGAAACAGAACAGTAGAAGACAAGGCTTGAGGGCAATAGAGCTGTAGCTGAAGTAAAAGCAAACAGCAGGCGGGCGGGTAAAAAGGATTCAACAACAACAGGATATGCCAAGGCAGACGACGAGTGAAAAATGTAAATAAAATATTGCACAATGTATGGACAGAGAGCAGGAGCGACAAGCCGGAGTGTGGCAGGCGGGGCAGTCAGCCACTTGAGCACGTTGTCAAGTGTGTCATGGTGTTGGTGTCTGTCTGTCTGTCTGTTTGTCTGTCTGTCAACAGCAATAGCAGCTACAGCAGCAACACCAACATCAACTGTGGCAACAACAACAACAAAACAAGCAGCAGCCAGGACACATTATGCGTCGTTTAAATAGCAATAAATCTTGCATAAAAACGCGTTAGCAAAGGGAAGAGGGATGCCGGGATAAGAGGATAGAAAGAATGCTGAGCCAAAGTTGGTTGCAACTTTAATATGAAAATCTGTTTGGGGCCAGAACACCAACGATGATAGCGTCCTGTTGCGAGTCCTGTGCAAAGTCCTTCTGCTCGCATATTTGCAACGCTAATTTAGCAGAAGCAGAGTCAGTCAACAGATTGTGGCCCGGCATCAGGCAAATGCCCAAAGCAAAGCCATAAGGCCATCAAGTCATCAAGCCGCTGACGCGCACCATTAAAAACTTGCTACAAAATTAACTTGACCAGCATTAAATTGAATTTTGCCAACCCTGGGCGCCGGCAGTTGGCGGCTAGCTTCAATAGAGTTTTGGCATCAATATGCGACTCAAAGGGATCAGCGTTAAATGTTGCACGCAACGCCAACGCCATCCATCTTACTTAATGTCAACTGCAGCTAGCCAGTAGTACTTGCCCCAAGAGCTAGAGCTAGCTAACTTGCCGCCTTTGCCACATCCCTAACACACCCATAACGCCTTTTGCTCATTATGCGCCGACAAAGAAACTATCATGTACACTCAGAAAACAAAAAAATGAACAGTAAAGACTTAAAATGTGCTAAGAGATCCACAAGCTAACTACTGAGTACTTTATTCGCACAGTGTAGTTTTAAGCTGCGGCAACAATTGCATCAGCACTAGCTGGGAGCAGCAGAACTTTGACGCTTTTATGATTTGCTAACGACATGAGCTTCAACCGGGATGGCTGCTGTTTAAAAATCAATTTCGCCACCGCAGGCAGCACGCCCTATTTAGCTGCAGTTGCAGCTGCAACAGGCAACCCCCAAACCCTTCATGCCCACATCATATTCCGTTTATATTCTTCTCATGTCACTGACTGCAACATTGCCTGCCTGCCTCATACGGCAGCAACATCAGCATCAGCAACAGCAACAGCAGCATCAAAACAAAAGCCAATAGCCGTCAACATGCCTTTCCGTGGGCTCAAATGCGCACTATCCAAACTGACGCAGTTGCCCCAACCCCTTAGCAAGCTCCATCAAGCCATCTGTGTTGCCCTGTTCTAGGCAAACGCCGCCTGCTGGCATGCGTCAGGTGTGCCATTTTAATAAATTATGCATCCAGCTAAATGCTTAAACAATTGAATTTTATATTTACATAATATGTAATATGCTGTGACATCATTATGCAAAAGGACGCGGGCAGTGCGGGGGTTGTACAGCGTGGGCGTGAGTTTCTTGCTTGACGCTTTATTGAATTATGTTTCGTGCTGAGTGGCATCCAAAATATGACACAGAATGTTGCAAGCCCGGAACAGGTTGGGTGGTAAGAATACAAAACAAAACAACAACAAGAAGTAAAACAAAGCGGTCCTTTTTGTCGGTATTCATTACCAGCCCTTACGCCTTTCTACCCCCTTCTCGTTGCCATATTATATTAATGTATTATGAAAATATACCAAAAGACTTAGCAGCGTGCTATTCTATTGTATTCTTAAGGGTGGCAAAATAAGAATGTATACTAAACGTTTTGTTTCCTTTTTTGCATGGATGAAATGCTAGGGGATCAACTAAAATACTTCAAATTATTTACTTTATTGATTGGTTAGGTTAGAAGCAACGATTTGGTAAAGAATAAATTGCTTTTTATGGCAGGGTTCGTTAAAAAAAGCGTATGGCTTATATTACGCATACGCCGCGTTAAACGCAATGCACCAAAAAGACCAACCAACTAACTGAATGACTGAATAAATGACTGACTGACTGACTGAGTGGGTGAAGTGATGAAGCACATTTATGGGCAAGAACTTAATTACAACAAAGCGCCACGTGACTGCTACATGTGTGTGTTTTGTGTGGCAGCCAAGGGCAACCGGGCAGAGGCAAGCTGAGGAAGGGTGGGGGGGATAGGTTTTCGGGAATGATGTTTAAGTGGGTGGGACACGATGGGATGCGTCTAATCAAAACTTTTATTTGCATGAAATTAAATTCAAGCAATTGCACTTAATTTGCCAAACAGCCCGAACAGGCGGCAGGCGATGGTAAATAAACAGGGCGAGCACACAAAATATATATAAAAGAAAAGAGATGGAAAGTGTGAGTGAGTGAGAGTGGGATAGCAACAACAAATAAAAGGAAGAACGAAATTAAAAAGCAAGCAAGCGTGGGAACGGGCAGAGCACTGAAGGAAAAGAGAAGAGGGAGAAGGGAGAAGGGAAAGAAAGCATGGCAAGAAATTATGAGCACGCTGGAGAAATCTTAGAAATGCCTTACAGAGTGCTGTTGGGCGTCAGGCGTGATGGGCGTGGCAAGCGTCAGCCTTTTGAAGTGTGCACAGCAACACACACACACACACACGCTCGCTTAGGCACACACGCACTCTAGACGCCCATAAATAAAGTATTTGATGTGCATGAAGTTAATGTCTTATTATGCCCAAGTTGTCAAAAACAAGCGTCTCCCAAACCCAAATCCAAACCCCCCCAAAAAAAAAACCAGCTCCTTTTCAAAGTAGTTAAACGTTGGATGCTGTTAAAGCTTAATGTGTGTGTGTGTGTGTGTGCGGGCGTTGGGCGTTGGGCGCTACAGGATAAGGGGGCGTGGATTTTATTAGCTTGAGCGCAATGCTCGAGACGAGTTTCTCTGATTTGGCTAAACAGCCAGGCAGCGCCTGCTTAATGATAACAAACTCAACACAAGTGATAACGCGTCAAATTACCAAAGAGCCGAGTGTGTATGTGTGTATGAGTAGATATAAGTGTGTTGGTGTGTTAACACAGAAGAAAATATACAAGCTGTGTTTTGATTACATTTTCCCATGTTTGCCTTGGTACTTTTTGCTGTAAAGCTGTTCTCGTCTTTTTCTTAGCTGAATTATCGACTTTTTTCTTAGTGTATGTATGAGTTTGCAAGCAATCACTGCATGGGTTAGTTACCCAGAAAACCGTCGCGGGTGTTGTAAATACAATCAATGAATTTCAACTGGTTGTCTTGGCTTTCCGTAACCCAAAGCCCACATTTCCATGGCTCCCACACAATGTCAGGCAATTGTCAGCGATGTATATATGCTTGGGTGTTTCTGTCTGTGTGTGTGTGTGTGTGGCGAACGAAACGAAATTAGGCAAATTTAATGAATTTATGCTGGTGGCGTCTCTCTTTTGTAATCTGAGTGTGCGCGCAGCAAAGTAAGTGACCTGCTTCTTTTCCCAGTTAAGTGGCTTCCCCTTCTCAAAACATAGTCATATGAGATGCGAAAGGAGTTGGCCAGTTAGAGGAGGGAGGGCGGTAGCCAGAAGTAGTAGTGAGTTTAGTGGACTAAGAGCAGTTTGCTAGCATTCGGTTGTGGTGTGAAAGCTATAAATGGGTTAGCATGAGTGTGTGCAAGTGTGTGTGTGTGTGTATGTGTGTTACGCGGCTGGTTAATACCGTTTGGGGAGATATTAAATAAGATAACAATTATGGTTACATGAGAATATAATCTGATAGCAGTTTGGTATTTAAAGTAAATAAGTCTTTATTTAAGTCTTTGATTTGTCTAAGATATTCTATTAGTTATCTGACCTCAATAATGAATTCTTTAAGACAGCTAAAGTTGTGTTGCAATTTTTGTCGTTTTTATCGATATCGATACAATGTGCAACAGTGCTCAAAATGACAGGTACATTTATTTTATTTTGCAGCTCGAAAAAGTCAACTTTTAATTTAAATTTTCTTCTTTAAAACAATTTCTATAAAGACAGATTTTGTGAGTAAATTTTCAAACACCTCAGATAACAAAACTATATTAGAGGACAGGCGAACAGGTTTATCATTCTCAAAAGCATAATCAGCGAAAACCATGCCCAAAACATTCAATTTTCCCAGCAATAAGATGCCTAATCCCGAACCTGTAGGCCAACAATTTTTACCAGCTGCAGTGCCATGGCGTTTTCCTTCATTTATTCCAAGTCCAAGCGCAAGTTCGTCAGATACACTTAGAAAGGGGCCAAGGTATCTCATTTGTGAGTCCATTCCCAAACGTGCAGCAGCCATTAAGGCATCATTGAAAGAAAACTTTGGCAAGCCGCTGCAAATGGGAAGGATAACAAACCAACAAGTTGACGAGGAAGAGCTGAAACCAACATAACTAAAAACAAATTGTTGCTAAACAAAAAACACATTGTTAATTAGGGATATCTATAAACTCTTTAAATACAGACAATCTGCAATACAATATATCCCAAGCTTGTTTTTAAAATAATCTTAAACAATAATTTGTTAAGTTATACAAACACAGAGACAACTCCAGTTTTAACCAGATTCCAAGGCCGAAATGTTTGTTTGCCTTGTCAAGTGATTGAGCTTATTAATACGCTGCAAATATGTTGGCTTGTAGCGATGCCACATCATGAACCAAGGATCCACAAGAGGAAATACTGGATTATCTTCGAATAGTTTCAACAGAGCAGCACTGAGTTCCACACCATAACCCTTGTTGCAGGCATACCTATCTGCCGAGTATTCGAACCTACGCGAAAAATACCAAATGATCCAATTGGTTATTGTAAGATATAGTGGCAGAACATATTTATAGATCAGCCAATAGCCAACGATCGGTGGATAGAAGCTGGCTGGAAAGCCGGCAGCTTCATAGATAACGGTCTGATGATAGCAAGCGCCGAAAATGATAAAATATATCAAGAGACCGGTATGTATCATGCAAAACATTTTCACAGCATGCTGCAGATGCCAGTGGGAGAGCTCATGAGCGACAAAGGCAACCACCTCGTGGGTCTGCAGTCCCTTACCAATCTCTTCCGGCAGCAGCTCAGACACCGGTCTGCTTTGATTGTACAGTAATTGCTCGAAGATGAAGACACGTTGGCGGCAGCAGCATCTCCAGGCATGAGCATTTGCCGTATCTAGATCAAAGGTGCGTATAATGTAGACGCAGTCGTTTCGAAATCCAAAGTGAACAAGCAGTACCGCCATGGCATCTCGCAATTCACCCTCGGCTAGTTTTGTTGCCTTGCCTAAACCTGGAATACCGAAGAGACTGTAGACAATCAGACCGAGGATCGACACAAGGAACAGGCAACCCCAGATATATAACCCAAAGAATTTACCACCACTACTCTCAATCAGGAGAAGGATGGGAGTCAAGGGAATCAGTACCACCTGTAATAGGACAACCACCAGCGAGAAGATACAAAGCAGGCCCACCAACGGCACTGACGTATCCTGATGTATGCCATACCATTTCGCCAGCACCAGCTTGCCATAGAAATCCACTGGCAGGCGACGAAGAACCAAATAGCTGGAGAATAATACCACAAACGCAGTACTCTGCCAGACTAAATCATCCACAATGCTATAGCATTGCATGATGATCCTCCACAGATACGGATAGACACCAAAATACAGCTCAAAACAACAGAACACCGAATCAAATATGTACGAACGTAGCATCTGCTCCACCGAATACATCTCTTCCGCCTTTGCTAACTGGAATGCATAGTTCGATATGTTGCCCCTCAATTCCATGGGTGGCTTCTTCGTCCAGTTGCACATACGCAGCTGGCGCCAACACAAATATACATGGAATAGATTCCGCACAATGTTCATCAAGCAAAGGATGTGACGCACAAACACTGGATCGCTAAAATTAAACTCTTTGGGCACCATTACCACACCGATGCCCGTGTCGGGCACAACTATTGGCTGACTTTGCATCGGATCCTGGTACAGTGCATATACACCCGTGGCAGACATGTTTGAATAGGTTTTTCTCTGCTTTTCTTACTACTGTACAATTTAATTTTGACAATACACTATAGTTTTGCTTAGATTTTTCCAAGCAAACGCCTTCTAATCTAAACCTATGCTTGCTTTCTCCACTCGCAATCTAGCAAATACGAAAGCGAAATTGGCGTCATTGCGCTGTCCAATGCCTCAAGGCTTTTACAACTTCGACTCGCACAGCCGTCAAATAAGTTTCTTATCTTGCTACACTCAAAAGTGAACTGTCACTTTTCAATGCGGCCAACAGTTACATGTAATGATGTCTGCAAAAGTAACTTTTCCATTTAATATAGACACTTTAAATTGAAAAATGTTTTTTGTTTTGTTTGTAAGTAGATACATTACATACACATTTATTTTTCCAAAAATTGTTATAGAATTGGGAGTATTTATCTCCCCATATACAATGCACTTTATACTTTTTATATTTATGTCAAGTAATTTGTAGTTCTTGTTTGATGTGCCATAAAAGGTATCCAAAAGTTAAATTCCAAATGAGTAGTAAATTGAATTGAATATAACGTTTATATATATATATTCGGGAGCAAAGGCTTACGACGACGCCAATGCTCCGCTTTCTTGTCATTATTGTTAACATCAAAGGGTACGACGGGAATGATCCTTTGCACTTTTTTGCCTTATACACGACGCGCTTTGTTTAAGTTTTAGTTTGTTTAAGTGATATAGTGTATTAAATTAAAAGATTATCACATCATAAAAAAAATTAATTCATTTTTTCCTTTTGCAATTTCATAAATAGTGTTTTTTTTTCTTATCTTTGTTGGTTGTGTAGTGTTTGGTTGTTATAGAAGGGAGAGTTAATTGCTGCTCTCTGGAGGAGGCAGCGTCAAATAATTTACAATTTTTATAACATAAAATGCTATGTTTAAAGGGGGTTTTTTTTCTCGGTTACTTTTGAGTAATTAGAATACACACATAATATATGTAAAGTCCCATTTCAAGCGGGGATATTCCTCTCTGTTGTCTCTTCCACAATTTGGGAAACGAAAGTTTGATAGTTGTACGAAAATCTTAACTTGTAACTATTACTTAAATTAATCTTAATCGTCTAGGAGCTGCTTCTCATTTGCTATTCAAATCAACGGTTGCTAAGTAGTTGTGTTAGTTCTGTTAAGCTTTAATCAAAGCGCGTGTGTCTGCCGCCTCCGTCGCCGTTTCGATTGCCGAAACCACCGCCGCCGCCGCCACCATCACCGAAGCCACGACCATTACTCAGGGTATTCTTCTTGAAGCCACCGCCGCCGAAGCGACCGCCGCCTCCACCACCACCGCCATAGCGGGAGCGTCCACCGCCACCGTCGTAGCGTGAGTTGCGGGCAAGATTCTCCAGGGCAGGGTTGATTTCCTTTAGAATAGAAAGAAAATTGAAGTTATTCAATCTTTTTTTTTTGGCTATTTAACAATATATACATACTTGATTAGCCTCTCTGAGTACATCGACTAAGGATTTGGCCTGCTTGGCATTGTTTTTCGTGAAGAAGGCAAAGGATGTGCCCTTGGTATTTGAACGTCCTGTGCGTCCAATACGATGTATATAATCCTCGCTGTTTTGTGGATAGTCAAAGTTGATGACATACTTAATGCCATCGACGTCTGCATATGTGAATAGAAATTGTTTGTGATTAGCATTAAAAAGCATTATGCGATCGCTTATAGTATGTAGATTACAAACGTATTTTATTATTATTAAGAACAGTTTTCAAATTGCCAAATGATATTGTTATTATATAAAAATAATTCGTTTTGCTCTGTGCTTGCGTTTGCAACAATTTTTTAGCGGTTTTCCGAGACGTTTTACACTTTGAATACACTTGTCTTTTTGATTTTTTCGCTTTTTTTTTAATTAAAGTTTTTATATGGTAGCATTTTGTTTATTTTTATTTTTTAATGGTATCTAGTTACTTTTGGTTTTTTTTTTTTTTTTGTTGTTTACGAAAAAAAGAAAATGTTTCAAAATGTACGTTACCTTCTTGGGTGCTACAAAATTGTTTCATTCAATTTTTCTCTCAATCAAAATTCTCACAAGGTTTTGTGGCGCCGCGCAGCTCGTGGTCCAAACTCTCCCCCAAAACAAAACTGTGATCGCATGACGAAGGCGAGCGGCGAGAGTTTGTTGCAATGAGCCGCGTGCACCTCATTCTCATCTGATTCGATACGCGACTCGACTCGACTTGATTCGAGTTACGTACTCGTACTCTCCTACTCGTGTCTTTAGGCCAACTGGTAATCGCATCCTCCTCCTTCCAAACTAGAATAAGGAGGCGCGATTTTTGTGTGTTGACCTTGAAAAGCGGTTTATATAAACAAGCGGCGGTGTCCAGGTTATCAGTTGTTGCCACACCCACTAAACGACGGGTGATGGCGGCGCAGGAGGCAGACGTAGGTAGGAGAAGCTCTCTCTCTGTGTTTCTCTGTATGGGAAGCTGGCAGTGTGTGCGCGGGCGGCCCAATTGGTAGCTAGGCACAGCAGCAGCAGTAGCAGCAGCAGCAGCGACGACGACGACGACGACGTCAATGAAGAATAGGTGGATGACGCTTGGAACCCACACAACAAGCAGCAGCATTCGCTCCTCCTTCTTCACACATAGACCAAATTCGAGGGGGGCAGGCGTGCTCTTTCTCACTGTATGACATGGTGTGTGTCTATACTCATTTGTGTGTGTGCAAGTGTTGTGTGTGTGTTTGTGGGATTATATGGGTGCGCCTCGCATTGTGCATCCTTCAGCTGTTGATTTGTGTGTGTTGCTGTCGCTGCCTGGCTGATGTTTGTGGTGTGTGCTTAGCAACCGGCCGGCCGACGACGACGTTAGCAGCCCCTCAAGATGGTTATTTTTTTTTTTTAATACTTTATGCCTGCTTATTAGCGCCGCCTTCAACTGGTTTGCTTGCCGACTTGTTTGCTTGTTTTTGGTTTTTGTTGATATTTGTTTGATTCGTTTGGCAATTGGAACACTCTTTCTCAGGACAGACAGCAGAGGCCACGTATGATGCATGATGTTGGGGATATGCGGCGGCGTCTCGTCTCGTTTCTTATTTTTTTCTTTTGCGAATTGACGTTTACGTTGATCGCGCGTCCGTGCGGCAACCAAGCGAACACGACTCGATCAGGTGAACTTATTCATTTCACTTTAGCTTTTTACCTTAACAACCATTGGCTGTTATATATTTTGTTCAGTTTCTCATAGCCTTTCGAGCATATAAAAAAAAACTATGTCGCTCAAGTTACGAGTACAGGTATTGGGACTTGTCGCTTGTCATTTATCCTCCCCATCATACTACAATAAACGGCCTCTGTAAACGAGAAAGAAGGAAGAGAGAGAGAGAGAGAGACAAAGAGAGAGGCAGAGAGAGACACGCACACAGGACGAACGTGTGTGCAACAACGATAAGGCACATTTTGTTATTGTTATTATTTGCATTGCGTTAAAGTCGAGGGGTACGGATGCATAGGTTGTGGGGCAGGGCAGAGGGCGGGTCGGGTCGGGTAAGGAATAAAAATTGTATGTTGATTATTAAAGTTTGGCTTTTGTTTTGATTTTTTTTTTTGGTTTTGAATTGTTTGGCTTACGACTAATAACTGATTTTATATAAACTGATATCGCGCACGCGCAAGCTAATTTCTTCTTGTATATATATATATAATACTTTCTAAATGCAGTTGATGATGAGGGAAAATTGATTGGTGAACGGATTGGCATTGAGAAGTAGTGTGTGGAATGGTGTAAGACATGCGTGTTAAGCAAATATGTATGTGTATATGGGCATTTCCACGTAGAAGATAAAAATCACAAACTAATATGAATTTTTACTTGCAATGGCATTGAAAATGATTTGCTTTCACATGCGCTAATTTTATAAATATAACTTTGGATAAACATAGCTAATCTACAGAATCTATGAATGAACGAAACCATTTTTGATATTCTTTCAATAATATTAATGCAATTTGAACTAATTGTACAAAAACTTACTGGAAATGACCATATGAAAAGGGTGTATATGTTTGTGTGTGTATGGTGTGAGAAATGTCAAAAGCTAAGTTATTGTATTCAAGTGTAAGAGAAACTTACCCAAGCCACGGGCTGCCACATCGGTGGCAACCAGAATGTTTGACTTGCCCGAGCGGAACTCGCGTAGAACAAAGTCACGCTCTGACTGCGATTTGTCGCCATGAATGGCGCCGCAACGCACACCAAAGCTGCGAATGAAACGTACAAGGTTGTCAACGCGACGTTTTGTTTCCACAAAGATGATGATCTTGCCGGGATTCTCGCTGGTGTCATATATATCAGATAATAGACTCTTTAATCTGTTTAGGTAAAGGTTGGTAATTAGTTTATGGAAACTATAATTAATATTTAACTCGTTGGCTTACTTGTCTTCCTTGCTAAACTCATCGCAAACATCGATCACTTGGCGAATGTTGTGATTGGCTGACAGCTCTAATGAACCAATATTGATCTGTATGTAGTTGCCAAGGAAATCCTCAGCGAGCTGTTTAACCTCTTTGGGCCAGGTGGCGCTCCACATGAGCGTCTGACGATCGGGACGAATCTGTGAGACAATCTTACGAATTTGGGGCTCAAAACCCATGTCCAACATGCGATCGGCCTCATCCAGCACCAGGTAGGTGCAACGCTTAAGATTCGTTGAGCCAGCCGATAGGAAATCAATAAGACGGCCGGGTGTGGCAATAACAATCTCGCAACCACGCTGCAAATCACGCATTTGACCGCCCTTCGGGGCGCCGCCAAAGACGCATGTGTTGCGCACATACGACGACGAACCGAACTCAGTGGCCACCTGCTGAATCTGCTGTGCCAGCTCACGTGTCGGCGCCAGCACCAATGCGATTGGACCATCGCCGCGCTGCAGCGGCTGTTGGTTGTTGATGTGTACAATGGCGGGCAGTATATAGCCGAGCGTTTTGCCCGAGCCCGTCTTGGCAATGCCCACAAAGTTGGCACCGCTCATTGCAATTGGCCAGCCCTGTGCTTGAATTGGTGTGGGCGACTTGTAGCCCTGACGGCGAATCTCCTTGATGACATAGTCGGGTAGGTAGGCTTCAGAGAAGTCCTGTATGGGATTGGCTGCCTGGCCACGTACTGTGATCTCGTGCTCATCGCGATAACGCTGTACCTCATAGGGTGAACGATTTGCTACTGTGGGATGCTCCTGATAGAAGTTCTTCTTGAACGGTGTCAGATTGGAGAAGTCCACGGGACGCATGGGCAAGTCTTGGCTACCGCCGCCTCCGCCACCGCGACGATCACCACCGAAGCCGCCACCTCCACCACCGCCGCCGAAACGTCCGCCACCGCCTCCACGATCATCACGACGTTTCTCAATGCGACCATTGCGTACGCCATGATAGTCATTGCCTCCGCCGCCGCCACCAAAACGTCCTCCGCCGCCGCCGCCACGTCGATCCTCATCGCGATCGCGTGCGCCGCGTGGTCCGGATCCAAAATCACGGTCGTGTGGTGCCCTGCAAATGAAAACATCGGTTTGGCATTTAGTATAAGATCTTATACAAATAAATGTTAGCATGCCATTAATATAAAAAGCATTTATGTCTCTCACTATTCATATAGTTATATAATTATTAATTTAATTTTGCAAAAATTTCTTAAGTGCCATTCTAGCATAAATAAAAATATATCAATGCTGCTTAGCGGTCGTACTTTGATCGCATGCTGTTCGTCGCGCGTCAGTTTTGTGACTGACTGGCAACGCTAAGCATCTGACAAATTTGACGGTGAGCGAACCGCACATGAGGAAGGGAGACAACACTACAACCGCAATAAACTTAAATAAAACTAATTGCGTGTTAAGGAAATTAAATAAATTTCGAATAATGCAAACAGTAAAGCAAATTTGATTGACAGCAACATGCAAATCGAGCATATCCAAAAGGGACAAACAAACACTGGCGGCTTTCCCTCCCTCAATTGCTCAACTAAACAACTCGGCACCTGGCAGCGGCAGCCAAAACACAAATGTTACAGTTCTGACATTAATCAATTATACACACAAATATACAAATGTATTTACACACACTAATAAACACATAAATCTATGTGTATAACAGTGTTTAATGTGCATGTGCAGTAAGCCCATAAACTACCTATCTCTCTCACACCCATACCCCTTACCCGAATGAAAAAATGTCTGTCAATTTGGGCTGTTCCGCCCTTTGTTTATAGGCACAGTCAGCAACAGACACGCTAACTTGGCCAACTGACAGAACGAAAAGCAGAACGTTTATTAGACAGCGAATGTCTTGTCTTTGGCTACGGTTCCACTCTTTGCTTCTCTCACTCTACACATTTTTCTCTTGGGTACTTTCGTTATGTGTGTGTGCTTCTCTACCTGTCGCGCTTTGACATGCGAAAAGGCAAATCGTGTGCGCACACGAAAGTCAACGGGCGGGCAGGCCGGCTCTCATAATCAATTGGCGTCATTTGACATTTTAAACTAACAAAGTAAAGGCAGGCAGACAGAGATGGGAGAACAGGCATAGCAGCAAAGCATATTGGTATCAGCTTGACAGCCGACGATAAAAAATCATGGGCACGCTAACTGTACTACCGAACTGTTATACGCTGAGCAAAACACGCGAAATATGCCGCCAACCTACAAATACACGCATACACACATAAATCCACAAATACAAACACACTGTGTGTGTGTGTGCGCGCGTGTTTTCGTGCTTAGGGCATACAGACAAATTAAAATGCTATAAAAAAGCAAACGAAGTGAAGACACGTTACACAAATCAAGCCAATTCCTTTTATGACGTACAATGTCGTTTTCCCCCAATTTATTGTTGTTTTGTGTCTAGCTATTAGTTGTTGCTTGTGGGTTAACGAAATATAAACACAACAAAAAAAAATAATAATAAGCTCCAAATGACCTGCTGGTTTTCTACTGTTTGAGTTTGCTTTAACGTTTGAAACTCTACATTAATTACTCATCGTCGCTTTCGCCGTATACAGACATTTACGAACGCTGAGCGCAAAGCGTGGGCAAGAAAATGGCGACGGAAAAAAACCAACAACTATACACACTCGCACACATGTATAAATATATACACCCATGCGTTTTATAAGCACATTTTTTCGGAGATTTATTGCGTACTTACATTATTCCTTCAATTTTGATTTCCTCTGATTGCTCGTCTGGGTCAATAAAAAGCGATTTCCTCGTGCGATTCTTGGACACAGTAGTACTAGTTTGCCTGTCTGCCTCTGGGAGTGCTGCTTCGTCGACTGCTCTGAATGAATTGAATCGAGTTGACGACAAATGGAATGCACGCTTTGGGTGTTGGGAGCAACTTGATAATACTTGATATAATGTGGGTACTGTTGACTCCTGACGACACCGGCTCCCTTGGAACGGCTGTGGTTGTTCTCTGCAGAGCAAAGCTAAACTGCTGCTGGTAGTTCTGTTGGTTGAGCAAAAAAGAAAATGGCGACGTTGCGTTATACATTTTTCCACGCTGCTTGTTGGTGAAATCAATAAGTTGCGCCAGCTGCACTTGGGCAGCACGGCAGCTTCGCACGATTTTTGCGACACATATTGCACTAATTTTAACATTATTATATATAGTAATAATTTATTTTGTATAATACTATAATATTTTCACTTATTATGCGCTAAACTCGTGCAAGCTGATCCGCGCGTGTTCTTACCTAACCTCGCCCAAAATGGAAATGAAAGACGATGAATTTGTGCTCACGATAGTAAGCAACAAGCAAACGCACACCACATTTCGACCAGGGCTGTGTTCACTTATATCGATATTGTAGGCAACTATTCGGTACGATGTTGGGACATTGTTGTCTCATAGTCGAACAAATTTATAGAATTCTAATGCAAATATAGTTTCTTCCCATTATTATTATTAAAAAGTTTGGTTTGTTGCCAATGTATTCATCAAAAAGGATTTAAGTGGAGAGGCAACGTATCGATACTTTTCGCAGCACAAATTCAAGCATGCGATACCACAAAACGCCACCTGTTGGTTTTGTGCCGGATCTTATGCCGGCTGGCGCAAATAAACCATCAGGGGTGGCAACGCTGCTTTTACCGCCAAACAAATTCAAATTTGAAAAATCTTCAACGTCCTGTTTTGATATATAATTTATTAAATTAAGTAAATCAATGTGATTCAAATATATAACAATTATGTCAACACCTACAAACCTAACAAGTGACAAAAGCTTTTGTACATTTTAGCCCGACGACCCTTCAAACATCCATACAAATCGTTTATCTTAAGACAATCAATTTTACTTATTGTCTTCCTCTGACCAATTCTCACTCCCGGCTGCAACGGTGTCATTGTTGCCTTCTCGCCCTTCTTCTTACTAAAGTAGAACTCGCCATAGTGCATCACCGAATTGTAGTCATAGTCGAATGTATATTTGCCTTTCTTCCGCGACACCAATTTGAAATTCTTTCTAAATCGCGGCACAATATTCTCCCAGTGTATCTTAACAAAGTTATCACGATCAGCTCGTGATTGCTCATGGTAAATCCCAATTGCATGCATCAGCTCATGCATTATCCTTCCCTCGCTGCTAAAGCAATGAGCACTTGTCTCATCTGGTCGCTGCAATGCCACAACCTGTTCTCCGCCCCTTTTACCCACGTACGACCAACAGCCTTGGGGTCCATCCTCGGGTGGCTCAATCAGCAGATAATCCTCCACTTCCCCATCATAGGGCACAAACTTGATGCAAGTCAGCGAATTGAAAGTCTTCAAGGCTCGCACAATCAATTCCCTTTCCTTGTTCTCGTACCGCGGACTTATCTCAAAGGGAATCGTTCCATTTGGCCAAAGTCGTTTGGGATGTCGCATTGGATTGACGCCTAGTCTTAAGGTTATATACGTATAGGGATCGATGGCAATGTCGCCTTGGAACAAACGTGGCATTGTCTCTGGATCATCAATGCCCAGATCATCATCTCCAATATTTGGGCCAAATGGATCAAATTCTTCTGCAACAAACAGGAAGAAAAATCGTAATAATAATAATTATTTTATAAAACTATATGTAATAGGGCAACATTGGCAGCATAGTTCCTACTAGCGGAAATCTGGCAACGCAGCATTTGTTCTAGAACATTTTGACAGTTGCTTTTTCCACATAAATAAATCACAATGTCAAGCAGTTTTAGGCAAGTTTAGTCAGTCAATTTCCAATATTCATACTGACAACATATTCGGGTAAGAAAATAAATTTTAATATTTTTTTACCATCAGATATATATCTTGTTTTTTTTTTTTTTTTTTTTTGTCAATTTTTATAATTCAAGATTAAATTTGTGTTCTTTGAACAAAAATTTAAAATTATATTTGCTTTATTTTGTGCATAGCATTGAACCGTTTTTGTTTACATTTTGTGCCGCTGATTGTCGCTTGTGTGTTGCCACCTAGTGTTTTTTTTTGTAATTGTCTATATTGTGAACTTGTGAAAATGCCGCTAACACAAGGATAATTTTTTTTTGTTACATTTAGACGCACCTGACGCGATGCTGGTGAATTCGTGCTCGAAAAAATCAACTCCTGGTGGATAATGGACACGATGTGACTGCTTAACACTTTCACTGCTGGCCAAAGAAGCCATTAAAATCGGTAGCAGCGGCAACAGCCAAAGCAAAGGTTTGCACATTATTAAGAGCGAAAAACAACAACAACAACAAGAGCAAACAGTTTGATTTAACTTTATGTTATTACAAATATTTGCGTTTGTGCTTTGTGTTTGTCTTATTCATTCAGTGAAGTAGGTGATTTACGCCATGCCGGGAACGCCTGCACCCAATCTAACCCACAAAAAAAAAATCAGTAAGACCGAATCGCACCAAGCCGAACCGCTGCGCACAAAGACGTTAACTAAACTAACTGGCTAGCGGCGGCGGCTATCGACCGACGACACACAATCGAGCGGACTTGTATTTAATTTATGCAAAATGTGCGAAAATAACAAACTAAATAAATGTTGGTCGTCCGCCTGTTCGCTGCACTTAAAGAAGCAAAAGAGGAAGAAGAAGAAGAGGAAGATGGAGAGATGTATGATATTAATATCGTATCGATGTCATCGGCTCTCGGTCACCCGCTCTCTTTCAGCTCTCAGTCGTGCTTTGCTGCTTGTGCAAACATATCCGAAATCTATCAGCTGTAGCTTCCATGCGATCGCACGTCGTACGGCCCCTCTCCTTTCACATGTCAAAACAACTATCTCGCTCTTGTAATTTAATGCCGCAATGGAAAACAAGAAGAAGAAAAATGCGATGGGCAAGTGAACGTACGCACATTGTACATACACTTTCAATAAGGTATGTGTGTGTTTCTACCTTATTAAACATTTCTTATTGCTTGTGCTTGATTTTCAGACTATCGCGCCATCTAGTGTTTTGATTAAGAGTAGTAATAATCAATTGGTAAGCGATTACTAATTGGATAATGGTAAGTGATGATTTTCTATACATTTTACTTTGATTTAGATTATTGAATAATGAGCCTATTTTCAGTGAAATTTATCTATAACTTAATAGGATTGTTATATGTATCAATAATATCATAACCTTTCTATATAAATTTATCATAAATCATAAGCTTTCTATGCGGCAGTGTATGCCGCTTGTCGGCTTATGCAAATTGCCACTGCTGTCGTTGTCGTTGGTCAGGTTTACTACATCTTAATATTATAAATAAACAACAACAAAATTTCGCAAATTTTGATTTCAACGTTCGGAGGCCCGGCACGCTGCATTTCGTAAACCGTTATGTTAGTTTTGTCTTGCTGTCCCTCCGTCTGTCCGCTTGTCCGTTGGTTATTCAAAGCTATGGTTGTTGCTTTTGCCTTTTGGGTGTTTGGTCAGTTCAGTCATTTCATTTAAATTGAACTCGAGCTCTTTGCTCTATCTACTCGAACATCTAACTGTATCTGTATGTTTCTGTTTGTGTGTACATTTGTTGAGAGTGTATTACTGCGAGTCTTTGTTGGTTATTTTAATCTCACATCATTAATTAGAAGAGGCGAGAGCTTCAACTTAATTAGCTCAATGCAACAACAATATTCAATCATGATAATTTTGAAATTTTGAAATCCATTTCTGATAGGCGAGCAAATTTCGTCTTTGCTACAAAGTGTGATTTTGATTTTGTTAATGAATAAATCATTTCAAGTGTGTGTGTGTGTGAGTGCAATTTCAATTAAGTGGTTGCATCTCATTATGCACATTTTCAAGAGATATCAATTTGAAGTACACTTAGGTAATTTTATTTGCTATTGTTACAAATGCTTATACCCTGTATTTTTAAGAGGTATTTTATAATTTTAACTAAACAAAGAGAATCTGGTAAATCAATATTAAAAACAACTTTGCTCATAGAAAAGTTTGCTATAAAGTATTATAAATTTCTTTAGCTCGTATACAGGGTATTTTAGGTCGTTACCTGCCCAACATACTTATTTATTAAAAACAACACATCTCAACATATTCCCACAGCATTTTCTATCTCTCTGTGAAACTTTGACCCGTTGTTAACCTGGCCAACATCACCAACAAGTCATTTTGTAGGTTAACCCCTCTCTGCCATGCCCCCTTCGCGGCAGCACCCTATTATGGGGACGGCAACACTAACCAAACGACTAATTTAAAGTTGTCACGTAATAAAGCATCGAAAGCTGAAAGCGAGAAACAATAATTTGCATTTTTTTTAGTTTTTATTGGCAACAACAGCAATTTACAAATCGTTATTTGATTTGATTACGTAATGACGTTTTCTGCCTTTTGTTTGGTTTTGACACCCAACAACAACGAAAGATAACTCCAATTAGATATCGAATGTGAAATTAATTGAATTGCTGTTAAAATAGCTTGTGATTTGTAGCCAACTTCCATCTCCCCTCTTTCCTCTTTTACCCCGCCCCCCGTACATTACTTAGCTGTTTGCATTAATCTGCATAATGCAAAGATAATATTTAAACATTTTTGTGTTTTAGTAGCCAATACGAATATCTTTATTTCATTTTCAAACATATATTAATGCCCTTTTGTTGTGCCAGCATAGTAGTTGTCGGTGGGGGAGTCTAAGGGAGGGGGGTGGTTGTAAGTTAGGGATTTTTGCCGGGGATTTGCGTATTAATTATAACGCTAGCACAAAACGAAAACTTTTATTCTTTTGCGCTTAATAAAGCGCAAAGCGCAAAGTTTTCCCTCCATGTTGTCATGGAATATCCTCAAAGTAAAGTGCTGGCAAGGAAGAAGAAGTAAACGGAAAAGACCGCAAGTTTTAATACCGCTAATGTCGATTTTTAGTTACATAGCCCGCGCACAAGTAAAGCTTATGATAGGGAATTACGTGAGTGTGTCCGGTGGTTAAGCTGCATTCGCCCAAGTCGGCTTAAATACTTAGACTTATGTATATGCTTAAATATTCTCGGCCAAATAAACTTCTTCTATGACTTTCATCTAACCATATTATCCACAATATCATAATGAACAAAAAGGCATAAATATGCTTTTCTTTTCATATTTTTCTTCTTTCAAATGCATTCAATTCGATAAGCTTGAAATTTTCCCTTAAACTCTTTACTGGCAAATAGGTCAGCTTTTGTGCCACATTGCCCTGCAACGAGTTGCAAACAGCAACTAGGTGAAAGGGTTACATTTAATAATGATATATTGCATTGCTTTGATGTTTCTTTATAACACATTTGACATTTGTTAACTTTGGCTTTTTTAGCTGCAAATGAAAATTATCAGGAGAAGCTTTTTGCAAATATAAAATTTGATATTTATTTTAAAAAACTGCTGAATATGATATATGGAAACATGAAAGCAGAGAAAAAAACTTTTTAAATGAAAGTATATAACAAATCGTGAATAAAATCTTATTAATTGTTATGTCTTAGGAAGTAAACTGATAAAATCTGATGCCAAAAATGTTTTTTCCCCAAAGCATACAATATACAATCTGATGAAATATTCCCCCAAACAACTTTTGCAGTTTTATATTACTTCCGTTCTAGATCATTTTGAATGGTCTCAGGTGCACTTTATCCATATTCTTGTCAATAAAATGAACATGGCCAATAAACAATTGCTTAAGTTATATGCAATTTACAACACATTGTTCATATCTGGAAAGAGAGTAGTTTACGATTTACGATTGTCAAATTACACATGCACATTTTTTATTATTGTTTTCATAGTTGACTGATATTTGATGTCACTTGAAAGATACTTTTATGCTCCGACTCTTTTGTTGCTCCTCTTCAGTGTTGTTTGTGTGAAAAAAAATATTATCAACATTGCCACGTGCACACATTTTTTTCACACACACTCCCACACACACCACTGTCCCATTGGAATAAACAAAGAGCAAAAAACAAAAACGTAATAATAATAATAAAAAAAGCTCAAGAAATCGCTTACGTAGGCATTTGTGTGAAGTATGTAAATCGATTTAACGCCACACGCTGCCAACGTGCGGCAAACTGCGAATAAATACGCCATATATATATTAGAGAAATATCTTTGATAAAAGTCATCAAAATTCCAGCATTTGCATTTCGATCTTAGTTGATGTTGGCGTGGCAATTATAAATTATTTACACTGTCCTATCAATGCTCTGATATATATTTAGCACTGTCCGTTTGGTGGGGAGGAGGGGAAGGGTAGGCAAGGTGGACGCAACAATTCATTAAGATGCATGAACCGCGATAGACAGTGAAACGCTTTTGCATTGCCTACTTTTAGGCAAATTAGATTTGAGATTTTCTTAAGCGTTGAGCATTTACCATTCTGCTGCCAAATAAAATCACCAACTGACTGGCTAAAATGTTACAAATTAAAACCAACTAAATGCTGCTCGCTCTATCTAGCTAATAAATCAAGTTACTTCTACTATCGCTGCTGCTTCAGCCACTTCAACTGTGTTGCTTTTAGCGTTTTGGCTATAAATTCAATTTGCTGCCCACGGTACGGTGGGCGTTTTAGTACCTCAACTCTTCAGGGATTTTCTATACCTCTGATGTTTGTGTGGCATTGTGGGAAATATTTGATCAACTTATCTTTCAACCCAGCTTCTTTTTAAACTATATATTTTCGATCAATCTTCGTACGCTTTAAGCGCTAAAACCTAGACAAAAACCCTTTTTTGTATATTTGACCCATAGTGCAGCAGTTAACCAACTCTTTTGGCTGTAACTGTACTGGGAACACGTTCTAATGTACAAACCTGCCATCATTTGTCTTTTTCGTGACTCTCTCTCTGTTTGTCTGTGTGTTTATCACATTTTATCAATTGTCCAAAGGTATCCGCTGCTCAATCAGTCGGACAATGAGCCACAGTGGGACTGACAAACTTGACATTTGTCTGCGGCACCGCAAAATTAATGAAAACTTTTAGAATTTGCCAATCTATAATTACATCAGAATACACACTGAGTAAAGCCTCTTTGGCTGCGGTTTTAACTGTTTTGTGTTGCGGCTGTGCCGTTGCTATTGCCACATTTGTATTGGCCTCAAAAAGGAGCTGGTCTTTGAGATGGCCCAAAGAAAAGAACAGTGGGCTCCCTCCCATGGGGATTCATGAATTTGAGTTATGAGTAAGGCGCCACTTTTACGGCAAACCGTAAATTTTTGACGCTCACTGTTCGTTGTTGTTGTTGTCGTAGGGGTGTTATTTGTGCTGGGTAGGGTGACTTAATATTCACACCTTTTGTTTTTTGGGCTCAGGTCGAGTTATTTATGCGCACGCATTACGCTTGATAGTGATGGGCATTCAGATAGCAGCAGTGAAAGCAGCAGACTGAAGTGTTGCGGTGAGAAAAAAGGGGAGGGGGGTACTTCAATTGGTGGCATCTTTTTGCCGGGCTGATGGCTGATGGGTCATGCTTTATTATTTACTCTGTTGTGCTTGCTTTCCTCCACTCCACACTCTATGCCCCAGCTCTTATTGTAATTGAAAGGTATAAATAACATTAGGCAAACAGCAAATAAACTTATGTTGCGTGTGTGTGTGAGTGTGACCTTTATGCGACTTGAGTTATTGGATACACTTGAAGAAATATAGCTGTCTGAACAGTTTAGTAGCAAACTTGACAAAACTAAGTTTATTTTTTTTGTCAGTGTACGTACGCCTCGGGGCAGTTGCGTGCCAGTCGGTTGGCAGGCAGGCTAATCTCTCTCGAGCATCAAGGAGACCAGAGATGAGGCTTGTCGGACGGACGGATTGGGTCTCATCATATTTTATCAATCTATGGCCAGCATTTTGTGGCTGACCGAAGCTGAAGCAGCAGCAGCAGGAAGGCGAAAGCTGTATATCAAATTGTTATTTATTATTTACACTACACATTGATTACTATTACATATTGCTAATATTATTATTTGTATTTGTATGCGTATAGAGTATCGCTCGAGGAGGTCGCCTTTATCAAATTTACTGCCACTGCCACTGCCACAGCCTGTGGTACACAACAACTTGCTACTACTGTGCATTTTTCGCTTCATTTTACCAATTTTTTATCTTATTTATGAACTCTCGACGCTCAGCTGGGCCCCTCAAGGTATTTTTGCCAAATAATAAATATTCCTTTTGGCTCGTCTCTTCGCTCTGCTATCTCCTTTTGACTTGCTCTGTATCTGTCTTTCTTGTTCTTTATCTGGTTGATTTTGCATATAAATATACGTACAATACACATATATGTTTTTTTTTTTTTATTTATTGCTGTTTTTCCTTTTTTATGGGTTGTTGTTGTTGTTGTTATAGTCATAATATAATTTAAATCATAAATAGATACAAGATTTGCTTGCTGAATGTGTGTTTATTGGTTTCTTGCATTGTGGTTTATTAAATTATTGTTGTTGCATTCTTCGATTGGGTCTAGACAGCTTTGAAAATACAATCAATGTTTTTTTCTTGGTTGTTGATGTTGTTATATCTTTGTTTTTTATTATTTATCACTAAGCATTTTGTTGATACGACTTAAATATACAAACATAAAAGCCTGCTGGCAATATTTAAATGCAATGTAAGGTAAACTTCTAGTCTGTTTGTATAGTTATCCTTCATTATTATTATTTTCAGCTTGTTTTAATTAATCTTATTGCCCTTTCACTGATTTTAAATCAATTTGAGTTTTCACTCTTTGCCAGCGGGCATATTTAACCTTGTGGTTAATGCATAGCAACAAACATATGTCTGTGTGTGTGTGTGTGTGTGTGTGGAAAGACCCCTGTTTCTGGGATGTGTTCCAATCCATATATTAAATATTTATCCGAGAATGTTCACGTCGATTGCATTTGTTGTTGCGGTTACTGCGTACTGACCAGAGCAGGCGAGACCCGAGACTCCAACTAAACGGCTATTAGCTGCCCGCTCCCCTGCCTTCCTCAAGCTCTCTTAGCCGGGACTCATGCAAAATGCATGAACAAAATGGCCAGACGACGATGTTGTTGTTGTTGTTGGTGTTGGAAGACAAGTTAACGAGACGTCTCAGTGGAGCTTGAAAGTGTTTGCGGCTAATCAAAGCTGCACTCGCTGTTGCTTCCTGTCTGCCTGACTTTTGTTTATGTGCCATTTAAATTAATCACGCTATGTGATGAAAACTTTGACCATATTGTGTGTTGAAATGCGTGTGTGTGCGTTAATTAATTGACGCACATATTTGATTGTGGGCCAAGATTTATAAACAACAACACATTAGCGGTCTGTGCCGCTTCACTAACCGCATTTCCAAATGCGTTTCCTCTTCAGTGTCCAGTTTTGCCTCTTAACGCTCTAATTTCAATGAAATGTGCTGCATCGGCAACTGAGCAACCAAACAAAAGGACATTCAAGCTACGTACAGTAGTCAATTGAGCCATTTTTTTATTATAGTATCCTTCTACACATAATATGTACAACATTGTCCCACTGTGCCACGGAAGTGTGTAAGCGCGTTGTACATTGTCTTAGTTCAGGATGTGTGTGGTCTTTTTGAATAGCTGTTGGGTGGTTCGATTGTGTGGCTATTGCCTGCTTACCACAATTTGACGACGAAAGTAGCAAAAACGAGTCAACTCTGATGAGGTGCCAATAGCCATGGCCATTGCCATACGAACGCGATATGTCCGCAACGCTGCTCAAATAATGCTGCTATGGCAGCCATTGCCTCACCCATTAGTTCGCCCATGCATCCGTCAAGTAGTTGCACACTATTATTTGCTGCAACAGCAACATCAGCCTGCCCCATCTCCCTCTCTCTCTCTGTGTTTGTATTGATTCTGTGTGTGTTTTGAGGTAATGGTAATTCTGTTAAATGCGCTCGTCCTTTTTGCCCAGCAACGCTGCATAATGAGTTACGCAAAATGCGTTTTGACTGAGCTGCATTTTCCACTGCAGGAGCAGCAGGAGCAGCAGCACCAGTTGCAGTTACATACGCATATAGTGGAAATAAACCAAAAATGTGCAATCTTTTGTTGGCCATTGGCGTTGCTCTAATTGAAAATCGTTTGCTGTTGCGTCTGATAGTTGTTGTTGCTGTTGTTTGGTACAGTTGTTTTGCAAGTTTCAAGCATCATTAGTTCAGGTAGTTAAGAATACAGTTGTTAACTATTGCAGTAGCGGCAATCGATTTGCTCTGTTTACTGATTGAGGGATTTGCAGTTAGTCAGCTTAAAATTGATGAAGTTCAACTTTGAGTTTTACAAATGTAATTAGAAAACATTATAAAAACACCCCCATCTATGTTGTTTATCTATAAATTCGACTTTAGTAATTAAGGTTATGTTTGTTTGTTTATTTTTTCTCTTATTTTGCATATATGTGCACGTTTTACCACCTGATGGCGGCAAACAATAATAGCCAGCTATTAGTGTTTTATGGCTAGAAAATTGCTGTTAATATGCGTACCCCCCACCGCCCTGAAACCCTCCTAACCACCCGTTCAGTTGTCCAGCTGTTCTGCAATCTAACTACAACTATGATGCCGCTGTAACAGCTGTCATTTATGGTGTAATTATGGTTTTTATTACATCAGCCCCCACAGCCCCTTAAACACATACAAACAAACACCACACATACCTACCAATACACTCTAATGTGTGTGTGTGTGGGTTTCAGCTGTCGCTGTCAGCAGTGTACCATAAAGTCGATTGATATTGGCATGACCGCTTGGCTAGATTCGAGTACTCTGGAATACACGAGTAGTTTCGTCTGTCTGTGTAGGTGATTTGTATGTATGTGTGTGTGTGTGTGTGGATTGCTAGTGCATTTTAGTCTGATGCTCTTTCTGCGTTTGGGGTTTTTGGTCGTTCATCTGCTTTATTGGCCACTTGCTTTAAATTGTAAATCCTTCAGTCAGAAGCCAAGTCAAATGTCATATGACAGCAAGCAGTTTCCTCTAGCTTACTATCTTTCTCTCTCTCTCTCTCTCTCTCTCTCTCTCTTTCTGTTATTCTCTGAAGCAGTAGTTGTGCATATCTGTAGCTGTCTCTGTCTCAGCACTGGCAGTGTCGTAATTGATTCGTGTTAACTCTTGACTGGCAATAGACGGAGCATGCCAAGCAAATGTGGCTCGCAGCTATCCTTCGTCCTTCCTCCGGTTTATCTATGTATGTGTTTGTGTGTGTGGCCTGTGGGCACCCCAACGCTGCCTTTGTGCGGGACACATTTGCTGTCATAGATCATGCACTTGGTTAAATCAAAAATTCTTGCTGTCAACTTGCGTTTTAACACACGACTGGCTGCAGTCAATGCCTTATCCCCAGCTGCCCACCCTTGAATAGGCCCCAACTTTGACTCCCTGCTTTAGAATTCCTGCACAGTCATTTGCTGCGTCTGTGAAAGTTTTCAGCTCGTTTTTGGCTGTCATTTGAATTTCATTACGACCAACCTCTAAGTGATGTTTAATTACATTAAATTGCTGTAAGCCAAAAAAAAACCTGAAAATATCTCTCATCCATACTATTGCCATGAATCTATGAATTTCTATGAAGTGTCGCAACCCAGTTTTCAACCAAACACACCAATATAAAATGCTGAGTTCGAACAATATATGCACATTTCTTACTCATCCCTCGCAAAGTTCGTCTCGTTCTAGCAGCAAAAACAGACTTTTGTAACTTGAGTTATCTTGTTTGTGTTGTTGCCCTGCTTTTTTGTATACCCTTGCATTGGGTTGTTTAATCTAATCAAAGGGCGCTTTAAACTAAACATCTGAAACAAAGTTAAAAACCTATAGTGAGTGTATTTAGACTTCGGTGTGTTTAGCGACTGCTGCTACTACTTGCTTATGTTTTTTATTTTTGCTTTTGGATAGGGCGACGGCTTGCACGGTGGCAGGCAACCGAATATGGTAACTAACGATGATTGAACGCTTTCGGTTGCTTGATTTTACGGGCAGATACAAAAAGTGTTGCATACATATAGGCGCCGCGATATAACATCTCAAAGAACTCAAACCGTCGCCAAGCGCCACATATGCATGTAGATCGCACACACTTGTACATGTTTACAAAAGCAAAGCTCTTGAAGACTTGACACACACACACACAGAGAGAGCCAGACACACACATACACATAGTTGCAGTTTTGGTAAAGTTTTGCATGCATTTGGCGCATTTAACGGATTAACGTCATAAGCTTTAGCGCTACATACACGATGACAGATGAATTTCACGCAGCTGCCATAGAGTCTTTGCATGTGTGTGTGTGTGTGTGTCTGTGTGTGTTAAGCTTTTATATGCTGTAGGGTATGTGTGTGTTTTTTGATGCTTGACAAGGAGCTACAGCTACAACGACGACTGCCCTGGCATAAGGAATGCCTGCAATAGCAAACATTTTATAAGTCCCATTTTGCCATTTGTGGCTTTTGCGTGTAGCAGAAAAATGTGAGGAGGATTAGATGCTGGCATCTGCACTTGAGTGCAAAAATCGTTGGCTTGACATCAATCAATATGATTAAAAGACTTTAGCGTATGTTTTCTAAAGTTTCTGCCAGCACACAATATAATTATGTGCAAGTTAACAGTTACAAATCTATCGATTTATGCCAGCGTTTTAATGCATTATGCTAAACGGATGTGGGTAAATTTAGAAAACATATTGTACTAAATTGTACAAAACATATGTATTTTGTATTTGTGCATGTGCAACATTTAGCACACAAAAGTCCGGGCCTAAAACTGTTGTGCTTTTAAATAATTTATTTGATTTAACCATATGTATGTGTGCATGAAAATATATATTGCTTTTTATCAACATATTTTGCGCCATGTAAAACATTTAAACGGGCATTTGCTTTTGGTATGTCTACTGCCTGCTGCCGGCTGCCTGCTGCTGTGTGATGATTTAGCGAGCGCAATCAAAGTGATGTGTATAACAAATTTACCGTTATTTATGCATACAAAAATTGCACGGCAATTAACTTTACGTATGGGGTATGGCTCGGTGCTACCTACTCCCATAACTACATTGATAAAATGACATAAACGAAACGTGCAGCAAACTTGAATTTGTTTTGCAGAATACTTTGTAAAACTCAAAACGAACTGCAAATTATATAATTAAAAGTCAAGAAACATAATTTTTTATTAAATCCATAATTGAATCATGTTAAAATAACTAAATACCAAGCCAAGAATGCTTGGAAAATTCTTGTTTACTTTTTCGCTATGCTCAAACCTAGTTTATTATATCCTTTTTGCCGTCTTTTTAACGCCAAGGGTATAAAATGTGCAATGTCCGGCATTTAAAAATGCCATGTTGCATATTGACGATTCTCACCCGGTTTTTTAAAGTTTTTTTTCGTTTTATTTTTTTGTTGGAGTAGCTTTCGCATATTGAACAAATAGCGACAGCAGCAGCAGCAGCTGCTACAACTAGTACGTCCCCTATGCCTCGCCGCTCCACTTTGCACATACATACATACATATTATTGGTTTAGTCACATTTGCATGTGTAACTGCGATTTACATAGCGCAAAATAAAACACTAATCGGCGCGATGCGAAGCGATTCCATTGACTGTAGATCATAATTGCTAAAGCACTTGGGGGACAGAGAGAGAGAGAGAGAGAGTGGGAGTGAGGGATGCCAGGGCATGTTGTTTGGTCATCTGATTTTAGTAAAATATGAACAGTTAACAGGCGACAATAAAACAACTCAATTAGTGTACTGGCTATAACGAATTGTTATGCCAATCTATAAATCACTTATTGCTGCCAAATATGGGAATAGCGAAATTGCAAGTCTTGAATTTATGGCAACCAATTAAAAAGTAGCATAAAAGGTATTTGACAAAAGTATTCATTCTATCGACCCTTGGTGCCCAGCTGTTTGTTTGTTTGTTTTGGTTTCCACCAACCCCCATCCCAATCAATTTGGCATTAACGGATTTTGTTGGATGTTGTTATTTCGTATTTCTTGCTCACTAATTGCTAAACAATGCACAGCACTTATAATTTCCATTTATCTGTTTTTACTTTCGTCTACTTTCGTGCAGAAGTGTTCAATTAAAAGTGGAGCGAACAGCAGCTGGCATTGTTTTTGATTTGTTTATACAATGAATGGGGCAGATTGAAGCTTGCCTGTGCCACTGCCACTGCCACTGCCACTGTTTGTGGCATTGTCCGAGGTGATTCAAAGCGATCAACTTGAGTTGTTGCCGGCTTTAGTTCTTTGGCTTGGCCAAATGCAGTTGTTACTCTTACCTGACGGCTGGTTTTTGCTGTTGCTGTTGCTATTGCTGTTGTTATGCAACATGCAAGTCGAAATTCCAATGCTACAAAAGCAGCCGGGCAGTCAGGCGAGCCAAGCTGTCTGTCTCTCTGTTCGTCCGTCAGTTTTGCCTTGGCACATGCTGGAAGCTCTGCATTTTCATCAGCTAACGAAAGTTGCAACCACTTTTAAGGCCGCTGTTGCTCGTAGCGCTGATCCAGTTGTGTTGTTGTTGCTGTTGTGTTGTTAGCGTTGTTAGTGTTGTTGCAGTTGCTTTTGACGCTGCTGCTGATGTTTGATGATGATGAAATAGCGTGCTCATGGATACTATGGCCATACCGAATACCCAAGCACCCCATACTCCCTCTATCGCTCTGGCTTCTCTATCTTTGTCGCTTAACGTAGCATACTCTCTAGTTGCACAGTGTGCGTGTGTGTGTGTGTGTGTGTGCGGCACGCCAGAAAGGAATGTGCAACAGAAACCAAAAATATGCGATATAATTCCAAAGCACAATACCATGAAGTACATCATCAGTGCAGATTTATGGTTGACTGCTAGAATAGGTCAGCAGCCGCATTTATTGAAGATGCAACGGCGCCTGCCACATGCTGCGGGCTGTACCACATCATACACTGTGCAAAACGACAACGTTTTAATGTTGTTAAATGTCATTGAAACAAGTGTATGCCTAATCTAAATAGAATTAGTCAAGTCTAAGGGGCTTCAAGTTGCCTAAGAGCAACTAGTTTCGCCAAGTGTAGAAACTGGATCTAAGGCTACCGACGCAACGGGCGTTTGGTAAATTACATGCACATGCACATGCCCCAACCCATTGCCCCGTCGCTTGCTCTCTGTGAACAGCGCATCATAGCCATGTTGCATGCATTGCATATAGTGCATATTATACTTCGTATGTGGTACGCCCACGCGCACGAACACGGCTCGCAGTCATCATCATCATCATCACACACACAAACACTATAGACACGATGCGGATGCGATGTGGCTTTGTTGCCTTGACGCGCTGGATTCGAGCACTAGAAAATATTGAAATCTCACTGACTGACGCCGCATCTCTAATGACGTGTGTTTGAAATGAAATATTCATATGCGCGTTGTGGGCGGATACTAGAGTGAAAGAGAAAAATAGAAAGGGGTGTGCTGGTGGTGAACTTTAGGTTGGCAGGTTGTTTGTTTGCCGTCAACCTCACACTCACATTTATATGTATATGTATAGAGAGAGGCCTCTCAGGCCCAAGCTGCTGCCTCTTTAAAGTGTCACCAAGTTGAGGCAATGGCAATGGCAAAGGCAAAGCAAAGCTCAAAACTCAAATCGTTGGGCATTAGTTTAATGGCCCAGCCAACTGGCGCTCAGATTGCCAGTGCCTCGTGGGTTTTGTGTCCACAGGCCGCATATACATACGATTATCGTTAAACGTCATCAGCAACGTCTTAACTTAAATTTTCGGTGGTCGCCTTTAGCTGATTTGTAATTCAAAACCTGTTTTGGCTGCTGCTGCTGCTGCTGCTGCCAACTGGACCGACCAAGGCCGAAACATATGTTACGAATTATAAGGAATTAGATTCATAATAAAATAAAGCAGCCACCGTCAAGCTGGTAATCAAAACAAAACATTTCGGTTTGCCCCATTTAAGGGCTGCTTTTGCCCACATCACCTTCCCTCCATCACGCACGCACGCACGGCTTTGGGGCAGCAGCAGCAATCAGTGCACACAATGTGTCCATGGTTTTGCTGGTAAATTCCAACCAATTCAGAGCCCAAACGCAAACGCAAAAGCAGCAACAGCAACAGCAAAAGCATCCCATCAGGTGAAATTTGATTAGGGTCGTAAGGGCAATGATTGAGAAAACGTGATCAAATATGTTGCCATAAATGTTTAAATGTTGCTATAGTTTTTCAGCTCCCTTTGTTGTCGTCGTTCTGGCATTGTCCATTGTCCGATTCGATGAGAGGCGGCAAACAGCAGTGCATATGAAAATAAAAAACTTGGGTTTATTATGTTGATGACTTTTAGCTGTGATTATTATCGTTGGCCATTTTCTAAGCTTGTCGTCGCTTTGTCTGGTTTGTTCTTCTGTTAATCCTTGCTATGTTTTTGTGAATAGATAGTTAGTGCATATAGCCTGCCATCTAATTTTTTCGCAAATCAAATTGGGTTTTCTCAATGGTTATAGCTTAGGTATAAATAAGTATTTGTTGTTTTATCTCTTTATTGTTTTTGATTTAACCACAAAGGAAACTAACAACTTACAAAGCTATCAAATAACTTCATTAAGCAAATTGATTCTCATATTTCAAATTACACTTTTAGTTACAGAGAAATGCTAGTGAAATGCTCAGCGGCATTAGAACTTCTTAGATGTTCGATTATTTTATTTTATTTTTTTGCTGGGGCAAAACTCATTAGTTGGCAACGTAAATGATCTAAGAAATATTTATAAGTTTGTGAATTTCTGCACGCACTTTAATTCAATTTGTACATGCAAAACAAGTGCTCGAATTAATTAGAAGAATAAACATATGTATGTGTGTGTTACAAAACCAAACACTTCTGCATATAGAGTACCCCATTTTGCAATGCCCCTTGAGCCAATGCAATGGGGTTTGAGGTTCGGGGTTTGGGGTTGGGATTGGTTAGAGTTTCCGTAAATTGTTGGTTAATTTGTGAATAGCTAACGACCGCAGAATTTGCATGTGGTCTGATGCAAGTCAAACCACCCACATATTCACACTCAAACTCAGCCACTCACACGAGTCTCGCTATATATATGTAGATACTGTTAAGGATCAGTTTAAGCAGTGCATAATTGCATTAAACAATTGCTGGTTAAAGTAGCTTACGTCTTAAGCCGCAATTGTAGTTGCAATTCGAATATGGCAAAATGGCGAAATGGCAAAACGGCGAAACAGTGAAATGAATGAAGCTATGCATAATGCAATGTTGAGCATTAATTTATGATTGCTTAATTAAACCAATTAGATTGCAACAACAACAACTGCAACGATGGCATTTCATAATCATTTGCAATTGGCAGCGTTTCAGGGCTGTTGGCTTAACGCTGGCTTTTGTCGCCGCGCATAAGCGCATTTGCATAACTTAAGCTGGCCAACACCCCTTTCTCACCCCTCCCACCACCGACAGTCCCTACGCAATATCGTGTTTTTATAGCTGCTTCTGCTGCTGCTTCTACTGCTGCTTAGGGTAGGTTGCCATCATTTCTAATTTATAAACCTAATGCGACGCTGTTGCAGTTGCAGTTCCAGCTAGGAATGGATGGAGTGAGAAGTGTTGTAAGTGCTGCAGCATGGCTTTCTCTACGTCTACGTCTTCCAGTACTATTTAAGATCATTTAATATGCAAGTGTCTTTTGTTCGTGGCGCGTAACCAGGCTCTTCCAGTTTGCTGTCATATTTATTTTTCATTTGAGTGCCAGGCGGCAGCACGAAATAAAACTTTGCCATTTGGCCAAAACAAAAGGAGGTGCGTCGGCAAGGCGGCACGAATGTCGCGTCTTGGACGCACGTCAGCTGGCTGGCTTGCAACACAGCTCAGCCCCTTTCCCCTCCCCTACCCTCCCCCACACCTGCCTCAACCCATTTTCACACTGGCATTTGGAATTGGCACAAAAAGTACATGCATTTTCATATAATGTTGTTGCTGCTGCACTGCTACAGCTCCTTCCTGGTAAATTGTAAATTATTTAGCGTGTCGGCAGCCAAGCAAGCTAGAGAAAGATGAGGCAGAGCGGTGAAAGGGGGTGTGCCTGGTCGCGTCCGCGGATGCAGCGCCTGAATAATTGAATAGACTTTCTTGCGTAATAAATGCTTTTCACATCTAGTACAGCACGACGGGTGAAAGTTTTCTGCACTCAGCGTGCAAAAACAAAAAAAATCCTGGCGTAACTTTTCTATTTTGCTATTTGTACAATTGCCAGAGCATGTTTTATACATTGCCATATCTTCCCAAGCGCTCCGCTCCGCTGGCACGCCACTTCGCCTCGCGGTCTTCTTAGCTAATAAGTTTCCGATCATGCCACCTGTCAGGCACTTGACATGCATTTTTTAACAGCACACTTTTAACGCACGTGTTTTTCATCTACATTAAATTTCGATTAAGGCAACAGAGAGGCAGGCTGCCGCCTTCAAACGGAAACAGAAAACTCAAGCAATTAGGCACAGCTTCTGTGTGCTGAAGTAGTGTGAGAGATTTGGTTTGGCTTTGGGGTCTTTGTGCGTGGGCTTGATTGTGGCCAGTAAGATTTTCCACTTGCGCCAAACTTTTTTCTTCGCTGTCGACATGGTGGTAAAAAAAAATTAATTTCCATTGCACAATGGGCCAAGTTGACCAAGGAAAGTCATGCACAATTACTGTTAGCATTGGAAACATTATAATACAATTTAACAAATATAATAGTAAAACGAGGTTTTTATTTTTTTTTATTTTTTACTATATATACTTGTGCCAACCAACTAAAATGCTCAGCAGATGTAACGTAAATGATAGGGCATTGAATAAAGCGTTCAGCCAAAAGTTAAATGCAAAGTTTTCAATGTGAAAATGAGGCAAAGTTTTTTTTCTTCTTTTTCTTTATGCTGCTCCTGTTGCCTGCTTCTCATATTATTATTATCTGCCTTAATTGTTTTTCTTTCGACTTATTTACTTCTTCTGTGGCTGCCGCCGCCTCTTTCTTGTCCTTTCTCACACTTTTCCTCCTACTTTGAGTGGCCATTTTAACAACTGCGCTGAAAATCTATTATTGGGCTCGTGTTTTTTCTCTGCACTTAGACACCATCACACTGGCCACACTACTACCCTGGCTCGTCGCGAACGTTTCGTTTATTTTCGCGCAGGAAATTGCTCGGTGACAAAGCGCTTTTATGAACCCGCTCGACATGGCTTGAGTCATAGGCCCATCTGTCTGCGCATTATAACAAAACATTTTACTCCCCACACACATAGACGTTTTGATGCTATTTTTGGTGGTCCGAGGAAGACATCAGGTGTTTGGATGATTTGACAAAAAGTGCTTGGCGTTTTGTCGAAGCGAGCTGCTCTGTAAGATTAGTGGGGATTTTATGGACTTACGCGTCTGCTAAACTGCGTGCGAATCGTATACTGCCCCAAACACCCTGCTCCCCTAACTAACCACCATTTCCAAACAGCAACACCTGCTGAACTTTTGTCGTTTCATGGCTGAAAGTTTTCCGTTGCGTTTACACTCGAAAAAATAGGCAAAAGAACTGTTGAAAAATAGTTTTTTCCTCACACTTTTGTTATTTGGCGATTAAAACTAAATCAATGTTTTTCTTTCAGTGCACGTTTTCTCCTGTTGCGGTTGTCGTTTTTTCTCCGTTTACCGCACCGTTTTGTTGTCTATTTTAATTTGTTTACTTTTGTTATTGAGCTGTCCTGTCCGCTACTTTTGTTGCTTGCTACTTGCCGTTTGCCGCTTGCCGCTTGCCGCTTGCCGCTTACCATGTGGCATGTTTGATTGACTTTAAGCCCCTCAAGCAGCCAGGTGTTGCTTACCTGCCTGCCTGGCAGCTTGGTGTTTTTGTGCTTGTGTAACATCTGTCTGCTCGCAGTCGTTTGACTTTTGCGTTTTCCTGTTAATTGAAATTCATACAAGACACAGATCAAGATGTCACTGCCACGCTGCCACACTGCCACAGCGAGCAACTAAGTCTTTTTCCTCTGTTTTCTGTCAATGCTATCAATGTTATCGAATGTGCTACAAACAAAGGCACGTCCAACAAACTCATTTATAAATTTCGTGCAGCGAGCATAATTATAAAAACAGGAAGCGGAAATTGCAAAAAAAAAAAAACAAATAGTGGCCAACAGATGCCATTGACGACGGCTATGAGGATGGCGATGACGATGCTGCTTGCTGCACTTCACTTTTACAATGCACTGCAAGTTAAACATCATTATTATCATCATCGTCATCAACATCATCGGTGATAGCTTTTTGGTTAGCACTTGGCAACTTTGTCTGCCATCAAACTGGTGCAAAAAAAGAAGAAAACATCAAATATAACAAAAAATGAAGGATAGATGGAGAATGAAGGAAAACGGGTTTCTGGCTAGGGCAGCGTTTTGGCCATAACTCTTTGTCCTGCTCAGCAGTTATTGAACATTTTCAATTACTTTCAGTTGAGAGCATAAATTTTTAATAATTTGAAACATGATAAAGGGAAATTAAAGGCGAAACTTGTCAAAAATTGCTAAGGAGCGCAACAAGCAAAAAGCGACAGCGCCAGCAACAAAATGACGTCGTTTTTTCTTTTGTATTTGCTGCGTGTGAGCGGGGTGAAAATTTGTTGCTACGCAGCGGGTAGGGGATTGGTTGCCAAGAAGGCGGAATGGCTGCTTGTCGCGCACGATGTTTTACCAAACTATTATAATTACGTTGGAAAGATAAAAAATTTTAATAAATGATAACTTTTTTGTCGTCAGCGCGTCACAACTTATTAAAAGTATAACGCATAATGGGGCAGCATCAATGGTATGGGCATGTTAGAGATAGAGGGTGTGGGGGGGTTTGGGAATAAGGGTCGCAATGTTGCCCAAGTAAATTTTGTTATCAAAGTTTATAATGCGCTGCGACGGATGGCATCGTCTCTGCTCCTGCCGTTCATCCGTTCACCCTGGTCACGGCTGCAGCGTGAATATCTAAATAGATTCTCAATTTTAAGTGGACATTACTTTGATGGAAATGTTGCGAGTTGCATAAATAACGCAACTAAATGGCAACAGCTATTACTGATTATATGCTTAAATCAGTGTACTATATTGCTGCTGCTCTACTGCTTACCATGTTTGAAAAAAAAGTTTTAATTAAAACAAGTGTGCTTAAGACTTGAGCTGGGAAGAAAATACACTTTTTTAAGCATATCAAAGTTTTTTTTTTACAAGCTGTAAAGTATATTCTAAGAAACCTTGTACTTTTATTTTGATATAATCTTTCAAGAGATTTAACTTTGGTCATTTCTCATCCCCATTATAGCTCGCACTAACTATTTAATGAGCATTGTGCATAATGAATATCGAATACTTATCATTATCGCGCAAATCCCACAAGCGCAAATGCCTCACAGCTGTGGCAGCCGTGTCGCATTGTTAGATAGTTTGCATCGAACCTGTTTAGGGACCACAAAACCCACTAACTCTGCTCTCACACACACACCCACACACTTCAATTCATATATTTTTAAATATGCCAACACATTTGGCACACACACAAACACACAAACACACTTATTTCTAACTGTAGAATTTCTCGAAAATGGCAAAACTTTGCGACAAATTATAATGGCGGCCGCTGCTGCTGCCGCTGCAGAGAGTAAAATATATTTGATTTTAATTTTGAGGCGTCTCTAGGGGCGGCTGCAATGGGCGACAACAGCTGTTGAGCTACTTTAACAGTCTGCTAGCTCATTAAGTTTCTCTCTACACACACACACACATTCCTACACATACAGACATTCCTACACACATTGCTTGCAATATAATGCGGCACACAAATAAATTTGTCACAGAAAATTTTGCAACTTTGTGTAATCCGCTGGGAATGCCGCCCCAATGCCCACCAGAGATTTGAAGAGAAATTCAGAGAGAGAGAGAGGCAAACCGCACAGAATCTAGAAATCAACGAGTTTATCTCATTAAAAAGTTATTTTCCGCAGCAGCTGCAAATACACACACACACTGGCAGACTTATCCTACACATGCCAAGACTCTCCTTACGCACACACATACACACACGAATTGAGAGTAAGGGAGCCGCCATGTGTACTTAAAAGTGAAGGCAGGCAACGAAATATGTAAATCCACTTCATTTAATTTCGCATTTAGCCAAAATGCTAACAGTAAATGACAAATATTCTTGCTAAGCGGCATAAATGCAGCAGCAGAAGGACTAAACTTGGCGTCCATCCAGAAAAGAGGGTTGGCTGACTGTCTTCTTAACGGGGCAGGGGTAGTTTAGCCAGTTCTTTGTCTGGCTTTGTCTTGCTGTTGTTGTTGTTAGTGCAGCTCGACATACTTTTGGGCTGCAAGAAGTATTTTGCACAACAACTTCGTTTTGCCGCCAAAAAGACAAAGTACATTTCCGCTGGCAGTTTCCGGTTTCCGGTATTGTTTTGATGCCGACAACGACAACAACGACGACAACGACTGTGGCAAAGCACACACTACAAACACACATACACACACTTACACAATGCAAAATCGAAGTATCGTCTTGAAAATTAATATCGCTAAGTGCATTTGAAAGCGACTAAAATAGTATGGCAAATCAAACAGTCTACGAAAACGTTGCATGCCACGCAAATGAAGTGAAGCGCTCCTGTCAAACCTTTCCTACTACATTATGACCACTTAAGCGTGTCTTCCCTATCCCCTTTGTGTATGCACTGATGTTCCACGGCTTAGCTCGACTCGCTTGGATTTATGCTGCCGGCCATCTACATTGAGAAAATAAAATGTGCTCTAAAATTAAGAAATGTATATGCTAAGGTTATCAAACAAAATTAGGTGTTTTCCTTCCGCAAAGCGGTTTTAACTTTACAGTTTATTATATTTTTCTTTGAGTGTAGCCTGTGGCAGCCTGCTGCAGCAAATGAAAACCTGGTCAACCGGCTGTCTGTTGGCTGACGCCCGCCTTTGCCAGCTTTGGGTGCCTTCAAGCCTGGCTGGCCCCATGTGTGACCATTGTTGTTGACTGTTTCTGAATGCTTCAGCATTTTGGTCAATATTTGTGCTGCGCTTTGGCGTGTCCGCCGGTCGCCAGTTGCCAGTTGCCACTTGCCCGAGTCCAAAGCCAGCCCCTTCGACTCCAGCTTTGCATATGCAGATGTCGTAGCATGAAATGCTTTTAGACCAGCTTTGTTGAGCTGCCTTTTCCCTTCAAATATATGTTTCTTTTCTCTATTTTTTTTTCCGAGTGTGTGTTTTTTGGTTAACAACATAAAAACGTGCTTACACCTCACACACACACATCCACACAAACAAGCTCGCACGCTGAGCAGCCAGATTTTCAGTTTTTTCTATATCGACTTATCACTTGCAGTATATACGATTCACCTGCTGCTGCTGTTCAGTTGGCTTTAGTTTAGCCTGACTGTCTCTCTCTTTTTCTCTTTTTCTTTGCATTGCTCTGTCTCGCTTATTTTGAAGTTTTGCAGTAGATTAGCATGTCGACCTCAAACTGGCCTTGCCCATAATCCATAAGCCTTGGCACTCAAATGTATTGCAAATTTACTTTCAATTGGATCCATGCAGCGCATACATTTTATTTAATGGATAAAACTTGTCGAAATTTCTCAAATTAAATGAATTCTCGATTGGTGTTTGTTGCTGTTGTTATGGTTCTACTTTGTATGTTATTTGTGGTTGCTGCAACTTGCGGCTTTTCAGCCTAAATGCACTCAGCAAGCTATTTTAGCATTTGCGTTTGAATTCATTTCAATGATTAACCCGTTTTGAAAGCATTTCTAATCATATTCATTTAACAAGCATTTTCATAATGTTAAACGATATATATATATACATTCTCCTAAAGTTACGTTAACTTATGCTTTTGAATATTGTGCATGCTGCTCATGAGAATTTGAACAGAGATATTCACATTTGATTTTTTACGCATCATTTATTGAGTTGAGTCTAAGTTGAATTGATTGGATAACCAGTTAGAAGTATTTCTTATGAAAATCCAAAAGACGTATGGAAGAAAAAACGCACCCAATTTCTTGGAAGTCATTATTCAAAAATGTGTGTCTAAAGTAGTCTCCTCAAATCGAACACTGGTGTATACCTCTTATTTATATGTATATGTAAGTGTGTGTGTGTGTATATATGCACATGTGTAGCAACATAGATATCTTCTTATTTTCTTATGTTATTCCCCTAGAGCTCATCGTGTTGATTGCTAACTAAGTTTGTTGGGAACCAATTTTGCCAAGCAACAGTAACAAAAAACATATATAAAAAAAAAATAAAACTTCATGCATCATTTAGCATGGCAAACTGTTTGATGGCTGTTAACTTGCGTAAGAGTGCTGAGTGCTAACAAAAGCCAAGACCGACCGGGTTGGGTTTTAATGGAAATCAAATTCTTTAGAAGTTTGCATCTCACTCAGTCCAAATAGAAAGTCCCTTGACCATTGATCATCCAAATGTTACGCATCGCATTTACTGTGTTACAATTGTACAACATTGGCAATTTGCTGACGCCTTTGTATTATTTACTAAAAACTTAAAGGGCTCAATAAAAGCGCCCAGGGATGCGCGTGCCACTGCCACTCCTTGATCCTATGCAAACACAGGCAACAAAATACGAAATACAAAAAAATGAAGATGGAAAACCAGAACAGAAACCTAGTCTGTCTTACTGACAGTGCGACTGACTGACTGAATGACTGGGCGACATGCCAACATCAGAACGTCTGTATAAATATATATAAATATACATAGATATGTTTGACAGTGTGTGTGTGTGTGTGATTGTGTATTTGGAAAGGTCAGCCTTTTATGTTTGTTTTGTATTTTGTTTATGCAGAAATTGCCAGAGCAATTTCATAATGGGTCAAAAGAGAAATCAACTTTTGAAAGTGCTTTAAAATGCACGACAACAGCACCAACAACAACAACAGCATCAACAGCAACAGCAACAACAAAATGTGGCAGGACCTGCGCCTGATTGTTGCCAGGTCGTCAGTCGCTCAGTCCATTGACTAAATGGAGCGGATGTCAAAAACTAAAGTTGCAAATTTTTCGTACGCTTTTTGTTGTTGGTCTCGTGACCGGGAAACAGACACATACACACACACTTACACGTCACTCGCATGCATCGCTGAGGATGTATACAAGGACAACAACATTGTCCTGGCACTTGAGCAACCTTTCCAACCGCCATTTGTTGTTTGGACGCCGCTCCGTTAGGTTCGTTCCGTTTTTTGGTTTTTTGAGTTTTGAGTTTTTGGGCACTGTTTGCCGCCCTCAGGAGATTTGCCTTTTTTTGCCTGCCTGCCTGCTTGCCTGTTTCCCTGTCCTTTTGAACCAATTGTCCAATGAAGAGCTTTTCCTTCAACTGCTCCTTTTGTTAGAAATCATTCGAACCATTCGCCTCCGCATAGTTGTTCGCATAGTTTCTATGCTTTTAATTTTTTGACATTTCATTTGTTTGGGCCAAGTTGATGTCACACCCAAAAAACTATTTAATTGTTTGGTTGTGCAAAAACTTTTTAGCCTCTACTAATGTGACAGACTCCACTTAAGTTTCACACACACACTCCCACACACACACTCTTAATAACCTTAGGCGTTGTGCTTTGAATTGCTACTGATTGCTCAGACTACGACAATATTACGTATACGTTGCAGTGTTTGCTTGTAATCAGTTCAAATTGTTAAAATGTTTACAAGATTTGATATTTGTTAGCGGAAATGTATTGCATTTTCCTTTAACATAGACTTAAGCAAATTTACTTGACATTTAATGACACTGCAAAAGGCTGCCAAAGGTCAAAGACTTATCTTAAAGTGCTTGAAAATAGCTTATTAACTGACAAACACTACCGATTGTCCATTTATACATCAATCAAAAGCTTTTTGCATTAATAAAGCACTCACCCTAGTTATTAAGCATATGTTTGAGCTTTTAGCTTAATTAAGTTTGACAGCAGCAGGATAAGTATTTTTCTCTGTATAAAATCAAGTCCATTAGCCAACTCGCCAAGACCAGGCCAATACATTTAAAACGCCCAAGCAGCTGCATATGCAACATTTTTTTTCACTTATCCTTGTTCACTTGTCACTTACCAGCTGCCCAAACAGCACACACCCACACTTCCTGCATACTTATATACATTTTTATAGTTGGTATTAATATGTGACGGTTGATCGGTTCGCGAGTGCAACGTTTGTATGCCACACGTGGCAGCATGCTGCCAACGTCCAGTGAATTAAATAGTACAGATTTCTCTTGTTTTTCTCATGTCCGCAACTTATTCACTTCAGTCTCAGCTGCCATTGAATATTGGTTGGGTTTTCCTGTAAGGTTGCTGAAGCCATGTTGATCAGTTAAATACCTTTCGATTACAATGCATTTCAGTCAAATTAATGTAAAAAAATGTAAATTGGAGTGCTATTTATTTAAAATTACTTGCATTCAATTATTATATTTTTTACTTAAAGCTTATGCTTGAATTTTATAGGAGAAAAATTTAATTTTCACATGCTTTCATTTAGATTGTTTTTCTAGAACGCATAACGACAATGTTTTTATTGTGCATTCTTCTGTAAATTGTACTGAAGGCATGAATATTCATTAAATTAAGCTAAAAGCAAACAGGTCAACAGCAAGAATAACGAATACAGATACAAATATCGATGAGCTGCATTTAAAGTGCGTTTGGCTTTGATTAAACCGACTGCGAATAGTTTGGCTAAAAAGAAATCGCGAAACTTGCGTAATTGACTTGATGTTGTGCAACATTTGCCCTGTTTCTGCCCCTTGCCACACACTCGAATACCCAATGCGGCAAACAGCTGGCTTCCCATGCGTCTCTTGCGACTCTTTGCTCCTCAGCGGTTTCACATTCATGTCATAGTTTTGTCTTTCCCCGCTGTGTGTGTGTTTGTTAGTTTTGTGCTAGCCAAGTTAGTCCCAGGGCTGGCTTTACCTTGTAACTTGGCTTTTGCTGCTCTGGCTGCGTACTTGTTTTTTTTTTGTGGGTTTCTTTTTTTTGGCTTCTTCTGTTTTGGCGCTTACTTACGATAACTTTACGACGCTTATCGCTACAAATGTGCTTGTATCTGGGCACTCTCTGTGTGTGTATCTCTGTATCTTTATTTCGCCAGCAAGTACATTTCGCGCAACGCGAACGCGTCACATAAAAGTAAAGTGTAGCCAAGTTGATGCAGCCAAAGTGGGGCCCACGGGGGAAATGTTGGCGGGGTGAACCCGAACAGGGGAACTTCTTCTACTTGCTTCTAAGTAACTTATGCCATAATTTCGTTGCTGTTGCCTTTGCTTCCCGCGCGAATTCTTTATTTGCTGCCGCTTCTAGACGGCGGCTTGGAGCTGGCGCGCGTAATCGCAAAAAGGAGTCTGGCAAATATTATTTTTTATATTTATTTGAGTTTTTTCTCTCTCTCTCTCTGTGTGTACGGCTGTGTGTGTGTGTGTGGCTTGCTTGCTTAATGTTTATTATGAATGTTACTCATGAGCGTATTTAGTTAATTTTATTTCACACAAGAGAAGAAGCCAGCAAAAACCAGCTAAACCAGTCAACTTTGCCCACTTTTTGCCTAGTTGCGCCTCCTTTTTGTTTTCGCTCTTTTTGGGAGTGTGTATTTTTTGTTTTTGGTTTTTGGCTGGGCATAGTCGAGTGGCTTGCTGAAAATTAAGTTGAGGCCATCAACACTTCACCACTCTGTCTCTGGTGTGCGTGTGTGTGTGTGCGTCAACAAATTAGAAGTCAGTAAACCCGGCAAAAAGCAGAAGCATACGAAAAAAAAGGACAGCCGCTTATCTGCGTTAAGTAGATGAGAAAAGTTTTGTGCTTGCTACGCTGATAAGTTGAATTACATGCTTCCATATTTTGCACATTGGTACTGTACTCAAGGGGGCCACACTCTGAGCTGCCCTCCCCTCCCCTCTTTCCCTTTCTCTTTGGCTATGACTAGGCGAATATCTGGACACTAAACGAAACATATATGCATTAATGGGTTTTTTGTGCGTTACACTTTAACAAGGACAGCTAAATTTTACGTTCACCAAGTATTTGCTGAAAGCATTAAACTGGCGACACTGTTGCCTTGCGTCTGCGCTGCTTAAATGCAACCTGGCCAACACAATGTTGCAGCTGATTGGGCTATTTGCGCTTGGCAGCAGTTTTGCTCTTTAAAATGACCTTCAAGTTAAACCAAGTGAATGGTAGACAGTGCAGTAGAATGAAAGTGTCAGAGAAAGAGAATAAGTGGATTGGGTGTTTTTTTGTGTTGGAGCTTAATTAGATTTGAGTAGATGCCAAAGATACGCTTTTAGCAGCAGCTTAAATAACGACACTTTGAGTAAAAATAAGTTAGATTGCTTACTCAGTGCTCAGGATTGCTAAGCTAAAGCTTTAAGTAAGTTGAGATTGAAGTTAAAGCAAAGAAACTTGAGCTTTGGCTTGCAACTTCTGGTGCTCTTTAAAACTGGCTTACATTAAAAATATACAATACAGTTCATTTTATTCAATGCTTCTTTTACGTTAAGTATACGCCGCTCTAGCTGCAAACATATTATGCATTACGCATACGCTATGTAAGTGCGGAAAAACATTTGGCTTACAAGTGTTTTTTTGACCGTTAGCTCATTTATAAAAGCACTTTGAAGCCAAACTCCAGTTGGAGAGCGCTTTAAACGTGCGTTAATGTGTAACAAGCACTCGAAGCAAATTTAAATTAAGCTCAACTAATTGAGAAACGGCTAAGAAAAGCGTTGTAGAAACTGAAACCGAAGAACAGCAGAGAAAACAAGTTGGTTTTTCCTGTGGTTTTTAGCTTGCAGCAAAACCGATGCCCAGCGTTAGCTGCTGTTCCTTCTACTGCTGCTTTGAGATTCACCTTGCAGGCTATTTTTTTACTAAATGAAATCAAAATAGATGTTACCGGCTGACCGTTGTAATGTGAACGGAATGGTAACGATTGAAGCGCTATCTTATTGCGAAGTTTTTAAGTTTTCAACAAATGTTTGCTTGAAGAAGAATGTTTGCATTTTTAGAGAGTGTGCTTTAAATAAGTTTAATACCTGATTTTTGGTTTTTGCTATCTTAAATCCCCCAAACACAAACATTTATTAAGCAGTTTTTGTGGCAACGTCAAATGCATTTGCTGAGCCAAAGCATTTGGCCATGACTTTTGCTTTTAGTTCGTCAATCACCTTTTTATCTTGCAGGACATTACGAAGCAAACCGCAGAGCTTTGCTAGCATTATGTGCATGTCCTTCTACCAACTACTATGTGTCCTTGTATATGTGTTTGTATGTGTGTGTGTGTGTGTGTGCACAAATTTATTACAACCTTTGGGAATTCTTTTAAGTAGTTGCTCGATTCAAAATAATTTTCCATTTATCACTGTGATAACAAAACAGTTTTTCCACAACCAGAAAACGCGCGAAAGTGGCAAAATAACATCACAAGCAGCACCAACAGCAGCAAAAACAGTAGCAACAAACATTATGAGCATGGTGTCCTGTCGTGGCCGGTTCTGTCCTGTTTGTGGTTTATTTTTTTTTTTTTTTGGGCGCTCTACTCTGTCCTGGACAAAATAAAGTGCTCTTCGCAAATCTTGAGCTCGCCAAACTGAAGCCATCCAGGGAGTTGAGTTTTTTGTTTGGGTGCTCGTTAGGAAGTTCCCTCCTGGGCGTGACGAGACGAGAGCATCGAGCGAAGGACAGAGAGAGAAAGAGAGAGGAAAGGAGAAAGCTGCTCTAATGATAAATGCTGGGCAGCAGGTGATTTAAAATAATTTCGGTCAGCGCGTGAAAAATACTTGTTGTTGTTTTCCAAATTTTTGAAATTTATGAGCTGCCGTTTTGCACAACAACATGCCTGAGACCCGACAAAAAAGACGAATCAGAAGAAACACACAGACATACCGCAAAGTTCTTTGTGGGCCAAAACTTGCTGCAATTGCCAGGTTGGTTAGGTAGCAGTAGGAAGTGGTATTAAGGGCAGACACAGATGGTTTGTAGGTACACGAAGCACTGGGTTTGTTAGAAAAAAAATAACTTAACTTTTGGTCACCTTAACGTGATGCCGCAAAAGAGGTTAGAAGCTAAAACTTTGCTTTTGCAATTCGACCAACTCATTTGCCGTTCTACCGTTTTCCCGTTCTATATTTAACGTTACTCTCTCTTGCTCTTGAGGTGTTTGGCAGTTTCTTTTGTTTGGATTCCTGGTCAGTTGATTTTACAAAGCGCTGGCTGTTTTCTTACCCTATACTCTTTGCCAAACTCTTGTCAGTGTCAGCCAAAAAACACTCAGAAACAAGAAAATCACCTTTTGACAGCAAAGGTAGCTTGCTTTCTATTTCAAAAAGTGAAGTTCTAATTAAACGGCTTATATTAAAATGTTAATGAGGATTTTTTGGTAGCTGATTTTAAATCAACCTAGAACCAAGCAACATAAATATATGCCCTTAAACATATATTAATAGTTATTTGGGCTATTCCAGGTAAAATATATAAAATATTTACTTGAATACTTTTATTTTTTCAAGTGCATACAGACTTCGTCAGTGTGCACCACAGGCTGCTACTTGCTGCAATGTTTGCCACAAAACTTTCATTTGTGTTCGAACTAACTTTGATGAGCTGCTGCTGCTGCTGCTTTTACTTGGGCGTTGTGCGAAAATTATGTGCTCGGCCCATTGAATCTGTTGAGTTGCGCCATTAAGCACAAGACGTAGAGCCACACAACTGAGAGGGAAGAGAGGAAGTAAAGATGCCAGTGTCCAGTCAGCCATACAGCTAGCCAGCCAGTCAAGTGCATTTACATAATTTGCTGCGCTGCGTAAAGTTTTTTATTTTATTTTTTCATATTGCCCAAGTTTTCTGGTTAAGCCTGCATGTTTATTAAGCAATCAATTATAAAGATTGCCGCATAGCATATTGATTTTAAATATGCTGCCATTCTGTTGTTGTTAGGCAGCAAGGCAGTAGGCTCTTCACTTTTGGGTCAAAACCACCGATCGGGCCAACGGGTAAATATTTGAGCATGTAGGCACAGTAGAGGCTTGTGGTACATCAATGACAACCATAAATGTCCCTGCTGTTTTCGGGTGAGTGTTCACATCGAGTGCTTGTTAAATAGCTTAAATGGCTATCAAGTGGCACCTTGGCCGGTAAACGATACCCTTGTTTATCAACTAGAGACCGTTCATGGCCAAAGCGAAACTCAGGCCAGTTGTGGGAATTGTTGCTGTCGCTGTTGTTGATACAAGTAAAGTAAAATTTTACGACATCTCCGAGTCCCGATCGGAATGTTGTTCGATAGTTTAATTTCGCCTGTCGGCAACATTTGCATGCATTACTCTGTGGAAATTAAAATGCACACACACACACACATACACAGAGAGTATATCCAAACTGGTATGTGTGTGCTAGAGCACTTATATGGAATTGCAAAAGTTTAGCATAAAGTTTGGCGCTTTACATGCGAAAACTTGCAATTGGCAGCAGACGAAAGAAGCGTGCTGTGTGTTCTCCTGGCTGGCTGCAACTACAACTTTACTGTGTAAGCTGTTAGGAGAATTCTTTGTTTTAACGACTTAGTTTGCGGTCACTGTTTTGCATCTTACTTTTAACCCTCCTGCTTGTCACTCAACTTGCGAAACATGCTTTTGTGTGGCAGCCGACAAAAAAAGTAATGCGGTTGAACATAGCATAAAACTAAGATCAAATAGATCTTGAATCTGTGCATCATTTTGAATATTTGAAATTTGAAACTTGTTAATGCAAATAACATCGAATTCTCGTAAGTGCAAAGATAAAACAGTTACTACCATGGGTCCATTTACAAAACTATTCATCGTTCTGCCCTGCAGCTTCAATTGAGTTAGAATTCCTTAAAAACTAAGACCGCCATAGATTTGATAAACTGCTTTGTGAAAAGGTTGAAGTTGATTCAAACAGGAAAGAATGCGCAGAATTTTGCGTTATAATTTTTTTTTAATGTCATGTTGACATTGCAGCATCGTTACAGTACATGTATGTATAATCCTCTCCCAGAAAAAAAAGTATTCGAAAGTATTATGCGTTGCGTCCTCGGTCGGAGATGCTTTGTTCCGTTTTTAACGCGCACTGATGAGGGTCACAGCTGGTGTGCTTTACATCGAGGTCGTCGCACACACATACACGCACATACCCTCTACTACTGTACCAAACTATAGTGTGCGTGTGGTTGGTGCTTTCAATTAAAATTTCAACATGTGCACGTAACAACTTTTATTGAAATTACGATTGCAGGCAGCGGCACACACCTGCACACATTCATGCATAAGTACATATGCACATTCAAACATGTCCAGTTTGCCAGGGCATACTTCATTGCATACTTTGCTGGGCACGTGGCAAAGGTGTATGCATATGTGTGTGTGTGTGTGTGTGTGCGCATCCCGCTACCATTTGCGGTAGTCTCCTTTAATGAAGACTAAAACACAAATCTCTGGCCTAGCTTGGCATTCATTGGACAAATGCGCAACAAATGAATGCAGCTGACATTTTCCGTTAAATGCAAAATTCCACTGAAACACTGAAGGTCAAATAGATGTGAATGGGCGGGGTTGTGGAGATGTGCTGATAACAAATATTTTGCGGCTATTTGATTAATGCGTTAGGGTAAGCAACGGGTGAGAATGGGATTCCGTTGTTTTCACCATGCTAAACAGCAGGAAAAGGAACAAGAAAAACAACGAATAGAACTTCAACTGTGACAATAAAATGGTTCCTTCTTTCTATTCATGTATTCACATAATCCAAGATGAAAAATAGATGCGACCAAAAAATTTTACTGCGCAAAATGCTGACAAGGACATTCCGCCATACTGAGCTCAACATGCTGACGGTTGGGTGGCTGGGTGGTTGACCGGCTGGCTCATACTCTCAGACGATGTCGCTGAGTGGTTGGTTGAATGTTTGGTTTCTTGCTCGCTCGCTTGGCCCGCCTGGGATGTTACATCAGCTAAATGGTTAAGCGCACTAGTCTGAATACAATCAAAAAAATAAAGAATAAAAGTGTCTACAAATTTTACTAAAAAGACGAAATTCATTGAGCGAGTTTTGCGAGCTGCGACCGACGACAGCACTGAACGTTGATGGAACTAGCACTGCTAGTTGCTTTCTTGCTGTCTGTGTTTCCGTTTCCGATTCTTCACTCTTCACACACTTTTGTTGGCCCATTGCTGCCCTCTACGCCTTGGCTACCCACTGTGTGACTTTGCTACATGACAATGAAAATCTGCATTGCTTATGTGCGGCTGCCTTTTGCTAATGCTCTTGCAATGTGCTTATTAACTATGCGTTTAGCTTAACGTTGTAAACTTAGTGGCTTGGATTGCCTTTTATTCAAAGTGTAAGTTGCTTTCAAACGTATTCAATGTTTGTCTCAACTTGTAACCAGATTTATTTTTAGCTATATTTACTGCATACAAATCCTGAATTTTATACAAAAACGTATAGTTTTTTGCTAGAGTATCACAAATCCTTACTAGAAATTTGGATTTGTCTGTTTTTCTTTGCCGCCGCTTGGGTGGTTCGTTTGGAAATTGTCATTTTAGTATTTCGAATTCCCAGCTCTGGTGATTTTCTGCTGTTTCAGCAGTTTGCTAGTTTCCTACATTTTTTTCCTTCTTCGTCTCCGTTGCCCTACAACCCCCCGGCCAGCCGCTGCCGGTCTCGCTCTCTCTGAATTAAACCAATCACTACTATTTTCACACTTAACTTGCAATTTGCATAAAATATTACCCGAGACCCAACAGTCAAGCAGACGTTGTCGCTGGGGATACCATTTGCCATGGGTTGTGTGAAGCTTTGGGGGTTGGGTGGGATTTAGAGAGACTTTCACAAGATGATGGGGCTTGCAAATAAGTACGCAGCTATTGACAGTTGCGTGTGAATTTCTTTTATTTTCTTTTAGTATATACATTTTTTACACAATCACAAACACACACACATTCATTCACCAATACATTTGCATTCTGAAGGACATTGAAATTGTGTTTAGCGGTCTTGACTTTATTTTTGTATACTCACACATTTATGTTTGTTTTTTTTTTATGTTTGCGACTGAACTGAAAAATGATTAAGTCTTAGTTACAAGTGTATTTAGTACATACTTTGTGTAACATATTTATGATGGAGAGCGTGTGCAGTCATTAGTGCAAATGTTGCCTAAAACTCGAAACTATGTGTATGAAACTACGAAACTTAACGCAACTCGAAACGAACCATTACACTACATTTAACAAATGGGTTAGACCCGAGATAGCAACAGAGGACAAAGTGAAGCAGGCCAACTGCTTTTACCCCATCTAAAAGAATGGCTTACACGTATTGGTGTGTGTGTGTGTGCGTATGTGTGCTTGTGCCTTTGACGAACGCTAACAAAGGCTTTTCAAGCAGTTGCGCGCATATGCTCACACACACCCACACGTACAGAGAGGTAGGACATTTAATGCCCGTTTTGCACATGTCCAAAACAGAGAAATGCCTCAATCTCTCTTGGCCAACTTCTTTGAGTGTCCCAGAAAAAGGTAAAGTGCGTGTGTGAGAGAACTGGAATCAAGGAACAGCTCCAAAAAAGAACTTGCAGTGACTGTGAGCCAAAATCACTCAGCTGAACGTGAGTGCTTATGGCTAAGCTTTAAAGCGTTGCACTGCAAATCAAATTATCATATTAATAATGTTGAGAGATCAACTTCATGTTAATCAAAAACTACTTAGAATAAACTCTAAAATACTGCATACCTTGATAGAGTTGTTTAATTACCTTATTGTATAAGCTTGCTCAACTATATACAAACAAGTATGAATGAAAGCATTGTTTAACGATTCAAATACACAATATATTTAACATGGTGATACCCAGTAATACAAATAATATAAATATAAGTACTTAAAAACAATTTGAACAGATAGTTAATATTAATAGGCACTTTTAAATCTGGCTACATTCGCTCTGCTAGTTAAATCATTTTTGATTGTTTAATTAGAGCATGTGTTTCATTGGCTGACATCATTTGCAAAATGCCGTTACACACAAATGATTGCGTCCTGAATCAGATCATTAAAATGAAACGAAATTTTTGGAATTTTACCCAACGAAAAACTAGCATTTGTGCAACACGAAATGCAACTGTCCAACTGTGTTTTGCACTGACTATAAATGCTGTAATGTGGCCAATGGCTTTGTTGCTATACCCGCAAAGCACTCTACATACAACATACAATATGCACACACTCAGGCAGGGAACGAGGGAGGCGAAGAGTGTGAAGCGCTGGCATTGTGTTAACAAATACACTTAGGCAAACACATAATTTCGAGTATTTAACTAAAATAAACAGGGTGTAAAACATTTTATTGCATGTGATGTGAGTGTGTTTGCGCATCCCTTGCCGCTCTGCGTTCTGGCATGTGTTTTATTATCATTTTTTTTTGTTTTGTGCTTTGCATTTTAGCAGTTGCACTGTCTCACACAATGGCAAACAATCGGACAAACACATACACACGAACAATATTTGCATTTCAGTCACTTGCACTTTTGACTACTGCTGCTGCTGCTCTCAAACGCTGCTGGCCCAACGTTTGTCTATGCAACGCACCCACCCACTACTTTCAGCCCTTGCCCCTTTGGCATTTTTGATCCTTTTACTTTAGCGCTGTCTCTCACTTTGTTATTTTTGCTTGGCACTTTAGCACATTTCCATTTGCAATTGTTATATTCCACTTTGTGCTTAAACATTTTGTCTGTGGATGTGTGTGACTGCGTGCCTCAAGCATTTTGCTTTCTTGCATTTTGTATTTAAACAATATGCCGCTTAAAGAGCGGCACGCGTAAATATTCAGCATATATTCACACACACATACACACGTATTTATATATATAAGAAAAGTTGGCATGCAGCTAATTAAAAGAGCTGTAAATTACGAGAGATGTGAGCCAGCTAAATGCAAATGCAAATGCAAGCCTTAAATAGTAGTCGCTCTAAGGGGGTCGAGTTGGATAGTTGGCACTTGTGGAACGGTCACCTTAATTAAAATGCACAATTTTGCACTTTTGGCTAGCGCAAACGTTTGCCTCTGCCGCTGTCGCTGCCGCTTCTGCTGCTGCGTTTTGTGCTGCATTTGCATTAAAAGCGCTAGCACACACACACACACAAAAACAACAACAACATAGTTACACACACACACACAGGGAAAAAGAGTGAAAAAAAACTCTTGGCGACTTCGCTTCGCCACTGTCATGCAATTTATTTGCCAACTACTTTACACTTTTTGCATTTTTGGCTACCACACTTCGAGTCCCTTGCTCTCGTATTGGGCCTTGCTTTTTATGAATTCTCAACCCCATTTTTCCGTTGCCCAACCCACGCATTTGATGTCATTTTGTTGCGGTCTGCGTTTATTTCGCGTATGAGTGAGCGTCGCACTTACACCGCCCACCACTTGGCCTCCCTTACCCCCCGTCGTCTGTGCAGCATTCACAATTAAAAAGCTCGACATAAAATTTACATTGTCGCTTGATGATGACGGTCTGGCAGCCAAAAACTCTGCTCAGCAGACAGCAACAACAGTTTGTCCAAAGAGGGTTGATATGAGAAACAATTATATATATTTAAACAGTTGCCCAGATATAGCTGCTTAGTAACTAATTTTTATCTTTTATATTTAAGTTAAAAAGCAAAATACATAACAATTGCTTCTTTAACATAGATATACGAATGTATTGTCAGTTTTTCGCCTTGATGGCAGTTGGAAGGTTCTCTTTGGGTTAGGCTCAATTATGAAGTTGTTGGTAAACCATAAAATTGTAACGCCACTTTATGCGTTCTATGCTTTATGACCACAAATGAGCGCGCACAGTCGGTGGAATCTATCCATCTATCTCACTCTCGCACTCACTTGCTCTCTCTAGCAATAAGTCGCTGCAACTTACATACACATACAATGAATTTGATTATGGCACGCTTGGCATTTGCAACTGTTTTACAATGTTTTTTTGTTTGTATTTTTTTATGCCATTTTGGGTTTTATTTTTGGCATGTTGCATAAATGCTGAACTTTTTAATTTTAATTGTTAAAAGCTTTTTTGCTAAAAATGGCCACGATACGGTGACTGCGTTTCGCACACACACAGATACACACACAAGCAGTTTGGCCATAACATTCAGGGAACATTAATGCATTAAAATGCGCGCACACAATCACAACTGTCCCAACAAGACATCCAAATCCCCAACACCCAGTTTTCAGTCGCTCTGTTTGCGACTGCAACATTTTACATATATGATGGTCAGTAGTTGTGCGCCATGTGCAACAGTTTTGCCGTCTGATAAATTAAACAACGTACGTTTACACACACACGCACACACACACACACACACACACACACACACACAGGCAACAGACGACGGTAGCGTTTAAGCCAATCTGGGAGCAGTTAAAGCACTCGTATTCTTTGCAGGCCATAAACCATGCACATGAACATAACATACTTGTATTGTATGGACGCCACGCCCACCTGGCCAGATGCCACCAACTGAACCTGTTTGTCAGTCTCTCGCTCTCTCTCTATCTCTTTCTCTCGCTCTCTCTCTCTCTCTCTCTCTCTCTCTCTCTCTTTCCCTCTTGCTTTATGTCTGTCTGACAGTCTTATGCAATATTAAGCATACGCCATGCTGCCTGCCATTCATAGATAAATTGCTGGGCGCGTTTAATATGAAAAGTTATGGCCGCTTGGCAATTAAATTGCCGCAAACATGTCGAGCGCGCCTTCTCTTTAAACAATTGACATTAAATTCTTAACAAAATCTGTGCATCAGCAGAGATATAAATGACGATAAGCTTTGTTGCTTTAAAATGCAGTTTCTCAACTGTAAGAAAGAAATAATGCCGCCTTACACAATATTAATTATTTTATTTTCTACAGTTTCTGTCTAAAATGCACATATTTATCTTTATTGATATTGATATACTTATTTTAAATTACATTCTATTCATATCAATGGTTGCGTAAAAGATTTCACAGAAAAGCTTAATTAGTTTCCATAAGCATCAAGAACTTTCTTAAATACGATTTTCTTCTGTAATCTCAATAACACAAATTGAAATAAAGCCTCTCAAGATTTTCGTTTAATGTTGAAGCAAAATGTTTTCAGCTATTGTTAAAATTCACATATTGATACACATTTAATTCCACACAAAATTCAACTAAATGTTTTTTTTTAGATACTGTAAATGCAGAATCCCTTCAACAACAAGCAAGCAATTGTGTGTGCGTGTGTGTTTGGGCCTTTCCTTGATAATTTCCTGATAAATCAACTACATATCAGCACATGTTTATTTGTATATGAATATAAGTGTGTCTGCCATGTCCATACAACAAACTCTGCTAAGGCACACAGACACACACAGCAGGCGAGCACGCTTACAAATTTTGTAATCCTTTAACGATGCGAACAACTTCCGCCTTTTGCTCTTGCACATAAGAGAACTCCACAGGCGTCTGCCTGATGGTGTCATTGTCTTCTTCGTGTTCTTGTGCCTCATCATCGCATAATTAATCTTCAAAAAAATCATCAGTCGTTGCTGGCATTAATCTTTGTTAAAACGTTTCACGCAACTTTTGCTCCATTGTTACACATACGCCGTGTGTGTGTGTGTTTGTATGTGTGTGAATGTGTGCTGCATACAAAATGGAGGGGCTTCTGAAATTGTTGTTGGGGTTTGCAGCCAGCTCATATCATAATTGTGCACGGGCATTGCTGCTGCTGTTGTTGTTGTTAATGTTGTTGTAGTCATGGTATGAGTGTTTGCTTTCAAGCCCACTTTGTTTTTATTTACCAATTTCGTTAGCCAAACGACTTTAAGTCATATGTGAGCACAACTTTAACACTAAAAGAAACTAAGCAAAAATTGAAATTCGTGTTACGCAGTCTAAAATGTTAAATGCTTCGTTTTTCTCCAAGTGTCGATGTATTAAGGGGAGTTGTCAAGGGGTGCAATGGAGTCAACTGAGTTCACTTCACTTGCAATGATAAATGATGGCTTTACATAATGCAACTGATGACAGGCAGAGGCTGACTGCCAAGATGGTCGGGAAATGTGCTTGCTTATGTGTAATGTGTGTGTGTGTGCTTGCGTTTGTGTTGGTGTGGTTATAATAGAAAATAATGAATGATATGTTTCTGACACGTTGCCGCTGTCATTGCGCCCCATTCAATTTGAGATCTTTGCGTCATTTTCGACGCGACGCTTTAAGTTTCAATGTTTTGTCCCGTTCTTTGTCGTTGCTGTCGTCTCGCATTGGGTTATAAAGAAAAGGCATCTTTGGCATTGACACTGCCTGACTACTACTACTACTACAACAACATCAAACGCAGCAACAATAATAATAACAACAAGAAGCGGGTAGGCGGCTACAAGCAAAAAGCTTGTGCTCTTCATCATGCTCAATTTGCGCGAATTGTGTTGTCTTGTCTTGTTTTATCTCTCTCTTGTCTTGTCTGCCCTCCTCAGTTCTGTCTTTGTATGTCTGTCTCTCGTTCGTGTTGTTTGACTGTGTCTGTTGTCTACGCTGTCTGTTGTCAGTTGTCTGCCTTGGTTTTTGGGTTGCCTACTTTGGGTATTTGGCTCGCCATTGATTTAAATATTTTTGACACTTGCGAGTCGGATAATTGCAAACATTAATCATGGACTAACAGCTGCCGGAGCATGAGGCAAGAACATATGTGTTGAAGTTGCTCAATCTCTTTATTTTCTCCTCTATCTTGCTCTCTTGCTCATTTTACGTTTGTGTACCAGCGTCTGTTTGTTTAACTGTGTGCATATGTGGCTTCAAGTTTGCGCAATAATTTTCTGTAGCATACTTTTATGTGCTTTTTGGGTTTGGCTTGAGCTCATTCGGGTAAACATGTTATATGTAAGAATTTATTGACCTTAAATGACAAAATTTATTTAAAACTTGTTTTTGTTTGCATTTGATGACTTTAACAATATCTTGAATCTTTTTGTGCCGCCCGCTTTCTTCATGATTAGCTAGTTATTGATAGTGTCTTTGAACCACGCCCATTTGCGCAATTAGGCGCCGCTACATCTTTGGCAAGGACATCCATTTAAACGCCAGGCAATCTGTTTGGCGCTTCAGTTGCCGCCTCGTCAATTTATCACCAAATCAATCAAAACCTTAAGCACGTGAAGCTTAGGGCCAGAGATATGCTGCCAACTGCCAGCTGCCCTTTTGCATGTGTGAAAAATGCTTTCAAATTGATGCCAAGAGGCCGCGTACTTCTCACTCACTTTCTTTCTCTCTCTCTGGCTTTGACCGTTTGCCGTGAAAATTTATTTGATTGCCAGCAATAAGCAACTGCTAATATGACACAAGCTCTGATATCCCCGCCGCCGCCAGCTCCATTGGCACAAACGTCGCCTGTCGCTCACATTGCTGTTTGAACTGGCGAGCTACGAGCTTCGCTTCACTTGACTAAAACGAACAGTATGTACACTTGGCGAAAAATTAGTTAATTTGATAGTTTCAAGAGTAATTGTTGATCCAGGAAAGTAATTTTAATTCGAGTTTATCATTTGAAACCTTGCTTAATTAAACTCGACTTTAATTCGTTTAGCATCAATGCAATAGTATCGAGTGTTTCTTTTGAGTGTGTATTTTGCTTACATGTGTTGGTGTGTGTAGGGCTATTTCTGAGATTCCCGAAACACATACATACCGCTGCTGGTTTGATTTTATGAACTGTGTGTCTATGAAGTTTCTGTAAAGCTGATGCACAGCTATTGCGACAGAGACGCAATCTCAGCATTGCTGCTGTTGCTGCTGCTGCTCCTTGCTGTTACTGCTGTTCAGCTCTCAGCTATATTTGCTGGCCAAATTGCTTGTGATGAAGACAGCCTAGCGTCAATCAGTCAGTCAGTCAGTCAGAGACTCTGGTTGCTCTCGGCTAGCTGGCCGTATTGCTGTCTGTGCCACGCATGAGAACTTTCTGTCTGTGTGTCCTGTTCTGCCCCAACTGTCCTGCTTTGCTGTCAGTTAACATGCCTTTTACGTTTGCTCTCGCTCTCTCTCTTTGTCCGCCTTTGTGTCTGTCTCTCTCTCTCGCTCGCTTGCTGGGCGCTCGGCTCGGCTCGTCGAGAGATAATCACTTTGGGAAATTGCTCATGAATGATTTGTTGGCATAAATCAATTTGATTGATGAGCGTCAATATACTTATTTGCCGCTTTGATGTGGGCAATTCCAGAAATCGCAAACACACACACATACACACATGGATATACGGGCATACATGAAATTGTGTGCGTGTGTGTGTGTGTACGCATTGGGCTTTTGTGTAGGCCAACTAATTGATCAATTAAGCATCAATTGCTTGACTGCCCGAGAGCTGCGGGTCGAACGGTTTTCCACTACCTCTCATCTACACAAGCAGCAACAGCACACTTAACCCTGGCTGCAGGGGGCACGAAAGCTGCTGTTGAGTTAAAAACAGTTGCAACAACAACATAAACAGTAGCAGCAGCAGTTTGGTCTATAAAACAAGAAGCTAGAGCTAACTTTCTGCTATTTCAACTTGAGTTGTTATGACACTTTTAATAACTTTATTATTGCATTTACATAGTACTAGCAGGGCATGCAAGCTCTCTTTCTACCCCTTGCTCCTCCTCTCGCCTTAACCCTGTGGTAAGTTCTATTTTTCTGCTGTTGCGCCATCAAACAACAACAAGGCAAGTTGCCTGTTTAAGTGCTTTGCTTGGTAGATGTGAATCTTGGCAACTTCCTTGTCACTGCATATGCTTCAAGTTGCCTGTAGATGTGTGTGTGTGTGTGTTGTTGTGTGAGTGCGCATTTCTTGGCTGTCTATGCAATTAAAAGTTTAATATAATTAAATGGTTTTATGACTTTGACTGCTGCAGAGCAAAAGCCTGAGCAGCTCTAGCTCCTTAAGCAGCTTTTCAGCTTTACCGTTGCTACCGCGTCAAGGTTTATTTTTTTTTTTATTTTGGCGGTGGTGTTGGGTAGGGGTGGTGTAGTGGTAAGAAAAACAGAGGCAGAGGTTGTCGCCCGATAAAGCTGTAAAGTCGCTGGGCGGTAAACGCGAGCACCAGTTCAAACCCGCTGCAGAGTTGGACTGCAAATGGAACTTGATGCGACTCGGCTACTATCAAAGTGATTAAGTCATCAAAGTTTGCTCTCGACACGCAGCATTAACGCCTCGACTTTGCTAAGCGTAGGAGCGCGATGTTCCCAAACTCCAATTTCAACCCGCTTCATGTCTAGTTGCCAATCTGGTGGCTAGTTTGGGCAGAGACAATACCTCCAGCACGAAGATGTCGATAATTACTTGGCCAGTGCGCCATCAGCAGAAATTGGCTGCCAGTAGTTAAAGCCAGGACAAACGACATTACACGCAGGGCTCGCAAGACGACGCGCAGGATGTGCAAAAAGATTTTACCCAAATGTCTTTGCCACAAATCTCGTGTGACAGCTTTGACCAACGAGATGGCAAGATGGCGAGATGGCAAATAGATGGCGGGATCTCTCTGGACATCTGGGCGTTGCTTATAAATGATGTCAGAGAGCACGCCCATTGACAAACAAGACGAGATTGCCCTAATTTATTTATGGCCAAAACATGTTCAAGATAAATATAGGCAGACGACAGGCAATTGTTCTCGATAGTTTGGCTAGTCAATTTGGTTAACATTACAGTGTTTTCGTAATTGGTTGAAAGCACTTGTTAAATATAATTAAACAAATGCCAATGTTAAACATTGTTAACGGTTTGCTTGGATTGATTATTGTGAATACTTTAGAAGCATTTGGTTGTTCACTTTGAACATTATTTTAATGCTCTGCAACTTAGGTTAAATCATAATTAATCTTATGTTATTTATTTGTGCAGAAATACCTAATGGTATAAATAAATTATTCCTCCATTTGGCTTGCCTCAAATATCATTTCAAATATTTTGCACATAGCCCAAACTGAGCAGAATTTAAATGGCCAACAACAAAAGTATATCATTTATGTGTAATTAATTATCTGGCAGCAATATAACACTTTTACAGCTCCAATATTTGTGGAGATTAGTTAATCCAACAATTAGTCCTTTCCCCTCAACTCTCATTTAAACTAATATATTTGTTTTTTTTTTATAAACATTTCTATGCTACACACAAAGCCCATTAAGCACAGTTTGAATAGCTTAAAAAAAGTTTTTTGTACTAGAAAAAAAAGAAACATACATAATACAAATTAATTGCCATCAACTCGGATGGTTTAGGCCGAAAAACTTTGCGACCGTTGCGGAGTAAATTCCTTGTGCGGAATTTTTTTTTCTTATATGTTTTGGTGCTCAAACCCTTTACACAAAAAAAATAACAAAAACAAAGAAGAAAACAAGCGCTGGTTCATGCCAAATTAGTAGCTCGTGGGCATTTTAATTGTGTTTGTAATGCGACGACTTTGACGCTGTTCAGCTACCATTACCTCCACTTTCTCCTTTGCCCCCGCTACCCTCAAGCAGCACACGCCTCGTCTGTCACCCTGCGGCAGAGTGTACGTTAAAAAATTAAATGAAAATGAATTCATTTGTACCCTTTTCAGAAAGCGGCATAAAAAATGGTAACGAGCGATAAGTGGGTGGGGGGTGAAGGGTGGAAGTGAGAGGGCGCTCTACGTAAAATGACTTAACTCATTTAATACGCCTCTAATGGGATACAATTTAAATTTAATTGATTTGCCCGGCCAGCGCCTTTTATGGCCGCAAAATTTTTACTCGAAATTAAAAAATGCCTCATTTTTACAAGCAAGCATTTTACCAAAAATGAAAAGAAAAAAATGAAGTCAAATGTATAACGCTTTAAAAAGGCTGCCAGATTAATTTATGTCTTGCGCTCGGTTTATTGATTAAATATGCAACGGCTCAAGCCGCTTGAGAGAGCTGACAATGATGTTGGTTCAAGGCGTTCGTTGGCGTGGCGCTTCAAAAAGCAAATGCCTGACAACAGTGGCTCGCTGATTTATTGGTTTAATGCACCCAGCAGACGCAGTTGGCTTGTAAATGGGTGGCAGCCATACGGCCACACAGCCACCTTGCCACCCGCATATAAACATGGCACAACAGAAACCGCAGTTGAATCGCGGTGCTCTGCTGCTTTGCTGCTCTGATGGTGGCCATATCACCGACACGCCAACCGGCAAACGGGCTAACGGGCAAACGGGGGGCAAAAGTGGCAACAATGGGGAGCCAAGCAAAAGGAAAGCTTTGCTGCCCGCAACCATTTCTTAGCTTGGCAGCTAATTTATGTGCGCACGCCGCAAAAGAAAACTGCTGGCAAAAAGGATACGCCAGGAGCCACTTTCATAGTGAGAATTATGCTCTAAAGTGTAGAACGGTGGGCGGTGTGGATGGCGCTTGGCAAAGGCGCAAATGTCAGCGCGAATAAAAATTCGCATTTTAATATTTGCCAGTAAGCTGCGCAGCGTTGGCAGCTGATTTGCCCGCTGCTTGCTTGGCTTGCTCCGATGTGGATGTTCGCATTTTTGGTCGCCCGATTGTTTGCCTGCCATTTTATCTGTGCCCAACAGCTGGCGTTTGTTTGCGGCTGCCGACGACATCGCGTGTTGACTTTTGCGTCTGAGCCACCTTTCAACTGCAACTAATTTATTTTATTTGCAAGCAGCAGACGCAACCCAGAGCCAGCCAGCCCATCTTGCTAACCCTCGCCTCTAAATATGATTCAAAACAAGCATTATAAAATGTATTGCATGGTGCAGCTTGGCTTCCACCTGCCTGTTTGCTTGCCTATTTGCCTGCCTGCCTTGCCTGCTGCACTTGATATAAAGTGCTGTGATGTTAAAAGCTCTGGTTGCTGGAAAAAGAGCTTGGAGCTTGTGGCACGTTGCACGATGCCGCATCATCATCCTCATGGACGGGCTGTAAATGAGTTTTGTTATCTGCAAACAAATTGCATTACTACCGATGCCCATTGGACTTGTTTGTTGTTTCCACAAACAATTTGCCTGCAGGTTCAAGCATTCTCAGCATCATTGCAAAAAAGGTTTTGCCTTTTCTTAGCTTATCTTGTTGGCAACAAATGCGCCAGTTGCTGTTGACCCTTTACAATTGGCAAATAAGTGAATTAATATTTGTGCCTTCGTGCGTTTGAGCTAGTAAATGACAAACTAAGTTGAAGCCAAAAGGCAGGCTAATGATTGCTTGATTTTAATTAAGGTCAAGTACTATGAAAGTCGCTTTCAACAGATTCTTGAATCTGTATTGTGTGGATGCCAAGGCAAACAGCATGTACAATTTTAATTTAGCATAATTAAAAGTATAAATATATATACATAAATTGCGCAATGCGCATTCGCTCGTAAATTTAAACCTTATAGGTTGTGCTGTGCTGGCTCTTTGGCTTGCCAAACTGTTGCGCTTGCGGTTCATTTCGACTGTTGATTTTATTAAAATATTTGCTCATGTTTATTGGACAACAGCGAATGCACTTAATTACAACTGCATTATAACGTTACAATGGTTATTATTACATTAACCAAACCAAACTCAACTCAACGCCGACTCAGCCGCATTTATAAAATACGCATTAAAAATATGGCTTGCTAGCCGCTTTTAATGTTTACACCAGCTGAATGGGGCGCGGCTGGTAAATGTGATGTGGCGTATTTCAAATATAAATTAAAATTTTATGGTCATATGCGATAAATTTTATGTTTTGCCCAGAAGAAACCAAGTAACGACAGCAACAATTAATGCCTATGATCGCATTTATTATTATCACTCAGTAACCATTAAAAAAAAATCAGTAAAAAATGGGTTTAAAAAAGCATAAAGCTTGACCTTTCATGTACAGCATTAATTACCATCTTTGCTATAAAGCTATTGTATAAAACTCTCACAATTGTGTGAAAAGTAAAAACTTTTCCAATGGAATGACAAATTCCATTAGTGTTATTATAATGCTTCAAATAGTGTTGTAGCCTTAGATTTCTGTCTCAGCACTATCGTCTTATAGGCTTCGTGTACGAAAATCAAGCTAAATTAGCTGCCTTTGGCAATTCATAATAATGTGAATTTGTGACACGCCTGGATATATTGAGTATGTGCTGCTATTGTTCAATACGTATACGCACCGTTTGCCCAGGCGCACGTTGTAAATGCGCTTTTGTTATTTTCAGTCGAGCCTTTAGGCCATTTTGCGTAACACACACACACACGTCAGTTGATTTCAACAGCTAGTTCATTGTGTGGGCTCATCATTATTAATTTCCAAGCTATAAATTTCACTTTGCCACATTCCTGAAGGCCAAAACCAACCCAAAGCCGTCGCTTCAACTCACCTTTTTGCACGCTCGAATAGCTTTGGAGTTTTTGTTTGTGTTGTTTTGCTTGCTTTCTTTAGTTTTTTTTTTGCGTTTTTGTTCCTTTTTGTATTTTGTTCTGACCGATTCGACGTCGTCTGCGTTCGCTTGCTACATCTTTTGTTTATGCCACACAATAGCGTTGCCGCAGGTTTTTAGTGCCAGCCATTGTGTTTTATCTTCCTTTCTCTTTCTCTTTCTCTCTCTCATGTCTTTTTCTCTCTCTCTCTCTCTCTCTGTCGCTTCATCTGTATCTATTCGCTCTGTGTTTGGCCATAAAATGCAATGGAATTTCATATAACACTTATGTACATTTACAACATATATGTATGTACACATACATGTGTGTATGGGTGTGTGTGGCATAATGTTTTGTATAATGTGCTCAAACATTTTGCGCTGCGGCACGTAAAAAATGCAGGCCAAAAAACTGTTATCAACGTGTGTGCTTAACAATGAGAGGTGTATGTCAGTGCATTTGATGTTTAATCAATTGAAAATGTGTGTGTGCGTGTGTGTGTGTGTGTGTGTGATACATGCACACATCAAGTCGATTGTTTAGTCACAGTTTCTGAGCCTTAGATCCAGCTTCTGGCCCTGCTTGACTTCCGCATTTGGCGACTGTTTGCCCAGCACAAACTGCAGCCTAGTGCGGCAATCTTAAGATGCTTAAGAATAAAGCATTATCCGGATTCCAATGTGCGTGTGCGGCTTTGACTTTGTCGGCATTGCCTAGGCTCCCGCTCCCCGCTACGACTTCACCTTCTGCTCCTGCTCCAAACTCTATTCAATGGGAATCTATCGTTCAGCTTGAGTCGTTTCGACTTGCTGCCTTTAGCTTGGCCTAGATGCCGTGTATGTGTGCCTGCCTGCCTGATGTTGCCTGTTGTTGCCCGTTGTTGCTTGTGGCTTCTGAAAGAGGAATAAAAATTACAATATTGACGCTGCAACGCAGTGCCAACAGCAGCACAAGAGCACGCACACATGTGTGAAAGCATGGGGACAGAGATAACGAGAGAGAGAGAGAGTGGACGGGGGAGAACAACCCACACAAGTAAAGGGAAACCTGCAGATGCGAGAAGCTCTTTGCCACAGACCGCCGCCTGGTCGCTATTGTAAAGCCGTTTTGACTACACTGCACCAAAACAATAGCTCTTGATTCGAAAACAAAAGCAGAATAGCTTGAATTTAATACCGGTATTTAAAGCGTTCATTGTTTTAGCTATAATTGAACTTTGAAACAATGGATGCAAGTGTTGCTTATTTTATTTCTCTCAGTGTACATATATATGGGTATGTGCTTTAGTTATTGTTAGTGTTGGCTCTGCTATTGTATTGAAACTTCCTTTAATGGCTTCCGGTTATCGTTTTTGGCGCAACTCACTATTGCTATCACAAACACAAACAACAAAACATACACACACACACACTTGCCTCAATGTGCTCTGCGCTCTGCGTGTCAATAAAGATTAAGCGCATTGTTCTTTGTTGATTCCTTTCGTCATGCAAAGAAATTAATATTCGCAATCCATTACGTATCTAATAACACTTTATACAACGGGAACCGAACAAAAAACCAAATACCAAAACACAAAACTAAACAAAAAGGGCCATTTTTAATAACATTAATTGGCAACTTTAAGCCTTAAAGCCAGTGTACTGCATCCAACAACTAACACACTGACACAAAACAAGTCTACACACAGACACATACAATCAATCAATTTAGCGCTTTAAGCATTGACAAATACGCTTGCACGCGGCTAAGGCAACAGCCGCACAATCTTTTAAAGAGTCACCAGCACTGGCAATAATTCCAACACACTCGCAAACACACATTGATAGATAAGCTTGCTCCTTTTGTTCAATGATACACGATGCCCTCGACTGCCCCTCGCCCGTTGTCCGTTGTCCGTCGTCAGTCGACCGTCGTCGTCGACGTTGGCTAATGATGACAAATTTTTTATGGGCGTTATGAGCAACATTGCGCTGCGCTGCTACAAAGTGCATGGGCTGGTCACGTGGATAGCTACATATGAATGGGAGAGCTGTGTGTCAAAGCTACACTTAACAAAAAACAACGAACTCCCCACGAAATCTATAGTGCAATCCCTATTCGTAAATGGTTTGGTGATACTTTCATTAAGACATTAAATAAAATCTTGTTTAAAACTTTAATAGCTTTAGTAATAGGTAGGTTTTTCTCAGTGTACGCTGTGCTGTGCCCGCTGGCTCTTTATTAATTTGACAGCATCAACAGGCCTGGGACGGACTCAACTCGACTCGGCACGCTAATGATTGAAATGAACTCCATGTCATGTCTGGTCTTAGGTAAAAGCCAGCGCATCCAGCAACGTGTACCGCCTTCATCCCAGTTTGATTGATGGTTATCACTCATTGGGCTGCTGGACTCAACAATGGACTCTCACTCTCCATCTCAGGGAGACGGACTCCCTGGAGCAGTTGACATCCGCCCACAGATTAAATGCTGTAGGTGTGTCATAACTTTTTGTGCCACTGTCACAATGCCATCGTTCTCGTCGTCTTGCCGTCTATCATTTATTGTATTGCTCTATTGTTACGCCTCAAAGTGTCCAGTCTGTCCAGTTGTTATGCCCCAAGGGGCAGCAATGTCTACAGTAATTCAGCCTTTTTTCCTGGGGCTGTCGCTAAGTACACAAAAGTTCAAATCAAATCCAAAAATAAATTCTTATATATGTATAGCTTTCGTTACGTTTCGCTCATGTTTAAAAGCAAATAATGCCAATTAATAAATGCAAATACGGCTAAAATTGGACTGAATTGCGAAAAGAGTGAGACTTGTAACTGAGATATACCCTATTAAAATCAATATAAGCTTTATGTTTTCAACTTTATTAGCCAACTGTCTAAATTGTCAGATGAAACTTTTATTGAAAACTATTTTTCTGCAAATTGGCGATAAATAATGAAATATAAACATTTTAAAATAGTTATTTCAATGGCGCGCGTATGTTTAAAATAAATATTTATTTTAGTATCTGAAATTAATAAGCGATATTATCAAATGAAATATATAAAGTTATTTAATGTGTTATGTAATGAAATTGAAGTCGTATATACACTAAATCGTAACTTTAGACTGTTTATAGTTAATCTAATTTGATTTCAACACCACCAGCAACAACAATGACAGCAACAATATTCACGCAAAATTTGCATAGTTGCTCTTTTAACTGTCAAACAATTTTTATTTTGGTATTCACATTTCGCATTTACCGCATGCCCCAAGCGCATTCCATTGAACATTGAGCAGGCAGCGGAAATGGCATCGTTTAGCTGCCTCCGCCTATCAGCTGACAGCCTTGCGGCCAGACTTATTTGTGTATGTGTATGTGTTTGTGTGTGTGCCAGTCGTAATGAGCGTCAAGATATTTTAAAATCCCTTAGCGGGTGGGGCTGTCTCACCCAACCACTTAACTCATTCCACTCACTTTTGTGCCCACCTGGCCGACTTCTCGCGACCCGATTCCCACTCACTGAAAAAGTCAAATATCTCAAAAACAATTGTAGGCCACAAAACGATGCCAGCAGGCAACGGCAATGGCTTTATACAAAACAATCAAGAGAAGAGCAAAAGTACCGTGAGAGAAAGAGAGAGTCCAAACTTCCATTACTCAAAGTGTGGGGAAATTTACTCTTGAGCGCGCTGAATGGAAGCACGTATAAGAGTGAGAGTTGAGTATGGGATTTTGTTTTTTGGGATATTTTGTTGCTTTTGTATTTTGAAAAGCGTTTAACAGTTGAGCAGTAAATTTTTGTCTTGGGCCCTAACGCCGACTTTCACTTGTTGCCCCGCTGAGACAAAATCAACTGTGCGGCAATCCAATGCAAAAATGCAGCCGCAATAAAAGCGATAGGATATTTAAGCAAATATTTTAATTAAAATGATTTTTACTGTTATAAGCGAAGCGAAGAAATGAACAAAATGGATGCTTAACGGAAACGGAAAAATGAGATTTATGATGTGCACAATGGGTAGCCGACACTAGGAGATGAGGTGCTGGACAATGGTTGGTGAGAGGGGGGTAGAGCGAATGGAACAGGTGCTGACGCCGGAACCATTCAACAGAAGGGGAAATGGAGTGTGTATAAATAAAAATAAATGTGTGTGTGTGTTTGTATGCTTGCGATAAATGCTATATGAATTATTAAAATAAAAGTAAAACGGAAACATAACAAAGGTTCAGCAACATTTATGACAGGAAAACGCGAAACGCGCCCGAGCCCGAGCCCGAGCCCGAAAAACAGCCCAACAAAAGAGAGATTGCCGTGGCACGCATCTAAAACGAGATATGCCATGCCGGAAATAAGCGCCACATAAATGGAGTAGCTCCAAAAAAATTTACACACATCAATACACAATGTGTGTGTTTACATATTGCCAATTCAAGATCCCCTATAAGTAGACTTCATTTACGAGGCGGCAGCACGAGAGTAGAGTAACAAACAAACAGCAAGAAAAAAACACGCACCTAAGAAGCTGCTAGAACTTGACTTGCATGACTTGCAGATACCAATTATAAAAGAGGTATTAAATTAAACAGCCTAGTTTAAGGTGAATAATTATGGAATGGCTAAAGGAGTTGTAATATTAGAAAATATAATCATATAGCATTATTTTTAGGTTTGTAGTCAAGAAACAAGGTTCCTACATTTATCTTATCCGGCATAGATTAATTTACAATTATTAAACTTCATAACACTTCCTAAACATTGTTAGTTAGGATTTCTAAGATTTACGAATGCTAATATTAACAACCTTTTTATTTGGTTCAACGTACAGGGCATATTGAGTGGCAAGACTAACTAGATGAGGTTACATAGTAGTTATTGCTGTTGGTGCTTGCCAAAGTTAAATACAAATATTCATGTAAACAGGCATCTACTTAAAGCAGCTTTGCCCTGCCTTCCTTCCCCTTGCCATACAAATATACCCCACCTGCCCGGCTTTTTGCCTGTGTATTAATGTTCATTGAAGCGATCAAAATCAAGTCGACTACGGCTAATACTACGCACATTTCTTTATTTTTGTTGTTCTTGTTTCATGCGTTTCTCGATCCTGTGAACTTTTGCTTGTTATTTGCAATTTGCTTTACGCAATGGCAAAAGCCTCTGATTTTATACTCTGTGCCTGTTTTTTTCTTTTTTTTGCCTTTGGGTTTTCTTTAAGGTCGTTTAGAGCAAACATTACGGAGGAGGTTTATAAGGGAAGGGGTTTTGGATTGGGCAAATGTATGTTATTATTATGGGGCATGTTGTTAACTACCCATACGCAAACGAACAAATTTTTTTCTCATTTACTTTGTGTTTCTTCTTCTTTCTGTGTGTGCGTGTGTGTGTTTGGTCTATGCTTTAGCATAAAACGGATTTGTGAAATAGCTTGGAAAAAATATAATCAAAATTGTTTTCAAATGACTTACAATTGCTAGTCGAGTGGGTCCTCCTCCTACCCTCCGTAATCCCTAACAGGCCAGAACCGACCAGAAAACCAGTCCAAAGCATTCTGTAATTATGCGGCTGGGGTGTTAACTGTCAGCCAATCGGCATCCGTTAGTCGTTGGCCCGTAATTTAAGCCACGCTATTGCTGTTGACAACTAGAAAAATTGCCTTTTTATGGCTCTGTAGTTTTTAGGCAGCGGAGAGTAGAGGGACTTAGTCTCGGGCGTTTGGTTACTCCCTCAATGGAATGTGTCCACTCTGTTCGGCTTCAACAACTGGAGCTTGTCTACAACTGTTTTTTTTTCGGTATGCGCCGAGTTAATAGCAAAGCGCTGAAATGCCAACCGACTTTTGTTGCTTGCCTCTGCTTGGCTATAACGGTGAGAAAGCATAGCGGGAGGGTACAGGAAGAAGAGTCCTTTGGCAATTACTTTGTACGCCATTGTTCGCTGTGTGTGCTTTTCGTTTTATTCTTTATTGCTGCACAATTCGCCTTGATCTAATATGTAAGCGGAATATTTACTGTTGGCAATGGGTTTCACAGAGATTAAAACGATTGTGTTACGATTTAAATAACGTTTACAACACTAAAACTCTCCTTCCATTGTTTACACACAATAGAGATTTTTCTGCTTTGCAGTTGATCACATTTTCTGCTCTGAAGTATTTAGCTTGATTAGCTTTATTCAATATATTTGCAGTACTTCCAATATACTTACATATTTTATAAGCATTTTGATCCCACAGTCCGTATATCAATTTGCCCAAACCATACTACTGTGCAATGTTTCTTCTCACTCTCTCTTTTTGTCTATCTGTTGTTCCCTGTGTGTAGGCGCCATCTTTTTGGCCAGCTGCTGCCTTGTCATTTTCAATATTTTATGATGGCTGCCATTGAACTCTCTATAAAGCGCACATAAATTCACAAAAAACGTAGCCAATGTAGCTAGTACTAGCTGGCTACCGAAATACTGAAACTGGACGGCATTTCTTGAGATGCCACGCAAAAATAGCAACAACACAAACAATGCAGCAAAATGTTGTAGCACAAAATGCCATATACAGTTGCGCTATTGCCAATGTCCTGGCCAATGTCCTCCCCGCAGTTCGCATAAAGAGCAGCGAAGACAAAAAACTACGTACACATCATCATTGTCAATTGCCGGATGTGGGCCAGACTCGCAAGGAGGGGCATTTGGAATTGGTATCGAGAAATGGGAATAGCAAATGGAGAATCGAGTACGCAAGCAAGGAGTGTTGGGTAGGGTACAGGGGGGAATGGTTAGCTAACAACAGCGGCGAAGCGAGCAATCGCTGCTGCTGTATTCATTGTTGCCACGTAATTGCATTTCGCTATCGCAGATATTTATAGCTCCACTCGGTCAAGAGCAGCTCCTAGCCTGCAGCAGCAGGCAGCAGCCCAGTGGCCAATAGCCAGCAGCTTCTATAGTGGCCATACATTTGCCAGCAACAGATTTTTTTCCCTCACAGCAAATGCGGTCAGCCGCAAAAGCGCAGCAGAAGGAGCAGCGGCAAAGTCGTTACAAGGATAAGGGAAAAGAGTGTTAGAGCGAGTTGCAATGCTACTTGTTGTTTTATATTTTTTTAGTACTCTTGTAGAAGGCTTACATAATAATGTTTAAAATTTCATTAGGTGCACATAGTATATTTTTTATATAAATAAAATAAAATTACTCCAAACTTAAGGACCTTAAACTTGAATTATGAAACGCTTAAGCGTAAAACGATTTTATTATCGAAAAGAGTATTTAAACTTCGTTTTTTTTCTTTGTTGCTGCTTATTGTTGTTTTTACGGTTGTTCCTATTGATGCTGTTGTTGTTGGGCATTAGTCCTGGCCAGGCAAATAAAAATAAGCAATGCCTGGTCGCGCGTTGTCATTGCATTTGCTCTGCTTTTTTTTTTTGTTGTTTTTGTCATCATCATGAAGCACATTGAACATTGAACACTGAACATTGTCATTGCATTTCGCAACGCAGTGAAGAGTTGCTCTGAAGTTCTTCAGTTGCTGCTGCAACTTGAATTTACCAAGCCCTTTTTTTGTCCCTCTTTTTCTTGCCACTTATGTATATACACAGCAGTAAGTAGTAAGTAAGGCACTTGCCAGCTGCAGCGCATTAGTGGCCACTTTAACAATGACCGGCAGAGGCCAATTTTTTGTATTGAATCGAAGCGTCATCACTCTGAAGAGTCGTTCACTTTGAATGATGGCTTATGCTCTCGAAACCTGGCCCGGCCTGCTCCGACGTTGATAAGCTCTCACTTCTCAGCTGTTTGCCCAGCCAAGCCAGCTTATTGCTATCAGCTTAAACTCAAGCAGGCCGCGTATGCACATGAATATATGCAATGCTCATACTTAATGAAAAGTTTACAACTGCTTGCGTATACTTACATACATATGTTTAATCTGTCGCTGTATATATAACGATTTTTTTTTATATTTATTTGCAATGTTTTCCACCATTAAGTCAAGATAATCTCTAATTTGAAAATAATATTTATTGGCACTTAGAAGATGAAAAAATCCCTTAAACATTCTCTTGTAATTGATTGCAATTGCGATTTAAAACTATTATAAAACAACACATATGTATTCCGTTACCTGCCGTATTTGAGCTGATGGTGTGTTGCTATTACCAACTTGTACCAGCTTGATGCTGATGTGCTGGACACTTTTCTGGGCTAAAATGAAAATTTGACCTCCACTTGTGTGCTGTTACAAGCAGCAATTGGCGTATAAATTTGGCACACACACGCACACACACACATACGATCGCACACTCAGGTATACAACACACACATATAGAAACAGTCTCGCACTCGTACAAGCATGTAAATGTTATTGCAAGCATAATTTCCTTTGCCTTGCTTGCTGGCTGTTGTTGTTGCTGCTGTTGGTATTGTTGTTATTGTCGTAGTTGCAGTTGCAGTTTTTGCACGGTATACGAGCCATTTGCAGCAGCAACTACATGCGACTGCATTGCGGCAGTTTGTTGCTGCCATTGCTGTGCCTCACTTGCTGTTGCTGGCAATGGTAATTGCGATTGCAACAGCAACAGTGGCAGAAGCAACAGCCAACAGTAGCAAGGCAAAGGAAAAGTCAGTTTTAGGTAAAAATTTCTAAAAATAACAATGCATAATTTACGTTTTGGCCAAGTCTCAGCAATGTTGCCAATGTAGCAGCTGGCAATGGGGCAAAGTAACTGCCGCCTGTCTAAATAATAAATAGAAAAGGATATGCGAATGCTGGCCAAAGGACACTGTTGCTGGTATAGTTCTTTTCTCATTGTTGTTGGTGTTGTTAGTGTTGCTGTTGTCATTAGCCGTTGTGCAAATAATTTACTTTACCACATTCACTTCGATAACTAACCATTGTGATGTTGCTCCTGCTGCTGTTTCTGTTGTTGCTGCTGCTGCTGTCTGGCGGCCATTATAGCCACTGTCACACATATTGAATGCTGCTAAGAGGACATTTGCTTTGTACTATGGCGGGTTGGGGAAAATGGGAACGACGCGTGTGTGCCTCTGCTGTATACACACACATACAAAAACTGTCCCTTAGTGTGTGTGTGTGTGTCTGTGTTGCACTTATTGATTTCAATTAACATGCAACAGCATGTCTCTTTTGTGTATAAATATGCACACACTTAAACATACGTATACACTGCAAGAATAGAAAGAATTCCTAAATGGTTTGTTTTACTGAGAAACAAAAGTAAATTGTGGCTTATGATATAGATTAGCAATTCTATTCTCTTAGTGTAAGAGCATATATAGAGGCTGCAAGTCGTTGCCAGGCTGCTGCTGCTGCTGCATGCAACATTTAGTTGTTGTTGTCGTCGCTGCTGGCATCGGCTAATGCTGTTTCTGCTGCTGCTGCTGCTATTCAATCTTTTCGTTGGCTAATGTTACAGTTTTTCAGTATCGAAGCCACTGTGAGTATGTGTGTAGGATGGAAGAGGTCACTGCTGCTGCTGCTCTTCTTTCAATAATTATCAATTTGTGTGCACATGTGTGTGTGTTTGTGTGTACGTATGTGCATAGATTTGGTTCGTTTTGTTTATCTACTTGTTTTTAGGTTTAGGGCATTTTGTTGCTGCTATTTGTTGGACAAACAGTGCGTATGCGTGTTGTTTTGTTCTCTATTGCATTGATGCTGGACTGTGCTGTGCTTTGTTGTGCTGTGTTGCGTTGTGGTTGTTGTTTGCTTTTACTTCACTTACAGTAAATTGTGCATAAAAGTTGTGCTATAAATTGTGTGCGTAGCCTCTGACATTCTTAATACAGTTCAGACTCTAAGCTGGACAGCTGCAATCTCCGTTACTTGTTCGACTGATTAAAATATTTGTTTTATGTCGTTGCACACACATTCATTCATCTAGCTTTGCAAATAATATTTGTTTCTAACCGTATAGAAAATAGATATCATAGTCAGATATATGCCCTTATAAATATTTAAAAAAAAAAATAATACATATTTGTTTATTTGTTTTTATATTTATTTTATTTTTATTAAGCTTAATTTATAAGTTTTGCAGCTATATACATTCGGGCTGTGTTTGTGTTTAATATTTCTCTTTGACATTTTGGTTAATAAGTTAGATTAAAGTTGAGTTTCTCTGTTCTCTGTTACCAACTACGACTGTTTGTTTGTGGCTCCTGCGAATGCTGATGAAGCCAAGTATGTTTTGTATAGTAATAGGTATATATTGTACAGGTTTAGCATGCATGGTCTTTAAGCTATTGTCTTGGTTACTAAATACTTCATCGTTGTTTAATTTGCTTCCATTATGTAAGTTGTAGGTATCCATTATGTTTTAAGGCTTCGCTGTCTCTACTTTTGTTCAGTCTTTAAAGTCAACTGTTTAACAATATATATGTATATATATTTACGTGTCTGTGTGTGTGTGAGTATTTCTTAATATTCTTTGTGCATACTTAACGCTGTGTGGCAAGCCTTTTCAACCCGCTGTTATGGCGGCTGTAACTGCTCCTTGCTTCCGGCATCTTTATCCTGGCTTGCTAGCTGTTGGCTTCTTGCTCATTATGCCACAAGTTCAGGATGGTTGCCGCTATCCCAACTGTGTGCTTTATTCTGTTTGTATTATTTGCTTATATTTTCTGGTGTGTTCCCTCATTTTTTCTTCTTCATGCTGTATTGTTTAAAAGCCCAATTTTTTTAAAGCTTTGAGGTCTACATCGCCATAGTAATCCTCGCTATAAACAAAATATTATAAAAAAAAGCATGAGTATAAATTTTGGGTGTTTCATCTACACACTGCGTACACGTTATTTAAACAAAGGCACACTTTTTATTTGGTTTAGCTTAACGTTGATTTGTTTAATTAAAAGTTGTGTTTTGTGTAAATTTGTTTTTGCTTGCAATGAATGTTGTGGCATGGTATAGTGCCAGAGTATGGTTAACAAAAGCAAATTGTATTAGTTGACAGTCAACACAGGGTAAAATATAGATGGAGAGAGAAAGAATTTTCTATATGTATTTTTTTTAATAAATTCTTGGAATGTTGCCACATTCTGATTGCCCCTGAAGTGCGCCCTTTGTCTAATAAATCAACAAAAGAATTTTTTATAAAAACCATAATTAAAAAAATAATTTTGTTAAAAACTTGTTGATGTTGTTGCTGCTGCTGTTGCTGCCGCTGCTGTTGCTGTAGCTTGTTGTTGGTAGAGCTGATGAAATGGCGAATTGTGCTACTGCACAAGGATTTGCGTCAGAGTGCGCAGAATGGTCAAATGGTTGGGGGCAAAGCAACAGGACATCAAGGATTAAAAGAAGATGCTCGCTTGTTTCCTGGCATCCCGCAATAACAACAATATCAACAGCTTCAACCACAACCACACATAGAGACAGAGCGAAGCACAAGGAAGAGCGAAAGAGCGAGAATGACAGAGGCCATAGGGAAACAGCAAATTGGCTTTAAAGCGCACGCAAAGGACACTAAGAGCAGGGAGTTGGAAGAAGATGGAGAAGAAGGCTCAGTCAAACAGCAGCACTAACATCAGCAGGACATGTACGCAGGACTTCATAGAAAATGCGCGTTGTGGTCGACAACGAGTCCAGCAAATGACAAAAAGCGCAAAGCTATTAAATTAAATTAAATGGAATTGGCCAAAAACCCTAGGACATGGCATTGTAAGCCACAAAATATGGACAGAAATTGTTTCCCATCTTTTTGATATTTTTATAATATATATTTCTTTGTGCTTGTGTTTTTTTTTGCTAAAGATAATGCGCTTTAGTCATGTCTGTTTGTTTTTATGATTTATGTGGGAAGTATTATATATTTATGTGGTCAGTTGGCGCTCTAAAGTAGGCAGTTGGTTCAATGCGCTTGCTGTGCGTTTATAAGATCATTAAAATTAATTAGTCAAAACGTTAAAAGGATTTTCAGACAGATAAAACAGTGTGCTTATTATCCATCAACAGATACTGTAGCTGTAGCTGTTGTCCAGGACATGGCTTTATTTTTTGATTTTGCTTTTGCTATTTCTCTTTGCAACTGTGTGTGGCAAGCTGGTTGTTCAACTTTGTTTAATCATTTATGTTTATAAAACACTTTTATGTGCTATACTCCCTCAACATTTCTTACTTTTCGCCTTTCTCTCTCTCTCTGTTGCTTCAACGGGGCAAAGGACTCGCTGCCATTGCAGATGCGCTGCAACAACTTTTAATTGGAGATTGCTCACAGCAACACAACAGTAGCAACAATAGCGGAGCAAAACAGGTAAAAGCAAAAGATGATAACAAGAGCCTGAAATTGTTGTTTTGTTGCCCCCGTTGCAAGGATTTGTGTTGTATCTCACTCTCTATCTGTATCTCTCTCCACCATCTCTTTTATATATGTATGTGTATGTGTGTGTGTTTTACCGCACTCTTAACAAACGGGGCCAAGAACGAATTATGTGCATTTTGGCCAGTTTGTACTAATTTTGCCCAGAAATGTTGCAGTCCTTTGCTGCGCGCTTTCAACCAACAATTTGCCAGAAAGCCAAGCTTTCATACTCTCTTTCACACACACACGCACATACTCACACACATATATATATATATAGAAATGTCCTTTTTGCCGTTTAGGCAACTTTGTGCATTGCTTGCGCCTTGAGTTTTGTCGAGTTTTATGTAATTTTTATTTAATTAGTTTTAAAACTCTTTCAAAAATGTGGCAAGTGTATGTGTGTGCACACAACATACAACACACGCGCACACACAAGTCAACGCCGAGCAGGGAATAGTAAAGTTTTGCTAGCTTTTATGATTTAGTACGGCGACTTTTCACTTGCCCGCTCTGCTCTCTGCTCTAATAGTTTCTGGCGCCTTTATCGAGGCACCACTGGCCACGTGCTCGTGTGTAAAAGTGTGTGTGTTTGGTTCTGCCTGCAATTGTGTTGATAATTTGAAAATTCAGTTAAAGTTTTTGTATCGCGTTTTTGTTTATAGAATCTAATGAATAATTAACAAAGTTCTTGTGCATTTCAAAAGATGTCAACGACGCTGACTTTCGCAGTCGCAGTCGCAGTCAACGTCGCCTTGTACTGGGCCTGGTCGAAAAGGCTGCCAACTTTTCATTTGCGACAAATATGGCTGGCGTCGCAAAGTTTTCTGTTTACTTATTATTTACAGACTCTACGACTTTACGACAGCGAAACTCAGCCAAAGAAATAGCGCAAAAACACATGCCCCTTCTCACACCAAGTCTTTTCACTCGCATACTACACCCTGTAACACCCCAATGGCAAAATTATAAATAATTTACGAGTGTTTACGAGTTTGCCTCGTACTTTTACCAGCCATGAAGCCCCCTACCAAAAAAATTGTTCGAATAGAGCTTTAAATTGTGGGACTGGGCTAAACTTTGTCTAGGTGCTGCTTTGATTTTACTTTCAACGGATTTTGAGTGTCTTCTGTAGTGCAGAAAATATGAACGACTTAAGAAGTAAACATTTGTGGTGCGAAAGTTGTAGATTGAATAGCAGATTGATAGATTGAAAATGAAAATGCATTCTTATCGGTCATGCTTAATAATTTTAAATGCCTCCCAACATATCTTGAGAATCTTTAATTCCATAAATAACAATTATAGCTTGTAGATGGTTTTTTTTTAGATTTTGTGTATATTTTTTTGATTTTCTTTTTTTATGTATAAAATAAAATTATAGCTTATAAACAAAGATCACTTAAATGTACAAATCTCTCAATTTTACTCTTCATTTTCATTTGAAAGATTTTTCTCTCTCCTTGATGTTGTTGTTGTTTTTTTTTTGCACTTTTGATTACATATGCATAAGAATTTTGAAATTTGGAAGACAGACATATGTAACAACAATTTGACTCAGGGATATGTTGGAATATAATAGCGATGGGGAAAACTTAAGGAAAGTTGTAGTACTTGTTAAACTGATAACGATGATAGTTGTAGAAGAAAGTTGGTTTGATTTTGGAAAGCGTCTTGAGTATTTCAATTTGTTAGGTGACTTTTGTGATGTAAGAGTAGGAAAGTTTTGGAATTGAGTTGATATTGTTGGAATTGTAGTTTCTTTCTGTTATTGTTGCTGTTTAGTTATTGTTGTTGTTATGTTTATGAGGTGGCAGCTTTGGTTTTGGGCGCGCTCTTATTGCGACCTTCAGTGTTCAATCCAGCTAGAAGCTCGCTTTTACGGATGCTCTTCAGATCCAGATCACCATAGTAGTCTTCGCTGCAATTGTAAAGGGACGAGGTAAAGACATATGTGAGAATAGGCCAAGAGATATGTAGTATGTTTTATAGAGTGGGTGTGTATGTGAGTGTTTGTGTGCATGTTTCGTGAATAGATTAGAGTGGATAAAATTATGGAAAGGTGCTAACGAAAAAAAAGGCAGATATTTGGTTGCTGTCTGTGTTGGTCTGTGGTCTTGTGGTGCAAGCGTGGTGGCAAAATATATATAACAAAATTAAAACTCAAAACATCAATCAAATTCAAATAATCAAGCAAATCAAGCAAAACCAAGTGCCAAATATTTATAATAATTAAGTGTAAACGCATATAGTTCAGTTTAATAAATGCAAAGTCAACTTACCAGCCGGGAACATCCTCGGGATCTTCGCAGTTACCAGTGCCATCACTGTCGCCAATCTTGAATACGGTGCCAATGGGGCAACCATATTCGCGTGCAACACCCTCCAAGCAGATGTAGTATTTACGGCAATCCTCGGGATGTGCGTGACGAGAGAAGGAACCAGCGTTAGCCAGCTCACCAGCAGCAGGGCAGGCAAAGCCATTAGCAACCTCTGCAAGAGATCAGTTTTTGCATTAGTAAAGTTCCATTTAAAGTAGATTTCGAATGCTCTTACCTTCGTTCTTGCACTCGGGCACCTGATCGGCCCACATGCAGACGCGTGCATCACGATCGTAGGCTAGACCGGGAGAGCACTGATATCTGGATGGTTCACCGTTCCAGCAATTCCAGAACACATCGCATTTGTTTTCATCCGGGAAGATACCATACAAGCGGGAGCAATGTGGTGTAGTAATTGGTGGTTCTTTTGAATAGCAAAGGAAAATTATGTTTATTATTAATAAACAGCTAATATACGGGAAAATCTAACTAACATTAAAAGTTAGACATTAGAAATTTAATTAAAACTACAACTATATTATACATGTATGAATTAAATTGCAAACTTACCCAACTCTGTGCGCTCGCCGCACTCAACATTGTGCAGATAATCACAGTTCTCCGTTAGGAATTTGGAGTCTGAGGCATCAAAGGCGAGTCCATTGCCACAGGTCTTCAGCTCAGAGACGCCATTGTCGCACTTCCAGTATTTGTCGCATGACGTCTCGTGTGGATAAAAGCCAAAATCATCGGGACATTTGAAGCTCTGTTGGGCCACAGCTGTAATTAAGTGCAAGAGTAAACAGTGGGAGGGTTAATTAGGCATTTAAATACACGAGCTTGCAGCGAGCGGTTCAAACTAATTGAAATCAATTTGTTGCATTATTTATGGAGCAGCTAACAAGCAGCAGAGCCACCAGGGTGTGTGTGTGTGTGTATGTTTGTGTGTCTAAAAATGCACTAAGCCCCCAAAGTGCACCCTGGAGCATTGCGGTAGGGCATGTTATAATTGCATGGCTTAAACAATTGCCAATGCCAATGGGCGGCTTAAATTGTGTGCATGTATATGACAATTTGTCATCTTGCGCAAAAGGCATTCACTTTATAAAGTCGTCTGAGACGACGATGGCTGCCAATAAATCTTTTTGCTGGCAACTTTCAACAACAGACAGCTTAAGAGAGACGACAGAGCCAAGATTCACATAAGATACATATAGCTGTTGTTGTTGCGTCGACAGCTCAGGGCCAACTGCATTTACTTTTGTTTTTTTCTCTTGCGCTTGTTTTTTTTGTTGCTGTCTGTATATTGTTGTTTTATTTTTTTGGCGATGAAATTACAGCGTCACCGCCAACGATATCTCGACATCGACACCGTTGCCCGAACCCTGTGGCAGAGTTGAAGCACCTGAAACGCACTACCAAGGACTTTTATCTTTCTCGTTGTCTCTGTTTCTCTGCTGCAGATGCCTATCGCTCTCACTCTCTTTTTGGAGCTTAGTGGCAACCGCAAAGCGTAACGAACTAAATTGCATTTATACACCCTAACTAATGCGGTATTTTTAGCCGGCTCTGCAATGCATTTGATTTCATTTCGTTTAATTTTGTTTCATTCCACATCTAAATAAAATGGCAACAGCAGCAGCAGCAGCCGAACCCAACAAATAATTATTCAACAAAGTGCTAGCAAAAATTGAAACAAATACAAAAACCTACCATATCCTGTGCCTATCCTGCCCTCTAGCTCTGTGTGATAATCTAATTGCAAAGCCGCAAAACTGCGGTCACGCTTCAAATGCTCAATCAGAAGTGCACCCTGCCCCACACACCTGCCACACACCTCTACCCATCACTCACCAAACATTTGCTAAGCGCATCAAACGTCACCACATGAATGTAAAAACAAATCGAGAAAAAACGTTTTGAATATATGTAAAGAGAGAGATAGAACTAAAAAAAAAAATAAGGGAAGTATGCCTAAAGCATCTACTGATGAACCGAAACAACATGCAATTTTCATGTTGTGTAAACTAATCAAATATCAAATTTATATGAACTAGCAAAATTGTGTGTTGGTTGTGTGTTGTTGAGCACAGCACAAATCAAAACCTGAACCGTGGCGATTATCAAATTATTTGCAGAATTTAATTAAAAACTTTGTTTTCCAATGGAATTTATTTACTCGCGTGTGCTACTCACGCACTACAACAATAAACAAACTGATCAACTACACACATTCTTGCACATGCATACATACATATATGCAAATAAACTAGATGGCTTATAATTTTGCACTCATATATATATTATGGGCTGCAATTTTTGTTGTTTTTTTTTGTACCATTGGTCAATTGCATTATAAAATAAATACAATTTTATGATTTTCATTCACTTGTGTTTGCTGCTGTAATATAATGTTAATTATAAAGATATTTTGATTTTGTCAGCATTCAGTTGTTTATTTGATTGGGTTTTAAGTTTTTAATTAAGTAAAATTGTCGATTTATTATGAATTTATTAAAAACAATTGCGGCAATGAATCCATTCCCTCAAATTTGCTACCATGCCTAGCATAATTAAAATAAATTGTAATACTTCTCTGAGGTTTTTGTTTTTAGTAAGTGTGTGCCAGCAAAGGAACATTCCAAACAGAGTCACGGCATTCAACCTCTTAGCAGCTGAGCACACACACACACACATATATACGTACACACTCTCAAGTTATGTGTACACACACAACATTTAACAACTAACAAACAAAACGAACGAAACTCTCAGGGAGTGTGTGCCAAGCCAAACAGTTATAATAATTTAGTTTTGTTTTGTTGTTGCCACAAGCCGAAGCAAGTAGCAGTGCAGCACGAAAAGCTCAATTCAACACAAGTGCAGCCACCATTCAATGCCTCTCTCTCTCTACCCTTGTGCTAAGGCAAACAGGCCATAGTAAGGGCTAAAGGAAATGGGTGGGCATTGCCTGTGGCTGCAACAGTGGTAGCCACAGCAGCAGACCGCAGCACTAATGCGCTTACATATGTACATAGTGAGGTGAGCACACGCACACAAACACACACATACACACACTGATGATTGTACATTTGTCGTGTAGCGTAAATACCACATGTTAACTAAACAATTACCTTTGAGCAGCTGCTCTTCGCTGCTGGCCCAAGTGGCGTATACGCAATAAATTGCGGTACTAAAAGCAGACATAATAAAAGCTAACTGAACAGTGAGCAAATAAACCATATTGCTATATTTTTAAGAGATCCCAAATCTAACTAAATAACACAATTCTAACTGATATGCACTTAAGATTCAAGATTTCATTACTTGTATTTGATTGGTTTCCTTGGCATTTCCTTGACACAATTTAAAAATAACTCGCGCAAAACTGATGTCATGTGTGGAATATTTTAACTGCTAATTAAATTGATTCTAGAAGCTGTCTTGCGCTAAATGAAAACGAAAGCAAAGACAGATCAAATATTCTAGGCCGCAACAAACCGGTCAAACGAGAACAGTTAACAGTGGCTTGTTCTTACTAACCCACTCGCTACTTGGCTACCTAAGATCGGGCGTCATTTGTTCTTTGGGCGACAGTTCCGGCCGGCACGACTTTTGCACATTTATTGTTGTGGTTTTACGTTTATAATCAAGTATTAGTCTTGTTGGCTTAACAAGCCAATTGGTCAATCTGGTAAATGAACGGCTTTAGTTCGACTGATTGCCGCATGCTGCATGTTGTTTAATTTGCTGTTTGCAATAATTGTTTTATCTATCAATTTTGAGCGGTTAATTGCGTTTTTTGCACTCTGCTGTTGTAAACAATGTATGTGTGTGTGTGTATTAAAATAATAAATTTTTATTGACATTTTAACAGTCAAACCGCCAATTTTATTGGTCTTGTAGGTTGAATGCATATCATTCCAGCTGCTTATGTTGCTGTTGCTTTTTATATCTACTGCTGTTCATCCGGTCGTCCATTAACATAATCATTTAATTAACCAAAACTGTACACACACAAACAATAGTTGATAAAGCAACTCATAATGCAGAAATTATTAATGAATAACGCAGAAAATAAAAAAAAAATATATTGAATTAATTTATGTTTCACCTAAATGACAGACATTGTCAAGATGCAAATAATACAAATAAATGAATAATTTAATTTAAACAATGCGTACACACAAACATGCATTCACAATATGCAACATTATTTATTATTCACAACAATGTCAAACGATATGTGATATGCACATGGTAGAGCATTATTACAGCCCCCAGCCAATTAATTCCCAAATGCAACAATCACAGATATAGAAAGAGAGTGGAAACCGTTTACTACGACCATATAATTGCTTTAAGTGGGCGCTATTAACTAAATTCCTTGTATTCAATCACAATTGAAAGACAATTTTAAAGATTGCTGTCTGTGAAATTTGTCATTAGATTAATTGTTATACTTTTCCAAGGTCGATTTCTACAGCCACTTTAAAGAAATATTTTTACATCATATCGATCCTATGCATTTCTAAGCCTTTTGTAAAGTCTCTGATCAGTTGCAAACTCTGGGTAAGCACAGCCATTTATCAATGGTGACAATCTATGACATTCCATTCTAAATGTGCATATCATAAGTATATGCTGGGTACGTGTCCTGCAAAAGTATCATGACAAATAATGACATATTTGCATTTCATGTCATGCAGCCTGCGCTGCAGTGACTCATAAATAAATGAATATCAAGCGAGTGCATTGAACTTTGAGAGCTGCCTAGAATGGTATACATGCGCATATACACCCACACTCGAAATGGCAACAAATTCCAGCGAAAAACACTTGAAGAAGCTTGTCTTTATAGGTTTATATATATATATATATAGTATATTGTACTTAGACTCATAATCGTTAGCCGCAAGAGCTGCAATCGGAGGTTTTCAGTTTTGCCAGCTAGACTCTCACAATAGGTGTTTTGTGGCACTTGTAACTATCTATCATTTGAGGCTTGTGGCAACATTTTTATGTTGCTTTTGCTGTTGCTGTCGTTTGGATTGTTGTGCTAGAGCTACAGCGCCAAGACATTGCCGGGCCATATAAATCAAGAAAATTGCTGACATTTAAGCACGTTTCATTTCATTTCGTTTCATTTCGTTTACATACCAACAACAACAAGAACAGCAGCATTTCCGCTCTATGTTGTCCGTCTTTTAGCTGGTTCTTGCTCTCTCTCCCTTCTACCCAAAAAAAAAACAGTCTTTGGCAATGGTAGCGCCATAATGATATTTAAATATTTACCTACATTGCTGCCGGCATGCAACAAAACAGAACGTATGTGGGTTAATCTGCGTTTGAATTGTTTGACTATTGTTTGGCTATTGTTGTTCTTGTTGCCACTGTTTGGCTCCTGTTGTTGGCGCGTGGCGCTGTGCGTCATCATTCGTGCCAAACGTATCCTCAATAGTTTTTTGACGCCTCATATTGAGCAGTAAATCCGCTTTAGCTGCCTCGCCTTAGTTATAGATATACATACATATATGTATATACATTCAAATTTACTGCATCGACGACAGCCTGAGCTGTGGCGTTAAAGTTGCTGCTGCTACCAAAAAAATTGGGCATGCAAATTGACTTTCGAGTAACGTCAGCGCATTTAAGAGTTGTGTATGTATGCATGTACTTTGCAATACCCCGCAACACTTGTCTGGCCCCATAAATCAGCGCAGATACATACCAGCTAATATCAGTGTGCGTGTATGTGTGCCCCTAATGCAGCTGTGCATGTGCTGGCCATTTCATTTGATTTTGTTGCCACAAAATAAAAACTTTTCAAGCGTGACTTGCTGCTGCTGCTGCTGCTTGTTATTGTTGCTGCTGCTAGTGCTGTGGTGTGGCAATAACAAAATGGCAACATATATATTTATATACATATACAAATATATTGTTTGTATTTGTTACGCTTTTTTTTGTTGCTACTGCTACTGCTGCTGCTGCGGTTTAGTATCAGCAGCCAATGCAAATATCCAAAAAGAAGCAACGAGATGAAAAGCAGTGAAGAAAAAAAAAAGAAGAAAATAACCAAATGCGGAAATTTATTGTGTATTTTCGCTGGTTGCTGTTTTTTTATTCGTCGGAAATCTTTTGAACGCTTAAATTGTTTATCGCCGTGATTAGCATGCTTGTGGCAATTTTTATTTTGGGCCAAGTGTTTGCTTATTTATTGGCTGCTCATGCAAGCAGTGAGCCACAAAAACTTTTCTTGCATAATTGAGCAGCAACTTGAACTTGACAATGCTGTTGCTTGGCTGCATTGCGTTTTTTAGGCCTCATTTAATGTTGTTGCCCGTTGTTAAGTTTAATAACTTGGCAAATTGTTAACAATTAAAAAATAAAAACAGCTCAATAATTGCCTGTGTTTAATGCATAGCACGCAATTCGTGCGAGCTCCTTTTCGTTTGGCTAAGTTGAATAACCAAACAAAAAAACAATAACAAAAATCACGTCAACAACAGCTTTGATGATGGCCCAAATGAAACAAGTTTCTGATAATTGTTTAATGGGCCAATGTTAGGCGTGGCTTGGCCTAAGCTTTGCGGCGTAGTTAAAACAAGCAGCTTATTTTTCAATTGAAACAGAAGACATTTCAATGTCAATGTCATGCAAATATGGCTAGCACTAGAATTGCTCTGACTTTAGCTCTTCAGATCATTAATCAATGATCATTGTTTTGCTGTTGCTGTTGCTTTCGCTATTGATGATGCAAGCTGCTGCAAAGCAGCCAAGCTGAACCATAAAAAAGAGCAAAGTCTGTTGTAACTTCTTTGCACTCTTAAAGGCGTCGCCCCGATGAGGTAATGAAATCGAGGCAAAAAGAAATCAATAGATACAGCAAATAGATACAGCTAAGCGAATGGGAATGCAAGTAAACGTGTCGGGTTGCTGCAACATGGGTCTGGCTTGATTACGCTTATGGTTTGCATTTGGATTTGTTTTTTCTTCTATTTTGTTTTTGTTGTTGTGTTTTTCGGTTTGTTTTCCGCCTTCTTTTTTTGAAATTGGTAAAAGTGGGGCAAAGCGCTGAAGCGATAGTTGCTCATATATACATATATAGCTAACTGATCACTTGTTGCACAAGTAGCCGCAGCAGCAGCAGCAGCCACAGCTTGCTTTAATGTTATAACACACTATTTTAAAGCACATTTTACTCATTTTTTTTTTTTTTTGGGTATACACCAGTGGCGTTGCTCAAGTGTCCTTCAACATGTTGCATGCTCGCTCGATTACGCAAGCCTTTTAGCTCCTTAAGAGCTTTAAATATAGATTTTCTTTTCTTTTTTTTTTTGGGTAACATCATATAACTATCAAGTATAATACATACCGGCTCCGAATAATGCCACAAATACAACTAAAAATTTCTTCATTGTTGTGTGTGATTTTTTTTTGGATTATTGTTGTTTGGTAATAACGTTTATAGACGTTTCTTGTTGCTGGCGTTGTTGTTGTATTGTTGCTCGACGAAACGTAACCCGAATCTGAGATTGCGAAGGGGAAGGAGAGAGCACTTGTGTGAAACAAAAACTTGACAGCGCACACCACTTGGACCGACGAGACTTGAAACTGTGTTTGGCTGTGGCTGTTGCGGGAGCTTTTTATACCGCTGCGCATGCGCGACAGCAGCGAACAATCCAGACGCGAACGTTGGCGTCTGCTGCGACGCAGGCAGCGACGCTGACGCTGACAGAAACAGCGACGGTAATGTTTGTGTTAACATGCAACGGTATTCAAAGCGCAGCCCAGGCGGCTCATAGCAGTCAGCTTTGGTGTTACTTACGCTCTCTCTTTCTATCGCGGGCTTACTTCAACTATCTCTCTTCTTTCGCTAGTGTGCTCTCGTTCTCTCTTACTCTCTCTCTCTCTCTCTCTTTCTCTCTGTTCATGTTGCTGGGTAATTGTAATTGTAAACGTCGCTTTAACTGTACTTGCCTGTTTTGTATGCACGCCGGCGCTGCGACGTCAGCAGCGCAGTCAGCTTTGACGCAAGCAGCATATAACCTAAGCATTGTTTTTCTTTTTTATATTTTTGTATGTTTCTTTTGGGTTTTTTGTTTTTTGAGTGCCTCCAAACCCATTCGTCAATTGATCTGCCGCGTTACGTTTTTTGCATTTCGAGGCGGGGGTTGCAAATGGAATTTCTGCTTAAAAGTTCAGCAAGCTTCAAGTGTGTGTGTGTGTGTGTGTAGGAAACAAGCATCTATTTTGCTTGTTGCTAATTATGACTTAAGATACTTTGTTGTGCGAGTGTTGGCCCCAGGGCACGGCTTCCATTATTTTCCCAACAACAACTTTAAAAAATCCATAGTTGAACTTCACCTTATTGGCTGAGCCTCTGTGTATTTATGAAGAGATATAGGTTTTTTTATAAGTGTGTGTGTGTGTGTTTGTGTTTTTGTCTTGTGACTGAGTCATGCGCCTGGCATTTCTAGCTAAACAGCTTAAGGCGCATTGCGCATACGCCACGTTGTCTGTGTAGAATCATTTATGTATACACCCTGGCGAAGAGATAATTAAATTCTCATTAAAAAAGTGTATTTTCGGGATTAAAAAGCAGAGACGTAGCTTATTTGTAAAACCTTTTTGAGAACCATCTAAAGGTTATCTTAGGTACGTATCCTGTGTGAAATCTTACCTCAAACTACCTAGTGTATATTGAACTGATTTTCTTGAGTCATTTAGACGCATTAATAGTAAATCAATGCAATTAATATAACTAAATACAATGCGATGGTCAACCGGTGGCCGGCAATTGATTTGCGGCACATAAACAAATACTACGCATTTCAATATATATAGTACTCATATTCATTGGCTGCGGTCATACAGCAGCTTTACCTCTACTATGCATTGGCTTGCCATTAAAAAAAAAACAAACAAAAAAAAACAGAAAACAGGCCGTCAACTATCGATGCGTACAAGTAAGTAAAAGGTAGGCCAGCCAGTTGCAGTGTTGCAGCAATTGCCATTTTGCAGGCGTCGACTATTAAAACTGACCCAGCGCGGCGGTCAACAACGGTCCACTCAACGGCGCCGCCAACAGTAGCAACAACAAGACCAACAGCAACGGCAACGGCAAAAGCAACAAGATTGTTGTAAATGTGTGCAATTAAATGCAAGAAATGTGATTCAAGGTTTCGGAATGCAGGAAGAATATGAAATTACAGACAGAGACAACAACAACTACTGCTACTGCTGCTTGCTACTTGCTGTTGCATACTGTTGGCCAGAACAATTACAGCTGCCAGCAGCAAGCTCAAGAGTCGAGAGTTGTGTGTTATTGAAGTGGTCGACGGCGGCGGCTGGCGGCTGCCCACAGTGCCAGACAGCGAACCAGTTTTTCGAAGTGGCAAAAAAAAATAACCACTCAAACTAAGCTACCTTGTCAGTTATGCTTTCGCTTTCAATAGCTGCTGCTGCTGCTGCTGCTGCTGCTGCTGCTGCTAGTTGCAATATGCATTGCTGACTAGTTAAATATGCACATTCATTTACACACACACACACAGTCATACATAAAGCATTAATAAAAGGCCAACGCTGCATATAGACTTTTATTTTGTTGCATTTATCAGCAACGAGAAATATTTCGTCGTGCTGCGCAGGAGCTAAAAGTCAATAGTTTCTGTTCGATTTTTAGGGTTTGTTTGCCTAGCCTCTCCACCCCAAAAAAGTTATAAAAAAAATGTATTAAAAACAACCAAAACTAGTTTGCCATGCAGCTGTCAAACAACAATAATCTGGCTTTGCTATAGTTGTTTAGCACTTTTTCAATACACTTTAAGGCCATTGAACATGGCCAAAAAAGTGATCAGTTAGCCGTACCAGCAAATATCAATACAGAGTATCTACATGTCGTTTACTTTCGTTCGACTGGAACACTCTTACTTGTTTGTTTTTTTTTTTGTTTATTTTGTCGCTCGCCTGGCATTTCGAGGAGTGTGCTGCCCAGGGCGAGTTATGTTTATGGCAACGGGTTCCAATCAAATCAAAAAATTGAATGCCAAATTTGTGCCAGAGTTCGCAAATTCTTGCAACCAGCCAGCCAGCCAGCTAGTCAGTCAACCAGCCAAGCCAAGACTCAATGTTTTGCTGGCCAAGACTCAAACTAAACGATTGGCCAACTTAAACAAGCCAACGCTAGCTCGTTGTAATTTGTAGACAAGAAATTGTAAAGTATTTGAAAAATGCATAAATTGCATCAGGCTCTTTGCAGCGGTTGCTTTTAATTGTTGACTTAAGCCGGGCCACATTTGTGGGTGGGTGTGGCGGTGTTGGCTTTTTTTTTCTTTATAAATCGATTGCAACGCGGAAAAAAAGTTTAACGTTTGCTGTTGCCGTTGCTGTTGCTGTTTTTGTTGTTGTTATCGGCCTGGCCTACTAGCAGACCTCCCCCACTTGCCACCTTGCTCAATCACATGCCATTTGTATGCTATCTGATTCGTTGCAATACCGTTTACACCATGAATGTGTGTGTTCAATTAAGCCAAACGTTGCTAACTTGGCGCGGTGGAAGTAATTTTAGTTGCTGGAGTTGGGGCTTGTCACTGTTTTTGGCTATGCAATGTTCTTAACTTGCATATTTAGCAAGTGCATTTCGAAACGGTAATTTGTCGTTAACTGTGGCTGCGTGCGGCAAGTTCGTGAGTGGAATCATTGGTTTATTTCATTGCGTTGCGTTAAAACAATAACTAAAACCCGTTAGAACGGGTTTATTTGAATTGCATTGGACTCTCCCGCACGCATTGAAGGTGTCTGTTACCATGGGGACCTAGTTCTGGAATGTTGAAACCAGTCTAACTGGGAGTTGGCTAATTGTCTCCTTGCTGTCTAACTAAGGTTATGCGTTGACATATCGTTAATAACTGAACAAATTGAGGTTGAATGCAAATATAGTTTTTAATTAAACGGCGATGACCTCGTTAAATAAGCTCTCGTTAAAAATAACAACTAAACTAGGGCCATAGACGTTGGCGTTGTCTTAGTTGAAGGCCAATAACTGTTGCTATTTATAGCCAAGCTTAGTTTACGTCCAAATATTATGCATACTTCTACTTAAAACAGACTTAGAATCAATCAATTACCCAACTGCTAATCTTGAAATATGATATAATATTAAGTAAAACTTTGTCGCATTCCCTGTCATGCAGGAATTGTTTAAAAAATTCTAGTTAAGGTCAGTGATAAATAGCTTTGGCAATACAATTATTAACAACACAAATTTGTTTTTAAATTTTATGACGTTGCGCCTGCTAATTAGCAAAAAAAATATACAAGCTTATAACAATACATTTTGAAAAGATTTCCGGTGAATAATTTTAATTATTAACATCTTACAATAGGTACTTAGTTTGTGCTGTTATCTTGATCTGAAATAACCTTGATTTTGATGTGTTGATGTTTTTTTTGGGCTTATCTTTAATACTTTAAAAACGCTTTTAGTAGTGTAAACTGTTGGGCTAAAGAGAAAACGGCAGAATGCAACTGTGGTTCATTCAAACGTAACGGGATTATTTTTAATAGATATATTTTACATTGGTACAATTTAATACATATAGCTCATTTCTCATTTCACAGTTCACAGTTTTTCATTTATTATTAACTAATTTCGGATTTACGTAATCCCCCTTAACCAACGACGGCATTTACACGCAACCATACCACGAGTCTCGAGGTCAATGATCAGTGAAATTTACTTTCAAAATTATCTGCTGCTTTTCAGCTTTTCTGTTGACTGAAAAGCGTTTGGGTGATCGGGCGAGATCTGGCAGCGGAAGCCTAAACATTTGCTAGATTCATTTGTAGGTAATATCGTAATCAAAATTCAAAAACAAAGAGCTTTTGTAATGCGGTTTGGAGCTAATGGGACAATGTGTAGTGTAGTAAAAAGGTATAATACCCAACTAGGGCACAGCCAACGCCCCAGCTTGTCATAACTAAACACGAAAGTCATCATAATTATCATCATCATCATCAACATCGTAGTCATCATCATAAGCCCACACCTCTTCAGTGTGTGCATGGTGTTTTTGGTGGCCATTAGCCGGGCCCAGACTCAAGCCCGTTTTCAACAATGAGGCGCTGCATTTTACCACACTTGAAATCGCAATACAATGAATACATCTGCATAATTAATTCCCACTAACGAAGATGTTGTTGGAGTTAATGAGTGTTGTGCTTGTTCAACAACAAAAAATATTGAAGGCAACAAACAAACGCAGGTTGTTGACTTCTTTCGCTGTGTGTGGTTGGGCCCACTTTCGGTTTTGTTTGCCATTGTCTATGCAATTGGACGCAGCTGTCACATTGAGGGCGGCGACGCCACAATAAAATCCACTTGCTACACACACACACACACCCAAATATAAACGCTCAGATGGATTTTTAATTATGGTCATTTTTCGGGGCGGTTGATACTTGCCCAGAAAACTAATCGGCCGGGACGCAATTTGCTTAAAATCGCACAGCTTGCTCAATGAGCTGATGTATTTTTAATTATACTTACAACAACTGCAACAGCCAAATTTTGCGATGAGTCTTGCTTTCAATTAAAATACTTAAATCTGTCGTTAACTGATTATCCTGTGCAGTGTTTTAAGCCAACTTAATCAAGGTTGGTATTGTGTTTTATTTTTTTAAATCTGCATATTGTATTGTGTGAGTTTGTTTTATCAAGAGGGGCTTGCTTGGATTAAACATGCACGAATCGAACTTGAATCGATTTCAGCTTATTTCTCACCCATAAAATATGCATTGTATATTTTTTTTCTCATTTTTCTTGTTTTTGTTTTGTTTTTGGTTTTTTTTGCTGAACGCACCTTTTGCCAAAAACTAGGTTATAACCTTGAAAAATTCCGACAAAGGAAACGTTGAAAATTTTAAAGTTATCAATAAATTCATGGCGATGCGACATCGAACATCGCATCAAAAGAAAGCCTCACAAAGAAGAGCAGAAGTAAAAAACATCTATATATTCAAATCTATGCTAAGCTCCATTAAAATGCTAAATAGTCGAAGAGTCGCCAGTTTGCCGGTTTCGCAATACAAAATTCCAACAGGTCGGTCGGTCAACAGCTGTGAGTTGGCCGTTTAGATTGTTGACTGCATTTGAAATTGCCAAAGGTCAGGCTGAGACAGCATAACGGTGCAGCTCAAGCGCATCCCCAGTCAGACAGTGTCCCACTCTGTGGCTGTGTCATCATCAACATCATTATGATCATTGCTACATAGGCCGCATTCATCCTAAAAGCTGTTTGGCAACAAAAACAAACCGAATAACAATTAGCCATATAACGAAAATTTGTACAAATTGACAACGGACGAGAGCCGCAAATGTTGTGTGCGGGAAAGAGAAAGAGTGAAAGAGAGGAAACGAGCCAAAAATACAAACTGGATTTATAATTTCAATGGATTGAAGAAAAAAGAAAACAAAAAACAAACACACACAAGAAAAAACAAGCCAAGGTCATTGCGAAGCGGCCAAAAGCTGCGAAAGAAATTGTGTTATCATGTGGAATAATAGTACACTGAATGAAAGACTCTTAAGAATGTTTTTGCTATTACTATCAGTTAGTAGTTTGATCGGTAGCTGAGTTTCGTTAGTTTTGTGCAGTGTATTATATAGAAACGTGATCTTCCCATTCAGGCTTGTTCAGCCAGCAGCAATGGCACTTGTTATTGATGATATTTTTGAGTACGCTATGGCAGAACCACTTTTCAATTGCAATTACTTAAAACACGGTAGTAAATGAAGTAGACGATGATGATGATGATGATGTTCAAGATGAAAATGAAGATCTTCATGCGCAGATAGGTAGATGGGAGTGAGAAGCGACATGTTAAACACGTTTTTTGCCAAACCGTCAACAGCTCTGCTGAAATCCGGTTGCTCAAAAATGCGTAAAGTGGGACGACAACGACAACAACGACGACGACGACGACGATGTCGCTCCTTTACAATCCAATAACACTAACGATAACAACAACGCTCAGTAATATGTATTATTAAATGCCTGACAACTGGCCGGGCAAAATGCCAAATACACAATATTAGCAACAACAACCACAACATCAAATCAATTAACAGAGTCTCACACAAAAAAATATTAGATTGTTGTTGTTGGTGTTTTTGAGGTTTGTGTTTGTGGCCTCATTGGCAGGTGTTGATCAATAAAAATGCAACTAACTTGGGCCGGGCCCAATTGCGTAAGCCTCTCTTTAAGTTGTATGTATGTGTGTGTGCTTTTAGCAATCATTCACATTGAGAATCTCTATTTCTCTCTTTTCTTTCCGCAACAATTTTATTTCCTTTTGCGCAAGCTCGGCCTAAACTTGAACTAACAATGTAAATCGCTGATAAGGCAACTAGGCGCTTATCATTTAAGTGAAGCTGGAAGGCAGCCTAAATAGGGTTATCAGCTGGGCAGTAGCGAAAATTTAAATTTATATTATTACCTAACCGGGTGCTTAAGGGCTAGTAGGACTAGAAGATGCCCTGGAATTGGATTGCTAGTTAAATAGTTTTTCCAAGGTGAATGCGAACTTATAGCTCAAAGCGAATATCTAAATAGAGATTGTTAAGATTTTATTTTCTTATCGAATTTCTATGACCCTTATCAGTATGATAATACCCTGTGCTTGAACCCATTCTTAAAGGGTACAGAGTATAGAAATTATATTGCTAAGGTTTTTTTGGCAGTACTTTTTAGTATTTGCTGGCACTTAGAACGTGAAGGAAATTCAACTAATCATGCGTTCCCAATTGCTGGCAACATGTTTGTTTCTAATAGTGGTATGATCACAAGAAAGTAACTTGAGACAGTGAAAACTTAATTAATATCGCTTGCAGCTAGAGACTTCAGCTCTACTGAAAGGCGAAGTGCGCAGCATTGAGAAGTGTTTAAAGAGCTATGGTGGAATAACTGCAGCTAATTCGGAACGATTGGATCGTTATAAGCAATGGTCGGATACCTATGAAGAGATTCCCTGCTTTACACAATGCTATCTTAGTGAAATGTTTGACTTCTATCATGAAGAAGATGGTTTCGATGAGCGGCGCATCAAGAAGCACTTTGGCGATGCCATTTACGAGGCGTGCAAAGAGCGCCTGCAGCTAAACAAGCCGGGCAGTGTGGAGAAAAAGCGCAGCAGCTGTGAACATGCCTATGCGGGCTTCCACTGCATTGTTAGCGTGAGTGATAAGCACTGATAAGCAAGTCTGGGCCACTGACCGCTAAACTGATTGCACATATACATTAATATACATATTTGCAGCTGGAAAACGATCCGTTCATATTAATTGAGAATATGGCAAATACAACGCGTGCTGCCAAATCCGTAATGAAAGAGTGTCTGCAGCAGGTGGATCGATTTGAATGGAATCGTCTCGGTGACTATGCTCGCTTTCCCGTCATCGAACCAATACCCTGTTTCACCCACTGTTTTATCTCCCATTTGGAGCTGTATGATGAGCGTACACATCGCTGGCGTCTACCGGCAATGCGACAAATGCTGGGCGTTCCCGCACTTGGTGCTCCCGTATCTCATTGTGCTCAACGACGTGCTCGCAATCCATGTTCTACATTTTATCAACAGTTTACCTGCTATGTGATGGCTGCTTAGATTCAATCAGAAAACAAAATAAGCAACAATTTTAAGATTGAATAAAGCGTGTTATCAATAGCAACAACTCACATAATCTGTGGGTAAACATTCAGGTTCTTCCTAACATTTAATAAGTTTTAAAAGTCAAATGTCACTTTTAATTGTTACTTTTAATCTAAGAAATAAAACAAGCAATTAACAAACAAAATTGTTTATGATTAATTCTAACACGCACTTTATTAATTTTCATTTTGAAAATTTGAATCTAGTAAATAAGTAAAAGACAAATTTGTGCTTTAAAATATTCTATGTCTATTATTTAACTTACATAATACAATTATGGTTGTCTAAACTACTTTGGTAACATTAAGATTTCCATTGTGGCGCTCCCAGCACAAATACTCCTCATACATCCAGGCGCACTTGCTGGTAGCCTGACGACGTTTTTCATCACTACTACGGCACTCACTGTAGTCCGGCTGCTTTTGATCTTGCTCTAGGCGTGTTGGCCCAAAGGCCTCTTGCCAGTTAACCAGCTGCCAATTGCCAGCCTCGTCGTAGAAACGCAACGCATCGGCAAAGCATTGAAAGAGACATGGAATAGATTCGTTGCTCTGCAATTTGCTATACTGCAGCAGCTCCACATTGGTGGCATTGAGTCGAGTGCTGCACTGCAGCAGCGTTTGTAGACTGTTGCCGGCATGCAGCTCTGCCTGCTTCAAACAGCGTAGACCACGATGAGCATAGCTGCAACCATCGCGAGATTTACGTAGCAGCTCATAGCGACAATAGTTGTAGACATCGGCACCGAGCTCTTCGGCAACGCGTTGTCTGCGCCACTTGTTGGAGGGAATATCAAACCAGCCCTTCTCGCTGGCCAGACAGCGCATCAGGCAGGGCAGCTCCTCGCTGCTCCAGTCTGCATAGCGTTCGAGCTTCTTAAGATCGCCAGCAATGCGTTCGGGAGTGCTAACCTCACGCAGACACTTTTCCAAGATCTGCGCATCGCCAGTGAGATCGGCCAGAGTCTGTGAAGGCTGGGAAGTTGAAAATGAAAGTTGTGAGCTTAAAGCTGAAGACGCACCACAGCACAGCACAAGGCCAACAAGCTGACAGTCAGACGTAAAAGTAGTCGCATCTCAATGCTTGGAATGCAAAATATAAACTGAGTGCTGGGCCAAGCTTCGTAAATGAGCCTGTAAACAGCTGCAGCTAAGCTTATCAGTTTCCTACTCTTAGAGATTATGTGAGTTCAATGAATGCCAACTGTTGTCGCAGTCTTTTTTTATGTGTATAAAAAACACAAGAAACTCTGCCTAGGTCAGGTTTATTGTTTTTTCAATTATATTTTGGGTTTATTACTATCACATGACAATATATACAAATGTATTGTTTATTTCTTGGGTCCATAAATCTTGCGCACCACATGACGATTGATGGGTAGCCAGCATGACCAGACACGATTGGCCCAAGTGCAGATGTCGGACTCTGCCTCATTGTGGTCAATGCACTTCTCCAGACCATGACGCACTGGCTCAAGATCTCTGTAGTTGTTCGAAGTGAATTGAGCAATAATCGCCTTCTCATTGAAGCCCTTCAGTTCGGTGAACAGACCCATTTTCTCCAGGAAACACTTAACGTAGCAATTGGTGCGACCATGTTGGGGGAACTCGTAGTTCAGGAACTTTTCATAAATATCATCTGGCACCTTATAGTCAGCGTGGCACTCTTCGTGCGCCTGCACCGCATCTTCATGTGTGCGAATCTTAAACTTGGCGGCCGTCACCTGCAAGAGGGGAAACGTAGTCGTATTATAGCCAACACTGGCTTACAGCCAAGGACATGGCCCCTTACCTGGTTAACAGCTAGAGTTGCAACAGCAACGGTGAATAATAAGGCGTAAAGTTTCATTTCGTGCTGCTGCTGTTGGACCGACTTCTGGCAGGGCTTGTGTGCGAATGTGCCAAGAGGCGACATCCAGCAACGAAATCAAGACAAGATTTTCCATAATTTTATTTCATATAGCCAATCAGCGACGAGACAAAGAAAAAAAACGCAAGCTAACTGAAAGCTAAAGTGAATAACACGCCAAACCCGTTGTTGGTTGAACTAAACTGGGATTGTCCAATAGTGCAAGTGGTGCTGTGGTGCGGTGGTGTCGGTGGTCGATGCTGCTGCCGATACCCTTGCGTCAGTTTTGCTCTTAAAAAACGGGCAAGTAAAGCAGCGGCGTCGAGAAAACTAGTTTGGGTTTGGGTTTCAGACGCCGGCGTCGACTTTAGCTTTGCTGTCAACGGCATTGTTTGGGCCGCGTTGTGTCTGTGTGGTGTTATATAATCGTCGACTTTAGCGACGTCGGTGGCTCTAGTACACATAGTAGTGATTACGTTTTGTTTAAGCCAATTAAACGTTTTGTTTTTGTGCCACAAATTTACTTCGTCTTTCAGCCACACACAAACACACATTTTCCCCCCGAAATGCTGTCGTTGTTTTGGTTTTAAAACTTTAGCGTTGCAAAATATGCGAGCATTTTGCTTTTTTACTGCAGCAAATTCTAACACCTCTGCAGTCGGCAGTTTGCTGCACACTTCCGCAATGAAAATGGTGGCCTGTTTCAGACACTGTCCACCGTTTTCACCTGCCACACAGCGAGAAAAGGCAAAGTAAAATATAAAAAAATGTTTAAAAAAAGACAACGAAAAAAGTTTTTGGTTTATGTTGTTTGTTTTTCGTTGGTTTTCGTTTTGTTATTTTTTGTCACACAGCTGCAGACCCCAAATAAATTAAATAAATTATTCAATTGCATTTATTTATTACTGACCAATTTGGTCGACCAACGGACTTTTGCATTTCTGTAATTAACGGCAGGCGGTGCACAGATTGCCAAACCCCATCAGCCCCGCAGACATGCGAAGTGCTCTCAAAGCGTTGCCTGTCACTGACATTGTGTTGCGGAGTTCTTAACCCTAAACATAGAGATACAGATGCCAATATATAGTTGTTTCGGAGTCATATGACGAATTTAACTTAAAAACAATAAGCAGTTTCTGGACTTAACAATAGCTCTTGTAATTGAAATCCGCTAGTTAAGACCTCTTTGCCACAACAACGGCTAGCTACTGGCTTTAAGCCATAAAAACCAAAAACTAAAATTGGTAAAAAATAAATATGAACGTTGCATATTTGAACCTCTGTCAGTTTTTTAGGGTCACTATTTTCAGTAATCGTTTTAACCTTTGATGCCATAAATTGAACAAACTGTTGGCAGCTTCCAGCCGCCAGCTCTCACCTCCCACAGTGCTCTCTAACAAGTAGCCATGTGTAGTATTTATTTAAGAGCTCAAAAATATTTGCCAAACTCTTCACAAATGCATTTTTTGTCATTTATTGAAAATAGTATGTATGTGAATAAAACCGCATAAAGTGTGATCGATATCAAGGGAAAAAGTTTAACTAGAATCTGAAAAAAATGAGTTTTTAATAAATGTATATATTTTTATATTCGCGGTTTTCAATAAGAATTAATTGCTGTATATATTGGTATACTTTAAACGATTTAAACATGTTAAACTAATTTTGTTCGATTCAAATAAGTATAAGCGAGTATTTCTTAAAATTTAAAGTACTGTAGTTTGTTTGAGTTTTTGGTACAAGTTTTCTAACCATTCACAAGCATAAAGTAAACATCATAGAATTTCATTGTCGTTTTCTATGTTGCAGTGAAAGAAATACAAATAAAACCAAGTCCCAGTGCAATTAAAAAAAACAAATGCCCAAAAAGTTACATGGTAAACTACACGATGCTTTGTGTTTGTTTGCATGCCTGCAATCTTTTTTTTTTTTTTTGTATATTCTTGTTTGTTTTTTTGGGTAGCAGAAACCAAATGCAAATTCAATTGCACGTCGTATGCATGCAGGCTGTGTGCCACAGGATATCCGGCTGACAGCCATTTTGGGCATATCGAAGGCCTTGGCCAGAACAGCGTCAACCCCAAAAACTAAACAATGAAAATGTTGCAAACCTTTTGCCTGCCTGCCAGCTCGATCAACTACTAAAAGCAATCGCAGCAACAACAATCTACTCTTCAACAATCACACTTACAGGGAAAAACACTTAGGTTCCTATGAGTACAATAGAAGTTTTGTGCAATTTTTATTGCTATATTTTTTATGTTATGGTTATGGTTGGTTTTTTTTTTTTTGTAACGATGTCTTCGATGCATTGGCCTATAAATCAAAAATTGAGCTTGCGGTAACATTGTCTGTGCCTTTGTCTTTGGCTCGTATATTATGAGCTCATATTAAAACATTTTACACACAATTTCGTTGCAAAGCACAGTTGCTAGCCTGCCTGGACCATGGCATGAATTATTATGCACCTAGGCGTATACGCAATGTTTAATTTTGAACTCGAAGGAAGGCGAGTAGAGCGCACGCCTGCCCAGCACACATAAACTCTGGGGCCCGCCGACAAACGACTTGTTCAATTTCTCCATATATTTTAACACTGCCCGCCATACATATACATAGAGCGTGTGGCATCAACAATTTTAGGGGCAAGAAAATATGTCCAAGTTTGCTAAGGAGCAGTAACTATGTGTATTTTTTTTCTTTAACTCCCAACTGAACAGTGATGCAGGCCAGCCACGTACACATGTCGAGAACTAACTGCAGGCAACAGCAATGTCATTGTTGTTGCTGGTGTTTTTGTTGGTATTGTTGTTGCTGTACGTTGGCCATTGCCCAGTGGCATTGTTGCTCCTCTGCTGCCGCTGCTGCTGCTAGACGTCGCCATCATCATCATCAACAGCGACGCAGCAGCAGCAGCAAAAATTTCAGCCATTTGTCCTGCATGCTTGCGGCATAAAAATATGCCAGGGCCAGCATTTTCATGCGGGTCATCCACTTCCAGCTACAGTTGCCCAGTTCTCCATTCTGCCTCCTGACTCAACTTGCAGCATTTGAAAGTCATGTGCTGCCTCAAGCCCCACCGAAACGTAACGTTAGTTTTTGTGCAGCTTTTTTTTTGTTTGGCAGCGCAAATTCTCAACCTCGTCTCTATAGGTATGTTTCGGGCAGACTGGCTGGGCAAAAATCACACAAATAAAAAATACTACTCCTTGTTCGGCCAGGAAGTACTGAAATTGGTGTAGTGAAGAGTGGGTGAAGGGTAGGGTCTGCAGGGGGTTGGGTTCGGTCAGTACGTTTAGCAAATGGACTCTGGCCTCAAATGCTGCTGGCACTTTCACAAAACATTTGAAATACAAATAAAAATCTGCAGCATGTGTGGAGAGAAGAAACGCAGGAGCTGCAAGCTGCTGGAAATCATTTCAAATGCAAAGTAAAATTTCATTTTGTTTTACTTTTCAAGCTCTCCTTCCCCAAAACTAACAACCTATCTTAGACACCACCACCACCACCACCATCATGCCATGCCATGCCACGCCGTCTGTCTAGCAGTTGAACATGTTTGTTTACGCTTCATCATGTCGTCGTTAGTTGCTGGTTGCCAGATATGTGTGTGTGTGTGTGTTGTGTTGCTCTGTGTGTGCTGGTCAAGCGTCTGCACCATTGACACGATGACATTTTAATATGGCTCGTAACTTTTGTTTAGCTTAGACCCCCCACACCTTACACCCTAGACAAACCACCAACTCTTCTCACACTCTAACGTCTTTTGTATTGACGTTGTCATTGCTGTTTTCCTAGTTGAAAGTTTGTTCTTCATTTTGTTCTTTTTGCTGGTGTAGTTGTTGTTGTTGTCTTCAGCTTTAGCTTACGTGCGTGTCATCAGGCAGCAGCTAGCGATTTGTATACAGATTGAGATATTTATATATACACAGATAGCAGATAAAGAAGTTCAAAGCATCTGTTGCAGCTTAAGGCGTCACAGACACACCGTTAATTCAATTCAGTTTAATTCAATTCAATTTCTGTTTTGTTATATACAAGAGTTTTATTAAAAAATCTCTCTAAAGCTGACTCTGATCCCTCCATATGCTTGCAGTTTTGCTTTATATTTTCTTTTTATTTAGGTAAATTGCTGCCTGATTTGCTACGAATTGAAATCCAAAGGTAATGTAGTGCATAAAATCAGAGTCATGCAGACATATACATAACACGTACTCCTTCCCCCCTCCTCGATTACCTATACTCGCACTGACACCCCACCCACCCGCCTGCAGTGGCAATAGCATCGCAGCACCTTTCGCCTGCTGCGCGTTCAATTTTTCATTACTCATGCTTCAATCAATCACAAAAATGCGATTTTATTTCATTTTCATGCGTATTATAAGCGCTGATATTCACATTTCTTTTACAACACACATGTCGCGCTTGCTACATTGAGTGGCAAGGGGGGAGGGCAGATGGCGGCGGAACGTTGTGCAGGGCAACGTGTTGGCAACATGTGGTATGCGCAATGTGCTTTGCATATTGCCAATTCAGTCAGTCGACAGAAAAAACGCAGAAATGGGTGTGTTTGTGTCTGTGTGTGTGTGTGCGTGTGTGCACAAATTGAAATTTATATTAATTTAAATGGGCAATTAAGCGGCAGCTATTTGAAGAGGTTTAGCCAAACCCAAACTCAACTCAACTCCCAAAACGATGGGCTTTAAAAATCGAACCACATATTCTGCTGTGTCATCCAATCGAAAGTCAAAGCAATTAAAGCCAAAACATACGCATTAAACACAAAAGCAATTCGAGGAACAGGCAAACAGATGAAACAAATTATTTTAAATCTGTGCAAATTAAAAATAGATGTATACATTGAAAAAAAAGAGTTTAATTAACTATATATTTTCCTGTTGTGGAAAGTAATAGATAAAACGAGTTTTAAAGAGCTATCTTGAAAGGTGATCAACGACTTATAAGAATTTTGTTAACAAGTACAGAAAGAATTAAACCCCATTTGATGCTTATCGAAACCTTTATTTTTTTGGGCATTGCGTTAACCATTTAATTTCTGATGTGATGTCAACGTTTCCTCCGAATCACTTAGTGAACACTATTAACAGCTGAGCCTCTGGCAAGACAAGTGCGTGCCCAGCTGTGCCCCATACCTCTTACTTCCATTTAGACCAAGCGCAAGTAACGTGACGATCAGTTCTTTCAGATTCTCTGGCTCTCCCACACGTTTGAAGAAGTTTGGGGTTTGGCCTTAGCTGCCAGAAGGCTGGCAACAACTTTTGGCGTTGCTTTTGCCGCTTTGACAACGCCTTTTGTGATTGGAATATAAAATAAGATACACAATACATTGTGTTGAGACGATGGCAACAATAGCGTTGAATCTGTGCTGAAGACGCTGTGGCAGGCAACAAGCAGCAACACAAATCAAACGCATCTGTTGGTGAATTCGTCAGGCAACTGCCTGGGAATTTGAAAAGAACTAGCAAGCTGTGGATAGACGACATGTGTCTGTGTAGGTTCCCTTCTAGTATCTGTATCTGTAACTGTGTATCTCTATACAATTGAATCTGTGTGGGTTGGAGTGTGTAGGTTTGTCAATTGCTGACGGCTGTCTAGTAATTACGTGACGTTTTTGATAAATTTTGATTCGCCACGTGATGGGGCGTACGAGGTAGTGCGGGGCAGTGCGGGCTGGTGCCCATTACTTAAGACTAATGTGCGGCATGCTCTCAGAATTGGAACAAACGCTTCCAATATATAAATAAATGTCTATTTTTTGTTTTTACTGACTTTAATGCATTTACTATTAACGGTTTTTGGCTGTACCGCCAAACTCGCAACAGCCGCATGTTGACCCAGTTCGTCAATGGAATCGACAAATAAGCGACAGCCAAACGGATGAACAATGAACATACAGGGGGGACAATATTCAATGGACAGTCATTCGTGAGGTTATCAACCCAGCACAAATAAAACTGCGTTTAATGCATTGACACAATTTTTGGCTGTCGGCCAGCTGTATGCAGAATTATATTGTAACTGCACCCAACCCAAAAAGGCGTATATATGTGTGTACAGTTAGGTTATGCACTTAGAAAAACTTTAACGTTCGTTCTGATATGAAAACCTTACTTGTTCTATGTACTCTAATGCTTGATATTTCTTTCATATAGCTGTTTGCCCCTTTATTGCTGCCTTCTGCCACCTTTCGCCATGTTGCATTTATCGCTCTTGCTGTTGCTGTCACTATCGCTTGGTTTATTTTAATGTCATTATGCTAATTTTACAGTTCGATTGAATCGAACTACACAAAAAGCAAAGAGCAAGTCCATATACATATACATTCAGAGATTTAGCTGGGCTAACAAGTGAATGGCAATCTGGTGCGGGCTGGAAATCTCTGCTCATATATTGATGTTTGCCATTGTTGTCGCTAATGTCGCGTCGTTGTTGTGTTATGTATTCTCTGTTTGCTGCCTGCATTTGACATTTTGCTCATTGCTTTCTTGCTAATACTGTTGTTGCTGCTGTTGATGTTGTTGTTTTTTAGTTGTAGTTGATGTTTCTGCACGCCTCTTTAGCTTTCAATAAAAATTGTTGAATAATCATCATCGGCAGCAACAGCAGCAACAGCAGCAGCAGCAGCGTGATACGCGCATTGAAAGGTTCAAGAAGAAAGCGTATTTGCGAATTTTGTGTGACTTGATTTGCGTGATGTGCATACGATTTTGACGCTGGCTGACAAAAGCAGTTGGCATGGCAGCTGTACCTTGTACTCGTACTCCTCGTGCTCTTAACCATATTATATAAGCTGGCAAATGTTATGCTATTTTCGAGCACTATATAAATAACAAGCGTATGTGTATGCTTGTGCGCCCAAAAAGTTCAAAAGAAAAGGAAAGGAAAGGGCGAAAGGCAATGCCTAAGCTGCGGCTTAATGGTGGACCATAACTTAGTGTGTTTGTTATATGTGTGTTTGGAGCTAGGTAAAATAAGCTGCTTTTAATTTTCAAAAAGTCAACAGTCTGATTAAGACGACCATAAGAAATCGATCTTTTATTTGATGAAATATTTGACAATAAATAAGTCAACAAGCAAAGCTGATTTTTTCAACTTGACGCATTAAACAACATCAACATTTACCGCATACTTATTCTAGTCAAGAAGAGAAAACCCGAAACACCTCAAACTTAAAAACATGTTGTTGTAGTTGTTACCCCAGTAAAGCAAAATTTCGAGAGCTTGACCCAAAGCATTTAATGCTTAAGAGGAAAATAGGCAAAACGTGCCGGGCATAAGTGAAAATTTCTAGGCAGCACCATATAAGATGTCGCTATGACCATACTTACAAAAAAAAAAATACAAAATACAAAATAAACCAAAAGCAAGTAGTTGTAGTCACTGATTGCTTTTGTTGTACTTGTTGCCAGTTAATAAACTAAAAAACCGGTAGCATAAAATGTTGCTTGCTGTACAGCACAAATGTCTGCTTACTTAGCTAGATGACTGGCTTGAAATACCAATGTGGTTTGCTGGAGTGAGAAAGGGAAAAAAGTAGAAAAAAAGGTTAGGCGGCTAACGTTGATATTAAATGGATTACACTTTAAAAAGCACAAGTTTTTTGAACGTTATTAAAAATGGTAGTGGACATTTTTGTAAAAAATAATTTAATAAATAAATACTTCGAACTTACGTCTTTTTTCTGCTTGTGTAGAGATTAGGTTTTTTAAATTAGGTTTTTGATGATATTGAATTTGCAAACGGCTCCATGGCAATTGATAGCAATTTGTATTTTGGTTTGATTTGATTTTGGTCAAAGGTTCAATGCACCTCGGGGCGCTGCATTAACTGTAATAGTTGACCAAATCAGTAAACATATATGCGTAGTTGTTGTTGTCAGCTGCCAATTATTAATTAACTGTAAATGTCACGAGCTCACGGGTGAGACATTAATCATAATTAGTTATGCCACACGACAATGCAACAACAACGAAAGCAAGCAACAACAGCGACAACAACAAAAAGTGGTCATTGATATGTAAACAATTAGAGTTGATTTGAAAAGGCGATTGGAGTTCATAAAGTGGCAACAGAGGGCAAACGCGATTATTGTTGAAAGTTTGTACAAACGATTAGCCAAATGTAGCGCAAAGGCTTTTAGGGCTTGTTGCTATCGTTGTTGTTGTCTGTGGCTGTTGTTATGCATCTACGTAACGCAAATGAGTTAACAACAATAACAGCGAAAAAGAAAGGTACATATAATGGTGCACATAACCGGCTTTTGGATTTGAAACGATTCACTTTTGCAAGACACGCAGACAGACAGATGGACTGACAGAGATGGCGAGATATAGACAGACAATTTGAGTAAATGCGGCGTATGCGTAATGTGTCTGATTTTGCCTGGGCGTATGCGTTATGTGTGTTATGTTAAACCCTTTTGATAAGTTATCTAATCCAATTAGGAGCTGTCGCAGCATTTAAGTTTTGGAACGCAACATTGCGTAAAAAGCACAATAATGGGCGTGGCATTTATCTCGGGGGCATCGGGCAAATGTTTTGGCACACAATTTATTGTTGTTGATGCTGGTGCTGCTCTCGATTAAGTTTCGAGCAGCAACTGACAAAATTCGTTATAAAATTGCATTGCAATGGACGTTACCAGCAAACATTTTAAACAATTATAAAACTTGTTTTACGCTTCACAAAACTACACAAAAACAAAAAAAGCTTAACAAAAATACTGCAACAACTAAGTGCAACCAACGATTTGCCATCAAATGCGCCGCAGCTGTCAAGTGCAGCGACTCCCGCCTCTCATTTTTTCTTTCCTCCTCTCATTTTCCTCCTTCACTTTATTTATTTTTTGATGTTATTTTTTTTTTTTTTGTTATTAGGGGAATGGAGTGTTTCGCATTTCACTCAAATTATTTCGCAAATCAACACTGAATAGATGCTGTTCATTTTTCAGCAGAATTCCATTACCAAGCCAGCCGTCCAAACTATTATTAAATTTATTTATATTTGAATTATGGTATTCGTTTATTTTTATTTTATTCAAAAATCATTTGAAATAAGAAGCGTAATTATTTTTCAATTAATAAATAACTAACGAACTTTTAGAATTAATAATTGTATATACTGCTTACAAAGATAACATTTTTAGAATGTGTGATGCTTGATGAGCTTATTTTTCATAAAAAGTTATCAACATACCTTTGAATTAACTTATTTCAAAATTTTTATGTTATGTACCTCAAATATTATTGTAAGTCAAAGATTTTGTGTCGAGCCTGAAATTATTTTTCGAAAATATCAAAGAAATATAAATATATTGAAACCGTGTGATAAACGAAAAATGTCAAAAAAAGTTAAAGAACAAGGTAAACTTATGGCTGTCATAGGCGATGAGGTAGGTCGAAATGAACTGAATTGTGTTTAAAGAGTTTTTACTTCCGCTTTGCCTGTAGGACACCTGCGTTGGATTTCTGCTAGGTGGCATTGGTGAAGTGAACGCAGAGCGTCAGCGTAACTTTATGGTCGTTGAGAAGGGTAACTCGATATGCACTTTTTATTAGCTCTTCCTTATTAATTTTATTATGTCTACATGGTAGACACGAGCGTCGCTGCCATTGAAAAGTGCTTCAAGGGTTTTTTGGCTCGTGAAGACATAGCCATTATTATAATCAATCAGATGTATGCAGACATGATACGCCCAACGATTGACAAGCATTTGCAAGCTGTACCCACTGTGCTGGAGATACCCTCCAAGCAGCATGCCTACGATGCCAACAAGGATTCTATACTGAAGCGTGCGAGTGTGAGTTACAATGTCAAAAGAGATATACATTGGTGTTAAAGTCAACTATTGTGCGTTATCATTATTATTCAGGGCATTCTGAAGCCAGTTGTGCGTCGTCGTTAACAACATTCCAGTTCATATTATATGCATTTTAGCTATATTTTTTGTGTGTAATAAATATGATCATCGCTGTAACTTATGCCACTGGCTTTGAAAGGCTTTTGTCATTGTTACAAACTCGATGCCACAATTGATTTGAAAACTTTCAAAATAAAAAATGTAAAAAGGGAAAAACAAAAACCCCAAAAAATATTTCAAGTTTGCGTTTTAAGGAAATTGTCAAAAAAGCATCAGACAAAATGGCAAAAATCTGTTGTAGAAATATAAGAAGAAGCAGAAACGTTGCACGTTGCAAGTTACAGTGGCAGTGGCAACCGCAACACAACACAGCTCAAGCCCTAACCAAAGTAACAACAAAGTGAGCGAAAACGATACAAATAAGCGTTGAAAATGCCAATACATGGCCAAAACGTAAGGCGGAAACAAAAGCACAAGTCGAGGGAGGAAGCTGCTCTTTTTTTCTTCTTCAGAAACACACACACACACATAGCAAAAAGTCGCAGCAGCAAACTCTTGAAAGAGACGAGCGCACATTGATACAATTTACGTTGTAGGAGTTGAATTGCTTGGCAGCGAATGGCATGGGTGAAGCCGAAAAGGGGCGAAGGGGTAGGGGAAGGCGCTTAGCGCAACAAAGGCATGCGAAAACAATATTTTCGCAAAGTATTTTGCAGCAAACTTTTCGCGCCAACAAGTTAACGCAAAGGCATTCAAAAAGTTGCGACAAGTTTTGGCGCCTGCTTCTTTCACTTGTATGCCTGCGCTGTGGGCGTGGCAGTCACAACACCGCATCACCAGCCTGAAAATAGGCAATGCCTGCAACCAACACAAATCGTCGCCTGCAAGTATGCAACGATATGTTTTTGCCGCCAACATGCTGCAGCACATCATCAGTCGCCCACTTCGATAACCCCATTGAAATTTAATGAGCCGCGCAATTTGAGAGCAACCAATTGGCCAACTGTCAAAAACCAGTGCTGCAGGTACAAATTTCCGACAACAAAATGGCGTGCAACATTTTTCGATGCTCGAGAATGGGGGGGTGGTGGGCGTGGGAGCCTAATTAACCGAGCAGCTGTCATAGTCACAGCACCAGCTACCGCTCCTGCCTCCCCGCCTCATCTGTTTTCTCTTCGCAGAATTGCCAGCGGTGCTCACTGCGTATGCGTAATCGCATTTCGTTTGATCTGCCAAACGCATTCGACTGCACTCAACTCAACTGTAAACGCCACACCAATATAACCACCTACCTCCCAGTTCATACTCCCTTTTAGGCCATTGCTAAATGCTTGCAGATAAATAGCCAGCTTAATAAAGGACAACGAATCTGTGTCGTTAACAGACAGCTTCTGTACCATAAAAAGCTTAGTTACATAGACATTAGTTTTCCAATCTAAATCTAGAAACTACTCAACTGCTCAAAACGAAACGCAATTATACTGTTAAACAGCGTCGATTGACTTTGTCAAATATAGATCGACATCAGTTGGGCCTGCGAGCAAACAATTAAACATCTTTACCTTTAGCCTTAGCAAATAATTGTGTATGTGTTTTTGTGCTGGTGTATGCCAAGGCCTTTGTTTGGATTTCAACTGCTGCAGAACCGTGCAACCGTTTTTTTTAATTAAAATACAAGCCGTGGCGCAATACTATACACAAAATGACATCAATTGACTAGCCGGGGGGGATTCGAAAATAAAAAATAAAAGTAGAAGCTCGACTGTACTTTGACATACGACGACGAGGCGGTAGCCGAGAACCAAAGCAACGAAAGAAAGAGAACTAAATAAATAAGTGAATGACAAAAGTCGAGACAAGTTTAGCAATGCGGGGTCCACTTGGGGTGAGGGTATCTGCAGAACTTTAGCAACCAGTTTAATAAATGTATTCAAAAAAGTAGTTTTGAATTCTCATGACAGCGTTTAAAAAACAAACAGTTGAATGCCATTTGTGAAAAGAAAGGCGTCTGACAATGAGCAAAAACTGAGACAAACGAAAAGTGAAAAACAAGAAATACTTGGCCCATGTAAATGATATAAATAGACCCGAAATATGTACGGTTCGAGCTGCAGCTCGACGAGCACTTCAAGTGCTAATTGAAACTAGCAACTGGCTGACTTTAGTTTCTAGTCTACGAATATAAATAAGTGTGGTGGCAAAAGAGCTCAACCGAAAGGTACCCTACATTTTAGTTTTATGCCCAACTCAACCAATTATTCATTTATCGCTTCGAATGTGTACAGGGTATGCAAAATACCAAGTGCTTTCAACAAATTATCATACTTCAAGTAGACCACAAAATGCTTTGCAATATTCGTAATGCAAATTAACAAATGAAATTGGACCACAGAAAATTAACTGGCAGCTCTGAAGCAGATGGACAACAACAAACAACTGAACGAAGGTTGGAATGCCAACGATGGAAATAAAGAGAAGAGAAATGGAATGAAGAAGTTAGTAAACTTATTGCGTTTGGACCGTTTGCCTTGCTTCAATCATTTGTTGCACAGACGCAGCACAAAAGACGCCCCGAACACAGACAATTGCAGGCACTTGACACTGTGTGGCAGAGTGGTAGTTAGACAGCAGAATAAGAAATAGGGTCTGGGCGGGTGCTTCAGGATTCGATGTGCTCGAAAACAAAGTTAATTAAATGATCTGATCTCCATTATTCCCAAGAGCTAATCTCAATTACAAAATTGAAATGAGCAAAAGCACACATACAGTGGACATACACACACACACACACTCAAACGAAGAGAGGTTATCCAGGGGGAATTTCAGTATTGCCTCCCACACATACACATACCCATAAAACTTGGCCAAAATGTAACTCGAATGTCAAAGAAAACAAGGAAAGTGAAATGAACGCTAAAGATTGAAGTGCAAAAGAGCAGCCAAAAGGCAAGGCAGGATGTCGATATATGTACGTATATAAATGTGTGTGCTTGTGTGTGTGTGGGGTTTTAGTTGTACATATGTAGGTCCTGGGTGTTAGTTTGCAGGCGTGGCTGGTGCAATGGCAATCGGCACAGCACAAAGCGTTTCATTAACAATTGCAATTGGTATCAATTCATGACAGACATTCAAATGTCTCGCTGCGTTCGTGTACGGCATATTGCAGAGAGAGCATACAAATATAACATACACACACATACACACACACACACGTACACACTCAAATCCATGTGAACTCAATTCTCCGAATCACTGAACTAAACAAAATCATTGAAACCTGCCATTGCCGTAGAACTGCCTGCTGCCTGCAGCTTTGCCCCTGCCATTGAGGCTAAAGCTTAATGTTGTTTGGTGTGAGATATTGATACATGCATGCATACTAGTATATATATATACATATATCGAGCACTTTGGCCAGGTTAAGCCCTGTTATAGGACTGTTATTGGGCCAGACATTCAAATTGCGTTTAATTAGCCTAAGCAGTTCGCCAGTTCAGTTTAGTTCAGTTCGGTTCGGTAATCTAGCCCAATCAACATGCACACATGTATATATATATATATATTTGCTCAGAGTTCAGGTGGACTTAAATGGCTTTATTGAAGTGCATTATGAGGTCGCTTGCCAGCCATTGAGCAGAATTGAGCGTATGGAGCATCTGTGTGTCTGCAACTAACCGTCTGCTTCTGATTAATTAGTTTGAATTTAAATTAAGTCGATATCATCAATGACAGCGTCGACAAGAAATGTCGATGTTCTGCGCAATGCAAGTACTTGATTCGAGGCGTGTCTCACTTCCTCTTGCTCTCTCCTTCCAACTGTTTGCTGTTGTTGCTGTTGTTATTGTTGTAGGCAGCCATCACTTTACCTAATTTGTATTCAAAACACAGAGCAACAAGCAGCAGCGCAGTAGAAGACACAGTTACATTTGATTGAATGCGTCCCGTAATGCCAGCACCAGACAACTCAGACCAATATCCAGGTTTAACCCCCCTTTGCAATTTCGCCATTACATCAGAGTCAAAGATTAGGCAGCTGAGCAGCTTTTAACAGTGACGCGTGCTTGGGGTTTTCCAACTAATTGGCATCAAGTCACAGCAGCAAACGCCTTGTGTCGAACGGATTAACAAATTAGCTACCAACCAATTGCAATCTTCATTTGCCATAATAAACATCTTTCACACCTAAATATAACATTTTCACAATGAATAGAAGCTAGGTGTCTAGTATTCTCCATAGATATTCAACATTAAGTAGAAGAGCAGCAGCAGTAGCAGCAGCAGGAAACCGCACCAAAGCGCTTTGCTAATTTGTTAAGGCATTTTGAGTGCAACACCGCCAGGCAACAAACACTAATACTAACACCAACATTAGCAAAAGCCACACAGTTAGACAACTGGAAATATATTTCCTTTTGTTGTTGGCGCAGCTTTGGTCTACTTCATATGCATAACAAATGAATGACTCTTGCATTGTGTTATGCCAGAGTCAGAGCCGCAATACAAACTATAGAAAGCTGAATAAAAAAAAAACAATATCAAGCAGACACATAAACAATTGAAATGTTTTTGGTAAAAAAAAACCACGTATAGAAATAGATAAAAATATATATATATATATGTGTATATATACAAATAACAATTGCAAATATTTAGTTAAAATGTAAAAAGGAAACTTTTTTAGCCTTCCAACCACGCGGCGCCACAAAATTGTGCTAAAAATTTGTATAAAAATGCCTGGTATAAACACACATACACACATCCAGCACACAATAAAATGGCGGTTTTTGGGCGGGAAGGCGGCTGACGCCGACGCCATCATTTTTTGGGGTAATGCAAAATTACGTTATAACGGCATAAATTTAAATAAATGCCGGTCTCGGGGATTTTTATGCATTTTTACCGCATAACAAATACTTGTGTCGAGGCTCCCGCCGCTATCGCTCTAATGCGCCTTTGTTGCTCAGACACGCCTCCATCGCCCACTACACACACACACACACACCGTTATATGGCTTATACTATTCCCATGGCTGCTGCCGCTGCTGCATTTGGCTAGTGAAATTTCCTTCCGTTTTCATGGGCGCACCCGCTACCTGGGCCACATGCTGTTGTCGGTGTGTTTTTGTGTGGGTGGTCGGGTGTTGCAGCAAATCGTTCGCTGGCTGTTATTTGTATGCCCCTAAAATTATGCAAAGTAATCCTGTCTGTGCTGGATTTTTGTTCTGGGGCGGCGGCTCAACGCTTTCTCGATATTCGCAATTGTTAACGTAATAAGCGCTTTTAAGTGTGTGAGAGCTGCACCTGACCAAGCCGCCCCTTCTTCCCTCTAGCCTTTCCTTCTCTCCGACCCAGACTTCACACTCGCACACTGTCTGCGTCGCGTCTGTTGCATGAGCAAATATTTGGCTACCTTAAGCGACAGCCGTCGGGCTGCAGCAGTGCAGCACAAACTTGGCCAATTAAATGGGCAACCGCAAGCGGAGCTCTCTCGCTTCCCCCTCTCTTTTTCTCTATATTGCTTCTCACTTTCAGCTACAGTTTCAGTCCCAGCTGTAGTATTTTTCTTTGCCTCCGCTGCACCTATTTCCCAACTCTTGCCTCACCGGATGTGGCTGCGCCATGCTTTTCGGTTTACGTAGTAAATTAACTTCCGTTTTATTTGTAAGATTTCCTTTCGCTCTGCTCGTCGTTCGTTTGCCTTTTTTTCTTCATTTCTTTATTTCTTTTCTTTTTTTCTTTTTGGCTGTAGTAGTTGTGTGTGCTACTGACCCTGCCCCTTACTTCCGCTGCTGCTCTTCCTAGTGGAGCTGGCCTTGCTTTTGTTACTTTATTTTTGCGGACTTGGCTTGGCTGCTGCTGCTTTTGTATATTTTTAAGCGCTTTTTCATTCAATTTGCGAAATTGAAGTGGGAATTGAGAAATAAATTCCGTTTCGTGTGTTTCGCCGTTTTCGGCAACACATTCCGATTGCCCTGCTTCACCTTGCACCACCCCGCTTCCAACACACACACACGCTCTCTCTCTCTCTCTCTCTTTCTCTAAACTCGTGACTCTGCGTGTTTGCACACGAATGCAACGGATGTGATATAAAATGCTGGGAAGAAGGCGTCGTGCCATGTCTCGGCTGAGCGGAATTAGGTGAAATGCAAACGTTTTACTTAATGAAATAATTGAGGCATCTGAAGGTCGGCGCCCGGAAATGGGCGCATTTAAATGCAGCATAAAGCGCATTTCCGTTTGCTGTCCTGGCAACTTTCTCTCTTTCTATCTGTCCTCAACATTCTACTCACTCACTCTATCTTTCAATCTGTGTGCTCCAGTTTCAGCTGCACTTGAAATGCCCGGGCACAAAGATAAATAGCTGCAGCCGCAAGTGAATCGGCATGCAAATTTTCAAAGCTTTTGACATTTATGCAAGCGACGAATAAACCAAAGAGCAAAGTAGGAAAAAGAAAAAGAAAAATACAAGATAGATAGAGAAAGAGAAAGCGATTTGTATGTGCGCTTAGTGCGTTTGCCTTATCTAAGATGCAGCAAGCGGCAGGCAGTCAGCTGTCGGAAGAGTTAGTGAGGCATGGATACATCTGGCCACTCATTTGAACACCCAACATACACATATAAGGCTGATATAAATAAGTATATACTGAAGCTGCTGCCTGGGCAACCACTGCCTGCTTATCACAAGTACTATCTTGGTGTCTTGAATCTTTGTGAGCATTTGCCATTTATTTTTTTTTTTTGCTTTGTGCTCCCTTTGGCCTCTCAAGCGTTTTCAATTTGTATTAAAAGCTTTTCGACGGCAAGCTTAACATATGCATTAAGACGTGCTCCTCATGCCAAAAGAAAGAAACTACTCTTTCTCTTTTACTCTTCGGTCCCCTTATGAAGTTGTCGTCCAATTTGGGTTGATAATTTCACGGTTTGTTGACAACTCAGGTGGACAAAACGTTGTGTGTGTCTACTCTGTACGTCTCTGCTGACCCCCATCTTGGATTTGTCTGGGCTCATACAAATACAAGTAATGCTTTTGAGTGCCTTCCCTCCTCCCCTAAAACTATGTCCCATGTAGAAAGCATTGTCATGGCATTTACATGCACTACTGACTGCCACTAAGCCCTAACTATGCCATTGAAGCAGCAGCAAGACGAAAAGCAACTATTTAGGTTGACTTTACTTTGATCGGAGTTTTGTGTTGTATCAAATGATTGCCTTGTCAATTGCTTTATGGCTCACTGTGCCGAGTAAATGTATGTGTATCCACCATTGAATAGCCTCAAGTGCCTTAAGTGATGTATTAAGATCAAGAGAGTGTGTAAAAGACTTGAAACTAGCATATAAGCTGTGACAAAGGATTTGTTGGGCTTTAAACACAGCAATTTTTATTTATCATAAAATATAAATGATTACTTTTTTTGTTGACAATCTATCAATCACGCTAACCCTCTTGAACCTTCTTGAGTTTAACACTAAATCAATAACCCCTGACATTTTTCATAGACTGAGTGCCCTGGATTTACACTTACCAATTGTTCAGTTTGTGTTTTGGCCAGTTTTTTTTTGCAGTGCCTCTCCGCATGCGATATCTCATTACAAGAGCAACATTTGTATTTAAACCGATTGAGTGATTTATTGTAATTTATTTCATTTAAATCGTTTGTCTGACACAGCGCACAGCACGGCCCAATAAAATAAAATCCACAAAAAAACAAAACGAAAGACAACCCACACAGAGTCAATCCAACGAGCCGGCCGACAGATAAAAAAAACGCGTGAAATTTACAATACATTTACAGCTGGCGGTGGAGCACGCACCGCTGACCAGAAACAGCGGTGGTGGTACATGGTGGTGCTGCAATGTTGGTTGAAACAAAAAAAAAAAGGAAAACAAATCCAACAAACAGAATAAAAAACAAAAAGCGAACAGTGAAGTTCAGACATGGACAACATTGGACATTCGTTCAGTGTCTCTGTTTGTGCTGATGGGCCGATGATCTGTCGCTGGACAACAACTTGGCTGCGGTTGCCACTCAAATACCCTGTTATTGGGAAAATAAAGTTATCTTGTACTCTAGCATGCTGTCTCTAATCTATAAACTGCTTTTAAAATGCTGTTTTGCTTGTGTTTGGTTTGTCACAGGATATCTTAGAGATGTGCCAAGTTAATTTCTGCCCAGCTGCTTTCACTTGTATTGACTTCATTTTAAATTGGCGGTTAAATCTGTTTAAAATTGTCATGCAATCACACAGTAACACACACATACACACTGTAAAGCAGACATCAACACATACACATAGAACGACTGTGACGGGTCTCTCGGAATGAATTCTCAGTTGGCTGCTGTTTTTAGTGATTTTTACTTTTGCGTACTTTTAGCATTGCATACTTTTGTGCGCTTTCTCTTAACACCAACTGCGAACGCCGATGCCGACTGCGACTGTGACTGAGACTTCGACAGCGACAGCAGCCGCTCTCGGCGCAATCAACGCAACGAGGCATTAATTTGTTGTACACTGTGTGACATAATTGGGTGACAGTGCGGCAAAAAACAAGTTGTGGGCCCAGGCCCATTTTGTACTGAGTGGTGCTCTGTGCGCCGGCAACAGGCTTCTCCACACCACATACCAATCCCTTTCCCACTCTTTGCTTCTTAGTTCCCCTTACCACTTCTCTGCTCTGCTCGTCGTAATCCACAGTGCTTGCTTTTGGCTACCGCATTCAAGTTTATTAGCCTATGAAAAATTTGTTAGGTGTGCGCTTTTCACTTGGCATTGCATTCAAAATTTTTTAATTAATGCAGTCACACCTCCCCTTTTACCCCGCCCTCAAACCCAACTCTCTCAGCACTCAGCCTTTGACTGCTGCCATTTGGACTACTGTTTCCATAGCTTTGTGGCTCTAGGCACCGAATTGATGTTGGCACCTCACCGTCTGCACCTTGAAAATGCAACTTGCCTGCCAGCCACATTCTTATTTGCATAGACGTCACTCAGCTCTGGTGAACAACTATATATACATACTTACTATATAAAAGCACAGCTATCTGACCCTGGCTTCGACTTCAAAATTGGACTCTCGTTGTCTCGTTGTCGGACTTTTGGCTTGGTCTCTGTACAAAATGTTTGGGGGCAACCGCAACAACATTCTTATGTTATGCCGCTGCTGGCTGTTGCTTTTCCTCAACGTTCTCCTTTTTTGTGGTCGTCATTGAGGCTTTCTTTTCGTTTGTAAAACGTACCGACGTAGTCGTATACGTATTTTTCTTGCCTTGCACACACTTCCATCCTTTTTTAATTTGCGCCTAGCACTCTTTGCTGGCACATAAACCCATTTGAGGTTTGAGGGAAATGAGCAAAGTTCTCTCTGCCTTATGCATTCGGCCAGGTAATTATGGTTATTTTTTCGTAGGATGCACAAAACACAAACTACTTCTAATCTATCTCATTTGCACTGACCAACAGCAAATTGGTAAGTGTGTGTTTATGTGTGTAGCATTATACGAGTATGTTGCAGCGCTGTTAAAATGTTTCATGCTTTATTGCGCGCAATAAAAACGAAACAATCACTTTTAAATGATGTATATATATATATATATATTTGAGAATTCAATGAGTTTCTAAAATGCAATTAAATTAAGCCAATCATTTTTCAGCACTATATTTATGGTTTCTGTGTATAATTGAAATTTTTAATGAATTTCAGTTTTACAACTATTCAACAAAAGCATTTATGCTGAACTGAGCTAAATTGTTAGTTTCTAGTGAATTTTATTGCGTCTGTTTGAATTTGCATAAAGTTGTTAACCAAAAAAACATATTTTGTTTCGTTTGTTTTTTTTTTGTTGACCTATTTACTGTTCGTCGAAAACAAATTGCTTTTAAATTATGATTGAAAAAGAATACTTTTTTTTTGCTTAAACTACATTTGTTTGAAGTTGCTAGATTCAAGCCCTGCATTACGAATACTTAAATGCCTATTTACACTACACTACCGCATAACCCACGATGAGCTCGCAAAAAGCTGAGCTCAACTTGTGAGTGCAGTTTGCGTGGTATTTATTTATATATATGCAAACATACTACGTATATAGTTATTATTGGTTATTGAAATCGAAATGAATGCGGGAAAAAAATAACCACAATAGAACTGTGAATATTGTGCACAGCTTACACTTATTCAACAGAAATGTGTGTGTGTGTGCAGAGGCACTTAGCGTGGAAACAATAGCCAATAAAGTGTATGAAAAACTGATTGAAATTTTGTACAACAAAATTGAAGTACAAACAATGCCCATGAAGTGTGTGCTGTGTATTAAAATAAAAATTACACCGTAAATCGACCAATAACAGCAATAGCAGCAACAACAACAATGGGGTGTGTCATATACGCGTTTGACAGTTAAGTGCACAAAAAGCCAGCAGCAACGCTTGCCGAGGCAACAACAATAGCTGCCCCAGCAACAACAGGCACACGGATACATATTAAAAATTAATAAAATGCATAACTTTGGCTGTACATTTTATTATTATTTACATGTAATAAATAAATGATTGAAATTCCATAATTTGCGCAAGTGTAAAAAAAGAAACACACAAAATGTGGCGCCATTTTTTTTGTTTTTTACTTTTTATAGTCGCGCTTCGAGCGGAAGCTGCAAGCAGAATATTTTAATTGTTGCCACGTTCATTGATTCAACATTTAAAACGACTATACATATATGTATTTATTTTTTGTATATTGGCTTGTGTGTGTGCTAAGCAGCGCGAACGGAAACCGGAAGTGGCGAACGCCATTTGTGTCTGTAACGATGCGCGTGTAAATCAACCCTCACTCATGTGCTTGTGTGTTTGTGTGTGAGTGTGCAACATGACACGACAAGCCGTAGAGAGAGTAGCCTTTATCTGCTTGTTTGGGCTGCGTTCAGTGCAACGCGTAATTGTTTAACCACAGACTTGCGCTTTAACAGCAGGTTATTGAAAAGTAACAACAAGAAACCGACCAACAACAAGAGCAACAACAGCAACATTCACTGCTGATATACACTATATAAAACCGTAATGATGATAACAACAGTTGCAACAAGCAATAACAACATTGGCGCCGTGTAGCATGTGCAACAATTGAAAATTCAATTAAAAGTCTTTATTAAAATAAAATGCGCTATAAACTGCCTCCAGAGCCACGTCCTTTTGAACCGACCTCATTGACAACAGCATCACTTGGCGGTTGCGCCTTTTGTGTGCCCACCTGCTGTGACCCGTTCCGGCCCGTCCCCTTCCCGCCCTCACCCACATTTGGCTAACGCTGTGTTGTGGCATTTTTGTTGTTGCTCTTGTTGCGAATCTGAAGCGTTGCAAAGTTAATTTGGGTTTTTGTTGTTGCCAATTTTAAATGGTTCTTATTGTTGTTATTATTGTGATTCCTGTTGCTGTTGATTCGAATTCAGTTTGGTTTGGGTTGGTTTGGTTTGGCCTGTGCTCGTAAGTGATTTTAATTAATTTAAATTCGAATTAAAGCGGTTTGTCCGATTAAAACTCAAAAACTGCAACAATGATCGGCAACATAATTAAAATTTAACAACATTCGCCCACTCTCGAAATGCATTTTACAAATTGTGCATAATTTAAATCGGCCAATAAAATTAAAAATAAATAAAGACCCTGCAGGTCATTTTATTAATTGGCCCTAGAAGTAAATATTTTGCAGCTAGGAGTAAATATTTGAATACCCTTTAAGAGAGGGGTTAAGATTTAGAATATAAACAAACAACTAAAAATAATTTATGAAAAATAGTAAAATATCTTAGATTCAGTTTCATTGAAACATTGTCAGCTTATTTACTTTAAACTTGATGCTCAATCTGGATATTCACATCGTTATGTTTGAAGCAATAAGTGAGCGAAATGCAATACTCCAACAGTGCAGAGTCTAATTTATCTCTGTGGATGCATTGCAAACTTCACGACTAACTTATTATACTCTCTGCAGGTTCAATGGATTTACACTGGACTCCCCAAAGCTCCGGCTAAGTCGTTGTTATTGCATTCACAAGATAAATGAGGCTCCATGCCAGTTACTCTCTTCACTGTCCCACTCCATGGTCTGTTAAACACTTAGAAAATAATAAGAGATGATTTGGAAAACCTTTGATTTCTTGGTTGTACCATTCTTTATTTAACACTTGTTTTTCTAAGTGTATCGGCTGCTGCGTGGATGGCAGCACTGTTTCCATCGCCAGTTACGCCAGCTACGTAGCCTTCGTGCAGTGCCAAGGTAAACAAACATCTCGGATTAACAGTCGACGTTGGTCAGTGGGGCAACCATCGAGGCAGCATTAGGTCGGATGGCGAGAACGTGCAGATCCTGCTCCTTGTCCTGATGTAGCTGCTGCTTCCAGTGGTGGTGGTGGTCGTGGTGTGTGTGTGTATGCAGTATGTACACCTTGCACTTGGCCAAGCGCCCAAAGTTGTTTACACTTTTTGAGCAGGACATAAGAGGCATGACAAAACACGAGGCAAACAAAACTAAAGCTGTAAATAGTGGACCAGCAGCATCACCCAAAGCAGAATCAGTACCTGCAGCAGGACATGGGGCAGCTTAAAAAAAAAATCTGCAGTGAAACTTCAGTCCGATTCAGGTTCTCCATTAGCAGCGGGCAGTCGCCATGCAGAGGCGCTTGACCAAACTAACTAAAGTTGACTAAAAGCAGTTTATCCAGCCAAAAAGGGCACGGAGGGGCACGAGTGTAAGCAAGGCGTGGCAGTTGGTGTACGTGCAAAAGCGCACGTGTATTTGGCACTTGGCCATTGTTACCTTTGGCTTTGTCTCTACATCTTTGCTCTGTGACTGAGTGACTGTAAGTGTATCTGTATGTGTGTGTGTGTAAACTTAAAGAGTGGCTAAGCAAGCTTTTGTGGTGCAGAGTTAAACAAGAAGTGGTTGGCCAAAAAGCACTTGCCTGGCTGTGAGGTGTCGTTGAATGGCAGCCTGGCCGAAAAAAAAAAAACAAAGAAAATGCGAAAAACAATGAGAAAGCAGAAAAATAAGGTAAAAGGGCTGCCTTTCTGGCATAATCAGTCGCGTTTTGGCCGCCACACAATTGCCATGGCAATAGTGCATTTATAATTTGCTAAAAGCAACAACAAAACGATACGAAACGAAACGAACGGAGTCAAAGGATTGCTGCTAGGATACTTGCGTAGCCATTAGACAGCTCCTGGCAGCGTTTCCGCTGCCGACGCCATAAGACTTTAGACAAGTTTTCACGGCTCGCTGAAGGCGAACCTCATCCAAATGGATGGCAGCTAACTACTTACACCCTATCCCCACCTCCCTGCCTACCTAGTGTGACGTTAGGAGTGGGAGTGTAATAGAAATGTTCTTTTCGTTGTTTTATGCCTATTTACGCTTCTAACAGGACATCCGGCAAAACGGGGCTACAACTTAAGCGGCTGCCGTCGTTGTCGTTGCTTTATATTTCTCACACGTTCCAATTACATATAACGCTTCGTACCCCTTTCACACATCCCCAACTCCTACCTTCCCCATGTATCACCCTTTCTTTGCTTCGAGGCTCTGCAGAATAATAGCGTGCCAAAGAGCTACTTCATCGTTCAGCGGAAGTGATTGAAGGTGTGCCCGTGTGTGTGTGTGTCTGTGTGAGTGGCCCCACATGCATAAGCCTGCAAGCATGCGTGTGTGTGTATATGTGTGTATTGGTATTTTCACATACAAAAGTGCCATGGTAGGCCATACGTGGTGAACTTTGAGTGCAGGTCGCTTGGGTCGCTTAGGTCGCATATATTACAGTAAACTCGAAGCCCCGACGTTTTGATTTCTTTGGTGGCAGCAGCAGCAATCGTCGAGAGTTGTCGAGCTAGACGTCGGGGTAGCCAAAGTGCTAAACTATGTTGCCCGGCTTTTGAGTGCGGTCCGGGCACCTTTCTGCCACACAACTGTGTACCTTCTGCTACGCACTAGTCCTTAACCTGTATAAGTGTGCGTGTGAGTGTGCGACAAACGTTTTCAATTAGCAGTTCATGAATTTTTAAACCGTTAATGAAATATGCAAAGGAATTTTAATTGTGTGCCACATATGTGTTTGTGTTCAGAAAAAAATGTGAAGAACTTTATACATTTACCATGAAGAATCGAGTTGGTTAAATCTGGCCAAGGTCAAATCTTTAATGTAAAGAATCTCCTTATGTAGATATATCAAACCTGGTTGTTATTTTGGTTTGAGTAGTCAAAAAGTAGAGCTTAAATTGTATAGAGTTTAACATATTCAAAGTAAATTGTGACTCTGATAGTAGCTCGTTTCTCTATGTGTAAAAGTGAAAGTTGCAGATTGCGCTGCAAGGTATGCAATGTGTGCAAAATTGACTGAAAATGTGGCAACGGCAAACGAGAACGGCGAACGACAACGACAAAGGACGTATCCACAGCAAAGGCAGCGAACGTTAAGCCGGAAGCTATTTCGATTGGCAACGACTTCCGGTTGACACGTTCGCCTCAACAACTTGTGCTGTTGCTGCTGTTGTTGTTGCCATGCCGAAAATTGCTTTTGGCACATAATTAACGCTCTGGCTGCTCAGTTCGCAAACACAAAACGCAACTGCGACTGACAACAATTACAAATGTAATAAATGTAACGGCAAAGTGCAATTGCCGCTGTTGCTGTTACTAGTGCAAATGCTGCTGTTGCTGTTGGCGCTGTGTCGACAACTTCAAAAGTCAACGAACTACATGCAAAGCAAGACTCCAAACACACCCGCACATACACACAAACACATGCCAGCATACATTTGCACCTTTGCGCACAGTTGCCTAGTTAGAAGTTGCTCGAGTGTTGATGTTGCTGTTGCTGCCGTCGCGGCGCTGCAGCAATTGGTGCATATGTGTGTTCCAAGCAGAGAGAATGCGTGTGTGTGTGTCGACTCATACAATTTTATTTACATATTTGTGCTCGTTCTTTGCCCAGACGACGAATGTCGACTTTTTCTTTATGTAACATTTGTATTTGGTTTTGGTTGCTGCGGTTTGTTTTTTGTACCCATCCCTACCACTGCCACATATTACTGTTTCTAACGCTCTCAGCTCTCATAGTTCTGTGTGTTGTGGCTTTTCTACACACATTTACTTACATAGCGCTCATTTCATTGAAATTTTAATTTTAATTGTCGAAAAATGCCATACAGAAACCATTGAGAGCTCGGTTGGAGAAGCTGCCTTTTGGTATGCTCCCTCGGCTCGCTCTGTTGCCTTTAAAAACTTCGTTTTTCCAGAATTTCTTTGGGCGCAAAATTTAATTCAAATTAAAGCCTGGTTCAAAAGCCAACACGAAAAACTATGGCATACTGACAAAAGAGACTGGAGCCTGCAACTGGAACTGGGATTGGCGCTGAAGCGGCTGAGGCTGAAAAACGACGCATTCCTTTGCCTCCAGACAACAAGATGGAACAAAGCGAACAACAACTTTACTTGTACACACACACACACACATACATGAACACGTTGATACTAAGGCCTTTTAAATTGCAAAATTTAATTAAATCTACTCCGTATAAAGTTGATTGCATGCTTTGATAATTCCACAGCAGAAAGCCAAATATTTAATAAATTACAACAAATAAATAAAACAAAATTTCAACAGGTTTAATCATAAAGACTACACATATGTGCATACATTTTATGTTGAGCGGGTTATGTACACCAATTATCCCACGAATATAGTATGAAATTAAAATAATTGAAGCGGCTAAAAGTCTTAATAATCGGCATAGTCTATGCGATTTAATTAAGTAACTCATAATTACAAAACAACGTCATATTTAATGATATACAAATGAAGTAGAATTTGACAAAGACTTAAGGGAACAGCAGTGAAATGATTGCTTATTACACATAATTGCCACAGAGTATGTGTTGGTACTTGTTTGATATTAAACACACACAAACAGCTTACATTTATTTAATCAATTTATAAGGAATTCGTAGCAGTATTTACACATTTTATTAAATTACCCAACGGGGTTTTTTTTTAAATGCATATGCAATTTATTCAACAGTTTTAATTGTCTGTTTTGTACTATTTTCATATGTCTGTTTTTAGTTATTATACGTTTTACGATGGCAGAATTTGACTTTTACTTATTTCTATTATCTTGCACTGCTTGTTGATTTTTACTTAAATAGCTGTTAGCTTTGTTGGGTGTTGTAAATGGATACTTAAAAGCTGGCCACAACAAATGTTAATGGATTTTAACAGACTTTAATCTTAAGCCCACTAAGCACATGGTTTTATATATAGTTTAACCATTAGCCTTTAACAAGCCAACAGACACACACACAACACAACACCCAGGCCCAAAAAAGCCTTTCGCCAACAGGCAGACAGACAATGTGCAAAGAATAATGAATATTACATTCAAATTGTACGAGTGCCACTTAGGCACGCGCACACAAACACACATACACAGACACCAATGGTGTGCGTGTGTGTTGTGGGTGTTGCTACATCTTCATATGTTGCAAAAGTCAGGCAACTTGCATAATGCCTCTTCTAGCCATGTTTATGCCACTTTATGCAAAAATAATTGCACAATTAGTTTGAAGCTGCCGGTTGCCGGGTTGCCGAGGTTGCTGGTGGGCTGGGGGGGGAGGGGGCTTGGACGGGGTGTTGCCTCTTGCCTACTTGGTGTGTGTATGTTTGTGCTTTGGTGCCTGGTGCTCCTTGTTGATGCCGCACATTGTAAAATTGGTTCAAGCGTTGCTGCCAACGCCGCCGGCAAGGTGATGGCAAGGCAGCAGCAACAGCGATAGTCCCTTCCATCAGCTGCATCTGACCTCTCTGCCTCCCTCTACCGCTCAACCCTTCGCACTCTCGCACTCTGCTCATTAGTAAGAGTTCTGAATGCTATTACAGCGTCATCTACTCGACTAATGCCACTGCTTCGCTTCCATCTGTCTACCCCTTTCTCTCTCTCTCTCTCTCTATCCTCCTTTCTCTTTCTTGTTTTCAACTCTCTCACACTGTTTGTACACATGTGCATAAGTGCAATGCAAACACACACTCTCACCTGGGCACTTTACTCTTTGTGCAGTTTTTCTCCAGTTTTTTTTTGTTTTTCCTACTTCAACCCTACCCGACTTGTTGCCATTGGGCGGGGAGCTGAATTTAAAGACAATGCGGCTCAAATTGGTCGGATTAGCTACAGAAAATTCGGCATAGCTGCCATATTGTAGTTGTAGTAGTAGTGCTCAGCCATTGCTCAGTTAAGCTAACAAGAAACCTCCTTTTGACATTTGCAGATTTACCTGCGCATTACCAGCTTGAAGATCTGTTTGGTGTGTTTAGTTCAGTCACATCTGTGACAAAGCACTGTGCAACAAAGTTGCACGTTTGTGGCTGTCATTTAATGAGTCTACTTAGTATGCATTTTACGGTCGCAATCCCGGAAAAAGTCTTTGTACTTTTTTATGATAAATACTTTTGCAGATTTACTTGCAAATGTCACAAATAGTTAAGCAGTATAAGCTCAATTTTGTTAGCTAATGTACAAGCTAGAGTTGGTTTTATATGAGTCAAAAGCTAACTATTAAACTAATGTGCCATCTGCTAGGAGAGACAGTGAAAATAGGAGACTTTGTTTTGAAAGCTGCCTTAAATGTCAATTTAAACAGTTTAGGGAAGTTACTATAACTAATACCAAAAAGTCCAGAATTCAAGTCAATTTACTTTTGGGTTTAACTAGCTAACTAATCAGTTGATTGATATTAATCAACACACGCCGTCAAACATATGCATATCGTACATGTAAATGCCGGATCATTATTACATCCTGTCGCAGCAAATCAATCAATAATCATATTAATTACAATACGTGGCAATCGACATTCGCCTGAAAACACAGAAGGCTTTTGTGTCAACACACTCAACATTTAAGATGTCACTGCCAAAGATGGAAACGTATGTCTTACACACATAGAAAAATGTTCATCGGATTGGATTCCATTTCAATTTGGCCTGCTGCTGCTGCTGCTTCTTCTGCTGCTGTTCGGCAAAGTTGTCAACAGGCAAACGCAACGAGTATGACATGGCACTTATAGAATCAATTTGCGTAATATTTTCCATTACGTACAGGTCGCAAACACACAGGCAGATCAACTTAAGCACTTCTGGCATGCATAAAGCCAAACAGATGGAAGAAGGTAGGGAAGGAGAGAGAGAGAGAGTGAATCTTTTGGTTTGTTTTGTGTCAACCTCGTTCGCATGTGCTTGTGGCTGCTTGTAATTACTTTAAATTGATATAAACACTTTTGAAATGAAATCGATCTAAGCTTCTTGTTAACAGATTAACATACACACTAAACACAGACTGCAGCAACAAATATACTGAAAGAGAGAGAGAGAGAGAGAAAGGGAGGGGTTTAAAGGGCGAGAGGGTGTGTGAAAGGCAGTGAGATAAAGACGGGCCTTCTGGCTTGCAGTTTACAATTATTATTTATGCCCACAATGTGTATATACATATGGATAATACGCCTTTGTAGCAATTCATGTGTGTGTGTGGTTTGATAAGATTTTGCCTTTGCAGTTGTGTAAGTTTGTGTGTCTGTGTGTGTGTGTGTGTGGCGCACAAGTAATCCTTGAAACATGTTTTTGATTTGCAATTTAATCAAGATAATCAAGTTTTATGTGTTTTAAGAAAATTGAAAGTGTGCCTTGTGCTATGTAACACAATGTTTGCATTTCTCGTTGTTGTTGGTGTTGGTATTAATGTTGTTGTTGATATTGCTATTGCTGGCAGCTAACTGTAATCTTTAAATCGCCCATTTAATATATTATTAAATGCATTTTAATACCCAAATGTATCCCTGGCATAATCACAAAGTGCGCAATCAATTAGTTTGCTAAAAGCAAACTTTAATTTTTCGTTTTTCTATGCATTGCGTGACAATTTTCACACACATTTTGCCAAGTGGCAAGCAATTGCGTGTTGGCAAAGCATCAGCATTACTTTTTCATCGAAATGTTTAAAAGTTTTTCATATTTTTCCACTTGACAAAGTCTTTATGCAGCTTGCATAATAGTTTTATGGCCATAAGGGGGTAGTAGCACAAAACTTTGCTTTTTACACAGAAATATCTAACACCAGCATCTTCGCACTACTTGCAGCCCCTTTCAATAACCATTCAATTCGCAAACTTGCCCCCTTTTCAATTGCAGTTGATGGCTTTGATTTTATTCGTGGATGCACTTTTCTGGTTGTTCGGACCAAAGTCCTGGCGCATCCGCATCTATTGTGGATAGGGCTGTCCCTTTATGCGCTGATGTTGCTGCTGTTGCTACATGCTTTTATTATTAATATCTTTCTTCTTATGCTTGCGTTATTATTTATTGCTGCTGAAAAATGTTTGCCCACAACTCAGCGTGCAAACTTGACTGTACAACTTGTACAGAAGACAAATTTTATATTTCTTTAACGCGTTCGCTGACTTTCCCCCCTTTTGGCCTTGTTGTGCTGTGTTGGCCAGGTCATTATGTGGGCTGAGTGCACTTGCTGAGTGCTAAGCTTTTAGCCAATGGCCAACGCGGCGTATGCGTAATCGTTATCGTAATGCGCTTACGTGCTGCAAATTCCAAGCAGCGGCAGCAGCAACAGTAGCAGAAGGAGCAATTTAAGACATATGTAAATAGAAAATTCCTTTAGCTCAGATTCAAATCATGTTTATCCTCGAATCGCACAAGACGAATATTAAGCCAAAAGGTTTTTGGGCAGCAGCTTATTAAGCCACATGGTCCCCAAAAGCCGTTAACAAATACATACAAGCTATCGGCAAACGGCAATCTAGACAAGCCCACTCCTACACATTCATTGGCAGCTAATATCGTTTAATACACACACACACACATAACCATTGGTTCATTCTGAAACGGACAAACGGATGGAGGGATTTACGGATGGACTGAAGCACTGGCTAATTTTGGCGCTGGATCGTTTGGCGCACATCAGTTCATATCTGTGTGTGTGTGTGTGTGTGTGTGTGTGTGTGTGTGTGTGTGTGTGTGTGTTCGTGTATGTTTGCCTCACACACATTTTGCATAAATCAAACAAGCAAATCGACATGTAAACAACAATTTTTGCCAATTCAATTGAATTTCCAGTTACAGAAAACTGAAACTGAAACCGAGCACATTGGGTACAAAGGTGGCTGGCCCCAAATGGATGGCAGAGCCCACATGAGAGTAACGGTGTAGTAACAACAATCCGTACAATTTTCAACCTGGCACGGCACACGTGTCCCCTCCCCCCTTCCCACCACACAAAACAAGAGCAACAAAGGCACACACACGCGCACGCACACTCAATTATTTGCTAAAAGCTTATGTAAACGCCTTTGTGTCAAGGGATTTTATTAACTGTTTCTTTTTGGCCTAGCACTCTTAGCCGTGGGCCTAGGCCAAATTTCAAACTAACACACCTACGCACACCCACACACACGCATTCACATACACACATGCGCATAATGACAGTTGAAAATTTGCACACAAATCGCACGGCAGCTGAGCTGAGTTGAGAAGCGTCCTAGATAAGAATCGCAAGCAACAAAATAAAGCAGAAAAAGATGCAAGAAAAAGTTACTTGAATACAAACAAATTGAAAAATGCTACAAAATGAATCAAAGTGAAAAAACGAATGTGCGAAAAACGAAACAGCAGCCAAAGAAAAGCTACTCCAAACCTCTCTCTTCCTGTGTCTGTGTTTGTTTGTGTCTGTGTGTGTGTATTACGTTCGCCTAACGAGCAAATCGTGTTCAATAAATATTTGCCAGTCAGCCAGCGAGTTAAACAGAGATAGAAGGAACGAAAGAGTGACTAGAAGATAAAGAGATGCCAAGAGAGTGAGAGTGAGGTAGGAAATGCGGGCAGGTGGCTCCACAGGGTCTTCATTGTCGTTGCCATCCAAAATCCAAAAACTGTCCGACTTTTGGGGCTAATACAGCCGAAGCAGTTGGTTAACGGCTAGCAACGTAACGAGCGGAGCATAGGTTGTGATGTGTGGGTGTGGAATCGTAGCGTATCTGCATCTGCATCCCGGGTACCCTATGGTAGGATGGTTGGTATTGGCAACGTATGAAATATTCATTCATTTACAACTCCCATCGGAGAATTGACTCATGTGCGGCGACTGCTGCCCGATGCTTGGCAAGTCGCGCTTTTCAAACTCAATTTATGAGTGCCCGGTGTGTGCTTTAATAGTTCGCAGCTGAATTAATTGACTGCAGCTGTGCAGAGTTAAAAGCAGAGAAGCTATAAGAGACTATGGATAAACGCATATATTTACCATAGATCTCTCACTTACCATTAAAATAATTTAATCAAAATGTTGTTTGCCCACCAACCGGAGCCAGCAGCCAGCAGCATACACACAAAGTTGAAAGGCAAACTTTCGATAAAAGCATATGGTCTATCCTGGTCTCTCTTATATCTTAACAGAAATGCTTCGATTCTCTGTGTGTTAGTGGGGTTGTTGTGGAGATAAAGTGCATAAATTTTAATCAATTGTTTACTTACTTTACGTCTTCATCTTCTTGTTACTATTCTTTTATTTTATTTACTGCGCGCAACTTATGTGAATTGTTTGGCGAAGAAGCGAGGCTAATGATGTCAGTTACAAGAACTGAAACAGAAGCTATAGCACAAAGGATGTTGTTTAGTAGCAATTCACAGAATCTTAAATCAGAAGAGAAAACTTGAACTAGACCCAAGCCTGACTACACTGACTTATTCAAGAAAAAACCCATTGGAAATGAAAAAAAAGAAGCCCCAAATCATAAGGGATTGAAAATAAATTTATAAATAGAATATCTAAGAGAAGTTTTATGCAAATATTGTAAGGTTTTTGTAGACTTTGACTTTAGTCATTTTCGACAACAAAGCAGCAAGTTGAATCCTATCAAGAATGGAATCCATACATCAAGTGGGAAGAGAACCTTTTGAGAACAAGGCGTGGAAAATCAAATTTGTCCCCAGGGTTGCTCTACCTCCAACACCCCAACCCTGTTGTGTATGGTATATCTTAATAGATGGCACCCTTGGTGTTTTGGCTATTGTTGTTGCTGTTGCTTTAGATAAAAGCTGCCATTATCGATAGATACCACCACATGGCTAACATGGTTAACAGACAACCAAAAGGAGCCAAGTAATACAATTTTGTCTCCTCTTTGGCTTCTTAGGCATGAGCATTTAGGGTACAGTTTGCTCCTTTGTTTTGCAGTCAGCTACCAACTGCAGCATCAGTTGAACCACACATAGCGAACGAAGCCAAACAAACAGTTGATTGTAACAAAGGCAGATTAAAACTTATGCACACACTGAAAGCATAAAAGTTCCCTTTTCCCCTCTCTTACCCTGGCTGACTGGGCTGTTGGCATAATGTGAGCTATGTTAGTTTTATGGCAGACACCAAATGGGTTAGTGCCACTAGCTAGCCAGTAGCATCACCCCCAACACCACCACCACCACCAGCAACAACAACAACAACAATAGCAATGGTTTGACAATAAAAAATGTAACAAACCGCCAGTGTTGTCGGGGCCAAGAGCGCATTGTGAATGCTTTATGAGCCTTAGGAGTGCCATAATTTTCACTTAATAATCCGTTGAGTAGCTTGCCCGTGATTTGTGGCCCACCCCAAAACAGTAAATGTAATGAGCTGTGCCTGAGTAGGAAGAGGGGAGGGGGTGGATTGCGTTGCTTCTGTGTTAAAGGCTGAACGCTTCGAGGGCGTGGCCAAAACAATTTCGAAAGTTTTTCTTTGAAAAACATAATGTGTTCCTAATTTTATTTGTCGCCAATTGGGAACAACGCCCCTTTATACTCCATACTCCAACCACCCGCATATCTTGCACAAATTTATAGTGCGCGATTCTAAAAAAACACCTGCGCCGCAAAGTATGCAGCATTAGGTATAAGCTCCAACGTTTTGGATACATATTGAAGCCGCTGCCGGAAAGTGTGCCAACATAATAACAATAATGCACACACAGCAGCAGCTGAAACACAACAGCAATAGCAACAACAACAACAACATTTAATGACCGAAATGCACATGAAATTGCGCGCATAAACTAATTACCGCGGATAAAGTTAACAATGGCAGCTTCGGAGGCCCGTCGTGTGCCTTTAAAAGGTTTAACTGCCAGAACTGTTTTTGGGTCCAGCCCGCCAGCCAGACGAAACGGAAGACAAGCTCAACGACGAGCAACAACTGCTGGCTGTATGTGTTGTCAGTGCTTGCTGTGAGTGCTGTGAGTCCTGCCGCCAGTCCTGCTGTGGCCACAAGCCGCTCATACGCCAACCGTTTGCCAGCATTACCGGCATTTACAATATTTATTTTAATATTGCACGGTTTTTTGGCAGCACAACTCGTACAGCCCCCCCACAAAACACTTCTTGATTTTATTTTGGTTTTTGCCCAGCGGCATATACTCTCTCTTTCTCTTTGTATATGTTATTGTGCCAAATTGTTTATGAAAAATTGCGTATGACGACAACAACAACAAGTGTGGCCGATGCCGACGGCGTCGCTGTTGGCGCATAAATCAAGTTGCCTTGGCTGAGGATTTGGGCCAGAGTCGCTTCGGTGGGTCGGACTTGGTAATTACAATGTAGCCGCCTGTGAATTTAACGATCCGGGCCCGCAACAGTGCCAACAACAGCAACAACAGCTACAATCGCCAACAAGCAAATACGGAAACACAACAATTTTAACAGCTTCGTAGTCGAAGGCCTCCCTGCTGGTGCAAAAGGGTTGGTTACCTCCTGCTGTTCCTGCTGCTGCTACTGCTGCTGGCCCATGGGTCAGTTAGCCTGGTCAGTTGGCTAGTCAGATTGGCTGGCTGGACATTCAGTGCGTGTTGCGTGGGTGGCGATGGTGGCGGCGGCGGCGGCGGCGGCGGCATGTTTGAACAAAAGTGTGAGCCAAGTGGAAAATAACATTTAAAAATGCCATAACAATAACTAACAAAGACACCAAAAGCAAATGGCAATTGCAAATGGGCCACCCGGCCGGCCGACCGGCTCCCTCAACTGGCTGGCTGAGAGCTGTTAGCAGCCAAGCTTGTAGAAGTTGCTATAGGAAGCTGCTGTTGTGAGAGGGCCAAGCCGGCAGAAATTAAATGGCGCGAGAAAATTGCACGGTCAGTGCGGAGTTTGAGTAGATAGCAGGTTTACATAATTGCCAAGCAAAAAAAAAAAACCAAAAGATGAGAAGCGAAAGATACAAAGCGAGTCGGAGAGATAGAAATAGGAAAAGATAGAAACTGAAACTGTATTGTCTGCATACCTTGGTCAAACACAAAGAACGCAGTTGAACATCGCGAAATAAGACATTTGGTACGAAGAGTTTAAGACTGATTTTAACTGAATTTTAAAGTAATTCAATGTTCTTAACAACAAAGTATCAAAAAAAATATAGTCATTTTATTATATGTTTAACAAAATATTTATATAAAAGTAATCATAATAAATAGTTATTAATCTCTCACTTTGCTACTTAAGGCTAAGCTTGGTTAGTTAGTTTTCATTCCATAATTGTCGTTGACTAAGTTAAACTAAGCTAACAGCAAGTGGTTATACGAAATGCACATAATACACACATTAAATAGATAAATACAAAGATGGATAGATAGATTGATGAACGCTACTCAGCAGTTGTGACACTTAACCAGCCCCACCTCGTCACAGTTCATGCACTTCAGTGCTACAAATTCGGCCGTAAAGTGATTGCGATGCACAGATTTCTTGGAGCCGTTGCACGAGGGGCAGGGCAGCAGACGATATCCACCACAGGTCTGGCAGGTGTAGTTGCTGGCTATTGATTTGTAGGGCTTTAACAGCTGTCGCAGCTCCCCAGACTCATTCATGCGCTCCACCGTGTCGGCATCACCAATATGCTGACCCTCCACATAGAGTTGAGGCACGCGTATCTGTGATGATTGCATGCGTTGTCGCATCTCTGCCTGATACTCCACACTCATAAAGACATCGCGCTCCTCAAACTTAACGAGCAGGGTGCGCAGAATCTGTTTCACATTGGCACATTTCGTGTAGGTGTCTCGTATGACGCCCATGCTTGTTGTGTAGAGCACCACCTTGCCCAGATCTTTCTCCATGTAGCACTGCGAAATAGAAGGGGAAGCAAAAAAAAGAAAAAATTAGAATGGTTGTAGTTCCAGTTCCACAGCTTGTGTGTGAGGTGTATGTGTGAGTCCGGAAAAGCAGGTCAGCGACAAACAAAAATAGCTTGAAATTGGCACAGAATTCGCCACAGTGCTTAGTCTTTGGCTTCATCGCAACGTTCATGATATTCATGCTCTTGAAAGAACAAATGATTTTGAGTAAACTTGGCAAATGCATAAAACAATACCATGACCAAATATCTACAATGCACACAATGTAGCGACATTTTCCGCTTTCAACTCTCTCTCAATCTGGATTACAGAACCGACAAAAACAGACAATCCAACGTTTTGGAATGTGTTAACGCAATATTTAAAGACCCGACTTACCAAAGAGTGCCTATGTAAACAAATGTTTGTGGAGTGTTAACGACAACCTGTTGGGGTTCATTAGCTCTTTGGCGCTATCCGTTCGCATCTCACGTAACCAAACGACTCTGCATGTCACTCAAAATCCTATTAATCAAATCAATTAAGCCATAATGGAAAAACTGCTATACAATTGACAGCAACACAACACGCATACAATGGAAAATATGCGACGGTTTCCCGAGTATATCTATCTATCTATTAATAAGATGGTTTATTTTGTAAGGCCGCTGCTGACGAACCGGTTCGAGTTCACTCATTTCATTTGACAATTAACATTTCCGTTACTTGGCCAACTTTGGTGGCGTCTGCTTTGGCTAATGAACCGCTTTCCAGCCAAAGCAGCGTCAACCAGCTAACCACTGGTATCAATGAACTGTGCAAGTGCAGCAACCACTGCGCGAATCCATGGGAGGCAAAAAGTCCAAAAATTAAGTCTATAATCCCCCCACATTAAAACCGGTGTAACGAGAATTTGCACACTGTCTCAGTGCCAACGAAATGCATTAAAATACAAGAAAGGACCGTTAAACCACGCAAAGCAGTTGATAAGTTGACTTAAGATTATACCGCCTGATGGATGATGGACAGGGAGAAGAGTGCAAAGAGTGTAGAGTGTGAAAGAGCAGTGGCCAAATACGTGTTACAATTATAGTTGGATAGCGTGAGTTGTAATTTCAATCGTGGCACGAGATGGGATTTATTAAAATAAATAATTGAAATATTTATGATTAATAAATTTTTAATACATATACAAGTGTATATATTCAATTGCAATTTTCGTTGAAAAACTTATTTTCATTTCAATTAGCAATTTACATTTGATCCATATCGATCTTATATATATATATATATTTATGCATATATATGCGCCAGCTTATGTAAATGATAATGTGTTACACTATTTCCGACAAAGAAATGTTTTTAAGCATTGCATTTACAATAGTAAATTATGCTTAATGACTTTCAAACATATGAGAAACAAATCAAAATGTATTTTTGGGTTTCGTGTTGTGTCTAAAATAACTGTCTCTTCGCTCATCTCATCTCTATCTAAGCATCATCAACTTAAGCGGTGTGAAAAATATATTTATTTTGAATTTAAGACGAGTATTGTGAAAAATAAAATGCAAACATACGTGAACAATTTTAAATGCCTCTTAACCACGAGCCAAAAACAACAACAAAATAAACGAAATATAAAAAACCAAACTGCGGTCAAAAGGAAAGTCAACTTTTGCTGCTGTGACGCAGTGAATGTTGCCTCGTGTGTGTGTGAGATGTCGCCTGGCGGTTTTTCCAAATCCATTTCAACAATTGTCCCTGGTGAAAACATGAAATGATTTGCCCCTAGTCTAGGCTCAGACCACATTAAGGCTGTCAACATATCTTTTAAAATTATGTGATTTTTTGTGTGTTGCCCCGAAAAATATCAAAAATCATAGACAATTAACACACATGATTTGCACGGCTAACCTTGCAGCACAGGTTAATTTTATATATAAATTTGATTTTTGTTTTTGTCAAGTTGCAGACACAAAGAGACGAAGACGCAGCAGCAGCAGCATTAGCAGCTTTAGCCGCAGCCGCAGCTGCATGAATTGGTAAAAAGAGAAAGCAGGTCACTTGTATGGCCAGCAACAGCAACAGCAGCACCAGCACCAGCACCAACAACAACAGCAACATTCAGTTCGAGTGATTGGCAATCGAAGAGTTGAGCAACAAGCGGCAGCTAGCTCGATATACGAGGCTAATGCCAGTGTTGACAGCAGTCTATTTATGTGTATTGTTGCTGTTGTCTTTGTAACCTTCTCGAAGGTGACAAAATGAAGGCAACATCTTAATTGTGTATGGCTATAGATTATTTTTTAACAAACAATTTGGCAGCAACGCTTATGCTATAATTATGGCTTTAAACAAAACATACATCAAAGGGCTGATGTTGTCGGTGAATATCAAATTTTTAAGATTCCACTCGTTAAAAAACAAACTCTCAGCCTTTTCACTTTCGATTCCAAACTGATTGCTCTGCTTACCATACATTTATACTAAGTTTATGTATTCCATGTGGGCTGCATTGTAATTGGCAGCATCTGAGTTTTGTTATTGTTATGCAGATACGATGATCGTATTGTTGTTAGCTTTAAGATCGTGCTTCTTTCGTCTTGGCTAATTTGCATGTGCGCCGTTATAATTCCACGTTTCTTTGGCGTTTAGCTAATTTATGCTGATCTGAGGAGTTGAGACTACTTGAAACATTCCATCAAATTCATCATCCAACCCAAAAGTCAAGCTCTATAACTTTGAAAGTGAAATGCAACAACAACAAACAAAACAAAGCAATTATACTGATCTTTAATCTAAGCATTAAAATAGATAATGGAAAATTTCCAAGTCTTCTTCATCTTGCGGCTCTAGAGAAATGCTAGCAAACTTGACTAACTCAATAATAAAAGTTAAAAAGCATAATAAAAACCAATAATAACAACAAGCCAGCCAACCACTAAAAATAAGTATCTTTATTCAAATGGTTGTTACTGAGAAACGGAAATTTGGAACTTGAAATATACATTTTTTATAGATGTGCTGATTTTTATGCTCGATAAAATCAAGGTAACTGTTGTCGAACATTTCCAAATTAACTAGTATTGAAACCTTATGAATTCATTATATTAATTTCAAGATTCACTTTCAAAACCAGAAGTTGGAAATGACTAAAGAACAATAAAAGTAGATTTCTAAGTTTGTAGCTAGTTTTAAGAAACTTCAATAAAAATTATATATTTAGTCATCAATCAGATTAAAGATTTTTTTTCAAAAACACTTTGTAAGTCCGGGAATCGAAACCAAGACACATAAATAATGAGAACTGAGCACACGCCTCAAAAGAAAATACAACAACAACTTTGCTTGACTTTCTATGGTTATTAGCGCCTATTGTTGTTGCTTCAGTTTTCTAACTGCACAATCTCAATATCTCAAGCTAAACCATTTATCTATCTATCTTTCCGCCACGCGTTGAAGAAAAGAAAAGGAAAATCAACAAAAAATAAACAAAAACAAAACGGAGGAAAAATAAAATCCGCTGTCCCAAACCCGCAAGAGTGGCCAAAGCATAAAACCAATAACTAAATCAGCCAAAGCCAAGCACCAGCTAAACCACCGAGTGGCGACAAAATAAGCCACTTAACGGTATTCATTAACATGCTACTGCTGTAATTGCACGCAGCGAAATGTCTTGGTGTTAGACAGACTGTTTTGCAGACTCTTATAGCTCATTAGATTACGAGCAACAGCAGCAGACGGCCGTAGCGGCAAGACATAAATACCAAATGTGAAAGATATATCGAAAACCAAACAACAACTAGAAAATAAAACAGCAATTGTTTGGCAGCACTTTCTCCCATGAAGCGTGCAGTCAATGGTAAACAATTTGCCAAGATGCGCATCAAGATTGCATAATATTTGGCGAGCCGAATGACTCAATGGGAAGGTACACAGACACAAGTATTTATAACTTACATACCCCACTGCCTAGGGGCGCAACTAGCGTGGGAAAGTTGTAGGCATTACTAGACTCGACAAAACAACAGCAAACGTTGAAAATTCTAGAACGAGGAATAATTTCTTCTTCCCATTTTAAATGTTGCTTATAAATTCTAATGCTCTTGGATTTGAATATGTTTTTTCAAGTTTACCTTGGCATTTGGCTGCTGTTGCAGCTGCAAGAATGTGGCTATTCCATTGCGCACACGATTCTTAACACCGCGAACGGTGCCCTTGGCGGAGCGTATGGTGGATTGTGTCGAGCTGCTGCGCAAATCCCGATAACCGGCAAACACATCATGTTGCTCGGCATCGTCATTTACAGTTAGATTTGCCTCATCGCCATGCCGCGCAAAGCTCCGAAAGTTCTCGTGCTCGTTGATGTGAAAGCTGTAGTATTGATCGTCCGCATATTTGTAGTTGCTGCTGCTGCTGCACCGATTGCTGTGGCTGTTAGTGTTGTTGTTTTTGTTGTTGTTGTTTTTTGCTTGAGATGTGCTTGCTGGCTGTGCTGGTAGTGGTGGTAGCTCCTCACCGGTTTGCACAAAGTTGGCGCGCTGCACCGCCGCCCGTAGCTCCTCAATGCGTGCCTCCGTTAGCGAGAGTCGCTGTGTTGCATGCAACTCAGCCTCAGCCTCGGCATCTGTCTCTGTCTCTGTCTCTGGCTCCGTGTCGACTGGTTCCTTGTCCTTGACCTCTGTGTTGAGGCTACTGAACTGCACCACGTAATCAGCACTTCGTCTGTCTCGTATATCCCGCAACAGGGAGTCGGGTAATAGGGTTCCCAGCATCCTCAGCGATTTATGGCGCTGTCTCAGCTGTCCGCTTGGCTTGGCCGCCGCCTGACGCACATACTCCGTGCTGCTGCAGTTAAGCGAGTCACTGTTCAGCGAAGATGGCTCACTCTCCTCGCTATCGTCCGTTAGAATGAGTGCTGGCTGTACGGGCCCGCTATTGCTTTCCAGATCGCTGCCGTTGCCGCTGTCTGCTGTCTCGCAGTGAGTGGCATATTTGTGATATTGTTGCATGTAACAGTTGGCTGGACTGTCTGCCACAGCTGCAGTTGGCAAAGTGGGCGTGGCTGCCTTTTGCACAACCATGTTTAACACTTTTGTTACTTTAATTTGGCTTAGCAAACACTTGTTTCAACACGCGGTCTTGTGAGTCTTTGGCTAGATCTCCTCGAATCTTATTTAATTTATTTGTCTTTGTTGCGTTCACTGACTTTAAGACGGCCGTTGCACCCGTTCTTGCATGTCTTTATGCTTCAGCTCTTGTCGTTAGACTGCGTTTCGTTTTTTACAAATGGCTCTAACTAAGCTGCCACAACCGATCCAAACACCACACACACAGACACACAGACACAAACACCACAAGGCAGCCAAGTCAGCCAAGTGAGCCAAGCAGCCAAGCAACTTAACCATCCAAACAAACGCTTTGATCGACGCTCTCTCGCTCTCTAGCTCTTTCCTTCTCTATGTCTTTCTCTCACATTTCACCTAGTTATGCAGCGTTATTCAGCGCTTGGAGATTCAGCAATACAATACGCACACACAACTGCTTTCTTTTCGAGGGAAGCACACAGAGATTAAAGACCCGGAGGAGAGTAACAATCGGCTGGCTTCCATTAGGCTCGGGTTATTAAATTTTTTTGCAATTTGCAGCCGATCATTAGCAGAAGCTTCTAATGGCCACAGAGACCAGCTGCTACGATCGACACCAAATCTTTGCCATTGGCTTGCCAAGCGATTATGTCAAAAACAAATCGACCATGTTTCTAAATGCTGCTTACCAAGAATAGCACAAACCAAATACCAAATGTCTGTTCGCAGTTGGTCGTTTCGTAGATGGCAAATGGTTTGTGGCAGACTCTAAAATCAACAAACTGCACAAAAAGCAACTGTTCTTTGCTACAAACAACGATTTGTCGGTTGGAGATTTGTTTCCAGTTTAGGAAATCGATAATCATTGTGGAGAGTTGTTAGCCGGATTTGCAATAGTCTTACACCGTAGGTGTTAGCAACATTTCTGCACTTAAAAGTAAACTAAAATAATAATAATAAAACTATCAACTGTCATCTTAATTTTGGTAGCTACATAGATAAATCTTGCTGCAGGTGTTGTTTACTGCTATTTGAAACCAGCTTTATCTGTATATATCATTGTATTAATCGATGTCATAGACACCCAAAAATATACAAAAAAATAACTTGTTGACATTCAAAAATAACTTCCACTAAAATGATAAAGTGGAGTGTTGAATTAAAAGCGTGGTATATGTTATCTTGAATAATGAATACGATAAATAAATCATTTATTTTACCCTTTCTATATTCGATTAAGCTCAATAGCTTAAAGAAAGATTTGCTAATCAGATAAAAGCTCGTCAAATGGTTAACAAGTGAGAGAATACTTGATATTTTTCGTGTCAAAGTGTATTAACGTATCAGCCGCATAATAAAGAATTTTCATAGCCAACTGCACAAAATTCATTTGGTCTTAAAATAAAATAAAGATACACAATAAATCAGCTTAAATTGAGGTAATTTGGCAGCATCTAGTCAACTTAATTGATACGGCATGAATCAGCAGCAACAAACCCTGAAATAAAAGTTGTGGCTTGTGGATGAGATAATGATAGCGCTCGAAATGCACAATAATCAGTTTATAGAATAGTTAAGCGGAAAAGACATGCCGTACAACAACAGAAACACTGAGTAAGTTGCAAACTTTTAAAACAAATTGTGCAACCGCACAATCGATTCGGCAACAATTGCTGTCAAATCTGGCTGCGTTGCCAAAATCAGCCAAAAATCACGTAGCAAGCAGATCTCACTAAGAAATTCTCGTGTTGATGGCGCGGTATCGAAGTACATCTAATTGACTAAATGAAAACTTCCATCAATTTCAAATGAAATTCGATGGAATATCAAATGGCAAACACAAAATTGTTTTCATTTTCGAATAAGTAACTATCAGTTAAGCTACTGTTGTTTTGTTTATGTAAAAATATAAATTTATTGTGTCTGTTGTTGATTCAAAATATGCGACAATCCAGCATTAAATTTGTGCATATCAAGTGATAACTATATAATATATTTTCATTGTGTGCAATAATCACGTGTCAACAACAGAGTAGTCTGAGATACAATATTTTGACATCTCTGTTATCAGTGCGTTGGAGTAACGCGTTTAGTATAAAAGTGACGAATGCCTCTTTAGTTGCATTCAGTTGTCAGTTGGCAATTGCAACAGAACTAGAACATGCTTGGGTTTGTTGGACAAGTTTATGGCCTTTTGGCCATGGTAACAGTAGTAACTGTTGTGATTGCTGCAGATCACGATACAATGTTGTGTGCCGATGACAATATCCCAGTTTGTGCAAGCAATCGTGGGGAGTATTTGTTGTTCAACAATGAGTGTGATTTGAGAAAGGCACAACGTGAGAATCTAATGGATAGTCCATTGTGTAAGTTAAAAACAGTTCAAATTATAAGTTATCCTAATTCTAATAATACCTCACTGCAGTTGATGTCGCTCTGCATTATTGTGTGCCCAACTGTGAGCTTGAGTGCGATGGCAACTTTCAGCCAGTTTGTGGTGTGAGTGTTGCTTCGGGTGAACGAAAGTCCTTTAGGAATCGCTGCGAAATGGTAAGGAACTCGTGTTATAGCAAATCCGACTGGCTAGTATACAAGTGGGGCATGTGTCCCCGTGCCCAGAACCAGCAGCAGTTAGAGCAACCCAAGCAGGCGACGCAGACTCTTCTCGTAGATCAAAGCAAACGTCGTCGTCCCGTATCCTGCACAAATGTATATCGTCCCGTGTGTGCAAGCTATGCAGGTGTTAAGTCAACCTTCTCCAACGAGTGTTTGGTTCATGCAGAGAACTTAAGGACCAAGAGAAGTAAGTTAGAATAATTGGTAATTGTTGTGGTGAACTCAAAATCCAATATTTTGACAGATTGGCGCATCGTTTCGGAGGGAGTGTGTGGAGAGGATAGCACCAAGATGAAGCATAATCGCAAGCTTAAGCCTCAAACAAAGCCCAAAGTGCATTTTGAGCGCAGCAAGCGCAGCTACAAGTCGCAGATCAACCAGCTAGATGACTTTGAGATACCGGAGGAAGCGGTGGAAATCTTTGCGCCATCCACATTTCACACGCAATTTATCAGCAACATAGGCACCATGGAGAAGAGCTATTCACTGCCCGCACGCATTCCTCAATTGATACAGCACCAGCCAAAAACCCATTCACAGTCCCTGCCCAAGGCTAGGCGTATCTATGGCAGCAACGGATATGACCAGCGGGTACAAAGCGGAGAAACCAATGGCAAGCACTGTGTGTTCAGTAATGAGCCCGTCTGCGGCAGTTTCAATGGCGAGAGTCGCACTTTTACCAATGTGTGCGCATTGATGGAGTACAGCCAAATGGTGGGCAATGGTAAGCATTGGAGCGTTATGGATTAGCGATAGAGTTTTTGGAGAACTGTAATTAAACCTCTAATACCCCATCTTTCTACTCTTTTTGTTCAGCATGGAACGTTTTGTACGAGGGCAGCTGTCGTCGCTGCGATAAGCCCTGTCCCAATGTATATAGTCCGATTTGTGCGAAACGCAATGGCATCAGCTATACCATCATCAACGAATGCTATTTGGAGCGTGTGCGCTGCAAGGATCCCAATAGTGGTAAGTATAATTAGAACATTTCTAAAGGTAATAACGTCCGTATACGTTTTTGTTTACATTGCTAGTTTGGAAGATCACGCACACGGGTGAATGCAACCAGCTCGCTGAGGAAGTTGCACAAAGCATACCTGCTCCACAGCCAAAGCCATCATCGGGAATACCAGAAATGCTCTATGCCGCCAAGCGTTTAAGTTCTTCAACGACAACTACAACGACTCCAAGGCCAACAAAAGCTCCTGCTGTAGCTTCAACGAAAAGAGCTACAAATACGCCTAGAAGAATATTACCAAGCAGAACAAAAGCTGCGATTGTAGCCAAAAAAAAAACCAAACCTATGCCACGTCGCCTGCTCAGGAAATCCAAGCTACCGACGCCCACGCCCACGCCCACGCCCAAGGATCTAAGCAATCGCAAAATACGCAAAATTGAGCAAAGCAACTTTGAAGAACTGAATGCCAATGGCTACGGCACAGATGAGCATATCCAACACATTAAGAAGCCAGCAACGTCTAAGCTTCGAAGCTTTAAGGATAGTCAGGACAAAGATGAGCTCAATAAGCGTTCCAACTTCAAGAAAACACACAGTGAAAATCATTCACGCAATTATGAGCAACAAACACCAAGCACGCCCACAACTGAAGCACCAACTAGTTTGGAAATGAAGGAATTTCCTGAAACAGATTTCGATATCAAATCGGCAAGTGAACTATTTGGTAAAATCGAGACTGTTTCTGCAATACTCTACCTGATGGACACTACAAGCGATGCAGCCAGAGGGCCCGATGCTGAGACAACAACAACTTCAACAAAACCTCCAACAACCAAAACTACCGCAAGAGGCACATCAACCCACGACACAAACACATCGGAAGACACAACTACCGAAAAGAAAGAAGAATCTACTTCCACTAGGGATACAATTGAACAGAGTTCAGCGGATACAACAACAACAAAAACAACAACACCAAAGAACAACAACAACTCAGATGAAATGCTGGCGAAGCAGAAAGAGCAAACTTCAATATACGGTATTGATAAGAACTCGTTAATAATGCGATTGTTGCGTGCTAGAAGTGAGAAACATTTGGTTGAATAATTAGATTTGTTGTTTTTAGTAATATTTTAAAATAAGTTAGCAATTGATTTTTGTGAAGTCAGTGATATATTTATCTCAAAGTAATGGTATAAGCTGAAAAATCTTATAAAATACATGTTAAATATTTTATCAGATGAGCCCTCTATTTTGTATTTTTGATGGCTAGTGTACGAACTAATTAAGTAGTTGCACAAACTAATTTAACGTAAACGCATGACATTGCTCTTAACGAATTACGCAGCGACACCAATAGCACGTTCATATTTGGTTGTTGCATAGGATGTTTAGCATTTACACCAACCGCTTTTCTTACTGAACGAATAGAAGTGCACCTAGCGGCGTAGCCTTACATGTGGCTAACATCATCCACATTGAACGACAATTAAGCTGCGCCATCTATTCGAACTTTCGGCTTGGATTAAAGACTAACTTTCTTACCCATTTTAGAGACCAGTGTACCAAAAACTATACGGGATTTTAGCACATAACCACACCACTTTATGCACCACACAGCTCATAATTGGTAGGAAACTTGAATTTATGCGCAGCCCAAAAGCTTGCAATAGTAATTTAATTTATATACTTGAATTTTAACGGCTGGCGTAAATTTCGGTTCTCCAATGTATGTGTTATGTACTTCTGCCATATTAATTTAATCGAACACCGAAAAAGATACCAGTTTGCCAGTCCTTTATTGGATCTACACATAATACTTTCTTAACTGATTCTAATTCCCAACAAATGCGAGAAATAACAATTTAATCCTATAATGTCTTTGAAGATTAAGAAGTAGTATCGCTGGAGGTGTTTGATGTTAACCATAAATAACATTCCATACAGGACTTATACTGTCTAGGGGTAATTGATCTGGAAAGTGATATGTTTGCGGCTTGGCAGCAAAAATTTCTCATGCTGCCGCAAGCTGATTTCAGATTTTTTTTATGTTAAAACTCTCGTTGACGGATACAGTAATAGACATCGTGCTCCCCACCCAATATAATTAATTGGCTATCCGGTTGGTTGTTTTTTGGTTGTTTTTGTTGTGACGCTGCAAGCTTAAGTCCTCTTGACTTTAATTTGTTTAATTATTCAACGGAGGCTTGTAAAAGTCGTTTTTGGGCGGTCATGTTGCTGCTGCAACAACTGCAAATGCTCGCACGTTTGCGTGCTGCATTGTGATTCGTATTTTGTTATAGCCAAGCCATCAAAATTGAGGCTTTAATCTGGGGCCAATCATCCTGACAAGTTATAATAATGTTTTGGGTTATAATAATGGTTGATAGTAAACTTTCTATCTTAATTTGTGTGGCAAGGTGTTGGCATTCTTCTCTCTCTCCAGATTTCTATTACCTCATATATAATAAAAATAATTTAACCCCCGACTAATTAATTAGCTGGCTCTGAATGTGACTTGTTATTCATGTGATGCATATGGCTGCAAAAGCACAAGCATAAGATATGCATAGCACAACACAAGAAAAAAATAACACAAGAAATCGACAAAGAGCTCCAATTGTTACTTTCACTGGTCAATAATGCAACAACAGCACCAGATCACAATTGAAGCAGCAGTAGCAGCAACAACAACTTTCGCATTTCTGCGAGCAGCTTTGCTCTAGCTAGTAGCAATGTAATTAAGACGATCAGAGATCCCATGACTCCGAAACATATAGACAAAACAAAGGAGCTAGTTCCATAATTCGCAACAATTCGAAGCACACTTTTCCGAACAAACATGTAAATTATACGCTCACAGCTGTGTAGCTGCAACAGAAACGGAGCACAAGCCACAAAAACGCATGTTGGATGCATTTCAGATATGCTTTGAGCTTCTGCTGCACATGGGTTAATCTCACTTAAGTGCGTTCGCACTTATTCTGATTGCTATCATTTACAAAAAGACGCAGCCACAACTGGTTCATTTGGTTGGCGCCAAGCCGTTTCGTTTACTGCTGTATGCTGGAGCATGTATCTATGTATCTATCTATCGGATGCAGCACGGGATTCACTTTCGTTTATGGCTTTTGCTTTCAGTTACACGCGGCCAGAAGGCGTTTGTTCATTCGTTCGGTTCCAACCGAGGAACGCGTTTCAATTTGCAACGTTCAATGATCGCCTCGCCAAAAAACCCGCTTCAACTCTCGGTCTCGGTCTCTCTCTCTCGGTCGACTCTCGATCTGACCCAGAAAGCGACGCGTTGACTTCGACGCCGGCATTGGCATCTGCATCGACTTTGACTTTGACTTCAATATTATGGATTCACAATTCTGGTGCATGCCGCATGCAGTATGCAGTATGAAGCAGCATAAGCATTAGTTATAGATGTGGATGTGGATGTGGCTGTGACTCTGTCTCTGGCTAGTTAGCCGGCGCATGCCGCTTGCAGCTGCTTGCCTGCCTGCTGTGTGATAAAAGGAGTATGCGGTCGCCAACAGTTTCCATTTGTGTTTCACTCGGCCAGCCGTGCGGTGGTCTTGCCATACTTAGCTTACGCGACCAGTCTCGTATCGTTGAAGATCTCTTCAAGTCACAGCTCAAAGCTATGTCACTTTGGCGTTGGCGTATAGCTGCCTATGTGGCATTAGTGTTTCTGCTACTGCTGCATTTTGGAAATGCCGAGGATACAACTTCTTCAACATCCACATCCCCAGAGCCACAAAAAGTGAATATCGTTGAAAAAGCTCGTGCCAAGGGCGGCTCTGTGGTCTCGAACAGTGATGTCTATATAGCGCGCAATCAGCGCGAGTGCTTCGAGACACGAAATCTGGTGTCCTGCATCAAGTACAAGGCCTCCAAGCTCATCTGGAAGCTGGCCACCAATGGCATGGGTTTCTTTCCCAGTGAATACGAGCGCGCGTTGGGCGAGAAGGCAACGCGTTGGCTGAGCTTAGTGCATCTAGGTGAACCAGCCAACGACATTGTGGTCTTCAACGATGCCAAAAGTCTTGCAGGTAGGTTAACACGACACTCTCTGCTAGAAGAAGTCTGACGGGTTAGTGATTTTGTGATTACTGCTGGAAATGGGAAAGTGGCAATTAACAGCTGCACTCTATGCATGCAGCTTGTACATAAGCTAGCTATTTTAATCAGTGGCCATGGATTGTTTTCACCATCATCTATGCTGGCAAATATTTAAACGCAACAACCATAAAACCCCATAAACAAACATATATAAAACTAATCTATATAAACAACTGGAAATGTTTATCGTTAATCTAATTAATTAAAATTCAGCAGAACTGTTGATTTTTATATTACTTACCAGAAACAAAGAATAGATTTAGTTGCTATTCCTATATTTTTCAGGGGACAGTGAACTGGTAAACATTTACAAATTCCTGCAGCGTGCCATTGAAACCTTTGGACGCAATCATGGCATTCAGGTGGCACTGCCCAAGGAAACGGGAGCAAGAGTTATAGATGAGACTGGTAAGTGGAATAAACGAAAAGTATGCAAGGCAGTGTTATATAAACTATGTCTATTCAATGCAGAACCCCGTTTGAGAAAGAAGAAAAAGTGGCTTGTCCTGTTGCCGCTGATCATACTAATGAAAATAGCTCACTTGAAGATGACTCTGGTCACACTGTTGTTGGGCGTGGTAGGCATGAATGTGCTATTGGTGGGCGGCACTGGCTGGCTAATATACTATCTCAAGTACAAGACAATCTGCAAGATACACCCACACTTGGTGCAATCGCATTCTCATGTCTACGACTCGGATCCGGCGGACTACTCCCAGTTCCTGGGCTCCAGCAGCTGGGCTGGTGGAGGCAATGCCTATGCCCCTTCCAGTGTGCATGAGGTGAATACGAATGGTTATAGCAAGGATTGGGCGACGAGTAAGGCCTATCATGGCCATAACTATTTGGACACAATTAGCAAGCGAATCATAAAGTAAAGCTCAACGTCGAACGATTCGTGCCAGGGATGTGCACCCGCCTAAGGTTCTAGTTAAATTATTGATTATATCGTTGATGTTGTCTCATGTTTTAATATTTATTTATTATTTATATAAACTAAATACGTAAAAGCAAAAATATTTAATAAAGTGAAGTGTTCGCAAAAGTTGCTCAAATAATATTCGAAAAGAAAGAGTTGGTTCGAGGGGCGTGTGAGGTGCTGCGTCATCTGCTCTGGCTCTTTGTATTTGTTTACTTGAATCTTATCAGCGGCACGCTTTTGTTTACCAAACAATTTGCCTTTTGCTGCCCCAACAACACCAAAATAAGAAAACGAAGAAAAAAAAACAAAAAATATCGCCCAGCCCCAATAAAATATATATATGTATGTATGTATGTTTATAGCATTTGTATGTTGTATAAAAATAAAACAAAAAAAAAAAGTTCTAGCTTACTAACGCCCAGAATCGCTATCTTTTTCCGTCTACATATGTAAACGATTTAGTTAAGCAAATATGATTTAGAAGGTGCTGCTATTGATTGAATGACGGCCAGCAACTTCCCCACAATCTGTCTATCATTCAGATAACCAACTATCTATCGCATAATTCGCCGCTGTTTGCATCCATTTATGGCCAGCCATCAAAAGCGATGTCGTTAAGCTTCCAGCAAACATGTGCGATAAGCAACACATTGGAGGTAGCTAACACAAACGTGTTCAATGTCCCAGAGCAGCAGTTACATTTATGGCCACAACTGTTAGCCAAGGTATGCCAAGAAAATTTAGCTTTACTTCAATATGCCAAGAAGCAAGTTCTAGTACATTTCTTTTATCTTAATTGTCTTTCTGACACGTTCTTGGTCAGTATTTAAAATAGTGTCAAAAACTGTCAAATCATGTTGATTATTAAACAGTTAATACTGCTTACCCAGTTATATTCTTAAGTAAAGTTAGGATTAAATGTATATGGCAGGTCATATTGATAATTTAGTTAAATGAGCGCCACACTTAAGATAAATTTAGATGCTGTTCCCACAGCCAACTCAACTGATAACACGGATGAACCTATATTAAGTAGACAATAGACATGAAGTTGTCGCAGTCTAAAGGCGTTCGCCGAATCTAACTATACCAACTAAATTTGACAAAATGCAAGCATGCGACTTGCCTTGTTGGTTGACTAAGGATTATATGCAGTCCAAACTAAGAGCTTTTCACAAGAATCCTCAGCTAAATGTATTCAAGTTATGGTCCAAGGCAGCCACTGGCAAGGGTGAGAACTATGTGGGTGTTGTAACGCGCATTCATGTGGAGTTGCAGGAAACAGCTGATGGTGCTGTTGGTGGTGCAGCGGTGCAACGTTCGTATTTGTTGAAAGAGGGTTGCCCAGCTGATGCTCCACAGGCAGATGTGTTTGCCGAATATGGTGTTTACACACGTGAGATGGACATGTATGAGTTTGTGTTGCCCCGAATGACGCAGTTGCTCAGAGAGGTAGGCATCAAGGATAAGCTGCATGCAGATGCCATTTGCATTGATCGGGAGAATGGCATAATGCTACTGGAGGATTTATCTGTGCTTGAGTATAAAAACGCAGATCGTGTCATGCAGCTGGATATGGAACACACTTTGATTACTCTGGATATGCTTGCCAAGTTTCATGCAGCTGCTTTGATACTCGAGCAACGTCAGCCGGAGCTTCTGGCAAAGGGATTTGATAAAAGTTTCTTTACACGTGGAGGCAAGGGCTATGCGATACTTTTCACAAACCTCTTTAAGGGACTGATTCGCTATGTAAAAACTCAGCCCAAGCTTAAAGTTCTTTACTCCAACAAGTTGGAGGCGCTTTTGGGTAATCTCATGGAGTATGCTGCCAGATCCTTTGATGTGCATGATGGCGAATTCCATACCCTAACGCACGGTGATTGTTGGACTGCTAACATTATGTTTCAATACGATGCAAAGGGCAAGCCCATCACAGTTGTGCCCATAGACTTTCAGTTTAGTACTCGCACATCTCCTCTTCTCGATTTGCAATACTTCTTTAGCACATCGCTGCAAGAGAATGTGCTGGCCAAGGAAACAAAGCTGGTTCAGCACTACTATTATGCCTTAAAGAAAGCCTTGGGTCATTTGCAGTACAAGGAAAAACTTCCAAGTTTACTGAAGTTTCAATTGGAATTTGAGCGACGTAGATTCTTAAGTAAGTTTTTATCGTGAGAGGCCAATCAATTTAGTTATAAATTTTTCTGGTTACAGGTGTTATAATTGCATTAGTTTTTCAACCTCTGATGATTTATTCGGGCAGTGATGTGCCTGATTTTTGTAAACTGTATCATGAAACGCCAGAAGCTTTGAGCTTCCAAAATTCAATATATGAGTGTGAAAGAGCGCAGGGCATTGTAGAACAAATGCTGTGCATATTCGATGCCAAAGGACTGCTAGATGAACAGTAAACCTTCAACTGTAACATATACGCTTTTTGTATTTCTTCTTAGTACTAAAAAATAATAGAATTAAAGTTAGTTACTTATTTACAATGGGTAGATATTTTCACTTCTTTACCATCATGCTTGTGACACTGTTACAAATAACTGCTGACAGCTTTTTTATTTTTGGCAGATTCAACCCCTAGCTGCGCACTGATAAGAAAGCTTTGCACAGCTGTTGGCCAAAAACAAAGTCGAAAAGCGTTCGGCTATGGCTTTAGTCGCTGTGCGCGGTCCGTTCAGTTGCAACTTCGGGCTCACGCAGCGTATACGCAACGGGAAGCTGGTTTGAATTCTGTACGAATTGCTTGTCGAGGGCTATCAGTATAAAAGTTAGAGCTATGCACTAAAACCCAACAGATGGTCGCCGGCTGTTCACGCGCCAAGTTATCGGGATTGTTAAATCTCAAATAACACGCCAATCACAGATTAAACTTGCAAAAAAATATTAAGAAAACAATAATAATAAAATTAATAACAACTACAAAAATCAAAATGTGGAAATCTATGCAGCGTAGTAAAAAAAATATATAGTGCCAATCAAAAGGTAACAAACCTGAATGTGTGTGAAAAATAGTATTTTGTTTGTTTTTGCATGCGCCGCTATTAAAAAGTCAAAGGCGTGAAAATTTCATAGAAGGCCCCAAGTGGTACGCGGAAATTTGCTAATAACATGCCGGACGCCGGACTCTAACAATTGAGAATTCCGTTTGTATATACGAATGCGAATATTTGTTGTTCGGACCAAATGTGAAACGGAATGTAATCATATTCTGAATATGGTCTAATGCGTGATTTACTATTTGTGTGCCAGCAAAAAAAAAAACAACTATCTACGAGCTACGCGTAAAAAGTAGTTGAAAGTGCACAGAAATACTTGCAGTTAGAAGTAAATCTCTAAAGGAAATTGTTACTTAACCGAAATAAAATGTGAGTGCTTGAATTCTACGCTATATGCTCAACAAAAAATCAAGCTATTTTGTGAGTGCTTTGGACCATGGTTTGTTAAAGTGCCTTTGCTGCTTTGTTGACCTGTGAGATAAAAACGCTTTGTGCTCAGAGTCAAAAAAAAAAAATTATGAAACGGTACGCAAAACATGATTTTCAAAAAACCAAACCATAAAATCTTTTGTGAATACGTACCAAAGTCTATACATTTTCCAATTAATGTGTTTGTTTGAACGGATGGATAAGAAAAAAAAATTTAAACAATATTTCACAGAACTCTCAAGTCAAGTCAAATCACGCAATTTATTGTTTGTGTTTTGAAATGTAGTGTATTCTTATGTTTAAGTGTTTTAGAATTGTTTCTAGAATTGTTCTCAAGTGGTCTAAGGCTGGCAAAGTAATTAAGCTTAAGCATTCAGCTTTTAAAGGCAATTAAAGAATGAATTTTATTATAATATTAAAAGTGCTGTTTCTTTGGGTTCAAGTGTGCATAAGTGTATAAGATTTGACAGATATTACCCCAATAAACACTATTTGAATCCGTACAAACTCAGCTGTCGGCGATGCAAAAGAATTTATATATGCACTTAAAAGGGTTGAAGTTCTATCTGTCTGTGAGTTTAAAAGCGCAAAAATACCCTTTTTAAAATTCTTTATGATCGAGTGTGTAAACTAAGTTTGTTAAGTGTTTTCTTTACTTCTTAAATAAGTTAACAAATGGGAAAGATGTACAGAGAAGTACGCAAACATAAAATAAAATAAAATAAGGTTTTGTGGTTTAAAAAGCAAGCCATTCCGTTCTAACATTCCAACTGTTGGCTGTTGGTTTTTCACGTCCGCCAGTCAACAGTTGAACATATGAAAATAGCTGAATATATGAATAGATTTCCAGTGAAATGTAGAAGCACTTGCAAGGTGTTGAATTTCTTTCCTAATTCATTCAGCATGAGCAAAATCAAAGGCTTTTCTACGACACTCACAAAGGGTTGGGTCAGAGAATTGCTAGCTTTTTATTTCTGAAATGAATAATGCAAGGATTTATTTGGATTTATTAGAAATGATATCAGAACCGACACAAGTGGCATTTTGTGTGTTTTGCAGTTTAAAGGACAATTTGCGCGACAAGGAAAAGCCAAAAGGACATAGCAAAAACAACTACATCCATAACAAGGATATTCCCCTGAGTGCATTTCATGTTGCAAGCTCAATAAATGCGTTCTGCCAACAAAGAGAAAACAGCAAAGAGACAGAGACAAATACAGATAGTTAAACGTACTTACAAACAACGTCAAGCTAGATTAATAGCAAGGAGCACTGGGACGTGACGTGAACGAGCGGGTGGATTGATATGGTGAGTCTAATTGCAATCTAAATACATTTAATGTTTACAGCGTTTTCCCAGAAGAAGCCATTACAAAGTAGATGTGAACTCGAAATTAAATTCCCTATAGCTTACAACTTTGTTTTTTAAACAAAGAGAAAAACAAGACAAAAACAGACAAGTTTTCATTTGTTTGTTGTAATTTATTTGCCTAGGTAAGCAACGTTTCTTGGTGGGGCGTCCCAACAGACATGACCATATGGCAGTTGCCATCTCTTCATATTTTACATTTATAGAGCCTCAGCACTCAAATTCGCTGAGATTGATAGTTGAACAGACAGAAGAAAGCAGCCAACTGCTGGAAATTAAATTATGTACGTCCTTTTTTGTTATTGAGTTAAATTTAATGAACTAATGAAAAGAAACAACAAATTGTTTATGCTGTGCACCATTTGCCAGTTTGATATATAATATTTGAGGCCTGTGCAATCAATTGAAATGTTTTCAATCCAGTCAGGCGTTGAGCAAACCCTTTTTTTCTTGTGGTCCCTTTTGTTTTTAACACAATAAGAGCAAGCCACAAACTGTGGCCAAAATCCAATTTCCATTATAAGAATGGCCTGTGGCACAAAATCGAATTAGTTGCAAACAGTTGATATGGCTACCCATTAAACACATTGAATATTTAAACTACAAAAATGGATGTGTGTCATTTCTAATAAATGCATCAATTTCAAAGCCCAGAAGCTTCTTTACAACGCCATTAAACTGATTTCATACAATAGAAATAGGGTGGATGTAAATCGAAGAATCGATTACCAGCAAACAGCGTCACGAAAGTAACTCAAAGAAATCACAAAAGAAGCTGAAACGAGAACGGTTAGCGAAGTGTAAAGTAAATGGGTTAAAAGCTGTTTAGAGGGAAATATTCTTTTCTATTGGTGGCATTTTGAATCCAGATCACGCAGCTAAATGCGAAAATTGTGCGGTTTGCTTGAAATGCAAATGCAAATACAACCACCCACTCAAGCAGTGAGCCGAACAAAGAAAGACAATTCGCAACGAAAGTTGACAGCTTGAAAATTATTCAAATTCGTGACAAGTTCTATGAACTTGAGGCTGCTTTACATAATTTTCTTGTCACCAACTTTAGAAAAAAGTCATATTGCAAAAAGCTTTAACATGATGGCTATAAAAGAAGGAATAAGAATAGAGTGCTCTGATAAATTTAACGTATAATCTTAAGGCTTTTCATTCACACATAAAAACTCAATTTGAACATTTACGGAAACTCACAGGCGATGATTGTTTCTGGGAAGCCTTCAAAGTCAAAAGTTTTTTCGACCAATTTTTGTATTAAAAACTTTTGCCATTTTTTTTTTTTAGCTTTTGTTGAGCATGTATATTTAATGCTCATATCGTTTTATCACAAGACCGAAAAAAAAACAACCTGTTTCTAACTATTGAATAATTTTATCATTCATCGTAACAGCGCGGGGACTGCTAAAAAAAATATTTAAGTTTTGCTTGCTCCTCGGATGAGCAACGATGAGAATCAAAACTCGATTCACTCTGTGCACAGCGTCCCTAGAGCCAAGCTACGGTTGAAAGCCAAAGCGTCTTGATGTACGGCCAACACATAAATCGTTGAAGCCGATTGTGCAGTATACTTTTGGGATTCTACACATAATGCTGCCATTGATTAGTTTGCAAACATCTGCTGACTAAAATTACGCAATTATCTTGAACAATTGTCGTCATTAATAACATAAGTAGAAGTGAGAGCGCTTTTTCTCTGTTTTACGTATACGCAATATTCAAAGTAATTCATCAAACGACCGTTGAACCCTTTGGAAAATTTTCTTTATGCTTTCGATTTAGAAATTTAAAATTTAAATGCGGGTATCTGTCAATGAAAATGTTTTGCATAAATAATGACACAAATTATGTAAACAAAACCCGATTTCCTTGAAGACCCGGACAATTTTTAGTAGCCTAAGAGGCGTCAAGAACAGTAACAAATAATATCGAATATCAATGCTCTTTTGTCAGCATATGCCATATTAGTTTACGACATGTTGAGCAAGTTTTAATAGAATTTGATACGCTATAAACCTATTCTAACAAGTTGGCAATTATAGTATTAAAACTGCGTCAGCGCCTTAATAATTTTCTTTTGGTTCGCTTTCTGCTTAATTTATATGCAAATTACTAAACACTGCTGAAGAATGAAAGACGAAAAAAATCACAATTTTCGTCTATGATTTTTCTTCTATTTTCTTTTTAAACTAGCGTGAATAAAAGTTTTTTAATTAAATTCGTGTTCTTTTTCCATGTTGCCATGTATGTCTCTGTTAATGATGCTTGGCTTATTTATAGATGAAGTGTTTATTATAGATAGCCAAGAAGAATAAAAGAGTATAATTCATGTGCGCACAGCAGGCGGAAATCAGATTGAAAATCTCAAAGTGTCATTTTGTTTAGTTTATGAGATAATCCTTTAGGTTTACGTGCTTATGGGCTAGCAAAGTTTTATGAACTTAATTAACTGTTTTCCCACTGAAGTTTTCACCTTGGTTTATGGCGTCAAAACTAAGACGCAATAGACAGTGTAACTTTTTGGTATAAGCCCAGTGACTGGCACTGCATAATAGTTATGGTTGTTTTATTTTTAGTCAAACTCCTAGGTCCTGGTTATGCAGGTGGCGTGTGTACTTAAATCACGCATGCACATATTTATATATATATATATGTTTATGGTCCACACGCACGCAAAGCTACTAAATCTCTTTTGTTTTAGCTGGTTTGGTATCCAATGGGAACACAAATTATCATATTTATACTGTTTATACATTTTTATTATCTTTTCCAGATAATCGCCATGAATCATACTGAATTGGGATCATCATTGCCAAGTTACGAAAGCTCAGCGGAGATATTTAAAGCGATTTCAAGGAACAGCAACTTTGATTTGATAGGCGAGCGACGGCATTTGGTCCATTATCCACAGCTGAATGCACTGAGCGATGTGAATGCCAGCTACACCAATAAAACCAACTACAACATCACAAACAGCAGCAATATGACAATACAGCTGTTAAATAGCACACATAACAATTCGAGCAACAATATCATTCCGTCTGACTTGGATCCGGTGCTGATGGATCAGTATCAGCATAATCGTGCTATTGAGAGTCCCTGGTATCACTTGCTAATCGCTATGTACAGCATACTAATTGTGTTTGGTGCCATGGGCAATATAATGGTGGTCATTGCTGTGCTACGTAAACCACTGATGCGCACCGCACGCAACCTCTTCATTCTCAATTTGGCCATTTCGGGTGAGTGAGTTGGGTGTGAGAGTTGAATGGCTTTGACGATGATTTCACTCTAATGGCGGCCATTTGCAGACCTGCTCTTATGCCTTGTGACGATGCCGTTAACTCTTATGGAAATTCTTTCCAAATTTTGGCCATATGGCTCCTGTGCCAGCCTGTGTAAAATGATTGCCACGCTGCAGGCGTTAAGCATATTTGTGTCAACGATATCCATAACAGCCATTGCATTCGACAGATATCAGGTTAGTACCAAATAGACATTTAACTTAATACACTTTAATTGTTATGAGCATATCGATTTCATGAAATTTTGTCATTAAATAATGTGATTCGCGGAAATGTTGTGAAAGGTCAAACGTTTGGGGTTTTTAAGTAAATAATCAATAAGACTTAGTTGAGGGCTGCATTGAAAAGCTTAGTAATATTTGTCAACAACTGTTTATCTATTCTTAAATAGGTAATCGTTTATCCCACCCGGGACAGTCTGCAGTTTGTTGGAGCCGTCACAATATTGGCCTGCATTTGGATACTCGCTCTGATACTGGCATCTCCGCTCTTCATCTACAAGCAACTAATCAATATGGACATGCCGACCGTGCTGCAAGATATTGGTGTACCCAATCGTATATCGTATTGTATTGAAGACTGGCCGCTAAGCGATGGTCGTTTCTACTACTCGATCTTTTCGCTGTGTGTACAGTATCTGGTGCCCATATTGATTGTATCGGTGGCTTACTTTGGTATCTACAACAAGCTAAAGAGTCGCATCACTGTCGTCACTGTGCAGAATTCGTCTTCACAGCGTAAAGTGGAACGGGGCAGACGAATGAAGCGAACGAACCGTTTGCTTATAAGCATTGCAATCATCTTTGGTGTTTCGTGGCTGCCACTGAACTTTTTCAATTTGTATGCCGATCTGCAGCATCCGTCGGCGGTGACCCAGAGAATGCTTGTGGCCTATGCCATTTGCCACATGATTGGCATGAGCTCGGCCTGCTCGAATCCGCTGCTCTATGGATGGCTCAATGATAACTTCCGTAAAGAATTTCAAGAACTCTTGTGTCGTTGCACTGAATCCACTAATGTTGCTCTCCATGGTCACACGACAGGCAGCAACGCCCAAGCAGCGGCAGCGCGTCATCGGCGACACAAACACGACGCGAAGTTGTCCAAGGGTGAGCTACAGCTCTTGGGCAACCGAGGCGCTGGTGGTGATGGTGATTGCATTGGTGGTGTTAGCATTGCTGCCACCGAATTCAATACAAGACACAATGCAAATGGAACGCGAAGCTACATCACGGAATCTGTGGCACTTACAGAGAATCCAATGCCCACCGAGATGACTACACTGGTGCCGCGGTAAAGCCTTCAACTTCTACTTACCTCCTCACTCCAATCTGTGTCCCTCTGTCAATCTTGATGTTGTCGTACGTACTCTGGTATACAAGTAATTTAAACTAGGTAGTTTTTTTGCATGCATAACAAAGGGAAACGGATTGCATGTGTTGATTATCCCAACTAGTTTGTTGTTGAGTTTGTTTGGTTTTGGTTTCTTTTGCTATAGAACAAGATGGTATTTTTGAATATTTGTGCACATTTTACAGTTTGCAACAGTACTAGAAATGGCAATATGCAATGCAAGCTCAAAGAAACCTACTCTCGTTCAATAGGCTCAACAGCACATGAACCGTATGGATAGCGAGTAAGGAGCCAGCTGCAGCAGTGAAAACATAAAATAAATTAACAAATTTAACATATTTATTTAAGAAAATGTACGAAATTTACGAATATTGAGTATAAGTTACACTGTTGACTGAATAAAAAGCAAAGCTAAGTTATATTTAAGTCTAGACAGGAGTATTATGTTTAACCACAAGCGATGTATCAATAGATACTGTATCTTTATGCGTCATCAATTATTAATCAGTCATTCATTCATTAATGTAAGTTTTCATCAAGTACTGTGATTTAATTGAATGAGCCCTTCAATTAAATTTCGGGTAATTGATAAACACACAACTCTCCAGTTATAAATAACTACAAATTTGTATATATGTAAGTAGTTGCTCCCTATTTGTTCCTATTTATGCTCCTTAACTTACATTACTTTCCTTAAGATCTTTAGCTTAAGCATACATTAATAATTATAATTCATATCCATTCGAACAGCATAAGTCGAGTCAATGTCTCTGTTAATTACAATGTCAGTTACAAGCAAGCTCTTTCTGTAAGCTTTACAACAATAAAGAACTTCGAACAGTTTAGCATGCTGTAAGGCATTACAAAAAACGAATGCTTAAACAAAATATTTAAATTGTTTTACTTGGCTTCAATATAGGTAAAGTGCACGAGGTAGGCTGAATTAAAAAAATATATGCGTATAAGTAACATGTGTACTTTATGTAAGTGCAAAATTATATTTTCATAGTGTACGAAAAGGCATTTAACATGCGCAAAGTTGAGCTGGTAACCTCGAGACACACACACCTGGTGCACATTTAACCTTTGGCCCTTTAAAGATGTTGCAAAAACAAACTTCATATAGACCAGGCGTGTAGAAAAGCATAACGTTTAAAACGCAATGGGCCATTAAGTGGCGCAAATGTGGGACTACTGTGATAAATATAAATGCGAGTTATTTGAGTATGGGACCACCGCATATATGAATACTTATGTGACAACATTCTATAAAGAAAATGGTGCTTGGGGAGGAAACTGGCAAATGGCAACTTGGTTTTAGGCTACGACAACCACGTGAGTACTTTAGCAATTCTATAATTTTTTTTTTTGTGTGGGTGTATAAGTATTGATAAGCTGACGACTCAGTAGAAAGCTAGCTCATCAATCACAGTCACTTTAACATAAGCATGTTGCTAAGCTGTCTTACAATTCATGGTTACAAATTAACCACTTTAAGCAATGACTACTGTGGTGGTCTGAAGCATTTAAATCATACCATTGTGACAATTACTTCAATTGTAATGGCTTAATAATGCTGTAGCAAAGCAGCTTAATGCCCAAGGCGAAAGGTCATCATCGCCATCAACATCATCGTTAAATCATTGTCACTTTGAACCTTAACACTCGTGTGACTTTAACGTGTCCAGCGACACGCACTAGGCAACAATGAAAAGGTGAGAGCTTCCCACACCATTACCTTTTGATTTAATTACAAAATTTCTAGCCTCAAATAGATTAAATTGCATGCGTATAGGGTATTTGAGTCTCAACGCACATGCCACACTCTCTGTGCACTTTTGTGAAAGTGTTTGTTTATTTGTTTTGGTTTGTTTTTTGGCTGCTCAGGCGTGGTCATCATACTACTGCAATGATGTCACTAACGAGATCTGCCAGCCATATGCTAACATAAATATGTGTGAGACTCTAAAGATCTCAGCCGTTGAATAGAAAGTGAAAAGAAAGAAATGTAAAGCAAAGAAATATTATTTAACTTTTCGCTTAGGCAAATTGCGTAACTCAAACCGAGACATTCTAAAATTACTAGACCGTCGGATGCCCTCAAGTGCTAAGCATAATAATCGATACAAAAGAAAAATATGCCAAGAGATTTGTTATAAAAATACAGCTAAAATTGACTGAAGCTCTTCGGCAGCACTCTTCAGCTTGAGTGGAGCGTGAGCGACTGATTAGCATATTTATGAGTAAAAGTGAAATTAATGAATAGAAAATAAAATACAATAACCAAGTCAAGAAAAAAACGGTTCGCAAATATTGACAAAGTTCAGCGCATTTGTGGCTAACTTCCACTTGGCCAGCTACTGATTTGACAAACTGCGGAAGCGTTTATGCATACCAAAAGGTCGATATACATTTACAAAATGATTCATAGACTTTTACGAAATCAAGATAGGGCAACACTAAGATAAGATTATGTCAGTTTCAGATGAGATTATCTCTTCAAGTGCTTTCTTTAGCTATTCGCAGTTGGCAGTTGTCAGCTTTAAATACATTTTTGACACTTTCTCAACCAAATTGGACAAATGTGTTTACACACGTTAAATACCCATTTGCCAATACTAGTCGCATTTCATTTTCAATAACATAGAATGCTGACAAATCGGGGCCAAAAAACATTGGATAGAGCCATTGTCGGTAGACCAGGTCTTTAAGGTATTGAGAGCAGACAGTTATTGATTCTGCGGTTCCATAAACTAAGTAACTTTCATTTCGCTTTGCTATTTGATTTTTTGTGTGACATTGTGAATTATTGTGGTCATGCAGGGCAGTGTAGGGGTACAGTCTATGGTTCGCTCGTTAAACACGGCTCAATGGCATCGTTTGTCACCAGAAATTAATAACAATGTGCCGGTTAGTTGGACAATTCTAAGCAACGACTTTCTCATGCGTAAACCGGCCAAAGAAACTTGTTTATTTTGCCAATAAATAAATACACTCCAATGAATTATTAAAGACGGTGCTCTAGTAAGTGAAACTTTGTTAACATTTAAAACGAGCAGCTAAAGTACATGTTAGTTGAAAAATGCAGATGTATAATTTTCAACTTCTCCTCAACTAAACTTAAAAAACATTTGGAAGTATAAGTTGAATTTACAGATTGATGTCATGAAAGCCATGCCTATTTTAAACTTCCTTAAATATTTCAATAAGGAAAATATGTAAAATACGACAAACATTAAATTTGCAAAGCTATTAAAGATATAGTTTCACAGTTCTTTCATCTCTAGCAGACTTTCGAAGCACTGAAACAGATTTAAATAATCTCGACGTTGGCTTATTTTAATTGCAAGACTTTTTGACTCTCGAGCATGCAGCAGATGGTTTAAAGTTGCAACTTGAATTGCCTGCAGCAGCTACCAGTATTTGCCAAATTCAAAATGAAAGTTGGCTGATTAATGATCAATTAAAAAGATTTCCGCTAATCTGAGCACTGTTAGAGCTATGATGGTAAAGCGCATCTCAAAAGATTGATAACCTGGGCGTTAAATTGACAAGCGATGCCGCACAGGGCTAATGCAATTCTCAGAGCTAGTTTTTTTCACACTCGAGCTTTTTCATTAGCATTTCAATTTTGCCGTGTAAAAAAGAAAACTGTGTTGTCTCAGACACTTAGTCGTTAACTTTTTCACTCAACGACGTCAATGTCACGCAGCGAAATTGTTTAAGAGTACAACGAAAACAGCTGTGCCTATTTCTCTTGCTCTCTCTCTCTCTATCTCTCTGTCACTACGTAAGCCGTTACGTTACGGTAACGCTTGCAAACTGGTTGATCGCACCCGCCGCGACGACTGCAGAGCCGTTGGCTTTCGCCCGACAGTCCAAATCTTGGCGAGCTAAACAACAGTCGCAATACGCTTGTACTACCACAAAAAATGTATATACAACAGTGCCGCGTTTGTAGTTCATGGAAATGAAAGCACAATAACAGATTCCGGCTACAAGATTGCCCAGTCACATATCGATTAAATTAAATGCCAAATAATATAACAAATCGTTTCAGGTATGTGCTCAAATTGTGGCTTTTTTCAAGTAACGAAGTGAAAACAAACGAAAAAAGCGCAGCAATTGCATTAACACCCAGTGTGTCCGAGAAGTGATGAATTAAAGTAACGTAAAGTGAACGGGTTTTTTGTTTTGTCGGTCGTTTAGTCAGTTGGTTAGTCAGTCTACACATTCGGTTAGTGCAAGGCATTTCGCCAAATACCATTAACCGATTGCACAAATAAAACGAAAGTTTCGTAAGCATATCGAAAAATAAATTCTTTTAAAAAATAAGAACGAATTAAATTTTACAAAATAGTTCAATGCCCAAACTACCAAAAAATATGCACCACAAGAGAGCTGCAGTGAATTGAACTTAATTGGCATTATATAAGCGAGGTAAAAGAAATAAAAATTTAATTAAAAATGCTCGCAACAATTCAGATTGAAAGTGAGATTGACTGTGTTCGTGTGTGTGTGTGTGTGTTTGCGTGTAACGGCGTTGAAAACTAATTTGACGATATAATTATATGAGATTTTTCGCCGATTGAAGTTAAACATTTACAAATATATAAACATGTACCGTAACAAAAAAAAAAACAAAGCAACAGAAAAAACAAAAACCAATTGTTAACATTTCACTGTCGTCGCATTAACGTTCACTGCCTTTTGCTCTGTTTTGCTTTTTCTCTTTCTCTTTCTCCAACTCTGTATCTGTATCGCTACCCTCTCTTTAAGTTGAAAGCGCGCGAATGATAGGGCTTTGAAGTTTTTTGGTAGCGTTGTAATGAAAAAATGTTGAAGATGTTCGGTTTCTTGTTATATAAGCACTTAACAGCTGGCCTACCTCAATACACAGTTTCGCAGAGAATCGATGTTGTTTTTCGAAAAATCCCGTTGACACTTTCTTTTTGTTGAATTGTTATGCGTATGCGTCATAGGCATCTGCATGAAAGTTACCTACATTTGTATCTAAATACATACAAATATCCTCATCTTCTGTTTTTTGTGCTTCTTTTTGCCATCAATCAATCAACTGCAAAATGGTATTAATTTAACAGACTGCTGCACCCACAGCCTATCATTAATGCCAACCTATTGATTACAAAAAAACTTTAAGCAGCTGTTACAATGAATGAAAGAAGAAGAAGAAAAAAACTGTCGCACTGTCTGTCGTCTTGGCCGCTCGGGCGTGTAAATGTGGTGAAATGTATCTTAAAGATACACACTGTCAAGTACTTGCTTACATGCAGCTAGCTGACTTTCATTTTACTTAACTTGTATCCGACGCATAAGCATAAGTCGACTGCAGATTTCCAACTCTCGTTTTGAGGAGCAGACAGCAGAAGCTCGAGCAGCAACAGCAAATAGCGGATGAGCAAGAGCAGCAGCAACTTTCAAACCTGCCACTGCCAATAGTTTTTTTTTTTTCGTTAAGTGCAACATTCAGCAAATCGCATCCGACAGATGCAGGCCATATGGATATATGCATATTTGACACGGGTTGCCTCTTAAAACGAATTGTTGACGCTTAGTCAAGGCTAAATTTGTTCCACTAGCTGGCTGTGGGGTGGCACACTCCCTGCCTCGCACGCAACGCTCAAGGCTAAGCAAAATATATATTTAAAGTCGATGTTCTCCTAAGCATGGAATGGCATTGTCTCGAAATGTAATTTGATGAAAATTACCTCAAAGATTGTGGCATAAGCAAATATTGCATAATTTTTAAGCTCATTTGAAGTTGAACAATTTAATTTGGGTCTGCAGTACGCATTTAATGACCCCACACACACTCAATGTAACTTTCTAAATAAACCAAAAGAAACACATACACACAGCATCAAATGGCATTTTTGGTCGATACGTCGAGCATTGATTGCAGCCAAAAGTTTATTTTTGGCCATAACCAAAGCTCAGCACGCATACAAATCACTAAATTTGATTGGCAGCCGGCATGAGCTGACGCCCCGAAAATAAATAAAATAAAACCAAATAAAAAAATCAAAAAAATCAGTGCTTAATGGCCTTCGAGCTGCAGGCCAAGTTGGTAGCTAATTGGCGAAAACAACATTTCACTTGACGCACAGTGAAATTGCATTACACGCCAATACAATTGACAACAAGTCAACATGCCCAAGAACTAGGGGCAATGTGAGCAGGAAATTGATTGAATTGACATTCAAGCGTGGGCCAAGAATAGCAATGAGCACCAAAATGAACCGCGTCTAGCACCCATTTTAGTTAGGTGTCGCTGTAGATGGACCCTTATTTCAACATCAAACAAGTCACTTAAGCTTTACACACTTAATCGATATGCCTTGTCTTGTCTATGAAACGAGCCAACTCAATTGATTTACTCAAATAGAGATCTCCTTGCGTTGGCTTCAGCTGTCTTTTCCAGTTAAATGCCAATCATTTCTTGATTGGCTTTTGAAGCTAAAACAACTTAGCTTGTATAAAAGTTTATTTGAATGCAAAGAGCAACTTCATTCATACCTTTCCGAGCTACTAAAACTTAGAAACGGTTTCTGCTTTAATAACTTTTAAAGCTTTGTGTATATAATTTATTTACCCATTTCCAGTAAACACACTTTTGAAAGCACTGTAAAAACCTCAAAAAAAAAGAAGAATTCTTGTTTGTGGCAAGCTGTAATTCTGACTGAGCTAGGCCCGATAACAGGTTGCTTTCGACCACATTTGACACAACTGTTTACAGTTATGTCACTGGCTTACATACTTTATGCGTTTCGTCGGACAAATTGCGGTGTCCATGGCGTTGTTTATGCCCACTTTTGACCGCTAACTCGACGCCGTTTGTCAACTGGTTATACAAAACTTGATGTGGTTGTTAGTGTGTATGAATGTGAATGTGATTATGTCTAACTTTTGTACTTTGTGCCATTACAACAGTCAACAAAATGCACGAGCGTGACCCAAATGATGACAACCAGCTTATTATCTCCTCCAAGCGCTTTCTTGAGCTAGCCCTTTGTTGCGCTCTTATATAAAGTTGCTGGCATTCATATGCGACAGCTAGGACGCGACTTATGATCGAATGCCATCAATTTGCATTAGAGTAAACTGAGCGGCAGCCGTCAGAAGTTTTCAGAAACTTTTGCAATTCAATGTGTTCAATTAGAACACATTTTTGTGTTTGGGATAGTGACAAAAAGAACACTGATTTCGGTAAGGTAAAAGGAAAGATAAAGACTGCTGCTACGGCTGCGGCTGACAGCTGCAGTAGCTAAGCTAAATTTTGTTGGCCTCTAGTCTAGGGCGAGGCCATATGAGGGCAGAATATTAGAGCATGAAGCCTGACGAAGCAAAGAATTCAAATGTTGCAGTCCACCTCAGCTCAACGCAGCTCAGCTGCTTAACAAAAGAAATGAGGGAAAGAAAGAGCAAGAGATAGATGCAAACATCGTGATAAAGACTAGTTAGCTAGTTTTTGGTTCTGGCAGACAACTTTTGGGTAACGTTTTGATGTTTTCATTCTGACAGCTAATTTGCATGCAGACTTTAGTGTGTGTGTGTGTGTATGTGTACCACATTAACCCCCTTTTGCTTGTGCAGACTTTTGAATAATTAAATTTAGAAATGAATGCCAAACTAAAAACAAAGCTGCTTAGTCAAACTAATGTAAATTAAAACATTTAGACATGATGTTTCGACAACAGTTGCAACTGCAACGCATAGTTAATGATAAATGATGGTAGCTAATGCATAAAACAGTGGCACAAACAAACACTTAAATATACATCTACCTTACTACTTTTGTACTTGTTGCTTGCTGTTGTTTAAAATAATAAAGGGCTAATTTTTTTTGAGCCATTAATATTTATTAGGTAAAACAGCTACACAGCATAAATTGGTCTAATTTGCTACAATTATTTTGAACTCAACTCTGTTGAACTTCTTCTATAAGCTGTATTACGCAAGTAAAGTCTCAACTTAATGCTGGGTTGTTTTATATAAAGATACCAGTTATACAATGTACTTAGTACATAAGTTGATGTGCAAAAAATAGGAGATTTTAAACCCTAGAATAATATCAATGCATTTTACTCACAAAAAATCCTCTTTTCCATTAGAAAAATGTAATTAGTGCTAGGAGTTTTAAATAATAATTCTTATACTGACCGAAGAATTATATAGCCTGCAACATTCTTTTTTCAATCAGCAGCTTTAGTACACAAAACGAAAGTGAAAATTCAACATAAATATAACGTGATGTGTAGCATCGAAAACTGCTGCTCTGCAAACTTAACTGAACAGCTGAAATACTCAAATACGCCATGGTGCAAATATAAACAAACTGTGTACATTTTCACTTTTATTCCGTTGAAAAAAGGGGGTAGCCAAAGCGGTTTGTAGCTGTTTGCTTGGCGTGTCAGAAAAACGTAGCCGGCAAAAAGACAAATAAAAAGTCGGCGACGTGCATTGCTTACTTAACGCCTAACAAAATGTAAACGAGGGAGTGCAGTCCGATGGGTTGCGGGTATTAGACAAACTGATTAGCAAGTTTGCAGAGCGTTTTAAGCTGCAGATCTGAGCTGCTGCAGAAGGTCACAATAGGGCGACTGTAACGCACGTACCGTTAAAATGATTTATTCTCCACTGAAAGTAAGATTTCAGTCGAATTATGTTTGGATGAGAAAACGAAATAACTTAAATAGTGCCTTTGGCTTTCGTTACAGATAACGACGCGAGAGCAGAACGTGCAACAAAACCACCCCAAGTAAAAACTTTGATTGGCATGCAAGTGCAAGCGAAAAACAACAAAACAAGTAGCAGAAAAAATAACAAAAACATCGACCATCAAAGAGCAGATTATAAACTTTAATGAAAATGTTAAGTAAAGCAAACGAAGTTGCTAGGCGTCAGAGCAAATTAAAAACAAACACGCACAGAAAACGAAGATGCAGCCCGCTGTTGTTGTTGCAACTGCTACTTTGCCAGCTGTTGCATGCTACATTAACAGATGCCGCACAACAGAATAGAACGAGCACGTTTAGTCAACCTCTAACGACAATGTCCGGATTGGCGCGCAACGATGACAACACTTTTCTACCCATCCTGCCGCGGGACATCAGCCCAGAGTTTATATCTCGCAATGTTTTCACCAAGGCGGGTCAATATCGTGTCTTTGAGCCGTTGGAGAGCGAGAGCGATTTACGACTCACTGTGGCAATGAAGCGCAAAGATGACATGCAAAGGGATTTCCAACAGCTACAACAGCAGCAGAACCAGCAGCTGCAACAGTCAATGCAATTACAAAATGACAAGCTAAAGTTAACAGCACCAACAAGAAGGACAACAACGACGACGACAACAAGAAAGCCTTTTGAGAGGTCAACAAAGGCATCCTTAAATCAGGAGCAAGAAAGCAACTTGAATTTCAATTCCTCGGAGCTGCATAACGAGCTGCAAGGCTTGGAGAGCTTGTTAATGGAATATGTGGAGAATTTTTTTAAAAACGGCAAATATGAACCGATGCCAGGACTTGTGCTGGCCCTGCAGCAGAATTACACAAAGCCGTTGAGACATGAGCGCAGCATCCTGGAGGATGCAAATGTGCAACTTCACATTCCCCGAGCATTGCAGAGTGCTCGTCTCTTGTTTTTTGCCGGTAAGCTAATCTAACAAACAATACAATACAGGGATTAACTTGTGACTTTACTTATCATGCAGGACTTAAAAAGGTAATGTGGCCCATCTATATGGGCCTGCAGGTTTTGAAGAGTTTGCTCCTTGCTCTGTTTTTACCTACAATAATCGGCAGCGTAAGTCGACTAATTGGCAAAGGTAAGTCAATTCAACAATCATGTCATTCAATGTGCTTAGCGGTAATCATTCATTAACAGGCATCACAACGGGCTCGGCTAGTTCGGTGCCATTATTTGTGCGTCCCATGGATCCGCCACAGGAGTTGGACTTTAGGGACAATAGCGTTAACTTTGATGACGACAACAAGTTTAGCTTTGCTGACGATACCAAATCAAATGCGGGCTACGAATACAATGCAGGTACGCATCAATTTTGGTCGACTAGAACTTAATAACTTGTAACTTATTGCCTATTAAAACATCTGATTCACTATATATTTTGCAGAGGCCTCCCAACAGCAGGCTCAATATGCCTTCAACCCCAACTCGCTGAATTCGGCCACTCTCTCACGCTACGGTGGCCAGCAGATGCAGGATACTTATTTGAATGCTTTGCAGAGCATTGGCGCTGCTTCCTTTAAAAATTCGGGTAGTCTGTCCGCTGGTTCATCGGGCGGCATGGCAGCACCTGGCATGGCTAAGAAACCTGCATCTCCGGCCAATATGAACACGTTCCAGAGCTTCCAAAAGGTGCCCAGCTCATCGCTGCTGCTTTCCAATTATGATCCTTTCTACAGTCCGCTGCTTTCGCGTCTCGACTCGGTGTTTGCTCAGCTTAAGCTTAACTCGGAGAATGAGAATTGTCGAGAGAAACTCATATGTCTGATGTACTCGAACCCCGCAAAGTATGCTCCATACAGTAATCTCGTCTCTGCGCAGCTGAGTCGGTAAGTTAATATAATGCCTAAAACTATGCAATTTATCTTGAAGCATACTTGTTTATTTCTATAAAGCGAATTAAATGAACTGCGCAAACCGACCTCGGATAACCCTGATATACTGCGCTTCTTTAAGTATATGCGGGCAGCCAAGGATGGTCAAGATGGCATTGATTGCGAGGAGACGTTTGTGAAATGCAAAGAGTTTAAGGATTTCGAAAATCCAGCAATGCTTTCCACATACAACGATATCAACAAACTGGTACAGGCACGTAAATTGGCGTAGAAGGAACAATGTGAAAGTTCATACAAGTCAGAACAGGACATGAAAGGACACATCTGGTGTTGGATCCCACCTGTTGCTGCAATTATGCTTATTTAACCATAGCCTAGCCATACGAAATGAAATACGAAACGACTATATGCATAAATATTGAAATAGTTGTGCGTGGGAAGGCGGGTCAGGAGTCGGTTGTGTTTATTTTTTGGGGCTTTAATTAGAGTGCTGTATATAGAGAGCTTTTGTGTTTAATATGTGTAGTTTAATTAGCAAGCGATATCAATTGCTTATATTATTAGCCATTTAGCTAACTTATTGAATGTATTTATTAAAATTGATTCCCTTAATTTATTTAATATCTTAAGTGTACTTAATTTATTTATTTATTGTATTTATTTATTAAATATTGTTATCCAAAACTGTTAAATGTTGTTGTTTAACTCACCATTTAATAAAAAAAGAGAAAATCAATCAATAAAGTTTAATCTGTATTATATTGTTGACACAACTATTTTTATTAAACCAAAAATGCGCTTACTGAAATATGACCAAATAGAAATTTTCATAGTTGAATAAATAACATAATAAATTTGAAGCTTTAATAATATCTACCACAAAATATTTGGTTTGCCCTAATGCATTATGTAATAGATTTTAGTTGTAATTGGTAGAGATAAGCTCAATTATAAATATTCAATAATTTGCAATGCATACATTTTAGCAAGTTATTGAAGTGTTTCAATCGAAGCTTATTTAATACCTATTATGTGCATGTTTTGCATAACATTTTCATGGCTTCTTCAATACCAATGCGGCCAGAATTTCTTTTCAAGCGATGTGAGCTCCAAACACCAACAAAAAGGCCATAAGACACATTGCATTTGATTGCACTTTAAATGCACTCATACATACATAAATGCATGAACTTGTCTGCATATAGACACATATCTAAGTAGTTGGCAGTCCAGCATTTGCGCATCAAAAGTTTGTACGTTGAAAGGGTTTTTCTTCGCATTACCAACTGTGTTCGCATGCAATGTGAATAAAGTTTTACATATGTGCATACTATATATTGTAATACTCTACGCTGGTGAAAAAACATTGCTTTTCGAAAAGCTGGATTAAAATAAATAGTTAAATAGGTTTTATCTGAATTTACATACACACATAGTACACACTAAAGAGTATTTTTTAAGCCGTCTCTCTCTGAACGTTCTAAACGTTGTTTTGTAGCTTTGTTGCAAGTACAATTTGTGTATGAAATCAGCTAATTGGATTGCAATTTTAGCTAAGCAACATGGCAGCTGCCACAAATGTCCAACCCGCATCATCATTATTGTTATGTTGCAGGCTAACATTTTGGGATCAAAGTTGTGAATTGTTCAAACTCTGACTGTGTCACAAATGGTGATTACTCTCCAGGCTGGCTTGATGATGTGCGTGTAATTTCTCTACATAACTCTCTGGTGGCCAGAAACAACACATGACAGCCAGCAAGCAAAAGTGGGAATTTACCACTTTTATCGCTGTTGTACTGTTAGCATTTTTTTTTTTTTTTGGGGGGGATTTTCCAACTGTAACTGCCACACACATAGATGCACAGCATCCGAACTGAAACGGGGCAATGCAATTTTTGTGGCAAATCCCAGTTCGGACTGCAAACCCTAACTCTATTCAAAAACATACATACATGTATATAGTTAAATATTATGTTCACAATTTGCCATGATTTTAAACAAAGCTCTGCCCCCTAGTTGCAAACCAGTTGATGCTGTACAGTAAAAGTGATTATTACCTGTGCTGAGCATGTTACATAATCAAATTCACTGGAGGCCTCGAGGCCTGGCTGTCTGTGACGTACGTTTTCCCGCTGAACCGAGCATGCTGACTCATCAGCCAGTTGGCTCTTTAAGTTAAACTCGAATTTGACCCAAGGCCTCGACGTGCGCCACAAATAATTTTGGGATTTTCTGAAGGCACCGCTTGCCGGACGTTTAAGCTGAAGTCGTTGACGCCGCAGCCCACAGACCTACATCAATACAACAACAACATCATTGGCTTGGCCAACTCCAACCTACCGCAAGTGCGAGCGTGTTGACGTCTCTCTATCATCGTCATTATGAATGGCTAGTGTGCAGGGGATCGCCCAATCGCCTCTCAGCTAACAAAATTGTAGCTAAAACTGCCGTCTGGTGTCTTGACTTTGCCTGCTCTGCTCTGCTCTGGCGCATTGTTTGTTTGATGTTGTTTTGTTTTTGTATGTTTGTGCGTTGGCTGGAAGCACAAAAACAACGTTGTTTTTGCTTGCACTTCTTTCACGCCACTTCTCGCATTTCATATAAAATCTTAGCCGGCCAACAGCAGCAACACAGTCGATTGTAAGCCACCTGAAAGGCAAGGTCTACAGTCTTAAGTAAGCCGTTAAGGATTAAATCAACACAACCTCAAGCGTTTGTAGGAAGCACTAAAAGGTAAATAAGTCAATAACAATCGTAACAACCGCAAAAAAATAAAAATACACATAAAAACTCTCAAAGCGAAAATAAAGTGAAGTGAAATGAAGTGTGGCGCGTTATGCAATATGCAAAAAGTAAAACGGGAAGAAAAGTGAAATGGAAAAGGCCAAAAAAGATATAAGAGTGTATAAAGTTATTGTTAAAAACACATAAACATATGTACACAACTAATATGTGTGGGTGTGAGTTTTTTTTATGATTATTTATTGATTGGCCAACCGTATTCGCATTTGCATATATTGGGAAACGTTGATGGCTCATCAACATTTCATTGACCTTCAGTGCTGAATGCTAATTTGAAAGCAAAACAAATCAAAGCGTTGACACAAATGACAACATTTTAGGTTGTATTTTGCAATGCATCCGAATGATACAAATATTGTCAGAGTTCAGCATACAATTCAAGAAAACCAATTAATTGTAATTTAAAGGCAATATTGATTTATGCACATAAACTTAACGTAAAATTAAATACAAATTTACTGCCCTACCTCAAGTCAGGTTCATTGTCATTGCTTTACATGTATGTGCAGCATGCTTTACGGCTGCAACATAATAATATTTATGGCTTCGTTAAAAGTTTTCGACTCATGGCCAACTTTTCAGCAGCAGCATTACACTAGCCATAAACGCTTTAACTTGCTATAAAATATTTTACATTGCATAAATTGAGGCGCTTTCATACATGATAAGAAAAGCAATTGCTTAGTGATTTTAATAGTGTATGTATTGCACGCTGTTGCCTTTTAAATAAATCTACCATTCTATCAGCGAAAAAATTGGTTTTCAATCAGAAGGAGAACACCTCTTAGTTTTTACGATACATAATTGCATTTGTTAAAGCTAATTTCATCTCTTTGAGAAGCCGGAAGATCACAAAGAAGAAAAACGTTCCAATGACCACAGGCAATTCATTTGACCTCTTTTATACACTTGCTAAGGGTATTATTATTAGGTGGTGCAACTCTAAAAAACTTTCTATACATACATTGGATGATGTTAAAGAGCATTGAAGTTTCGGCATTAGCCACTGAAACTTTTATTGTTTTTGGTAGATTAGCTTTGCTTTTTATGTGTATTTAACACAATTTCAATTACAAGCAGTTGCTTTTGCAGCCTCAATGCGCTCAAGGGGTTAGCTGACCGCCAAAAGAAAATAAAAACCAAAAACCCGAAAACCGGTTTGATTGCATTTCACTTTGGACAGGCAAGTTAAGTTAGGTTTTTTATATTTTTGGGCTAAAATTCGGCACCTAAGCTGCAGAAAGCTCGTCTATTGATTTGAGCCAACAATAACAGCAACAAACTCCATTAGCGTAAAACGCTGATGTTAACTGGAAAGTGAGAGTTATATTACGTGTCCGCAAATAATTGCAGAAGCTGAGCCCGAAGCGGGTGGCCAAAAAAAAAAACAGCTGCCAAAAGCTTCGGCAACGGCCATGACAAACGCGAAAGATTCCCTCGTCTCTTTATTGAATAAAAAAAGTGTGTCAGTTGTGAGCCAAGTCTGCAACTGTTAAAAGCCCGAATCAGTTAAGTTAATAAACAAACAATGAGCGCAGCATAAGTCTTGCCAAAATATAAAACCTCTCACGCACACACTTATACACACACACAAATACAGTCGCACTGACGTTTAAAATTCATAACGCAAGTCCCACGCCAAAACGCGCTGAGAGTCGATTCCAGAGACGATAAACCAATCGCAGTGAAAACAACGATTGTGGCCGTTTTACCGGTTGAGCCTCTCAATTAAAACGAAAAAGTTTTTGGTTTTTTGTGTTGATATTTCGGTTATTGTGTGTTTCGACGAACGTGCTTCAAATTTTCTATCTTGCAGCCATGACAATGAGTGCGCTCACCTTGCTGGCCATCGTCTCTATCTGCGGCATTGGTCTTGTTGCCGGCGACGGCTTGCGTTTGCCCGACCAGCAGTCGTCCAGCAACATACAACAAGTATATGCGCCGCAGCCGCAACAACCACAACAACAACAACAGACGTTGCAATTCCAACAGCAGCCACAAGTTCAGCCGCAAGTTCAACCTGCCGCGGGTGAGCAACAGGGGCGCTCTTCTATTCTGAGCATCTTTGGCCTGGGCAATGACAATGATCCCTATCTGGCGAGAACTAACACCAACTGCTTGGGTGGCGATCTATCTGAGTGCTTCAAGACCCAAGCGCTTACCACTTTCGATGAAATTTTCCACAAGGATCTGTATCGGTAAGAGCCAATACCTACTCACTCAATTGTTTCCCTGTTTAACTATTGCTTTCGTTATATATAGTCTCTCAGATTTTGCTCGTGTGGTTCGCTTGCCAGAAACACAACAACGCTCATTGCTTCAAGAACCATTTGAATACTCTGAAGAGCCGCGCTCCGAAGATGATGACTGGAATCTGCTGGTGAAATATGCTCTGCGTCGCGCTGAACGGTATGTTTTCAAAAAGGTTGGCTTGATTAGGCAGTCCCAAAAGTAATTTAATGTGGGTCACATTTTTTATTTTCGTAAATTCTTTTGCCTTCTGGCCAAAATTTTGTTAATAATTAGCAGACTTATGCATAAAATATGCTGTGCCTTAATAATGACTAAATTATGTTTTTTTGTTCCTTAGCTTCATTAAGTCCACTGCCTTGGAGTTGGAGGTGCCTGAGGAGCTGACCGAACAGGGACGCTATGAGGCCCGCGTCATTCACAATGATGTCGATGAGGACTTAGATGGCTATGACCAGCGTGCCGGACACTTCTGTAAGCAAAATAGATAGCCTCTTTCTTTTTCTCCTCCAAAAGCTAACTTTATTTTCTTCCCCATCTACAGCACGCAAGAAGTTGAAGAAGATGATTATTCCTCTGTTGCTGGTACTTAAGATTTTCAAGCTCAAGCTGTTGCTCTTCCTGCCCTTCATCTTGGGCATTGCTGGCCTCAAGAAGATTCTTGGTCTGGCTGCCATCATCTTGCCGGGTCTGTTTGCTTACTTCAAGCTGTGCCGTCCGCCAGGTGGCGTGAGTGGCGCCTTCGGCGGCCTCTCGGGTCTTTTTGGCGGTAAGCCCACATATCCTGCGTATACGCAACAGGGTGTCGGTGCTGCTACCTACTACCATCATCACGAGCACTACGATGGTGGACATGGACATGGAGGCGCACCCGGTCCCTACTATCGCCAGGAGCCAGCATTTGCCAAGCCATACAGCGAGTACTATGGCAAGAACTTCCAGGGACAGGTCGAGCAGGCACCTCAAGTGGGCGGCAACGCAATAAGCTTTGGTGAGCCACAGGATGCTGCTTACAATGGCTATTACCAGCGCAACACTGGCAAGGATATCAAAGCCGAGCCTGAGGCGCAGCAGAAGAGTTAAGGATTCGTTTTGTTATCATTTGCGACCTGGCTTTAATGCATTCCTATAAGCATATTTATTATGTTAACTGTAAATAAAAGCTCATTATTAAGTACAAACAAATGCCTTTAAAGGCCAAAGGCGGGGTAGGGTTATGGGGGCCGACTCTCTTTAATCGGAGGGGGTGTGCTAATTAACGGCACAAAATTTCACTGCTAAATGTTTTTTCCAAATGCTGCAATTGGCTTTGAAGTTTGCTACAAATAAAATGCAGCTTTTAATTAAGGCAATGAAATGCCAAGGCGAGAAATTGACGGCTGGCGCAAAGGAAAAGTGGCCAGGCGTGTTTAATCTTGCTTTTCTTTAACGAGGGGTGAACTAAACATTCAAAAGAAATATCAAGAAACTGTTTTTTATCTATTAATAGCTTAGCACTTAGAGTAAAAGCTGCAGTGAAAGACGACTTTTAGTTCTGATGAAAACCCTCAAAATTTGAATGTGTATTTTCTTGCTTGGCGGCCATTCATCATTGCCAGGAGTTTTCATATGTCAAAAGACTTTCTAAATTGTACATACGGCTCATTCATTTAAAGTTGCTTAATATAAAAGTTGCTTAAACAAAATCACTTTTGCCAGTTCTGGTAAAAAACATGTCTTAAGAGCCATTTGAGCCTTAATAACCGGTTAGCTTTTAAGCTTACTGAATTGAAATTGTGGTTTTTATCTTACACACCCACATATTTATGAGCTGCACCTCGCATGGCGTTGTCTTAAACACCGTGTTGCCATTTCAAAGTCAATGCCAAAAACCAACTAACTGCACCGCCGCTGTCCGTCCTGGCCAAGCGAGGTGACAACACTTGCGAAGCATCGACCACAACGGCAACAACAAAAACAAAGACGACAGACTAGGCGACTGGACCACATTTTCCGAAAGAAAGCGGCAGCGGTCGCAGCACATGAGAAATTGTTATGACTTTGGCAATGGCCAGCGGCAGGCAGTTAGCCAGGCAAGCGAGGAGCGGGTCTGGGACAGGGGCAGGCAACAAGCAAGCCAACTGGCTCGGGTGGACGGAATGTATTTTGATTTTGGTGTGGTTTGATTTGGGACCACGCACAAACACAAGCACAAGAAGAAAAAAAACCAGCGAAAAAAGAGGCTACGGTTTATGGACAGATCGTGTAGCGGCTTTTGCGCCCCACAACCGGCCACTTTCGTGGCGTGCTACATTTGTGGAGCGCCCGTTTTGTGGTGGCTGCGGCTACTCACGTTAGCCTACTTTGATCGCCTAGCAAATTCGTTGTTACTGTTGTTGTTTTGGTTGTTGTTGGCCGCCAGCCAATTTGCAATGTATGCAATAACTTTGGCCGAGCATGACAATCAATTTGATTAAATTGGCCGCTTGCACTGGTTAAGAGACTCATCAGAACAAAATTGACCTAGCCCGTCTGCACAACTCTAAGGCAAAATATATAACAATAACACAAATGAAATGGAATTATGCCCTACTTTAATGAGCAAAAGTTCCATTAAAGGAAAACGTTGTGCAGCTATGTCTAGTATGTGTAATGAGAAATTGAAATTGTGAGAATGCCTTTGTGGGTGAAAACTTGGCACTGGGAAAAAAAGAAGCGTTTGCTAATTAAATGGCATTCAAAGCAACCACATGCCAGACAAAAACACACTATGTTGAAAGTAAAATCATTAAAACATATAATGTGCAATCAATACATTAAATTTGCAAAGCTAACAGTTACCTTATTTGACTTCTAATTTTCACAGGTCCATGGCCTACCCCATTATTTAATTTATTTACTTAGCAATTCGTACAATGAGAAAATTTAGGATTATTTTTGTAGCTTAAGATGCTTTGTCAGTATTTAGAGTCGGCTTGATTAAATACTCTTTATTAAATTAAATTAAATAAAATATCTCGACTTTCCCTACAAGCTTAAATATTTAACTAAGTCTCGATGATATCTGTCACAGAGGCTTATTTTAATTGCAATAACTACACGAAAATTTCACGTTTGCATGTGAATAAAGCCCCTCGCACCAAAAACCTCCTCCCCTTTCACAGCATCTGTGGGAAAAATTGGCCTGTTTGTTGTTGGGAATTGGGTCTGTTGTTGTTTACTTTCAGCTGCCTTTTTTTCACAAAGAAAAGAGCAAAGAAAACAAAAACAAATGCCAGCAAAAATAACAGAACATCAACAAAGTCAATTGAACGAGTGCTTTTGGGCTGCTTTGAATGTATTGGCCAAAAGACAAGGCCACTAACGCTCTGTGAGCAAGCTGATCTCAGAATTTCCTTGAACTGGCCAAACAAGTCCCAGATCCAACTGCAGCTTTTTCCCAGTATCTTTGTTATTTATTTCTTTTTTGTTTGGTACCAGTTTTAATACAAAACTCAATTGGAAAAACAAACGCTAACGTCGACGCTCAGGTAGACGTCGACGTTGGCAGCGGCCTGCATTGTGCTTTTCATATAAAACCGAAGCCGCTGGCGGAAAATTCGCATTAGGTTTTCTTATAAGACGACGATGTCAACAGCTGCCGCAGAACAGTCGATGTGACATTTGTGCAGAGCGTAGACGGAAAAGCGACAACGCCGCCGTTGTCTCAAGTGTTAGTGCGTGTGTGTGTGTTTTAACAGAAAGTTTATATAACGAACATTGCTATCTATAGTGAAATAAACTAAAACAAGACAATAAAGCAACTAACTAAGCAACAGCTACATCATCATTTAGCAACAAGGCGAACTACAGCAACGACAAGCACAACATGCAAACATTTACGTTCTATACGCTGCTGGGCATGACGCTTGTCTTGGTGAGCACGGCACGTGCCACGCCCACCCTTAGCGGTAGTGACAACTCGGTAAGGTCGATATGAAATCAACAAAAAAAAAAACAAAATGCAGAAAAAAGTTTTAAAGACACACAAAAAAGCATGTTAAATGAATGTGGCAGCGATAAGAGTGAAAAATTGTTAGTCAATTCAAGCGTTGCGGAAATCCTGACAAGTTACCTGCAAGCAAAGTTTAATGGCTGGCGATGTTTTTAATTTTTCTTCTCATTTTTTGGCATTCCAACCTTATCAATTTAACTTACAACAAAGAAAATGTCAACCTTTTGTTTGAACTCAGTTCTCGCTTAAAGCTAATGCAAATAAACTTCTCTTACAGATAAACGGTGATTATGGTAGTAGGAATGAGGAGCAGATCATGATTAAGCTGAATGAGAAGTGCATTCAAAATGACAATCATTCTTGTAGTATGCTCAAGACAATTGTATTTCTTGATCGCCTATTCAAGAAATCCAATTTTGATTTAAGCGAAAATTTCCGTGTCTCAAGAAATAGGTGAGTATTCGGAATCGGGTGTTTAAGCACAGACACAAACTCAACTTTCAATCCTCAGAGATGTGTCCGAGATACCTGAGGATCCCGAGGATGAGCTGCTGCTGGCACGCGCCATGGACTCTGATGAAGAATCCTATGGATTGCTGATAGCCAACAAATTGTGGAGATATGTGCGCTCACGTACACTGCGCTACAAGTTCTCGGACAATGCAGACTTTGTGATGAGCAGCGATCCGAAGGGCAGCCTAAACATGGGTGTCTCTGTGCGTCCCATTGAAGCAATTGAAGAGGGACGTGGCAAAATGAAGAACATGGGTCCCATTATGATGATGATGGCTGCCAAGACGGGCATGGTAGGTGCCATTCTACTCAAAGGACTCTTCCTGCTGGCGGGTAAAGCGTTGATAGTCTCAAAGATTGCATTGCTGCTGGCTGTGATCATCGCGCTAAAGAAACTTCTGTCGCAGAAGAAGACCATTGTGGAGGTGCCATCACATCATGATAGCTACAGTTCGGGCTGGTCGCGTGCCTTTGATGGCTTTGTGGAGGGTTTGGCTCAGGTGCCGGCACATTTGATGGCGCAGGAGGCGCAGGAGATGGCCTATAGTGCGCATCAGCAGCCCGCCAAGGAGGCGCAATAATGGAAACGATATGAATGATTGCACTACCAAAAAAGAAAAACGCACACGAAGAATATATGAGAAGCTTTTTAATTATTGTTTTGATGATTTGTTGCATTTATAGGGCGGGGGCAGACCCAACTTGATGTTGGTGCCCACGCTTTCCTCATTATAGTTATGGTACAAGAAACTTTCTCTTTTATACTAGCTCTTTACTCTTTTTTTTAAACACTTGTTTACACTGTTTCTATCCCACATTTCTTTTAAATTATTTATGTATTCTTTTCAATATCTATTATTTTCCGAAATTTTTTTTAGATTACTTTATCATCTATTACTTTATCAATTATCTATATATATATTGATATTTATTTGTATTTATTGATTATGTTAATTATTTATTCACTACAATAAAATGAAATACATGAATATAAACACAATACAACTTTACAATTGTTGAGCCAACTTGTGCCCATCTTCATCTTTATTTATTTATTCACTTATTTCCTTCATTCATTTTTTTTTTTTGTATATTTTTGTAGCTTTACTTTTGCTAATTTCAGATATATATTTAAACTAAACTAAATGTGTGCGTTAGGTCTCTTTCTCTACGATCTACAAACAACTCAATAAATAATAAAAATAAGAAATTATACATTAATAAATAAATAATTAAGCTAATTAGCAGCTTAGAGCACTCCTCAATTGCCGGATGTTCATTTATGGCAGCAGAACCTCCTCACCTCTCCTTCTTTCTCGCACTGAACGGTCTTTGGTAGCGGTTAGGAGCCAGAGCTGCACTAATTGGCTAGATTTCACTTCCATCTCCATCTGCCTCCTAGGAGCGGTAGAAGGGCAGCTGCATCTGCGGTTGCACATAGTTGTAGATAAGCGGTCGCCTTGCCGCCGTGGCTGCAATTACAAATTCACTTATCAATATATACGGCCAGTGCCCACAAGGAAGAGCTTATGAAAATAGTTTTAATAAGGTCACGCCCGCATAAATTTTAAAATTTATGTGAAACTTTTCACTTTTGCCTTTTGGAATAGCATGCTTGTATGCTTCTTTTACGTGCAGCCGCAAAGTATGCTGTGATTTTATATGATCAGATCAGTTGGTATGGGCTTGTTTCCTGCATGTGTGTGTGTGTGTGTGTTATTTGCGGCTATGTTGTATGAAGAAACAGAGAAATCACAAAAACATAGTGTATAAGTCGGCGATGGCATAATTACAAAGTTGTTCAAACATTTCAAATTAAAAAACTTTCAAGCCTGAAATTTAATTAATAACTAGTAGTGCATGTTTATGATTACAAAGCATTTGACTGCAAGTTGTGCAAAAGCTGCAACTGCACATTTAGACAAGAAGCTTACAATTAAAAAGTCAACTAAAAGCTTGAAATGTATTTCATTTTCGATGTTTGATTGTGATTATACTTTGAATTGAAAATCAATTAAGAATCTATACGCAATAATTAGAAATTAGTGTATGCTTTATAATACTTATTTGATATATGTAATTTAATGTCGAACTATTAGCAGGAAAATCAAGTATAATATTATGGCCCCTACTTTTAAGTGCAAGGCCATCAGCTACTCTCGTGCTTAAAATTATTAGCCTAGCCTTGAAAACACATTTGTCTTATTTAGAAGGATATTCCTGAAACATTTCCCCATAACCTTGGGAAAGCATTCGAGTTATTGTAGATCCTACTACGAGAAGGACAATTTAAATTAATCTCTCAATTAACCTTCTTAAACTTTTTATAGATGCAATGTAAGCATGGAAACAAGTGTGCTTTCAGAAACAAGTTACTATGATACACTGTAATTTCGCTACTTAATAGTCATCTTCATAATCCGTTTCTACACTTGCTTCAGCCGCAGCAGCTGCTATAGCCAGTGTGTCAGCATCGAAAAGGATTCGACTGGGACTACGCCACTGTTGTAGGCTTGGAGATCTACCCCAACGTAGAGCTTGCGTTAACCTGCCTATCTGAAAGTAGGATGAGTCTGTTTTATGGACGCACTTACTCTTTGCCATCCAAGAGTCCTCACGTTTGATCTTGTGCCCAAGTCCACCATAGGCGCCCAGAGCTGCCAATGGATTGGTGTTGTTGCTGCCATCGCTGGAGACCTGAGTTTGTATATGACTCTCGGCGCCTAGACTCTCCAGACCAGGATGACCTGCATGCGGCATCTGTCCGCCACTGGCAGCAGCATATTGATGCAGTGCACTCGGATACATTTCAGGTGAGAGCTCGGCAGCATGCATGGGATAATCCATGCCATAGGGCATCATATAGGGTGCATGCTCTGGAAACTGATACATCATTCTGCAACAAGAGAGTTTGGTATTGAAAAGTCAAGCCATAAGCGATTCCACTTACTTTTCACTGGCATTGTCCATTAATTTCTTAATCAGCACAATAGCTGCAACAACAAAGGCAATTTTCGAGAGAATGAGCGCTTTCAGGGTGAGTAAACCCACTGCCTTGGCGGCCACCATTGTCCAACCAAAGGTTGTGGCTGCCAAATACATGGGTATATACATTTGGAACTGCTTCTTGTCCTGGTGGTGTTGACGACGTCGTCCGCCACCACCCCCGCCGCCACCTTCGCCAGCACCTAAAATTCCTCCGCCGCCGCCACCCAACAATCCACCTCCGCCACCGCCGCCGTTGCCTTGTAGTCGCCCTATTGTGTATTTGTGTAAACCAGACACGTTTTTAGCTTTATGGCTTTAATGGTGCAAGATGTGTGGTTGGGGTGGTTGGGAGTAGTTGGGACTGGATTGGATTTGAGGAAAAGTGATATGATTGATGTTTTTTCAACGTCATCATTTGCGCAACGAGCGTCGCACCTAATGAATATAAATAATAGCCTATACATGGGCCTACAACTTGAAGCTTTATTCCGTATGCGCCAGAGGTCCTGCCAAGGTTAGACATTTGACATATGTTACCCGTGAGTCACAATCAATTCTGTCGCATTGGGTCAACTCAGTCCTAATGCCAGCAATATAATAAATGTTGCAAGCATGGACGTAGAGCCTAAACAAAACTTTGTACTTTTCAAGTTACTTATCAAAAAACTATTTGGGACACGAAAATTTTTGTTTAAGTGTTTTAAGTGTAATAAATCAAAAAAGGAATAAAAAACATTCCCTTAACAAGCGGAGATGGACTTGGTATGTACTATACATTAATTTTATGCAACTAGTTTTAACAAAAAACTTGTAGGTAACAATGATGAATGATGTAAATTTTCACTTAATATTTTCCCTCGTGCAAAAAAAGGCTGAGCCACTGCCAGTTACAATAGAGAACAACTTTAGTCGTAGAAAGCAAATGTAAGACACTGATTGGGACTTAGTGGCAACCAATTAGATGCAAATCAATCAAAGGCAACGCCCATCATTACCTGTGCCACTCGATGCCTTCTTTAAGAGTGCCACTTCGATGTAATCGCTATCATCCTCAGCACGTTGCACACTAAAAACCATAGGGCCAATGGGCACGCGTATTGCATTACCGCTGACAAAGTCCATGAAGCTGGACAGGCCACGACCACTGCCTGCGGCCGCTGACCACTTATGCTTGTGGGCGTCGTCGAGGGCTGGCAGCTTTACCAGATCAAAGAGACCAAGTTTAATTGTCTCGCCTCGACGATATGAAGCCATTATGCCATTGGCCACCCTGTGCAGGCAACTGGCATTGTTGGCACACTTCCAATTAAGCTTATCCAGGAGATCTGTGTTCTCCACACTCGCAGCAGGATAAATGTTCTTTGTCGTAGTAAACGTTGCCGCTGCATCTTCAGTGCCCAGTGCATTTGCCGCCTTGGCGCCGCTCCTTTTGTGAATTGCAGCGTTTGTTGGCTGAAGCAGCAAAAGCGCCAGCAAAGTGCAGCTGACGGCAATCGGGTGCAACATAATTCAATTGTTTAATGTAGTGCCTAAACACTTTCTTTTCTTGTATCTCGTGTATGGGGTACAGAGACAACACTTCACAACACACAGCACAGCACAGCACAGGAAAAGGACGAGAACGAGTACGCGGCGTATCCTTCACATGGATGTATTTTTCAATTAAAGTTAGCAGCTGCTGCAGCGAGTTGCAACGCGGCGCTATAAAGACTAATTACTTGCTGTGGCATGCAACTCAGTTTTATTGTTTAGCCAAGCGTCAGCAAATGCAGCAACTGCAGCATCTAGCAACGTTGGCGTCAACATCGGCAACGGCATCGACAGCGCATCAACGCCTTAGCATATTATGCTGTGAACCACTTTGCTACAGTTTTTCTTTCAAGACAACCAACTGAGTGACGACGGCCATCGCTCAGCGGGCAGTAACATCATCATTAACATCATCATCATTACCATTCATCTGCATTCAAAAGTTAGTCATGCTATCACACTGTAGCAGCAAATAATAGCAACATTCACTAAAAATTGATAACTGGGCGTATGAGTAATAACTTTTTCACGATCTGTTCAAAATTACGGATAATAAGTTTTGACTTTTGAGTACTTAAGTTTTAAACTTGGGCTTTTATATCTTATAATGCAAAGAAAAGTAAGCATTAACAAGTATAAGTGTTCACTTATTTATAATCTTTTCATTATGCTTTCGGTTTGTCCCACTGTGCTGTTCAGTTGGTATCAGTTGTATATGTGTGCATTTTCCTTGCCGCTTTGTCTTTTGCACATATGTTGCATGCAGAAACCGCTTTGATCTCTGCGGGAGTTCGATGTTACCTTGTGGGCTGCGCTAATTAGTGGTAATTGTGTTAACTTGACGACAATAAGCAAAATACTTGCACGCACACAGGGCATCCTGTAGTATCACCTCTGCTCTCCTATCGCACTCCCCCTTCAATGTCCGAGCAATGCTCTAATGTGGTTAATTCTGCTCTGGCAAAAGTAAAAGCAAACAACAATGCCAGCCACCGACAATTAAGTTGCAGTTGGTGGTGCTGCGGTGCAGACAGCATATGGCCACGCCTCGGTGCCTCAATTGAGGCTGCTAGAGCAGTCAACAAGTGTAACAAAATTGCCAACATACACATATAAATAAATATTATAAATATAATAAAAGAAAAGTGAAACGAACTATTAGCTCTCGTTTTTCATAAGTAGCCGCAGCAGTAGTCTCAGTTACATTCTGTTGCACATGCGGCTGTGTGACTGGGGTAAAGCGGCTGTTGCAGACGGTGTGGAGAGTGAAGTGGGCAATTTAGTTTGGCAGTCACGCAGGCCAGCTGAATGCTCGATTTAATAGCCAAAGAGCTTTTGGCGTTAGCTGTTTTGATGCTCGTTGTATGTAATTTACGGGCATTGGCAATGGCAATCAGACCTCAACCGATCGTTTGTTTGGTCGTTCTGTGGCACCATTTTGCACCTGCCACTTGGCCAAATGCTGACTGTGATTTATCCTAAACAATAATATAAAAATTAACAACATAATAGCCATAATTCAGACACAGAGACAATGACAGGCTACACACTTTTTAGTTGACACACCTACTTTTCAGCTGTTGTTATTGCTGTTGCCAACACGATACCGACGCACTATTGTCCTGTTCACGGCCAGTGACAGCCAAAGCTATGTACCTGCCACAAAAGCGCAAGTAATGCGAGGCGGTTGGCGTGGTTTCGTTTGACAATAAAGTGAAGCAGCCACTTTGCCGGTGGTTACAGCTCTACACACAGGTTGATTATTATTTTTAATGTTATTAGTCAGACAAATGGTGTGTCAGAACAAAATAATTTATTTTTTTCGTATAAATCGTTTATTACAAAACAAAAGCAGGCGTTTTAAAAAGAACCAATTAAGAGCAATTAATACAAATTTTTAAAACATTAATTTTATATCTTCTATCATTGCTACTGTTACTGTTTACTGGCTTATATAATTCAATGTCAACATAGCTGTTCGTTGTGCTTTTTTCCTTGTTTTTGACATTGTTATTTATTTTTTTTAATGTTATTAGTGTTTATATTCTAAGCTGTTCGTGACAGCTGCTGCCAAGTGTAACATTTTATGTTGCCTGCCACATACCAATGTGGTGTCTTGTTGTTCTCGCCACATTTGCATTTTACTGTGTAACTGAAAATCTGTATGGACTTCGGAATACTTTTACCAACATAAGTAGGTTTTGCTCAGCATTAATTGAATTTGATTGCCGTTTAGTCATGGTGTGAAGAAATGTATCGTCTTTTTAAGTCAAATCTGATTTACCTGCATGCAATTCTGACCACTGTGCAGCGGCAACTCCAAAGCGCAGCTGTGTCCAGGCACACCTACAGTCCAGTTAAGTTCACTAGCCGTGACCATGCTCTGCACGTAATCCAACACTGTGTGTTTGGAAGGGAAAGTGTTGCAGAGCAGGCGCTGAGCTTTTTTGTTGCGGGCGTTGCCATTGTACTGAAAGTGGTAATCCAATGCCAATTCATGTTGCGACAATCTTCTATGTCAGCACCACATAAGCTTTAAGTATGTGTATAGTTGTGTGTGTGTGTATGTGTGTAAAACAAAGTTTAATGATCCTTGACTTGCCTCGCATACCGCAACCGGATCCACTTAAATTAGGACAAAGCCACCGATGCACTAATGCCACACACCTCTGTCATAGACGCAAACAACGAAAGTCAATTTAATTCACGAGGAGAGCCAACAACGTGTGCACCTAGATCAAGGATTAAGCAAACGAATACAAAGTAAGGTTTAAGCTCAGTAGCTTAATGACTGCTGCTGCTGCTACTTAATGATAGTTTTTCGCTTGCACTAAGCGAGAATATATTTTGATAATTACGTATACGATACGGTGGATATGTATACAACTGTGATAATGAGTATGGAAAAAAGTTTTACAATTATATTGTTTATTTATTCTTAAGAATCATATTCAGAATAAAATAGAGAGCTGAATAGTAGAGGTGCCCAATAGCAATATAAATAAAATATTTAACTAAACATAGTTATCCTTTAATTATAAAAGAGCTGCAGGCAAATACAAGAAAATCTTCTTAAGGTGCAAGCTAAGGCTTTGTTATATTTATTTGACTTCAAGCGTTTGGTTGCTTTGTACATTGCATGTCTGGTTTTTGACTACTTGTCTCTGCCTTTATTAAAAAAGAAAAACAAATGAAAAATGAATGGTATTCAGACATGCAAAAAATTCAAGTTTATTTTCGTTTTAAGTGCCAATTAAAGTAAATTAATATTTATAGTATTTTCTTCATCTGCTTTTCGTAATAATAATTTTTATATTTCTTTAATTGTTGGCCGCCAGACAGACAGAAAATTGTGGTTAAGTGCTGTTTTGTTTTTGTCTGTCCTTCAGCAGTTGTTGTTTTCGTTTTATTTTCTCCAGCACAAATTTCGCTGATGGTATTGTACTTACATACTTTGTTGGTCTTGTTGTTTGCGCTTTCGTGTTGCTTCTTGTTGGTTGTTGTTTACTTGGTTTGGCTCATCGATTGCCTGCGCCCAGCGATTCGTTTAATTTATTTTAATCTAACTGTTTTCTAATTAAAATACTTGAACAATTTTCGTTTAGATTTCACCAAGCATTAAACACCTAACACCAAGCATCCTCTGCGGCTTTTTCATCAAATTCAATTTCAGCTTGCCACTTACCACAGTTACTGTAATTTCTCACTAATTAGTTACACATATTTAGCCAGATGGGGTGTGATTTTTCGAGTGGGCGTTTTAAGTACGAATTTTATTAAAATATATGTTTATTAGTATATGCAAATGCAATGGGTATATGTGACTGAGCAAATCGAAAAAATATAGCATACTTTTAGGAATAGCTCTTTCGTTAGCAGTCTTTGGGGAGCCAATACAAATGTTATTTGTATTGGTCTGTTAGCTTATTACTTTACAGACGAGACGCAGTTAACCCTCCAGTTATGCATAGGCTTTTCTGAGAACTTTGTCTCGCTATCATATTAAGGCATAAAAGTTCTATAACTCAATTAAGTAAATGAATATGAAAATGGGTATGAAAATGTCTGTGATTGTAAACTTTATCTTTATAACTTTAAAACTTGAGTTTGCACAAACCACAAGCTAGTAAAAATTTTACTTAAAGAAATGAATTGTAAACAACAGCACAGGACTGTATGCCAAGTGCAATCGGAAGTTAGCAAACAAAGCGATGTACAAATGCACAGAACTTTATTTAAAGGCAATGAAACAAGTGCATGATATTCGAGTCCTCAAATAAAAACGCTTCGGAAAAATGCGAGACAAATTGCAGCAATTTTGTAATAATAAACAACAACTGAACAAGCAGTTGATACAAAAAAATGAGCAGCGCAAGGGGGAAACGGATATACAGCAAGATAGTATAAGTTTTATATTGCCTCGAGAAGAAAAAACGAGACATCGATTTGTGCTGTGCTTGATAAAAACACAGAGGAAATCAATCAGAAAGGCAAAACCACTCAGTTACATTTTGATCAGGGCATCGCACAGGGTATATCATGAACGAGCATTCTCAATCAGTCTATTAAAAGGAAACCATGCATAAAGGAACACACAAAGACGAGTGAAATATAACAAACAATTCTGTCTAATAGAGTGTTTCATATTGATGGATGTCCCATTAGACACATACACTACACACCAACAGAGACATATGAGTTTGGTACGGTTAGATGTCTGCTCGACTGCTTGTCTACAGTGGCACTCAATCAAATGCATACAATGCACACACATTGCAGCTCATTGAAAGGCAATCTGGAGCCACGGAAACTTCAATCATAAGATGACGATAATGAAGATGATGATGATGGTGCACAACAATCAATTATAACAAGTTGCCGATACAGATATGATCTGTGCAACGGGCAAAAATGTACTCTGAATGAATTCACAATGGTCGCACTCAAATGAAACGAATCGAAACGCTTTCCATGACAGAGCTGAGCAACGCGTTCCGACTTAACTTCCACCGCGGCTGCTGCTGTTCGATGATCTGCTTCTGCCAACGGTAGATGTGAGATGCTTTGAGCTGTGAGATGGCAGATACTTTCTTTTTATTGCCGTCACCGTCTCAAAAGGCAAACGTAACGAGTTCAGATCAATTTTGGTTGACTTCACATCGCTAGCGCAGTTCAATAACGTTTCGACTTGACTTGTCTTTTTGTTTTGCGGATACAATGTTTTTATGTTTTTACAGTCTTCTTTATTTTTTTGGAAGCTTTAAATTTCCAGCTACATTTTGTGTGTAGTTGTGTATGTGTGCTTGTATCGGATCGTGTACAACAATATGTTAAATATAAAAATTAATACATCGAGAGTGAAAGTTATTGCTTTCTGAGCGCAACAACTTCGATCATCGTTATGATGATGATGATGAGGATGAAGATAATTATGATTGTTATGATGATGCTGCTGTTGTTGGATGTTGATTTCTTTTGATGGGATATTGATGCTTTACGGACTTAAATCACGTTAATTTGATTAATACATGGTGTGTGTATGCAGTATTACAAAATAGTCGAAAGGTGTTACCAAGCTTACGTATGCTTATAATGTACGACAACCAACTCCAACATGTTACGCAGCAATGGGAACACTTGACTCTGGCATTGGCAAATAAAAATGTTTGCAATAATCTAGTTTCGGCCTATAATTGTTTTTATAGCTACTAAATGCCATCAAAGACTTAAAGTCGCATTTGACATAGCAATCAAAATATGAGTTAACTTTCGCTTTTCTAACACGCACATCATCATGAGGGCTAATAGAGCTGTTTAGGCTCACTTATAGAGATAGAGAATGATAGAGAGAGTATGAGACAATTGTGTGAACCAAAGTTGGTTGCATTTAATACTTAGTAATGTGGTAGGGTGTGTGTTAGAAACAAGCCTGTAGCACTTTGACTGCCTCTAATTTATATAATTTGTAAGAGCTATCAAACTAAGCTGGGATACGGGCTGTATTCAAGAGCTAAATCAACAGAGCGTAACCCACGACTGTCTGACCAACTGACCGTTGAAAATTGAAATTGAAAATTGCAACGGCCACTGAAGAAGAAAATTGCAATGCAAACGCAAAGAAAAACGCAAACTGAAAGCATTACACTTATTATATACTTGTTTATATATTTTTTTTGAAGCCATTGTTTTAATTTTCAATTGTGACAATTCGCTTTCGGGATGCTTCAGTGGTTTGGTTTTGGTCTTGGCCTTGGGAAAGCTGAAATTTAAAAGAATAGTAGTTGACTATAAAATATGACCAGACAATTGTCAAGGCTTTTAGTTGATACGCTAACGCTTTAGCAACATGTGCCGTCTACTCTGTCCACTGTGTCTGCTTCTTTGCCTGCTCCTGTGCCTTACCAGCGCCCAGCAGTTTGATAACTGCAATCAGGAATCACCCACTCTACTGTGTCGCGGTGAGCGGGCCATGCGGAATGTACTGCGTAATTTGAGCAAGAGCGATAAGCCGTTGATTATTATGCGAGGACTTGAGATAGTGCCACTTCAGAGTGAAACTACGGCCAATGAAGTGGAGACGCCACCCAGTGCAGATGGGGATGCAACATTGCTGGACTGTCTCTCCACATATTTACGTACGCACGAGCTCAACTTGAAGCTGGCCGATTTGCTCGAGGACTCAAGCAATGGCCAAATAGCAGGTAGGTTGTGGTTGTTGGTTGCGAAAGTGATTTGCAGTTCAATTTGCTGGATACAAGTTTTCAATAGGATTATGACACTTGTTGCCAGTTGATTATTTTGTGTTCTATTTGGGCCAACTGTGCCAAGCTTAACAGAAAAAGTTTTGTGTGCAGCAGAAATGTCGAAAATGTGAACAAAACTTAAGAACAAACTTTTCTTACACTTTTCGCCGGATGTAGAAGTTAAGCCATGAAAAGTGTGACGAACTGAAAGTGAGTGAAGCTATCTTTATGATCATATAGTATTTACAAAACTATGCTAGTATATTTGATTGCTGCATTGTGATTGTTAAACTTTTTTTATTAAAACATCTTCATTTTTCTTATCTGGTAGTGGCGACAAGTGTATGCAATCTTTGTTATGCTTTTTGTACTTAATACAGAATTCATATCAGAAAACTACATTTTGGCAGATATTGCATGTTGGCAATTCGCAGAAGGAACAAACCAGAAAATACACAGAATCATAAATTGCAATGTTACTATTTCTATTTTTTGCCAGAGGCACGCAAGAAGGATAAAGGACAGAGCATGCTACTGGCCATGGCGTTGATGTTTGGCAAAATGATGGCTGTGCTGGGATTGGGTGGCATTGGGGCATTGGCAATGAAAGCACTAGGCGTGGCCATGGTAGCATTGATGATGGCCGGCATTGTGGGCCTAAAAACTGCGGCACAGCATGGCAACGAATCAAGTCACAGCATTTCGTATGTCACCGGCGAGGGGCATCATCACAAGCGAAGACGTCGTGCGGCACGCAACGTTCAGATGGTCACCGAGCAACCTTTGGCATATAGAGGCTGGCATTACTAATGATAAAGTTACTTGTAGTATTTGTTACCACTTTATAGGTTTAGGCTTAACTAATTTATTATGACATGCAACAACACAAAAACAAAAAAAAAAAATAGGGAAGCTTGTTTAATTTACTTAGCGCAGAGGAAGGGACAGCTACTGAAGTTGCATTCAGCGTTGATTCTTTGTTCGATATTCGCCACAGCATTGCGTTGTATATTGTTGTTTACTTTAGCTTCAGTTATTGCTGATGCTTTCTGATGCTTTGGTTGCGCTTCGTTTTTTGAAATTGGTGAAAGTTTATTTCAGTTCAGCTCGCATTGTTTGTTGCCAGCAGCCAGCAAGAGCAACAACCACAGCAAGCAAACAACCTACACACAGCAGTCACACTCAAGCTTGGTAGTTGTGCCTGCCTTAATACCCTACTAAATATTGGCATATAAGCTTTTGTGGTGCATTTAACTTAAAGAAAACCAGGCTTTCAGTGTTGAGTTTGTATAACATTGCCTTAACATTGAGTTTGCATCTGCAGTCTAAGTTACAGAGCATTTTGCAGTCAACTTTACACAGACCATTGACTCTGTTGTCATGTTTATTACTTTGCCTCTTTGTCATTAATTTGTCAGTTGGTTTTTATGCTGTGTTATCTTAAAAATATATCGCAGCAACAGATACGATGCCATAACACAGCAAGGTTGCCAGCTGGATTCTGGGTGAAGTTTCAGATTTCTGATTTTATTTTCGGATGAATTTGGTAGATTGGATTTGCATACTGCTACACAGTCCGTTGTCTGGTCAACTTTCACTCTATTTTGGCAGCGAGCAACGGTTCTTTTTTTTTGTTTTTGTCGTTGCTGTTGCTGCCGGTCGAGCCTGTACTGCAGCAGCAGCAACAACAACAACAACCGAATTGTAAGTGCCACAGGCAACAACAAAAAAATAACATAAAAAACGACAAGAAGAGGTAACGACTATAACAACAAATTACTAGCATGACAGACCTACATTTATGTTTTTTGGCCATGCTGCGTTCTGTTACACAATATCAATTAAAGCCACAACAACCGGCCTGCTGCTGTCGTTGCTGCCGCCGTCGGGGGCACTTGAAAAACCCGTTAAAGCTTTCCGCAGCGGCAGGGATACATTCTTCTGCTTCTTCGTCGTGGTCTTCTTTCATTGTAAGCGCAACATGCTTTACCTCGCACCTCGAACCTTGGCACTGGCACTGCCACTCAAACTGTTTGTTTGGCCATGCCACAAACTGTTTTGGCTCTGACTGGCTCTGAATGGCTGGCTAGTAGTGTTGGCTTCTACCGCTACCGCTGCCCGGCGGGCCGTTAACTTTCCCTTTTAAACGACTTTTTACGAGTTCGCGTTTTGAGTCGATTTTGTGTGTTTGTTTTTTGGACTTGGCTTGCGTTTAAGTTTTGAGCTTGCGTTTGACTTTGGCCCGCACGCTGGTCATTAAATTATAAAATACAGTTCATATAAAAGCAAATTTGTTGTTTTATAATTTTGTGATATGATTTCGTGCAACTGTCCGGTAGTTATTACAGCTGCTGCTTCTGCCCCTCTTTATATAATGCCAAGTGAAATGAAACGAAATTGATTTTCTAAAATCTCAGTCTTTGATTTTTTATTGCACACATAAGTTGTGTGTCTGTGAGCAAGATGATGCCAAACGTGTCTGAATGTGGCTGCTGTTGCTTGTTGCTCACGCTGCATAAATGAAAGTTCATAAAGAAATTAGCTGATTAATCGTCGTTCGATGAGCTTGGAAAATGACCGGAGACTCCAATCGAAGCTAACTGAAAGTGTCACGCAGCCTACATTCAGTCACTCACACACGCACACACGCACCTTCAGCTTCCACAAATTTCACTTTTCAATGATGCTGCCCACTCTGCTTGGCTCGGCTCTCGTGTGGCCAACAGCTGAGCTGCGAGCAGCTCCTCGTTTCACATGTAAATTAATTTGTAACCCAAATACCGCAAATTCTTTATACGGTACGTTGCGACTGACTTTTGGGTTGTCACAGCATCGGGTCAGTATTAAACTGTCTGTCTGGGCTGCTTTTTTTTTTATTTTCGCCTTCATCTCTTTTTTGTGTATATTTTTTGATTATTATGCAAATTTACTTACAATTCAAATGGCCATAAAAATCCGAATAAGATTAAAGTTTATTAACCATTTTTATGGCTTGTGAAATTTTTTTCTTAATTATATATTTATTTATAAGGCACGTAGGCGCTTTGATGTTACGGCTTAACTTTTTTGGGTTGAGCTGAAAAGGATTTTGTCTTTTTTTTTATGCATATCTAATTTGCGTTTTGCCAAGTACATTACATCTTTTACATATTAAAATGCAATATAAATATTATGTATTTCAGATTTAATTTTTTTGATTACAATTTTTTTTTTGCACATTTTTCATTTCACTTTCATTCATTTCATTGAACTGCAGCGGAATTAACCCCAACAAACGAACATTTTAGGTTTATTATGAAACTGAATGCAAATTGAATATTTGTGTATTTCAAATAGTGTTTGGTACCTGTAGCTGTTTATCTGTTGTTTTGGGGAAGTATTGTGTATCCGTTGCTATGGCTGCTGTATATACATACATACATATGGCTTACATCTTTTTCTGACCACGAGACTTTCTCCCGAGAAATTGTTGTTATTTATTCATTAAATTTTTGCTTCTGCTATTGTTGCTTGCTCCTCCTTTGCTGCCGCTTTAACATTGCCCTTGTTAATGTTCTTGTTGTTGTTTTTGGTTTTTTTATATAAACACACCTACATAGCTTAAATGAAATATTTTTTGCATGAGGCAACAACAAATCGGCACATAAATTTAATGCAAAATCAACAAGACATAAGAAATAACAAAAATTTGCTGCTGTCTGGAGACAGTAACACAAACACACAACCACACACTCACACACAATTATAATGTGACAATTGATTGGCAAAATACTTTTTGCGTCAAACCGAAGAAAGATGTCAGCAAACAATGTGAAATTGTGCTACCAATTTGATGGCACCTGAAACGATTTACCAGTTGCCGTTGCTTTACGTTTGCTGCCTCTCGTTTAGGCCAGCACACGGTACATTAACGGCACCGTTAACTCAACAGCCTCTTCACCTTACCCGTCAATCACTTCCCCCTCGGCGGTGGACCTATAAGCAACGACGCAAACTAAAACGAAAATCTTTTCTAATTAGTCCCAAGAGTTTAGCGATGCAAAGATTTTCCCCTCGTTTCTAACAGTCGCTTTTGTTGTATATGCAAATTAAGCAAACAACTTACAAACACAAACCCCCAAAAAAAAAACTTTCTCGTCCAAACAGATTTTAAACTTTAATTTAATTCAAATACTTTGTTGAAACAAAACTGTAAAATTCACCGAATCACGAAACTTCGTCGCCTGACAAATGACTTTTCGGACTAAATGTGAGTCAAAACGAAAAAAATGAAAGTGAGAACATCAAAAAGTATATTTCTTTGATGAACAAACCATTTTGGTATGCCGCTATCCATAAATAACAAACTTAACTGTTTAAAGCTCTGATCTTATCATTAATTTCTGCATGCATATGTTAACAGTGAAAAATTGAAAGTGGTTCATTTTTCGATCTGATTAATAACACGTGCTCTTGAAAATCTTTAATCAATCCCATGACTTCATACAGTTGACAGTTTTTTCTGTACAGATAATAAGATAAGATAATGTTTTTATTAGACATACTTAAACAATGTAGAAATGTTAAAGGATAAGGAATTTGCAAAAATGGTTTTCAGACGAGATTTTTAACCAATCACAAAAGCATTTTCAAGTGAGCTTTACTATTGAGACAAAACCACACTTCGAATGCATAATGCATGTGTGACATGTGTGAAGGTGTGTTTGTTAAAGCTTATGTAATGTTGCCTGCACCCGACAATTTATTGGTGTTTCTTGTTGGAGCGTTAAAGCATTTTGCAATTTGTTTACTTGAACTGCATTGGCCATTTACTATCGGTTGTAAAGCTGGTAAAGTGGCAACAACTGTCTGGGGGCAAGCAAACAGCATCGCCTCTACGTGCAACAACGGGCGAATTTCATTCATAAAAAAATCAAAACAAAACAAAAACACTTCGACACTTGGTCGACGGTTTTTCGCATGAATGGCCAGCAGCTTAAAGCTTAAGGCTCCATTGCTCCATGGCTTATGGCACTTGGCTCATGGCATTGGCATTGCTTGTTGTTGTTCAGTGTTCACTGTTGGCCAGATTGATGGTGTTCAGTGCGTGAACAAACATAAATTTAGTGCAAACGGATGTAAGTACGATTGTGTGTGTGTGTGTGCGTGGCACTGTGTGTGGCATGAACTCATTTGCATTTGAATGTGTGCCGATCGCAGTTGACTTCAGGTGAAAATTCAAAAACAAAATGGAATTTTAACATGGAAGATGAACGGATTTGATTTTGCTTTTGCTCACTCTTTCTTTCTCGGATGCTGCTGCGCCTTTGGCAGTTATGAAATGAGCACACATTATTATTATTTTTTAAGCGATTTACATGTTTACCGTTACATGCGCCCCCCATTGACGTCACACGTTTGCACCATTGAAAGCTGATTAAAATTGTGGTAGCAAATTACTCATACGCTCCATCATCAATGACGATGATTCAGTGGATTTCATAAGGCAACAGAGATCCGTTTGACACTCTGTCGTTGGATTGGATGTCGCCGTCTGTCGCATTCACCTTGAAACGGAAAAGGCACAATACAAAAAAAAAAATAAGGTGGCAATTGTTGACTCTTACCACTTAACGAAGCAGAGCGAGCGCAGATCGTGAATTTGATTTTCGTTTGTATTTTTTTTTCTGAAAAGCTAACTGAAACTTCATCATCTATCGCAATATTTCTCTGTTGTTGCGAACGGTCCGAGATCTCATATCCGTTTTTGTTTGTTTAGCGTGTAATTTCTCTTTCATTTCACTTGAGCAATTGAAGCGAATGCTTATTTGCACTTTTGCCAAGCACAAATTGTTGACTAATGTGTCACAATTGCCAAGTCAGTCAATTTATCTGATTATATTCCCCGGAGGGCAAGGGATTTGTCGGTTGCTGCTGCTGCTGCTGCGGCTTTTGCAGAACGTGCTTATCATTGAATTCGGTTTCACTTTTAACAACTTGACCCCATGCAGTACAAAGAAAGGAAACAAAATATTAAATGTTCTTAATGTAAGCAGAAAACGCTTTACAAAATGGGTTTAAAAAAAGACATTCCTCAGTTTCAAGCTTAACAATGCTTGACTTAAGAACCTCTCTCCTATATATTATTAACTGAACTCCAGCTCTTGGCTTAGTTACATTTGCTTACATTACTTGCTACACATTCAGACTATCTAGTCCACCCTTTTTTTTGCCTAATGTTCTTACTTTAATTAGCTCATTTGTATGATATAAATCTCAGTTTATGTTACGTAATAAAAATTCCTCTCACCAGCAACAACAACAATAAACAACTATGAAGTCACGAAAATGAAAAGTAATTTCAAGGCGCGCACATGCGATAAACACAGAAAACACGCCCACCTGCCCCGCACAACCCCACAACTCATACCTGAACCCCTGAAGATGACACGCACAGAGAAATGAAGAGAGAGAGAGGGGGTTAGTCAAAGAGTAACAGTAGTATAAAAATATATATTATAATACACACAACTTTCATTTCTTGCGGCCAAAAAAAAAACAACAAAAAATGAAGATGAAAACAAAAACAAGAGCGTTCAAAATTGACAAAGGCAGGCCGATGATGACAAAGAAGAAGAAGAATATGGCACACTAGTTGTGATATGGGAAAAGGGGCAGTGGTAGGGGCAGGAGCTTAAGCTTAAGCGCTGCGCAGCACCTGTTTATCACCTCATGTGTTGTAATCTGTGTAGCTTCAGCAACAACAGCAAAGACAACGGCAACACCAATAACAATAACAATAACTCAACGAAGAATGCTACAGCAAACACACATACAGACAAAAACAGAGTGTGTGTGTGTGTGAGAAGAGGCTGCTGACAAAAGGCAAAGAAGATTCGTTTTTGTGACTGTGTGTGTGTGTGTGTGTATGTGTGAGAGACAACCTTGGCGCTTGCTCTCTTTGCAACTTTCTCGCACGTTGAGCCCTTGCGCGCAGTCGCCGTTGGCGTCGTCGTCGCCGTCGTCTTCTCAGTTAAAATTGACTTTCTTTAATGCGGAAGCGGTGGCTGACAAAAGCGCGTGAGCATTTAGCGTTGGCGTCGCTGCTTCTTGCGCTCACCTAATGCGTCTTCTAAGAAGAGCTGATGGTGACGATGCTCTCTCTCTCTCTCTCTCTCTCTCTGCTTTCTGTCTCTGCACGTGTGCGCTGCTTTCTTATAGGGAGCGGCTTTTGGAGCCCTCTCATATTTCATATGCACTGCTTCTTCTGCCGCTGCTGCTGCTGTTGCTGTTGATGTTGCTGCTGCCTGACCATTGTTTTGTGCGCGCTCTCGCTCTGTCCCTCTCTGCTGTTTTTACATAATTTTACGTTATGGCAGCGTCGAGGCATCCGTTAGGTTGGAAACTCTTTAAAAACAGCCTGACAGCGTTGAAAAATTATCAAACCGCAGCTTGTTCCATTCGAATGAACACACCAGTGATTTCGGTGGTGCTTAAAAATATCAGTTTAGTTAAAAAAAACACAATAAATACAACAACCATGAAGTTCTTCATTGCCACCGCTTGTGTCCTGCTTCTGGCATCCGGCATCTCAGCCGATCCTGTCAAGGCAGCTAACGACGAACAACAACAGTCTGGCGTATTCGCCAAATGCCTGGAAGCCGATTCTATTTCGTGTCTGCAGCTCACGGTACGGATTAATTAAACACAGACAAGGATTAAATCTATATATCTATATATATATTATATAAGAACACATACTAAGTGGAACAGTGAGAGTGAAATTCAATATCAATAGTTATTGATAATTGATAATTGACACAGCAAGTGAAAGAAAGTTGTCTTCAAGAGACAATGCTAAAAACTTAAATAAACAAACAATTAGCAAAGTGCAATGGATGAAAGTGTGTTAACCAAAACGCTTTGGAATATTCGAACAATAATTGATAATAATTGATTGACACTTACATACTAGTATAAACAGCAGTGAACTATCTAAACAACCCTCGCTAATCAGTGACCTTCCCATTATTTTTCTCTTCGTGTCTCTTCCCTCTCACTGCAGCTCTTCCGCAAGGCCAAGTCCATCTTTGACAATCCCGCTATCGAACTCTTCGGCGGCGTCTCATTGGTCAAGGCCAATGAAGGACGTCAGGGCAAATCTTTGGACAACTCTATTGCTGTTGAGGCCGCACCCAGTGTGGAGGCTCGCACCGCCGAAATGGGCAACTACTTCATGGACAATGCCAAGAGCTTCTTCGCTGAGCGCTCATTGAACTTCAACTTTGCCAATGCCGCTCGCAGCGTTGCTCGCGCCATTCCCGATGACATCAAGGCCGATCTGCGTGAACTGGTTGTTGAGTCCCGTACCCGCAAGAAGAAGCTGTTGAAGAAGTTCCTGCCCATCCTTCTGGGTGTTGGTGCTAAGGTTGCCGTTCTTGCTGTTGGCGCCATCTTTGGTCTGCTCTTCATGGCCAAGAAGGCTCTGATTGTTTCCGTGATTGCCTTCTTCCTGGCTTTGGCTGCTGGCGCTTCCAGCGGTCTGGGTCGTCTTGGCGGTTCAGGCGGCTCCGGTGGTCTGCTCGGCGGTCTCGGTGGTCTCTTCGGTGCCAAGAACTCTGGCTCATCTTCTGTCAGCTCCGGTTGGTCCTCGGGCGGTGGTGCCTCCAGCGGTGGCTGGTCTTCGGGCGGCAACTCTGGCTGGGATACGCATGGTGCCTACAGCTCACCCGTTGCCCAAACTATTGCCTACCAGGGCTACAAGCAGGCCAGGCGGTAAGCCATAGGTCATCTAATCCCACCACACACAACAGGAATATCGATGAGTGACAAGGAGAGAGAACATTCGCTGCTAACACGATGACAATTTTCATGAATGTCTTATACATATACAATATTTATATTTATTTATAAATTATTTATTTTAATTTATTTACCTACAATCGTGAACGAGAGAAGGGGGTGACCTTAACGTCACCACCCATAAAAAAAGCCAATTAAGTGCCTTCTATATCAAATAATCTCTCAGCGACGAGAGACAGCCGAGACAAGAACAACAACACACCACCAAACAACACCGAACTTCACTTTTCATCTACACACCAAAAACAACAGTCAACACCCAACAACAACAACAACTACTACTTCTACTATTTCTCTATACTCTACACACCCTAATTTCACTCCACTTTCCTGTACTCTGTATTTTCATGATGGCTTCACTTTGATTTATGTGCACAAAATACTTGAAACTAGTCGCGCCCATAAATCAAAGGCAAGTCTTTGTTTACTCTAACTATCTATCACTCTATCTATCTTTCAAACTATCTGTCTACTGTCTACCTCTATATCTATATCTGCATCTGTATCTATATCTGTAACTGTATCTCAATCTCAATACTGTGTTTTCCTACTTTTACCGCTAAAGGAAACTCTATAACAAATGCTGCTACATCAAAGAATCAAATAATAATTCCGAAAAATATCTACAAAACATCTACTGATCTTTTCATTTCCTCAAACATTTTCGCCCATTTTCCCTTTCAATTTTCATTTTGCCGACATCACTCATACGCCTCATTGTCTGCAATTTGCATTTGTTTGCGCAGTCAAAACTTTCATTTCATTCTTTGTTATCAGCGGCCAAAAATCGAAACAAACAAAACTATCTTTTCTAAAAAAAAATTTCACCCACTTATATATTTTTCGTTTTTTCGGTTAATCTTCATTTTCACTGCACTTTCCTCTCAGCTCTTGTCTCGCTGTCTCAGTCGGCAAGCGCGCAGAATACAACAAAAGCAATTTGCTAAAAAATAAAACAAACATTTCGCTACGCGCATTTTTTTGGGCTCATTCAAAAACGGTCGGTTATATGCAACAATAATAACTAACAACAATGGGCGCGTATTTTGCACCTGCCTGCTATAGCCATTATATTCTGTCTTGGCCATTGTTGTTGGCTGAGGTGCTAAACAACAACAGCAACAATAACAACAATTACAAATTGAAGAAAGTTCGAGACGCCTCCAAAAAGAGACCCAAGACGCAACAATCGAAGCAGCCGCAACAACTTGAAGTAACTTAACTGCATTTGGCAACGGCACTTTAGGGCCAACTGCCGCCGGGGCGCTTTACTTATGAATATGACCCAGTTAACATTGGCTGCGCACTTGCCAGATGCCGATGTTGTTGTTAATGCTGTGCGTCTGCCATTGTCTTCAACGGCTGCGCTACGTGCTTCTTAGCTGAAACTTCAGCTTTGACTTTGGCTTTGGCTTTCTTCTTAACAAATGTCAGCAATTAATGTGTCGCCAACTCTCTGACTGTCTTTTAAGCATTCATTCAGTTTGTTGTTTTGTCACTGCTGCTTCTTTGTTTTCTTCTTCTTTAACTCTCTGCTCATTTGGGCCATCTTATCGTTAGCTGTAAGATTTGCTAAGCATTTAACATTTTTTCTTCTTTATTGTTGCTTACGGCTGCCGTTTGCAGTACAATATTTTGTAGACCTTTGCAGTGGGTATATTGATGTGAAGTAGGTAACCAAATGAGGCCAAATTCACCATACTAATGCAGTACATATGTGTTAATGATCGGTAGCAATCTATAGATATATGGTAATCTGTAACGATTAGATGCCTTAAAGGTGTTGCCAATCAAATGAGAAATAGTTTGTAAAAGGGTATGCTATATTCGTCATATGGTAAACAGGCATTCGTTCTTACTTATAGATATCTTCGTGACTTGCTAAGTATTTTCTTCGTCATCGTTTAAGTGAAACTTGTGTTTATGTTGTTCACGCCTTAAATCGATTGTCGAGACAAACATTTCAAGACACGTTCACAGTGTCATTCCTATATCCCAATTGTGGGCGTAAGAGATTCTGAAGTGGCATGCTGCTGCGTGATGCGTGTTGTTGCAGTTGGCTATTAGAAAGTGAAAGTCCGATGAACAAGTAATTCAAATAAAATGTATAAACTGTGACTTGCATGATACAAAAGCAGCTTCATGAGGTGACAATTGTTACTTATTGGGCAAAATACCAATGTTAGATTTGGAAAGGTTTTAAAAAATATTCAGTGAAATCATTCTGCTAAAGAAATTAAAAGTTCAGATTATTAAAAAATTCCAGAAAAATACAAAAAACTTAACACTATTGGTAGTTTTGACTTGCTAATCTTGCAAATGTTTTGTCTGTACCACAACAAAGACCATGGCCAAAGTTGAATATCCCCTAAAGCTTAACCAGCGATTACATACTCAAAACTTCAATTACCTAACACCCAAGCTTCTGATACATATACTTGGCTATTTGCGAGCTGCGCTCAAAAGACTACTCTTCAACTTGAGCACTTTCTCGGCGTAGCTTTAAGCTCAAAGAGAAAAGTCAAAAGCGCAGAATGTGGAACTGATCGCAGCTTTTACAATGCTTTCACACACTTTCACTGAGCTGCAGCACAAAAGTAGGCAATGCTTTCTTTAAACTCTAACAACCACAGCAACTGTTAACATTGTGTGTTGTTTTCTGTTGAGGCTGTTAATTCATGCTAAGTCTGCGGTTTGAGTCATGACTGCAACTGATTGAAAAGCTTACGGCCAAAATACATTGTGTGGTTTCAAATTTCAAATGCGATACACGTGCGCCTTTGTTATTGGCCTTTTATGTTGTAAACAACTGCTGCAATGGCAGCGACAGTGCCACTGAGAGTGATATAGTTACTCTTGTGGTTTATGTTGTTGTTGTAGTTGAGTGTTGAGTGTTATTTGTGTTCGTGTTAGTTGCCTCGTGCGCTTTTCCGGTTTGTGGTTTGGCGGTTAGGTGGCTTGGGCAACATGGGTCAATGCACACTTTACGGATTTGGCTGGCCATTTCACTGCTCAGGTAGGTGGCCAGGTGTGTGAAAGTGTTGCAATATACCTTACAGCCAAGCAATAATTGAATATTGTCGAGCTGACATTGAATAATACGCGTGGCAATAAACAAATAAATATGTGTACACTGTAAGTAAATAAGCAGTGGCATTGCCTGCATCTGGGCTTGAACTCAGTGCCCCAATGTACGAACACATACACAAATACGATGCGCATCTGTTGAGATGTTACTTTTTTTCACACACACAATTCGATGTGTGAAAGTTGTCAGTTTGCCACTTTTATTGTCAACAAATTAACAAATAAACGAATCGAAATTAACGGAACGTATGGATCTTAATGATCATCATCATAACAATCTTAATGACAATGACGTACGCACCAAAATGACCAAAATGTTCGGCATCTGTCAACTATGGTTAAAGCGTGCTGCTCACGAACACCGCTCATTGTGGCCAAACAAAAGAACAAACCGTATTACCAACAACCGAAAGTGAAATACCATTTGCGGACCGTATAACAGTGCGTATACGTGTGTATTTGTTTGCGTTTGTGTGTGTGTGTTGATCATAACGATAATGACAATTTCTTTAATGAAATGCCTTGAAAGTGAAACCTGTGCAATTAAAAGCAGATCGGGGCAGCAGCAACAACGGCCACGCCTGTCCGCCCATTCACGAGCAGTCTTTCGCTTGGCTTTCGCTTCTTCGGTGTTATTTTGGTGATTACACAATGAGTGGGCGTGGCTGCACAAAAGGGCGCCAAGCATTTGCATTTCTGCACATTGCTCTGTTATTTTCTTGAAATTTCGAAATTTTGTGATAGCAGTTACACTAACGACTAGCGGATGCTCTACACTTTTTTCCGCTACCACCTCTTTAGTATTTTCTCTCTATGTATTATTTTTTCTGGCTAAATTTTGAACCATTTTTTTCTCACCATGGTCATATGTTACACTAACTTGGGCATTTTATGGCAGCAGAGCGCTGGGTATTTAATACCTAAAACTTGAAACTCAGCAATATAAAAGCAACAAAGATTATGAAGTGGAAACTCTCACTTTTACGATTATTTTTCTTCTACATTGCTTTCGGTTGTCATCGTCAGCGTCGTCATTGTTGCTGCTGTTGTATTTTGTTGGCATATTGTGTTTTCTTTTGTTATTAGAGCTATATTTTCTGTCCCATAATGATTAGACTTTCGCGGTCGCGTCTGGGCCTTGTTCAGTTTAACTTAGTTTGAGAAAATAAGGCATAAAGTCAATTTTATGCTTAGTTTTCGTTTGATGATTGGCCCTCGATCGCATCATGAAAGTTGTTGTCTTAAACCGATGTGTGATTTGGAGCAAAACTAAATAGCTAAATTAGAAGCAGTTAGTAAGGGCCTTAAATATCAAAACTATTATTGGGGTCACACCTTTCTCTGCGCAATCGAAAAAACGCATTAATCGAATTAGTTTCTTTTAAGCGATGCGCATCTATTGATATGCATTTGTCTACAGATTCATTCAACAAAAACGCGCGTGTGCCCAACCCAATCTGACAATTAATTAAATAAAAATTGCTGTGGTTTCGCTTTCAGCTCTGACTGTTGCTTTTGTGATTTGCTTCGGGCCGCACGCGCTCCACGTCGCAATCTGCATCTTGAGTTTTGAGTCTCAAGTATTGTAGTCTGGCACTGATATAAAATCAGAGTACACTCGAAAAAAAATGATGATTTAAGTGTAAGCAAACATGGAATGTAAATTATATTAAAGAATTTAAGAAGTTGAACGTAAATGATAAGATTCAAATGTTTAATAAAAATTGGAAAAGAAAAATGTTCCTCAAACTTTGTCATAAAAAAACATACTTTATTTGTATTTTGCCAAGTGTAGGAATCAGTTGTTTTCGTTGTCAGAGTGTGTGACTGTTTGTGGCTTTGGTTTTTTTTAATTTCATTAGTTGTTTTGTTGTTGTTATAGTTGTTGCTGCATTGGCCTGACCATGTCTCTGTTTTGTATTTGTTTATTTTTTTTATTCACTCAGTCAATTTTGAATTTCTACCATATCTTTGGGTATGCAGTCAGCCAAACAAGTTGTTGTTGCTGCTGCCACAGTAACGGCTAAAGAAAGTGCTGGTCGGGGCTGGTGATCGACTTTGGACTGCTCTTGGTGTTAGCTGTTTATATCCGTTTTTGGTTTCGATTTATGCCATTTGATAAATCAAACAACAACAAACACACACAAACACAACAAAAAGGTGTCCAACTATGGAGTTCATTCAGTTACATAGATGCTGGCCAAATTCAGTTCCAGACCCCAAGGCAGAAATACACGCGCACACTACCATGCATACATAGAGCGATAGGTGAGGCGCAAGAAAAATAAATCGGTAAGATTATAAGAAGAAAAAATTTCACTTTCTCAATGCTTTACAGCTATTTATAAATATGTGTTATGGTTGTTTTTTGGGCTGCCTGGTGGGCATTCGCCTCGCCCCAAGGATGAATAATATATGTGGGTAAACATGGTAATGTTGTGGGCAAAAATTCGCCACAAAATATTGCGTGATATAAGAATTAACATTTATTTCCCAAAAACGTTTCTTATTGGTTATGAAACATGTTTGTTTGTTAGCGACTTAAAAGTGTCTGTAACCTAAGGCGATGTCTGGCAAAAAGTATGTTGAATTTAAAATTGATTTTTAGTAGCACACACACATATCTGGATCACATTACGCATACGCCTAGTTAATATAATTGCAATCGCTGCTTGCGTAATACACAGACGTGGTAGAAACTTTTCCAAATCCCCTGCATTCCCCTCGCTCCTGTTGACATTGAGCGATCGCTTGGGTCAAGTGCATGCATTTTGCAGATACATAAGCCGCATGTGGCTAGAAAACCAAACTATGATTTATAGCATCCCGAACTGGGGTCAGGTGAGCAATTTACAGCTGCTGCTGCTGCACAATCACACGACTTAAGTGTGTTCAAACATACATTAATGTATGTGTATGAGCATAATCCATTAATAGCCCAGCAGTCCATGACGGCATGAACATGACTGCCGACTGGTGTTCAACATGAGCTCTTAGCGCTTGGCCAAATAACTTTCAGCATACCAATTACGCGCGACAATCACTGCGACACCAATACTAGCAATAATGAAAACAACGACAAATTGGCCAGCACTTGGGCAATTCAAAAGTGCCGCAAGTTCAATTCGGACATATGAATACACACAACGAAATATATGCGTAATTACTATCAACTCAATTTCTTCTATGAAACTAAGTAAATATTAAAGTATATACAATTAACTCCTATGTCAAAGCTAAGTGTTTTTGTTTAAGCTGGTCAACTAAAAGCCTGTATTAATGATAATCTTGTTGTGTAGCATTCAAGTTGTTTACTGTGTAAACAGCTACAGTCATAGATACGTTGGCAGGGTCTGGTCCGCACCCCTTACAACATATCTACATATGTATGAATGTTCGTATGGGTCTGGTAAGTATTTCGCATTGGGTCCGACGGACACGAAAAAAAACATAAATAAACTTTCACTGAAGCTGATTTGAAGCGGACGTCGCTGTCGCGTTTTTGTCGCTGCTGTTGTCGTCGCCTCAGTTGCTCCTGTCAAAAAGGCCCGCTCATGTGAATACACACTTCATGATGATGAGCGTTGTCTAACGTCATCAGCAGCAGCAGCAGCCATAAGCCATCAGACATAAGCCATAAGCCAAAAGCCGGCGCAATCGTGACGAAAAGCCATCAAGTGGCCGGCCGCCTTAAAGTGGTTTGTTGCCTGGACATTGACACTTGCTTAGCAGCCATGGATTGGACCGGACATGCTTGCTTACTGGCATCCGCAAGCCCCTTTTTGCATAAATGCTTGTAAACATTGTACTTTCATTTGTTGTTTGTGAGATGAAATGTTTTGTTGTTCCTGGCAACGAAAGAAAAACCCATGAAGACAATATGCCACCACTTAAAGGTACTTCAAAATATACATCAACAATAGCAGTGGTTGGGTCATTAAGTTGGCCAACAACAGCCATAGGCTTGCACGTTTTAATTGGCCGTACATAGCTATATGATCACATGATCCAATTGACCAACCGGAAATACCGTTTGATCAATTAATCCCTCTGTTAAACATTAGGCACTCATTTGAAGTTCAGTTGTGTGATGCGAGTTGATCAGCGTCGGTTTTGATGCCCGTTTTGATGGCTTTTGTTTCTGACCGAAATACCATTGAAAGCAAGAGAAGAAAGTTGAACAATGGACAGCGACTAGAATTTGCCCGTTCGTTCATGATTATTAACTTCATTTCGTTTAATTCACTTAATTTTATTAAGAGCGTCGTTTAAAGTTTCAATAAAAAAAGCGAAAAAAAAGGTTAAACAAAAGCAGCTCAAAGTAACAACAACGAAAAATTTCACTTTAAAGAATGCATTAAGGCATTGAAAACGCACAGCATCCGGCCAAGTGCGGTGTCTTGGGCCAATTTCTACACAGTCCGCCAAAACTAAAAAACAAAAAAGGTTGCCCTCCTTGGGGCGACGCATCATAAATAATGCAGCTGCGGGCAGCGGGCAGTAAGCCAGCAAGGCAGCATGCAGCATCAAGGGCGTTGCTGTTGCAATTGCGTGAAAGTCGCGGAAGCTGTCAAAGCCTCAAGTTTCGACATTATCCTCAGCAAAGAAATTAATGGTACTGGGAGGGAAAAGAAAAGCAAGCAGTGAGTTAAGCAAAAAAGCGAAAGGGCTGGGCACACGTGCGCCATGTTTAACCAATGCCTAAGATCGAGCCATAAACTGCAATAATTTGGCAAAGTTTCTCAAGCCTCGCCAGAAACCCTTTCTCTTTCGAAAGAAAGCGCTTGGCCGTGTGAATTACCAAAAGGCAAACGAGAAGTAAATTCAGCAAGTAACTGCAGTCATCGTTGGATTTATTCACAAATTATATAATCAAGCGCACATGTTGCGCCATCCATTTGTTTACACTTGGCCATCAACTATTTAATCTTATGCGCAGTAACTAACGTACACTAACTTACATAAAAACAATAATAAAAACATCAGCAACTAATAATTTATTTAATAAATGCTGCAATCAAAATTGTCACCATGCTCGCTCTCTTAGCGTTTTGCTAGCTAGCTGTAAATGTTGATTATGTCTATGTGTTAGATAATAATTAAATGTCTGCCTATATCTATAAGTGTAACTGTATCTGTATCTGTATCTGTTGCTCGAACGCTTCTCGCTGCTGATGCTGCATTATTAGTGAAGGCATGTCATCTTTGGAAAGTGAAAGTGTTGGCTCAGATTTTAATGTTACTGTATTCGTGCATTTTTAATTTGTATCTTCGTCTTGACTTGGCAGTCGCAACGCATCGCATTCGTTGCCAGGCGTTGCTAAAATGTTGAAATATTTATGCTAATGACTGTGGCAGGTTTGGTGACCAAACGATTACGCTTTCAAATACCAACTGCTAATTGTTTATGGGGAATGACTCCTCATCCTACCCAAGAGTTGACTCTCTACCATGTGTGTGGGCTTGACCTCCCAGCCAGCGTTGGCATTTCACACACACAGCAAATAAAACAATGCATTCACACAACTGTTGGTTCAAGTAAGCTTGCACTTTGATTTGCATTATCACGACTTTCAACCTAAAACTTGGCATTGTTATAATGTTTGAGACTGTTTGTACAGTGTAGCTGCATTTGCATATGTTTAGGGAATGGCAAGCTGTTTTGAATAAAATCTGATTGACTTTTGGAAATGTTTACTGCTTTTTAATGTTACTTACTAGAAACTTACACTTTCTTGTTATTAACACGATTTATGTCATACCTCATGTCCAAGCCAAAAGCGCCCACTTGAATGCCGGCTTAAGGTTTAAAAGTAAGACATTTAATGATAGCTGGCAAATGCAGTTTTTTTTGGGTTTTCACTTGAGGTTTTATGGTTACTGCAGTGGCATCAAGTTCAGCATCAGCAACATCACTGTTGTTTTAAGCTTCAACACCCACCTACAGCTACAAGTGCTTGGGCCCGGTATACTTAGGCAGTCACTCACTCTGTCAGTCGCTCACTTAATCATTCATTCATTTATTCATTCATGCAGTTTTGTTAGCTTACATTTTGAAGAGTTGCAAAGTTGCACGCGCTACGTTCGCGCTGCTTCGGTCACAAGGCGGTGAATGTTGTCTACGAAAAAGGAAAATTAACGTTGAACTTTCTTTTTTTGCTGCAGCAACAACAACAATAATATAAATAAAATATGTACTCGGCTCGTTGTTGTTGTTGCTACGGTTTGATATGTCTGTATATATTCACATTATGGGCTTTTATGGTGTTGCGGCTAAAACTTGTTGAACTGTTATGAATTTTACTTTTGGTTTTCAAAAGCAACACCAAAACCTAAACCAAATAAACCTGTTGATGCCACTTCTTCTGCCACAACATCAGCACCACCACCGCAACGAAACAACACTAGAACAAGAAGCAAACATCCAACTTATCCAATTCTCGGTTCCACCTCCACTGCAACACTGTTTGCCGCTGAAAATGCAGTGAAAGTGCAGTTTCTCATCTTTTCTGCACACAAGCACTAAAACAGCCATGAGTTAATTAAATGTCAAATAATTCACGTCCAATGCCCCATGCTGCCAGATTTGCATCCCTATGCAACAACAGCTTCACGCAATGCGTGTGGAACACTCAGTAATCCATGCCTTTCCCGTTCAATGGATTTTGTTTTTGTCTTGTCTTGTGCATATATAAAAGTTTTGCTTTCACTGGTTGCTCTGGAAAAGCATTTTCACACCATATCAGCTTGCTGTTTTGTTGCGCCCCGAAATTTATAAGCGCATTTTCACACATTCATAATACTTTAATTAAGCATACTCAACACTTTCTTGTTGGCCCCGCATGCATCCTGGCCCTGGCTTACTGACTAGCTGGCAAGCTTATCAACTCTCTTTTTCCTGATGACTTTCATTTATGCAAGCCAGTGCGAATGCTCCTTCATGGCCATCTATTTGCACACTTTTACTTGTCGCAGTGCACATATACTTGTACTAGCCACTGGATATTCGATATTGGGATAGTGGCAATTGGCAATTGGAAATTGGCCATAGGCTACTGGTCAATATGTTTGCCCAGCAGACTTTCGGCACACTTTGGCATAGCTGGCAACGAAGTCGAGTCAATAACTCAACAGGCGGGCGGACGGCAGTCTCAAGCGACAGTTGTTTATTTTGGCCATTTGTATTTGACAATGCATAAAAATATGCACATAAATTTATGCAGATATGTGTGAGTGAAAAATAACCTGAGTGGAGTTGTGGTGAGGCTTGGAAAGGGCTGCTGCATGCCACAGCGAGTGAGCGAGAAGATGAAGAAAGAAGTGTCGCAACTTTCCCTTTTTTGGAGAATGCCTGTGATCGGGGCTATGATTAAAATTCCGAATAACTTATTGCTTATTCTTTATGGCCGATTGTTTATTGGCCTGGCCTACATTTCCAAGCCGTCTATCGTTGGCTTTGTCTTTTATGTAACACAAATTCTAATGAGCACGCACGAACACGAACACAGCTCGACGCATACGTGACAAGATCAAAAGCGTGACAGGTGAACCAGTGATCAGTGATCTGTAATCAGTGACCGGCAAAGTAGCAACTTTGTGGCACCTGTTCGAGTGTGCGAGTTTGTGTGTGGCATAGCACTTTGGTGGATAATTATAAAGAAACGCGAAAGGGAAATGCCTTTTACTTTAAGTAGTTGTCCATTAAAACGATTTCAATTTCAATTTCAATTTAAAAACAATTAAGATTACGACTTTTTTTTGTTTCTTTAATTGTGTGGGGTTATTTTTGTTTCTTTTTGTGGTAAAAGTCAGCAACAAGTTCCCACAGCCACTTCATCCAGAGAGTATCCAGACTGAGCCTCAGCTGATTTTGACAATGTTACATGAACTTCAAGCGAAAGCAGCGCAGTGCAACAACAACAAATTACAGATACAATGCTTTTCCAAGCCAAAGCCAAAGCTAAAACCAAAACCAAAGTCAACGACGATGTAGTCGACGTTACCGTTGGCTGGCAAAACGAAAGACTTAAGCGAGAAACTTGCACGACCAGTTCTTTTGTGGCCGAAGCAGAAAAATGCTTTCGTTCGTTCGGCCGGCAGGTCGGATGAGCACACTGCGCCGCCTATATAAATTGTGCTGGGCCATTGGGAAATTGTATCATTTCATCCTAACCCGTTAAAGCAGCAACACAGCAGCCAACAGCGTTGTGTGCCGTTAGTGCAAGACTTAACAAGCTTAAAACAAAAAAACCAAAAAAGAGAAAGTGCGACAAAGTCGATTTTTTGTGTTCGGTACAAAAAAGAAAACAAAGTGCGCCCTTCTAAAGGACTATACAACAAGAACAAAACAAGTGCAAAATATAAACAAACAAACAAAACAACATATTCAATATGGCAAATAGCAAAGTTATTTTCGGTGTCTTGTGTTTGGTGACGCTGACCGTGGCGCTCCCAGCTGAGGAAACACGCGGCCATGCCCGCAACGCCATTGGCGGCAGCGGGGACAATGATATTATGGATAGCATCTACAGTGAATGTCTGCGCAAGGATTCCGTTTCGTGTGTCAAATACAAGCTCTTCAACTTCGTTGACAAGGTTTTGGGCGTGCGCGATCAATTTGCTCTCACCGAGGGTGTGACTGTTGTGCGTTCCTCCGATGCCCCCGCCCAGGAGGCAGCTCGTTCCATTTCTAGTGATGAGTCATTCGAATCGTTGGCTTTGAATCGCATCAGCAGCTTCCTCAACACGCACACCATCAAGGTCGAACTGAAGGGTGCCGATATTGTCCAGGCTGTGAGCTCAACTGGTCGTGCTTTGGAAGATGCTTCGGAATCGCTGTTCGGCAGCAATGACCCCAACGCGCCCGAGGAGACCCGTAGCAAGAAGAAGAAGGCCGCCAAGATCTTGGGTCCCATTCTCGCTCTGGTCGCATTGAAGGCTGCTGCTCTGCTGCCTCTGCTGTTGGGCGCTATTGCATTGATTGCTGGCAAGGCTCTGTTGATTGGTAAGATCGCTCTGGTTCTCTCTGCGGTGATTGGTCTGAAGAAACTGCTGTCGCAAGAGAAGCACGTCACCTATGAGGTGGTTGCCCATCCCCATCACAGCAGCAGCCACTCGGTCAGCCATGGCAGCGACTCATATGGCAGCGGTTACAGCGCTGATGCGGGTGCCTCTTCTGCTTCGTACGGTAGCAGCGGTCATGGTGGCTGGGGACGTTCCATTGATGCCCAGGATCTGGCTTATGCTGCCTCAAAGCCCCAGGCTTAAGTGAAGTCAGACAACACATTAAGTCACACAGCACCACCCGATGAACCACTAACCACAAACAACTGAACCACTTTGACTTTGAGCGACAAGTCGCTCTCCACACACCAACAGGTCGAAGACGATGAAGAAGAAGAACACATATATAATTTATTGTTCGTTTTAATTAATTTATTAATATAATTTATTTTATTTATTTTCCACAAAAAAAAAAACAAAAAAAAACCACACGCGACAAAGCAGCGCACACATCTTAATTGAAAACATGGAAAACAAAGCGAAAAACATAAATCGCAAACAAAATTTCATTTGCAATACAAAAAAAAATACAAAAAAACAAGACATCGTAGCGAAAAGAGAAGAAGAAAAAGAAAAAAAGCAGAATGCTGAGTATACGTGTGCTCAAAACAATACATACATACATACTATACCATTTAACCCCGTAACTTACAAAAATGCTATAGTTAAGTTTGTAAAAAATAGAAAACCACAAAACACAAAGCGAGAGTTAAAGTCGGTACCTTATGCAAAAAAAACACAAAAAACGTTTCAAATACTCAAATAAGCCCAGGCGGCAACTCTGTGCAGCGTTTAGCCTTAGGTTCTAAGCTCGCACTCTACAACACAAACATACACAAACCATATACTGTCACACAAACTGTCACTGTATCTAACTATCGCTATCTCTCTATATTTCTCACTGTATCTCTCTTTCTATCTCTTTATCGCTATAGCTCGATCATATCTATCCATCTATCTCGCTATACATCACTATCTATCATAAACATCTATACTTACTATCCATCTAGAGACTATACCAAAACTTTGTTGGTTGCCATGCAACTATCGATCTATCCTATCGAATTAATGCTATGCTACACTACAAACTACTCTACACTATTCTACTCTATCCTGTAATCTTTCTACATGCAATTCTAGTCTTACATTACAACAATATTAACAAACAGCTACAGCAACATCAACTACTAGCTTTAACAACAACTAGCTTCTAACATTATCTATCAGTTACTATTTTCACACTATCTATCTTCCTTACTTTACGAAACTTTTCGAGTCATAGTTTTGGTCACATATACGCCATAACTTGCCATAGTTTTTTATCTTCTGCCTAATGCACACAAAACTCGAACTCATTATCGAACTGAGCTAATCTATAAACTTGACTTCCAATTTTCCCTCAAATTCTTTCAACTTTCTCATTTCTCCTCGCATCTCTCTCTCTCTCACTCTCTCTCTATCTCTATCTCTTTTTATCACTTCATATTTATATCTTTCTCACGCTCTCACCTCTTAACTTGTGCTCTGCTGAATTTTCTGTCACTACCTAACGCTCTACTTTCGAGGCACACACAACGCACATCGTACGTTCGCTGTAACCATAGTTCACTGTAGGCCTATATTTTTTATTGTTTTGTTATTCATACTCTACTTTGTTGTACTTCAGCGACTTGGATCGTTTGTCACAGCTGCCAGTTATGCGCTTTATGCACTTTGGCTTAAACCTATTTTTAATGTATTTTTAAAAATATTTGTTTAAATCATTATGAAAGCGCGCTGGTCGAAAGCACCAAGTCGCTGGTTAGCCAGATATTGTCAATTTAATTTTTTTAAATATGCACAACAACAACAATAATAATATCTTAAGCAGAATCGTACGGCACTTTCACAGCGAGGAGCATAGAAGCTGCAGAGTTTGGCAAAAACACACAGAAGATGTTCATAAAAATATCATTAATCACAAATTCACACACAAACAATGTAAATCTCTTGATAACAGCATCTTTTTTTCTCTGTCATAAATGCATGTCATTAAAAAACGAAGAAAAACAATAAGTACAAAAAAATACACAAAAAAAATGAAGAAAAAATAAACAAACATGAAAATAAAACAAGCAAGGAATAAATAAAAACATCAATGAAAAATCCAACTTATGTGTTCGCATCAATGCTATTCTTTATGGCCAACAGGTGAAAGCGAAACGATAAATACCAATATACCTTGGAGGCAACGTTAAAACGTTATTGGCTCTGCATAATGTGCAAGCCAAGAGATCAGGTTGACAGGTCCATCTTTGGTAAGAATGCGAATGCCAGAGAGAGGAGTTTGCTTTCATTTAAAGTGAAATTGATTTGCGACCCAGTTGCCTGAGCGAATTTCATATATTTTTTAAAGACTTTTGCCCGTTAAGAGGTGTAAATAATTATGACTCTGGACAAGAAAAGACAACAGCCACAACAGCAACAACGTAAATGTTTGGCCGAAAGTGTGCCCCGCCGGCTACTGTTGCCGTGGCCAAATACAGTCGGCCGAACAGACAGTGAAAGTAAACAGTTAGGAAACAGCAACAACAGCAACAATAACGACAAACAGTAAATGCATTGAAAACGTGTAGTGAAAAGCTGTAGAAATGCCAGCTTATGGCCATGGTCCAAACGTTTTTGGGTGCCTTGACTTTGTCCAGGGGTAAGTTGGGGTAAAAGAAAGGTTGACTATGCCAAGTTAACGCGCATTTTATTTGTTAACAACTCATTCGAGCAGCAAACTCTTGACCATTTGACCAGCGCCCGTCTCTGAAAAAGACGGAAATCAGCACAAAACGTCTATTAAAAGTGGGCAACTATGTGACACCAAATGGCTGGCACAAAAACTAACTACAGCAGCAAAAAAAATAACAAACAGACATTAGTTAATTGTGTCATGTGGGCATCATCATTAGAATGTGCAAAGCAGCTGATGAAATTGTACATGTTGGCTTTAATGTGCGGTCAACTCGCAACTTGGTAGCAAATTCTAAGAAACTTACTTAAAACACATACATTAAGCTAACCTTTAAAAGTTGAATGTATTTCATTCTTTGAACCTTGACTGGAGATGCTATAAATACCTCTCATTTATGAAATATTTTAAGTTTAAGATATTTTTAGGTAGACCAATGACGAGTTTGATTCTATTAAAAACTTCTTTTGCTTTTTTTTCTGACATTTCTGTTTTTGTCGTTCATTTAGTTTCTTTTCTTCAAACGTGTTCATTGAATTCATCCCCATTTGTCGTAGATTGATTTCCTTTTGACCATGAATTTCCGTTGCCTTTGAATATTCGCTCAATACATTTCGAACACGATTGATGACGCTTTCATCAGTATTATGTGCTTTTGCCGTCCTTTTCACTGCCAGAGCTTTTGAGCCTTCTTTGGAAAAAGGTATTGGTATGTTTCCGACCAGCAGGGGGTGTTGGCCAGCACTTTCCACTTTAAGTGGTCTGCATGTGAGCTGCTTTATTGTATTGAATTTTGCTGTCTTATGCAAATCGAAGCACCCAAAAAATGAAAGCCTGCCTATGTGATTTGGAGCGAGTTACCGTTGTTTGTTGCCACTGCTGCTAGAGAAATGTGGCTGCTGCTGCAGCTGTAATCGAAGAGAAAAACAAAAAAACCAAAAAACTGGTGCAACGCAGATCGTTGTTGTTTACCAATTTCACATTCTGAAAACCAGATAAAAAGCCACAGAATTTGCAATAATTCATAAGCCGGCAGCGAATTGCGCACACACGCTCCAATGAGAGAGATAATTCAGGTTGCCTTTGCTTCTGCTGTAGCTGGCCAATTTCAAAATGATTTCACTGTCAACGGACCTCAGGCTGAACCAAGTGGATGTCTTTTGCTTGCCTGCAAGGGCGTCGAAATCAGCAAACGTTGAGTGCATGCAATGTTGAATGCCGAACGAAATGAAAACGAGTTTGGCTCAGAAAGCAGGTCACCAGAACATACTCAACAACGAGAGCAACAATAACAAGAATTGCAACGTTTACATAGGACTTCAAAAAGCAACCTGATCGGTTGGCCTTGCACTGCGCTTTCCAACGAATGAACGAAAATCACCTGCTTTTGCTTTATAATATGAAGTATTAAGCGTATTAAGCGTTTGTCTTGCTGTCATCATTTTCCACTCGAACAAGTTTTCCCACACTCGAAATACAAAACCACGCACTACATTCATGATTGCTGTAATTTATTATTATGTTTCTAATGTTGCTGTGCATGGAAGCGTTTAGTTTAGTTATTAAGCGCCTCTATAAGCAGTTGCGATTATTGGTTATGATTAATTGATAGTTAATTAGGCACGCGAGTTGCATGCTACAGCACAAACAAAGGCGAAACAGTTTAACAGATGATTTAACGGTTGATTTTTTATTACGGCTATATAAGTATGATGAGTACTTACTTCATTTGTTACTCACTTAAAGCAGTACAGCTTACCATTCAGTTAGTTAACAGCAATTGTGCATAATTGATGAGCTGTAATGCTCAACAAGCGGTCATTGTGGATTGTGCCGCTTGAATAGTTATTTCGTGTAGCTGAATTTGGTACGAATATAATCTCACGTATTGCACTTAATAATGTACCCAAAAATATGTCAATTTGAATTGCTTTTAATATTAGATTATTTCGTCTTGCAGCTTATTGAAAACCACAATTAATTTTGATTTATATGCTTATTTTAAAAAGTGTATTTAAACACGAAGCATGTATGTAAGCGGGCTTTTCTTTTGAAGTCTCAATGCTTACAAAGTATTCAAGATCTTTGCCAAGCATGTGGTGGAATTCATATAAAACTTAAACAAAATAAGCTTTTATTATTTCCATGCTTTCTTCGGCACTTCACTTCACTTGCTTTCGTTAAACCAAGGCAAGTTTGTGTCTTAACTCTTTCGTTTACTTAACGCGCTTTCGTGCGCTCGCTGACAGCAGGCGCAAACTTTTTCCAGTGGCCGCCGCAAAGTATGCAACAATTTTTTTATAGCGAGCGTTGATTCCTCAAATGCAGATCCGACCTTATTATTATTGCGATGACCTTGAATGATTGACACAGCAAAATGAAATCAAAATGAAAGTTTAACTAAAAAAATGTTAGCTTGCTTTAGAAAAGAAAAAATATAAAATCCGACTCGAGGATAAGGTCACACATCTAAAAATTTAATATTTATTCTTTTAAACCAAAATAGTCTTTCCAATGCAGTTTGTTCTACCTTGCTAACTTCCACTGTACCGACAAATCCAAATTAGGCGTTGGACATGTGTTTTTAAAAAGAAAAGTTAAGATGAACGATAATTTTGTGGAACGGCAGTGAATCTGTGATAATAAAAAAAAGCCAAAAAAAAAATCAGCAATGTTTCAGTCTACTAAGCAATGCAGAAAACAAAGAGAACTTGCCAAACAAACATTTGGGATAAACAGCTGCACTGAATGCCAATGCCAACGCTTGTTTGAAAGCTCGTTGGTTGGGTGGCTTGGAGGCTGTGCTGTGTCTTGTGGCAGTCACGCACGCCGCCGCCGTTTGCTCTGCTTTTTAATATGCGCAAAGAAAAAGTCAATAGCTTAGAACGAGCTTTGTAAGTTGTGTGTTAGAGTAATTACACATGAAATTGCAGCACTTACAATGGGGCGATGCAGTGGTTGTTGTTGCGGCTTGTAGCTACATATTTTCGGTTGCTTTCGCAGCGAAATCACGAAAGCGCAGCTGCAATGGCCAAAAGCATTTGGCGGCCACAGACGGGCAACAGCAGCCCGTCCCGACTAATTGGCGTGATATCTAGACTAAAACAAAGTGTAATTTTATTTTTTATCTTTTTGGTTTTTTTTAATTCCAGCTGCTTTTTGACATGCACAGAAGCGCAATTAACCGACAAGAAAACTTTGTGTTGGTATAAAATGCATTCAAAGCGTTTTCCAGCACTCAGTTGATAATCTTAAGTGCAGCGCCCAGCAACCATTTTGCCGCCACTCAGCAGCAAGGATATTAGGAAACAAGGAACATACACTAACACCAAAACACACACATACACACACTCGCACACACACAGCGATGATTAAATACGTGTGGCACGTGGCGGCGCTGTTGATTATCTTTTGCTGGCTGCCAGCATCAAATGCACGCACCGCCAGCTATCATCACATCAATGGCCTAGGATCGGACCAGCAACAACAGCAGCCACAGCAAGCAACACATTCAACTCCCGCACAATCAGCTGGGTCGAGCTTGTGGAAGGATCTATCACTCGTCTATCGCATCTATCAGCAATGCACAGGCGAGAATATGTCGGTGTGTTTGAAGGTCAAGCTTCTCATGGGACTGGAGAAGGCGTTCCGCACGGCCAAATCATTTCCGCTCGTCGAGGGCATTCAGTTTGTGAGCAGCGGCGATGAGGCACAAAAAAGAACTCAACTTCCGCCTATCTCTGAGCAGGATATCCAGGCAGTGCTGCCACGTGGGCTGGATGCCAAGGAACAGATTCTGAACAGCATGATTATAAAGCGTGTAAGCAGTTTTCTGCAGGATCATACGTTACAGGTAAGCTAAAATGGCTGAAAAGGCACAAGCAGATTTCAATACACAATATTTTCTGAACAGATTAAGTTCCCTGCGGACAGTGCAACAGTGGAGGGACGCAAGAAGAAGGATAAGAAAGGCAATGGTGCTTACATAATGATTCCTTTGCTGCTCGGTGGCACCTTTGTGCCCATTGCTTACGGTGCCCTTGCAATGCTCGCGGGCAAGGCGCTTATTGTATCCAAGTTAGCTCTGGTGCTGGCCTCCATTATTGGCATTAAGAAACTGCTAAGTGGTGGCGGTGGTGGCAAGGAATCTTCGCACGAGGTTGTTGTTTCCTCTGGTGGCCATTCGGGCTGGGGACGTGACTTTGATATGGCCTACAGTGGCTGGAAGCCGGCCAAGGAGTCGGCGGGCAGCGCCAAGAGCCTCTAAGGCAGTTAGCAGAGCTTGCATTTGCATTTGACAGAGAAACAGAGAAGCGAGAGAGGAAAATAGAAAAAATGTCACGAAAAGTGTTGAAGTTGGCGTTAAACCAAAGAAAACGATTGCTGCTGAAATGTCGTCTGAATAATCATTAATAATTTAGTCTTAATTCGATAATTCATGTACTTATTGTATAACGAAACTAAATGTGTGTGTTAGGCCTAAGTAAACGATAATTAAATATAGTCAAAATATTTTGCTCATACAAAAAAAATGCCCCCCTCTGCGCGTTTTAATCTTGAAACACGATTTCTATATTTATATGATAACAAGCGCTTACGTGCGTGCTAAAAAAACATAATGTTTAAAAAAGACTTCAAGACGTCTTCGCTTTCTACCAAAATAAGTAAAAAAATAAAATAAAACTAAGTGCTAGCCACATTTATTATTATTTTGCCGTGCAGAGAGTCTGCTGCTGTCCAAGTCCAATGCAATATTCATAGATCAAATATGCTGAAGAGTCTTTCGCTTGTTGTAATTGTTGCTGCTTTTGTCGTTTACTTGCCGTTTCTTGTGGTATGCGACATTTTCACTTTTGCCCATCTGCTCGTAATATTAATGAGCTGCGACCAGCTTAGCCAGGCAACGACAAGCCGCTAGAACATTGAACCTACTCATTGTTAACTGAATTGTTGGCTTTATTTCAAATGCGCTTCCCACGCCTTTATCAATTGGTTAGTTACTAGGTCGGGCCTTTACTTCAATTGTTGACGTCATCATGAACATCAACTTGAACATCGACTGGGCAACACTTTCATTAATTGAAAATTACTCAAGCATAACGTAGGCAACGAGAGCTACCCGGAATTCGCCAGCCAGCGACACAATCACGCAGCTCGGGAGGCAGAGAGGTGAATGAAAGTGAAACTTTTTCAAAAGGTGTCAATTTGGGTAGAGAGATGACACTGAGTTAGGGTGGGGCCCAGCTTAGGAGACGACCATGTTTTATTTACCCTGTGGGAGTTGTCAAAATGAAAGCAGCTTTAGGGAGTTGTCAAATTGAATGCTTGATATCATCCGTATAAGATGTTTAAAAGTTATACCAATAAGGGTTTGGGTTGGGAATGCAAATTAATAAACAGGATGCTGCCTACAATATTTTCTACTTTCCTTAACTGGTTTCTATTGCATAACCGAAATAAGTATTTAATGCTTACCAGCAACTATACCCAAAAAAAAAGTCAAATATTTCACTTTCATTGCTTTGACATGCAGGTAAAACAATTGCTGGAAAGTCGACTAAACCATGCCCTACACACACACACACACACTAGCACACACCGAGAGATATGTTCGTGCTGCACAGTACAACACTTTCGTGATAAACACCCACAAGACAGCTACCGATTAGCACACAAGTCACGTCACACGCATATCCATCCATGTACTTATACACGTGCAACGCATTTGCGTACATATAGTATAACAACATTAGCATCAGCATCAGCTGCAAAGCAAACAAACAGCAGTAATGTAAGCATAAACACCTTGTGGCTCATCAACTATATGGCGTTTAGGCTAAGCAGATAATCAGCAAACGAAATATTTTCGCTTATTTTGCATCTTGAATTGAGTTTAAGTAGCGTGCAAATCTCAACATTCATCGCTTTCTTTCAGGTACTTGACTAATGCGTAAGTTACACAAAAAAACGGATAAAAATATATATATAAGCAAGTGGGAAAAAGTTGGTTAAGTTTGAACGACTTGGATATGCCTTTTAACAGAATACTTTAGTTTTTTTAGGTTTCTAATAAAATTGCCAAATAAATGTTAATTTGGATATGTGAATAAATGTTTCGAAAAAGATTTAATCAGAATGCTAACTGCTCTAGTTATAAAGTTCTTTATTCACAGTTCACGATAATATTTTTAGCACATGTCATATGCAAATAAGGTGTAAAATTATTAGTAAGTTAGTTTTTCGATCTGTTAGATACGATTTATAAAAGATACTAAGCTCTTCAGCATTACCCTGCAAACAAACTAAACAATTAATATTAAAATTAAAAAATAAAAGCAACATATTACCCAAACAGTTTCTTTGACAACTCTCTGCACAAATGTCAGCGATTGGCATACAAAATTGCAAATGTATAGATACTTATGTCTAGATGTGTATGCGTTGTCTATGTGTTAATGGCAAAGATACATTATGGGGCTTTAAGTGGAGATGGAGAGAAAAACAAATACATAAATAAAAAGCAAAATTAAAGTGAAATTTTTTCTTATCCATGCCGCCTGCAAACTAGTTAATTTTCTATTTTACTCCAATTTGAGCCATGCTCGTTGTGGTTTGCTTTCCAGTAACAGCAGACGCCATCATAAGTAGCACTATGTGGTGTGTGCTGTGGTGTGGCTAACAGTGATTGGTTGTTGTTATTTTTGTTGTTGCTGGCGGTGTTTGATTAGCCACACCGAGTCACGTGTCTGCAATTTCTAATGGTTCGATCAGTCGACCGTCTTAACACGCATCACACACACACACATACAGAGAACACTTTCTGCCAATTCTGTTAATTTGTGTTGTGGTTGTGGTCGCTGTGGTGATTCTAAGCCACCTGAAAGTGTGCCAATTGCAGGCGCCTCTGCCTGTAAATAATCAACTAAATGCCACAAAATACTCATTTTGAGCTGTCAAATTAATGCTAGCTAAATCTGTCGAATACAATTGAGTGACCACACATTCGATCAAAACGAATACACTTAGAGAAACAACAAGGAGCAATTTAAAAGTCAAGCAGATAAGATGAATGATGATAAGGTGGAATTGTTATATTACAACCCTTCCCAATTACAAACATATAGACCGATTATAAATTGAGTCTGCTTGTGGGTGTGATAGTCTCTTCGTGTATGTTCATTCGCTTTTGTGCAAATAGTTAAGTGCTGCTTAAATGTTTGTCTGTTGACAAACAACAACAACAATAACATAACACAACACACAAACAACAGCAACAGCCACCGCTAACTAGCCAAAGCCAAAGCCAATGCCGCAGTCCATGTGCGGTCGACGTAAGCGTCAACAGCGCTGTCAACTAGTTACGCACACAGTTACAAAGCGTTGGCCACAGCCAGAGCCAAGAGCCAAGAGCCAAGTCTGGTTGCATTAAAAGCCGCAACCGATGCGCTTCGTTGTTGTCGTTGTGGTCGTCGTCTTTTGCAGCTTGTTTATTTAAATTCTAAGCTCGGCTACTGTTTCGAATCGATGGAGCAGGTCGGGCCAGTTGAGTGGTGCGGTGGTGCTGTATCGCTGTACTGCTGAAGTGTGCGGCTAGCTAGTCGTGTATTGTGTCGTTGTCGTAGTTGAAGTCGTCGTCGTCGTCAAATGCGTCGCTGTCGACGCTGCTGCTTCTGCTGGCCGGGAATAAAACTCGATCCGCGTGCGTCTTCTAGCCACAGTTTACGGATTGCCTTCTGACCGACAGATCGAAAAAGCCAATCGTAGCGCAGTGCACTCAATCAACTGTATACTATCATCAAAAAACTATACACAAAGCCGCCCCGCTCAGTGTGAACCCAAAGGATAACAACAATAGTAACCAAGTGTCAAGTGTGTTGTGTGAGAAAGTTTAACAAAACCCCCGCAAAACAAATAAACATGTTGAAATTTGTGTGCCTGTTCGCGCTGCTCGCCACAACGGCGACAGCAGCCTCTGAGGCTGACAGCCTGCTGACAAGTGCCCTTAAAATGGTGAAGGACTGCGGCGAACGCTCGATGGTGTTGTGCATGAAGGTAACAAGATATAACACTGTGATTAGCTAACAAATGCAACGATTAGCTAACAAACAACATCATTTCAAATAGGAACGTGCTCTGCACTATTTCGACACGGAGAATGGCGATGTCAGCCTGACTGAGGGTATTTCTCTGGTCAAGACCGATGATATTCCAGTTGGCAGAGCTTTGAATGATGTCTCACTGCCCGAGGAGGCGGAGGCACGTGAATCTGAGGTAGATTCTTTGTTGGTGGAGCGTGTGGCACGTTTCTTTGGCACACACACGCTGCAGTTCAAGGTGCCCAAGGACTCTATTCAGGATATGCAGCGTGCTCTCGAAGAATGTAAGTATAATACAGGGTATTTACCAAACAAATCAAGTGTCAAACAACATTCTTAAGCATTGGCTTCTTCTGCTTACTGGTTCTGTGCAATGTGGCCAATTTGGGTTAGTGGTGCAATTATCTGGTTAACATTGTGGTCGCCAAAGCTACAATGCTACAAATCCTGTTTTCACTGTTAGCTCTTAGCTACACACACACACACACACATTGATTGGGGTCACACAAAGTAGGCATTCTATCCTGCTCGTATGATCGTTTTTCCCAGGCGATTTTCATCTAGCGGTGCATTGACTGCAAACTTGTTGATGTTGTTGCGCTTTGGCTTTGACTGCAATTAATTGCATTTTAGTCAGTTCAGTCAGTTCGGCGCACTTTCTTTTTTGCGACTGTGTGTGTGTGTGTATGTGTGTGTCCATAGAAAGCGGTCAATCCTGTTTATTATTATTGCTTATTGTTTATTAATTATATGTATGAATGTGTACAGCTTGTAGAGTTTATGTGCTCCAATTGCTAATGAGCAGATAACAAGCCAAAGCGAAAGTATTGCATGTCAAACACTCACTAATCATTTAATGTCTCTTTTGCAGCGCGCGGCAAGAAGAAGGAGAAGAAGAAGTATCTGATGCCGCTGCTGATGCTGTTCAAATTGAAAATGGCCGCTCTGCTGCCGCTGGCCATTGGCTTCTTGGCGCTGATTTCATTCAAGGCTCTGGTCATTGGCAAGATTGCGCTGCTGCTGTCGGGCATCATTGGCCTAAAGAAACTGTTGGAGTCGAAGAAGGAGAACTATGAGGTTGTTGCGCATCCGCACTATGAGCATGAGCATAGCTATGGCAGGTCGCTGCATGGAAATGAGGCACAAAATTTGGCCTACACGGCGTATAAGCAATAAGCGTCTCAAGGAACAGCAAATTTGATTAGTGCAATACACAAAAGGATGATGACGAGGCAACAGGCAAATGGAGAGCACAGGCAGCTCGTTTTAATTTATTTTTATTTATTTAATTTATTTGTAGCTTAAAGCAAGCGAAAACAAAAAATGGCGCCATTGAAACAAAACTATTGAAAGAACCCAAAAAAAAACAAAAACAAAAGAAACAAAATGACAGTCAGCAAAGCAACAAAAATAAACCCTAGCTAATAAGTTTGAACAAAAAGGCGACTGCAAAAACCATAAAGGGGGGCGGCGTTTTAAGACTTTATTTTGTTGGCGGGCGCACCTTAAACTTAAACTAAACTAAACTTAACTAAACTATATAAACTGTACTCAAGTGACTGTAAATTGTATTATTGTAATAATTTGCTTAGAGCTTTACTATTGTTTACTACTACCGTTTTAAACTTATTAACAATTTTATGTTTACCAAAACTAAACACCAAAACTCTTGCACTCTTTAACTGTACTGCCACGCCCCCTCATACTGCCCAGCAATAAAAAATAACTGAAAACATAAAATCACAAAACACACACACAGGCATGCACATTCACACTCATACAAAAATGAAACTCAATAAAGCCGCATTTATTTGTAACTGAAATTTGTTTTGCATTTGATAGGTGTGTACGTATGTTTGTACAACGTATGTATGTTAATATATATACTTATTGCGCATACGCAACGTGTACCGCATATAATGTGTCTCTTTATTGTCGTTTGTGTGTGTGTGTGTGTATAATTTTAGTGAAATGCTTTCACTCTTTCACTAATAAAATGAATTACCAACTAAGGCAAACGAGGCCAGTGATATCAATTGCATGTGCGACACACAAAATCACAGACGCTGCACAACAGCAACAGCAACAGAAACAACAACAACAACAGCAACACAAAATTTCACTTGCAACTTGCGCACTCAAGCATGCACCAAAGTCAGAGTCAAAGTCAGAGTCAGAGTTGGTGTTGAAGTTGCGAGATGAAGATGGAGTTTATCTTGGTTTCCAGGCTGGCTAACGGACTTCCTTGCCTGTCATTGGCCTTATTTCTCTTTCCCTTTCCGTCTCTCCCACGCGAATGTGTTCGTTTTGGTATCCGGTGACGCTCCAAAAAAATCGAATGAAAGTCGCCCGCATTTGGCCACGACCTGATTTTTGCATGTGCAATTGCAACACGTACAGCCCACCACGCCTTCCCCCTGCAACTGCCCACCGCACTCCACTCCACCCACTCGCAATGAAATAAAGATGCGGCACGCCCCACTGTACTGTGGCGCTGCTGCAATTTATGGCCGAACGACAAATGCCAAATGGCCAAAACGATTTCTTAACGGTTTGTCAACAATTTTCGCCAGTTTCTGCTGTTGCTGCTGCTGTTGAGGCTGCTGTCGTTGAATTCCAAATATTGTTTGTGGCTCGGTGAAAGTGTTTATTAATACAACTCCTATAGGCTTTTATTTGTATGTATAAGAAAACAAATTCTACATATTTAGCTAGATACCAAAACCCTCTTTCCCTGCCAAAAACCTTGCCATTCCCTAGAGCTGCTTACACTTTATTAAACTTGTGCAAAAGCTTAAAACTTTTGATACCTTTACTCAAAAATGAAGCCTTGAGTTTCAAGCAACAAATTAGCCTACTACATTAGACAGTTATGGGGTTGTTTCCCAAAATTCATGTGGTTTTAGGGCTGTCGAAAATCATTAGTAAAATATCCAAAAGTTTTAGTGAGACTCTCAGTGGTTTTAAGGGTCCAGACGAGGGCTTCGCTACTCAACAGCAATTCACTACTTTATTGTTGTTAAAAGTTTTGTTACGCTGCTTTAAGGCGACAAGCTGGCAACACCAAACTTGCTCGGAAGTTAAATGTAATTATGCCTAAAAGTAGGCAACAGCCTTTTAGCTACGTTTAAAATTTAAATGAAAATCTTGTTGCTGCCAAATGATCTATTGTATGCGGTCAGGGTGGTTGACCGCCTCAACTTTTCTTTGACAGAATGAACATCGTTGGGCATAGCATTTGACGTTATGAAAATCTGCATATAAATGTGTATATTTGTGTGTTGAAGTGTTAAATCTTATGTAGTATTTGAAAAATTATGTGAAGCTAGATTTTGTGTAAGGAAACCAACATAGATTTACTTTGAAAGTTGGTTAAAATTTGTATTTTATGAAAAGATTTATAAGCAGATTTAAATTACTTGCCTGTTTAAGGCTCATAATATTAAAGACTGTGATAGAAAAAGTTTCAAGAGTTACGAAAAACTCGAAACAATTATGGTATAGATAAATTTACACGATTTAACACTGTCATAGCCAAAAGAACTTAACTTAATAGTTACTCTGACTGATTTGTTTACTTTAATGTTTAAGTGTCTTAATGGACGCTCGAATTTAAACACTTTAGTTTGTTTTGACCATTTAGATGGGCGTGCGTTTCAGTTAATGCCATAAGTGCAGTCGTTTATTTGATAGCTTCGACTGAGTATTTTGTATCTAAGCAGTGGCAACTATTTCATAACTTGTCTGGAATATGAATAACAATGGCTCATTACATAAGGGCCAAGATGTGCGAATATTGGCCACAAGTCAGCATAGTGGGTCGTCGGCAGCATAAGCGGCAGCGTTGTGTGCACTGACCATGACCATGATGCCAACAACTGCAACAACAATAACAACAACAACACTAGCAGACGCTTTGGCGTTGATGTACAACAATTTCCGTTATTGGGCCACGGCGTCGTTACATGTGCAAAAAAATGTTTGATTCAAAGAGCAGATTTTGGCCAAATACTAAGCTGATTATTGTATAACGAGCAACTATAAAGTTAGGGGGTCAGCTGGCCAGCAGGCTTAGTCGAACAGTGATTACCAACAGTAGCACAACAAGCTAAACAAAATGTGGAATGCAGATTGTCTGTTAGTGCTTATTAGCCTGGTGCATATTAGAAGCATTGCGTGCAGCGATTTACAACACGACAGCTTAGAGGAACTCAAGCATTTCAAGCAATGTGTGAGAGGATCACAGCGTGCTAAGTTAACTGAATGCATTGGACGTTCGGCGTTGAACTTTATACAACGTTTTGAGGAGCGCGAGAATGTGACGTTTTTGGATGATTTTGTGGCAGTAAGGAGTGAGACGGCATCGAGTCGATCCTTGGCCAATGTGCTCGATACTGATCCTGTGGATTTCCGTGGCATATTAGAAAATGCCGGAGCTGTGATGGGCCAACGTAGCTTAGAGTGGCACATGGATGGCTTGTATCCAGGATTGATGTTTAAAATTGGTCCCACAGCTGATGCAAATAGTGTGGCCGAGTTTGTGTTGGATGAAAGACTTGCGCATGATGATCGACAGTTTGGCTTTGAGGAGCCCAGTACGGGTAAGAGGAAATAAATGCGTAACTTATAATAATAATAATTAATCACGGCTAACTCTTTAGGTCGCCTGCTTGCCAAGCAATATTTCTTACCCTTTCTGCTGGGTCTAAAATTCAACTTGGTTGCCTTGGTACCTTTACTATTTGCCGGCATTTGTCTGCTGCTCAAGAAATCTCTATTCCTTGCCAAGTTGGCCATCTATGTGAGCAGCTTTTTGGGCTTTGGTGGCGTGCTGGGCTCTCTGGGCGGACTGGGCGGTGGTTTGGGCGGTGGTTTGGGCGGTGGTTTGGGCGGTGGCGGTTTTGGAATAGGCAACTTTGGTGGATTTGGCCTGCAGCGACCCTTCGGGCAATTTCCGGGCAAAACCACGGTTTATGGCCATGGTGATGAACTGCATCATCAATACAATGTACATGAGCCACAGCCCTACAAACGCAGCGATCGTAAGGTGCGCTTCGAGCAACCAAGGGAGGCAGGATCTTCTGCAACAGCAACCACAAAACGACCCAATGAAGATCGTTTCTACGAGTACGAAACTAAGCGCAGGTTGGAAGAGACCATTGGATCTGCTGATGCGCTGGTAAGGAACTTTAAAAGTTCTCCAAACACCAATAGTATGAACGGCTGGCAGGTGGTCGATGTGAGATCGCTATGAGGGATGTTTAATGTTATGTTTACTCTTATTTATAATTGGTTTAGTAAGATTACTTAAATTATTAAAAGCTGCGTAAATAAAAATCAAATTAAAAATTTACTGTAGACCGAAACTAAAGTTCGCAGGCAACTTGGTCAAGGTCATAGCAAAAATGGTCTATAGCAAAGATTGGTTTCATCTTTTACTTTAACATTAACAAACCGTAAAGTCTGCCAAATAATTTTAAAGCGCTTTCCAAAAGCGAAAGTCGCTTTATGCTAACATTTTCAGGCTTCAGTAATCAGCTGTCAAGAGTTTTGGTATTAGGTTTAGGTTTAAAATTCGCGCTCGCGTGAAATACTTTTTCCAAAAAACTTTTCTTATTAGATACCAATCAAGAGACGCTTTGACAAGCCATTTAATTGCTATATTAAGAATATGTACACGCCGTGACGTCATATGCTCCAGTCATATAAATAAAGACCTAAAGCACTTAAAGCAGGTTATTTAAAGTTTAAACGTCAATCGGTGTGGAAACATGAGGCTTCTGTTAATGGTTTGGCTGTTGGGGTTGCTGCTACGGTTCACTCGAGCACAGAATCATAGCAAATCCTTGGAATGGACTCCTCGCAGTCTGGGTCGCTTGCTGCAGCAGTGTCTGAGCGGAGCTGAGGTCTGGCAATGTCTGGGAACAGAAACTGAACGTCTATTGGATGCGGCTAGTCAGGATAATAGCACCTGGAAGTTGAGCGAGTATCTCAGCATTGAGCCACAGGAGAAAAAACCAGAGCAGCAAGCACGGCATGCTAAAGGATTCGCGGGCAAACTGTTGGATTTGGCACAAGGACGAGCACTACGTGTGAGGATGCCTCAACAGTTGACCATATCGAATGCCATCGATGAGTTTGGTAATGAGCTCGGCTTGGATCAAGGTACGATTGCGATCATAGATGATAAAGTCGATAAGATATTTGGTAGTTTTAATTCGCCAGCGACAGCGATAAATAACGATAAAGATAAGTTTAAAGTGAAAAAGAAAAAAGACAAAAGTAAAATGAAGAAAAAGAAAAACAAGAAAGATAAGAGTAAAAAGAAAAAAAAGAAAGAAAAAGATAAAGATAAAGACAAGAACAAGCAAAAGAAACATAAAAATAAAAACAAAAACTGTTTCACAAAAACAGGTCGCAAGAAGAAGGACAAAGATAAGAACATGGCCATGATGGGTGGCATGATAATGCTGGCAACCTTCGCACAAATGTTCCTTGGCAAGGTCATTCTAATCGCTGGCGCCGCCTTCATAATGGCCAAGATTGCACTTGTCATAGCGCTGCTGGTGAGTTTATTTTATTTTCAAGATACTTTTGCACCAAAGTTCAAGTTAGAAAGATCGAGTAATTTGGCGCTACACACTTTGTTGCAGGGTAGTCTAAAAAAGGGATCAGCTGGCCAGAGTGGTAGTGGAACGGAACATGTGATTGTGACCAGCGGTGGACATGGTGGCGGACATAGTCATGAGAGCGGCTGGCATCGCAGTATGCCCACATTGGACTATAGTGCCACACCACCGCTAACACACAACGAGGAGGAGTCGCATCCTGGTCAGGAGCAGGCCTATCAAGCTTATGAGATGGAGCATTTAGGTCAAAGGCAGTTGTTGAATGATGCGACTGACAAGCCTGGTTTTCTCTAGCTTTATATGTATTTCTGTGGTAAAAAGTATATAATAAACGTAACTACATTTAGCTAAACTTAAATCTAAACGAATGTTTTCTATTCATTGTTATTAATTTGTTAAGTCGAACAAGTGTAAGAACATACAATTGCAGACAAAATTTAGGCTAAGCGAACAAGTTTTCTCGATCTTTGGTTTTGTAATTTTGTGGATAAGCAGCCAAACAACAAGTTTTATCGCGAAACCTTGACGCCAGCAGCGGCGCCGGCGCCGACGCCATATCCAGCTCCAGCTGCTCCTGCACCAGCTCCAGCAACACCAGCACCAGCATGTGGCAACCAGGCGTGATATGCCTTGTCCTGCATCATCATTTCATCATCAATGCTGCGATGATAGGAACCACCATCATGACCACCGCTATCATACTCGCCCTGATGACTCGAGGAGTAGGTGTGACTCTGCTGCACTTGCGGATGCTTGACAATCTCATAGGTTGTCTTCTCGCCTCCTTCGTGACCCACGAGCTTCTTCAGTCCAATGATGGCGCTGATGATCAACGCAATTTTACCCACAATCAACGCTTTGCCAGCCACAATGGCAATCGAATGGTAGGCCATCTTAAGTATGGCAGTCTTCAGAAGTACTGCAGCAATAAAGGGTCCCAAATACTTCTTGTCGCCCTTTTTCTTATCACGACCCTCGCCAGCTGCCGAGGACTCTGCGCCACCCATAAAGTAACTCAAGAGCAACTGCAACCAATTCTGGCTATTTCTCTCACCGAAGCGCAACAAACGTGGCAGATTCACCTGCAGCTGATGACTGTGCATAAAGTTAAGAAATCTCTCCAGTAGCAGAGCGTCCAAGCTCTTGCTGGACATATGCTCCAGATCACGATTGTTTAGTTGATTCTCGGCAATGCTGGCACGTCCAGTGCGCGTTTCCTCTGCGCCCGCTCGTCTTACCAGATTAACGCCATCCACAATGCTGAGCTGCTGGACTTTAAGAGCTCGTCCCAGGAGTCGTGCGCCGTGCAGCTTGCAGCACCAAAAAATATCCTCGCTATCCACACACTGTGCATAAACGTGTCGCACGGTGCGCAGGAGTCCATTTTCTCCGCTACCGCCGCCGGTGCCATTGCTGTTGTTGTTCAGCTCCAGTGCGGAGATGGGTCGATGAATGGCAAAGAGCAGCGCCAGCAGCAGCGCTGCCATGAGACCCAAACGCGTATCCATTTCAGATGTGTGTGTGTGTGTATATTATCCTTAAAAGTAAGTACTTTCTTTTGCCGCTACTGTTCTTCTGGCTAACTCACTTGGCCAACTGATCTTGTGCGCCAAAGTGTTGAACAAATTTATACACTTGCTTGTTTGCCACAATTAGCCAGGCAGCCGTTGCATCCAGTTTTGCTTTTTCTTAGCTGTTTGCTGTTGGCTATTCAGAGCGTAATATGCATGTTAGCCGCTTTAAGTATTCGTTCTCTAAAGCTCTTTTAGCTTCGTTGCAGATTTAGTGCAATTTCCAGCTGCTAGGCAGTCAATTTTCATTGCTCATTGTTGTAATTAGCAAGTCTTTGTAATTATTTCAGAGCATTTTTAGTTGTATTTTTTTCTTATTACTTGACGGTCGACTTAATGATATATTCGCTCTGACGCCCACTTTCATCGGTTGCAGTCAGTCTGCAAGAGATTCGAACAAACATACAAAGTTTCGCAGCTTCTGGCTGGCTTTTGTCTTTAATTTGAGCACGCAAATGTTTTTGGCACAGTTATCAGATATATGCTGCGATAGAAATCGAAATGAACTCAAATTGCATTTTAAATTGCCAGCCATTGGTTTCCAAACCAGAATTCCTAGCAAATTGTCAGCTGGCAATAAGAAAGTTAATGAAAGTGCAGTGCTTGACTAGAACTCAAACAGATTTAATGTTGGAAATTGATGCTATTCATAATGCAATTACACTGTGACAAGTTCAAAACGGAAATCAAAATTCGTTGTAACTGAACTTTCTTTAAGTTTACCTATATAAATTAACCACTTTTTTCTATTTGACTGCAAGAAAAGTTAAATTTCAATTGAAACTTTGATTGTGATGGAATCTGGCTTGAAAGAATGTTAATTTTTGTAAAACAATTTTCCGCACGAATGATTTAATTTAAATATATTTTAAAAATAAAACTTTGAATCAGTTATGTTATTATAATTACCACTTCAGGGCTTATAGAAATTGATTTAAAAAAACTATGGGAGCATGATTAATTTCGTATGCTTTCTAGCAAATGTTTTATAAATAGGTTCATATTATAAGTATATGAATTTAAATCTTTAACGATATTACTATAGACACTTTAAAAAAAAAAGGGACTACGGTAGGCCTTAACTATTGGTAACACTAATATTTTTCTCTTTTATTAATCCCAGACGAATGCCGCATACCAAACCTACTGAAGCGTATGCTTTATTAGTAGTAGTATTAATTAGTTGATGTCCAACTGAAAACATTTTAAAACGAACACAGCATACTTTCTGGCTTATTAATAAAATGCCATAGCAATGAGCAATTGTAAGCTGCCTTTTCCCAAACGCAAGCGCAACATTTTTTTTGTCTTCTGGATAATTTTGGCTTTCGGTTAAGTCAATTATAAATGCAATTTCAAACAATGCCATGTCAGAGTCGAATGAAGTACGTATTTGTTTTTATTGTTTGACAACAATGCAATGCATACAGCTGCTGAGCCGCAAGTAAGTAGCGTGAAAGTAGCAAATGTTGGTGCCAAACATTGAGACAAGGTCCATTGGTTTGTTCTACATTTCAGACATGCCAAGATGAACATGATGTGCATGCATATGTATGTAGTTGTGTATGGGAAGCCAAGCCGCATAATCTGCTGGCGATAATTTATGGTAATTTAAGCTGAGCAACACGCAAACGCAATACACAAACTTTCGCAGTTGGAAGCAGCCGCAGCTCATCCGCTGTTTAAAGCTAATAGCCCAAAAGCAGAGCTAAAAAAAAACGATGCAGCAGCGGCAGCGGCAGCCGCAACAGATCAGTGGCAACAACAGCGGCAATTGCCAATTTACTTTAATTGCCATTTGTGTTAACGCAAAAGCAAACAAAACGCTTAGCAGCTTGCCCCACGATCAATGGCAATGATAATGGCAATGATAATGGCAATGGCAATGGCAATTGCATTTGTGGCGCCACAAAAAAAACAAAACGGAACGGAACGAATCGAAACAAACCGAAAAAAGAGTTAAGCAAACGTACCGCTTAACTTTTACCATCGATTTATATATGGGTCTTGTACTTTGTTTTTGCTTTTTACCGTATTGCGCCGCAACCAAAAACCAGAACTACAACTCGTACATTATGTGGGCTGGCAGTCTGGGAACCTAGCAAAAAAAAAATAAAAGCAATTGCATAAAATGAAAAGCCTGAATCGGCTGCGCTTAGCTGTTTTTCGGCAACAAATATTTTCACTTTCACTCTGTGAGGTGTGTGTGTGTGTTGACATCGGCGGCGCCCCCGCATTAAAGACAATGCTGTTGTGGCGCAGGTTGGTTGGCAATTGCAATTGCTTCAGGTGGCTGTCTTGGTTTTTGCTTCTTTTTGTCTTGTCTGCAACGGTTAATCAAAAATTAAGCGCTGCTGGCCAATTACGTTTCACTTTGACCCCGGCGCGGCATGGAAAGCCGGACTAACCGTGTCTGAAATACCCAACACTAACAAACTTGCCTCACGCTGATGAATTTATTATATGGCTGTCAAGCACATGTGTTTGACGCTGTTTGTTTTTCCAAGCAATTTTCTTTCCTTAAAAAATTCAATTCAATTTAATGTAAATATATATTTACATGTTGATGCCGATTTGCATTTGTTTGTTGCCAGCAAACACACACACACACATCAAGGTTTTTCTACTGTTTCTATAAGTTTTTTTAATAGCAAATTTAAATTTGAATTTTCCTACGAATTATTCGACTGCCACCCTCAAACAGCTGGCGGTCTTAGAGTTTGAGTGTGACGCAGTTGGGAAGCAAGTTTGCTATGTGTTATCGTTCATGCCACATTTGAGTAATTCAAAAATAAAGTTCGCGCTTGATTAGCTAATGTACGTAAAGGCAACCATACACGAATTTCCCCAAAAGTATTTGACGGTGAAATTTCATCTTCATCCCTGCTTCTCTATTATTTACCCAACGTATGCGCAACGACAGGCAAAGTTCAATGTTAAATGTCAATCAATAATGTGGCCAACACAGACAAACAAAAAGTACTGCCAAATGTGAAACGTTGGCCAAACTCTCTAAGCATCAACGATCATCAATCAGCGTTGCCAGCCAGGTTAACCGCTGGCTATGCCAACTAAATTTATTTAAGCCACAAAAACAAAGCGAAAATAAAAAAAAATACGCTAGCAATGCATTAAATTTTCACATTATAAAATGTATTTGAGGCCTCGACATTCGACTCTCGCTTTTGCTATCTGTGGACCCGCAGGCAGCGTCCATGTCAAACTCTCATGACATTGCAGCGGACACCAAGCAACAATAACAACCACAATTTGAACAAAGCTGATGGCAAACAATGTTTCATTACATTGTGCCCATATTTTGTGCAGACAAAAAGGGTTTTCAGACACATTGTCGCAGTTGTTCTCTAAAAAAATTTCGAAGGAATTTGCGCAAATATATTGGGAATTTGAATATGGTTTTAGATGTTCCACGAAAAGGTCGCTGGGTCCAATGTGGTCACCTTGACAAATGACAAGTTCCTCAACCTTTTGCAGGCTACCAGAACAAATACATAGCATAGCATCATAGGCAAGAGCCTTGACTGTGAGATACTTTTCGTATCTATTTGTGAAACCTATATTCATATGATTTCTACTTCTACCTACTCAACTCTAAGCTCACCCAAGGGTGTTTATCATATGCTAGATTTACCTACTTAATTCACACTTACTTTCCTTTTCCTTTAACTTTCAATTGAATAAGTTCATTTTACCCTTTCGCTACCCATTTCAATGTCCCATGGGTTTTCTGTTTGTCTTGGGTTCAATGGACCAACAGTGTGCAGGGTACAGCTACCCGTGGATGATAAATTGAAGATGCTGGAGCAGGCGAACGTGACACTGGCCAGAAAAAAGAAAACCAAAATGCATAGAAAAAAAAAACAACATAAAAGTGAAAGCATCTATGTGGCAGAGAGTGAAACTGTCCGCCAAGGAAGAGATCACTGTTTCACCTTTTGGCAGTCGATGTTAGTGTTGCCTTGGCCGCGACATTGCCTCAACTAAGCAGAAAACTTGGTGGGCTGTTGGAGACTGTGGAGAGTTCAATGCACAAAGTTTGTTGCATTTCAATAGATGAAATATGAAGGAAGCGGCAAGGCTTGAGCCTGAGCTTACTTATGCAAATGCTGCTGGCTGCTGCTAGTACGATAGATGTGGCATGCTGCATAAGTATACTTACAACTTGCAACCAAAACTCAAGGGCATTTTTGTGGTAATAACTTTTCCAGTTCCCGCTGCACGAAGTCAGTCATCACAATTTGACTTTTCGTGCTTTTCTCTCAACTTGCTTGACTGACTTGCTGAATCATGGGTCAAGTGTTAGCTGGGCTTTTGCACTTTAATTGTAACTTTCTGCGATTTTATCGCATTAATTAAAGAGAGAAGTTAACTCATGCGTTAAAGCTTTGCTTGTTGTTGTTGTTGCTGTTGGCCAAAAGGTTACTCGACCATTACGCACTCTCATCTTGCGACACTTGAGAATCTAATTACAGGGCACGCACAATTCAAAAGGCGCAACTGGGCCAAATCGAAAGAAAATGTTGGAGCGAGAGAGACAGAGAGAGAGAGGGAGAGAGAGAGAGAGAGAGAGAGAGAAAAAAAAACACAAAATTCTTCAAATGGCCATTCAGTTAAATTTTCACCGAAGAAAGCAAAAGCAAACGCATTATAATTAATTGATGCAATAATAAAAATACATTTTACTTTGACACTAGACACTTGCACAAGCCAGCTGTGAAATTTTCATACATGCGGTAAAGTATATTTAATCTGTCAGGATTCAATTACATTCAAGTATATGTAATTTAAAAAAACAGTTTAATAAAGCATTACAGCAAAGTTGCAGATAATTATTATATTTCGTTGACTATAAATATCTACAAATTTCAAGCTTACGATTTAAGCCATAAATTTTCTTTCTTTCTCTTCTTAACTTATTAAAATGTTGTCACTAATTCATTGATAACAAACTTTTTTGCAACATTTTTACTTGAATCCTTTCAAATTAAATTCATATTTTCAATATCCAATTTAAGGATTTAAAGGCGGATCTAAGTTTGATAACTTTTTGAGCTACTCAAAAACTTGTTTGTACATTAAGCTTTGAATAAAAAACAATTTTCATAAAGAAAAGTGTATTTAAACTTCACTTGCCTGTTAAGCTTCACGATTGTAGCTAAGAGACCAAATTGGCCAAACATTTAAGTAAATTGTGTGCAGTTTAAGTGAAAAATGGTCTCGTGCTGAATGGCCGCATCCACACACAAGCTTTTGTTCATCTTTATCCTCGCTCGCTGTAAGCTGTTGACACATTTTGCGGCTTGCCGCAACCGCTGAAGCTGAAAGTTGGCAGCGAGCTTATCGTGCGACGTCATATATAAAAGCTAATTAGTGTGAGAATTGTGCGCAGCAACATTGCCGCAAGCTTTGATTAGCTGCAATCCGCCATCAAAACAAATGAATGAAAGCCAAATACCGAAGCTCATATACACTCACTGTTGGCCACAAACTAGATCTTTATCAGCGGATATGCTTCAAAGTACTGAAAGCCCTGCGAGTGACTTTAAACTAAACAACAACAACTACAGCTTGTAACTAGATAGATAACAACTGACTAACACAAATACATATTTTCACTTTCTTTTGTTAGGTTCGTTTCGTGAAAATTGCAAATTTTATTGCACTTGGGCTGCTTGGATGAACGCCCGCATGAAATAGAAAGTTTAACAAAAACTAAATACACTTGTTTATATTATTTATATTTATATTTTTTCTAAAAATCAGTTTCTTAAAAACTGAAAGTAAGTCCAACATTAACCCGTCAAAGTTCATTGCGAACAGGTGCTAAGGTATTTAGCAAGAATCCAGAACAGTTTGTTTACTTTCTCCGCTTGAGGAAAAAAACTAAAAAACTGGAAAACTGAAAAACTTCACACACATAAAAAATAATAAAAATAAAGATGCTTAAGTTTGTCGGTTGTTGTTTTTACAGCACTTGTTTCTGTTTGTGTTGTTTTTGTGTCTGGTATTTATTAAAACGCGATTCTCGTTTATTTTTAACTGTTGCCACAATGAAATTGTTTTTTATGGCTGTTGCTGTTGCTATTTTGTTTTGTTTTGTTTTGGTCTCGACCACAAAATGGCACAGAAAAACACAAAAACACAAAAAAAATCTCGTTGTGGCTGTTGAAAGAAAAGTGCAAGACGTGCCACCGCCAGATTGCCGGATGATGAGGCTTTGGTGGCTCATAGACAATGTGGTGTTGGTGGTGCTTGGGGCCGTTTGCCGTTTGGCCTTGCCCATGGTAACCACAGCAACCATCTGACATTTAACTCTACTAGCAAATACAACTTGAGGTTGGTTTGGGATTGGCGTGCACTTAGGCAAGCTCATGATATGACCATCAGATATGGATATATATCATATGTGAGCGTGTTGTCTTTGACACGGATGCGGAAACGATTAACCCAGGCAGCTGCACTCGCATAAAACACACAATGTAATGTCTACCGGTTTCGGGGTGCCCTATTGTAAGCAGCAATGATGGACATTTTGATGGCTTTAGGTTTTTTGGGCTGCATTATCCATGAGCAGGGCTCACAATGTGCTGCATAAATTGAACAGAGCAGAGCTAAGCTTATTATTGTGGATGTCAAACATGATATTTGTGCATAATGGAAAGCTGTCAGACCATAAAACGTTAAGAAAAAATAGTTGTAGAGTTGGGCAATGTACAAAAGGTTGGTGCTTAAAAGAAGACGAATACGAAATACTCTTTGCAGAACCTTAAAAGAATTGAGACAGCAATACAATTAAGTTGCCCACATAATAATTACTTATATACCTGTATATTTGCACTCAATTATTTTTCATCAAATGCGCTCCTCTTAAGTCTTAAGGCTCAAGTCTTCAAAAAAAAAAAAAACATTTGAAGTTTTCCCATTTTCTGCATGAGCCCCTCTGTCTACTAGGCAGTCGGGCAGCAGCGTTCAGTGAACTTTCTTCTCAAGAAAAAATGTACTCATGCACTCAGCAGAAAGATAATAAGTACTTATAATGCTATCAAACAGAAACAAATATTATATTATTCAGCGGTCCATGCAAATCGATGGCATCTCAGTGCCCTCGTCCACCGACCTCCATGTCCAGGTGTCCAGCTTAAGGTGCGCTTTAGTGAAAGTAATGTGGAAAATTTTGTGGCAGCCAAATACCAAAATTAGTGGCCCAGAAAGCGACAGCACAAACATATTTTCCAAAAGGCATCGACGAACTGTTGGCAAGAGGCGGTCGCACACTTGAGGCACACCTGTACTTAAAGTATAACTAAAGTGCAATATGCTGGGCAACAAGTAGCCAGCACGACTGTCATTAGTTGTCGTTGGCTTAATCTATGTGGAAGCTTATGCTCTGGGGGCCTAAATTTGCGACTTTATTAGTTGAAAATGAGCTGAGACTCAAATCCCTTTTTTTTCCCGCTGCACCTGCCTCATAAAGTGGCCAAAACGGCAGCTGCCTTGGCGAAAGCACTGTACAAGAATTCGTAGAACGAATATGTTATACACTTGGCCAAAAAGCTACACATAACTGTCATGCTTAAACCATGTCACACATTTTAGTACTAATATTTATCACAAATTAGCTGTTACCAATTCAATTTGATTATATAAATTGTGTTAAGACTAAACTTAGCCCAAGAGCGTTGGGTTTTTTTGCGTGTACATACAAACATATTTCCGTTGGTCGTTTTTCGGGGAAAAAGTTTTTTGCAAGCCACAATTATGCGGCCTTTGCGGCAGCTTTCCTTTCGCCTGCTTGCCTAACTGTGTGGCAGCATCATGTGGCACGTTCTACGAGATACATAGATACAAATGCTGGCTCATGCATAAAACAGAGGAGGAAAGGTAACCGTCAGCAACACTAGTCAGCATTGGGGCAACAATTTGTCTTTTGTAGCAACGACAACGACCAACAACAAGAAACAAAAACAACAGCAGCCTCAAGTCAATGGCCTGTATGGCCGCTTTTGGCCCGGCTTTAATAGATGAATATCATGGTCGCTGTGCTACCTACTTGAAAGCCCTAGATCGCGTCGATACTCTCTCTAATAGATGTAAATAGCATGGCCTGATGGGTGTTGCCACAAATAGTGGCAGTAGTAATTTGCGTAATAAAATTGCTGGCTGCAAAGTGCAAACGCTTATTGGTCGATAAATACTTTATTTATGGTAATAGAAATGCGAGGGGAAAATTGCTAAATACCAAAATTGAAATCAAAGTGTCGACAAGAGCTACAACAACCGCAGCAGCAACATTGACAACCAAAACGGCAGCCAGTTTTAAAATGGTCAAAAGCCAAACACCTACCCAGGCAACAACTCCAACTAATATATTTGGCCATAACCAACGAAAGCGGCTAGCAACCGCCGCTAACAAACAGAAAAAAGCAAAAACATGTAGCTGCTGCTGCTGCTGCTGCTGCGGCTGCTGCTGCAATGATCATTAGAGCAGCAGCATATTCCCAGACAACAACAGCAGCAAACAGTTCCAGCAACAGCGGCAACAACAGCAACAGCAACATTAACAGAGCTGTTGGAAAATGAGGCGCAACGAAAACGAAGAAGAAAACAACGAAACACGAAGCCGCAAACGAAGTCGACACGAAGAAAATCAAATAGTGATTAAGTCGACACGAAAGAAAGGTCTATAAAAGAATAAAGCCCGCCAAGCCTGACCATCAGTTTGATTTACACTTGCTTGCAGTGCAAGACGCGGCTTCAAGCTACACCAACCAACCCCATAGTAAAAAAAAAACCCCACAGAAAAGGATTTAGTCAAGCGAGGCGTACGTGGACGCGTATGTGTTGTTAAGTGTTGTGCCGTGAGTGTGTGAGCCAAGTAAAAAAACAAGTCGAAAAAAAATAATATTCAAAAATGACTTTCAAGCAAAAGCAATTGCTACTACTATTGGGCCTGTGCCTTGCCAGCAGCAGCAGCAACTGTGATGCAGCCACCGGACAGCTGAACAATGTGCCTTCATCTTCTTCCAGTGGCAGCAACAGCAACAGCAACACGAACAGCAATAATAACCAAAATGCTGGTGCACGCACTTTGCTGCGTGTCTACGATGAGTGCAATCGGGCCGAGAGCGGATTTGTGCCATGCCTCAAGAAGAAGGCCATCGCATTTATCGATCGTATTGGACCAATTGATGCAATCAATGTTGCCGATGGCATTAAGCTGGTGCGTTTGGAGTCAGCACTCCGGCCAGCTGTTGCCTACAGCGAAAATGACTTGGAATCCTCGCTAGCGCGTTCCGGCAGCGATCGCGATGCAAAGCTTACAAATATGCTGATTGAACGCTTGAGCTACTTCTTCAATGGACACTCGCTGCAGGTCAGCTTCCCCAAATTGACATCCGATGAGATTGGACGCGGCTTAGAAGAAGGTAAGCATGCTAGCTACTTTCTGTGTTAAAGCACATACTTGATTTAATAGAAATTACTTAAGCTAATGCCCGCAAAAACACCGCTAAATGTGTTTAGCCATTGCGCGTGACAGTGACATAATTTTGCGCTACTGAGCCATAATTGACGGTTATTAGAGCCGAGAGTTGAGTGCCGCGAGCCTGGCTAAGATTGTTTGTTACACATATGATAATGTGGGGCCTTGTGGCACACAGGTAGTAGCATATACTTTTAGCTTAATTGCGTGCCTGGCAATAACATTGGCAACAACACGATTGGCAGGCTGGCTTAACTTGGCTTGGCCCATTTCCTTGCATGGCGCCAATTTCTTGCAGTATGTCTGTTCATGTTTTATTTCTGCATTGTATGTTAAGATCATAGCGTGGAAAATTCCTGTCTCTGAGAAAATGTGCAATTGTTATGGTTTTTGTTTTATTTTATAAACAGATACACGCACAGAGACCGAAACTCGTTCGCCAAGCTAACAATGACCCATAAACCTTAACAACAAGAACAGCAACAAGCAACAACCGAAAAGTAACAACAACAACGATGACGAAAAATTGTCACGCCAGAATTTTATGTCATGTCGCACAAGACAACAACAATATAATGCAAACATCAAAAGTCGAAATGTTAATACTCTTTAAGCAGCTTAAAACAGTCTAAGATGACTTGAACAATATAGTCGTCTGTGGTAGAAGATACAAATTGTTAATGGGGTTACAAATAAGCCAAGTGCGTTCTGCTTACATTTGATACAAGGCTGAAAACATTTCTAAAAAATTAATATCCATTTTATTTAATAATTTGTAATTGTTTTTGCTCTTAGGAAAAGTGTATAAAGTTTTTAACTTGTTATTAAAGGTCTATAAATTTGTATTGTTTGTTTGAGAATAGGAAGGCTTAGATATACAAATCGGATAAAATATTATTGTCGTTATGCTATGTTAAGTAAGCCAAATCCTATCCAAAGTCAAAGTTACCAACAAATGTGTAACTTATCCACATAAGTGTGTCAAAGGAAACGTTAAAAGAGTTGATACCAATTCAAAGTCAAGGTACTTTTGCGCATGGCCTCCTTTTTTGTTGTTGTTTTCAAAGAACACGAAAACAAGACGTGAAGCGAAAACTTTAGAGATGTCATGACCATGCCGAATTTATATAAAACGCAATGAAAGTGTTTGGCCTAACTACGTTTCTCTGGCCTCTTCGTGGGCCATGTTAACGTCTTCTACTACGGGCTACGGCAGGCAAGCGCTTTGCATCAATTACAAATTTGACACAAGCACTTAAAACATTATTCGGCTGCGACATCAAACAGTTGCCAGTAATTTGTACTTGTAATGAAAAGCGAACTTACTTTCACAGTCAGTACATAGTTTTTCTTTTACTTTCAAATCATTGATCAAGATATATTCAATAGATATTTATGTTATGGCTAAGACTTGTCCAAGTTGGCAAACACTTTCCCAATTGCCACACCATTTTTGGTTAATTGCAATCAGTTGCAAGCTTGTTATGACTGAGTCTCACTCTAATACTGCAACGTCTCCTTTTGAATTAATTTTGACTTCCACTTCCAGCTGAGTCTTTACTATACACATACGATTTTCACCCAACCAAGTGAAATCGCCAAATATATCCCTGATGAGGCTGCCGTCAACAAAACGAAAGCCACACAAGTTGCATCTTCAAACTCAACTAATGACCAAAAAAACATTCTCACACAGCCTTTGCAAAGCTTCGTTATAGACTTGTTGCACTTTCACCAAAGCAAAGCAAAAAAAAAAACAAAATGCTAAGGAAAATAAATTTCAGCACTCCCTAGATACTGGAGACATAAACGCATTGTTTGCATATGAAGGAATAGTATATTATGAAAGCGTGTGAAAACTTGCACTGTAATCAAAATAAATAATATAAAATCAGAGTGGATGGTAGAGTTATTAAGGCACTGTATGTGAATAAAGTGAACTTAATTTTTCCAAACATTTTAGAGCTATAAAGATGAGTAATCCAACATTTTTTGAGCCACATTAAGTGAAAAACTTGTAAGAAACATATTCTATAAGTTTTTTTTGTGAACTTTACCTAAGCCAAGCACAGCTAATGGATCGCATAAACTTAATTATTTTATAACACTATATTGATAATATGTGCCAAGCTACAGTTAATAACTTATTTGACGCAAGCTTCACCTTATGTGGCTTATGAGCAGAATAATAAACTGTATTATGTTTTTTTATGGTTTCGTTGCAGGTCGCGGCAAGATGAAGAAGATGGGCATGATGATGGCCATGATGGTTGCCACCAAGATGATGGGCATGCTGCCAATCGCCATGGGAGCACTCTATATGCTGGCGGGCAAAGCTTTAATTATCTCAAAGATTGCACTATTACTGGCAGGCATTATTGGCCTCAAGAAACTGATGTCTGGCAAATCGTCGGGCGGCGGCGGCGGCGGCAGTTCCGGCTGGTCTTCCGGCGGTGGAGGCGGCGGCGGTGGTGGCTGGTCCTCGGGTGGCGGCGGTGGAGGCGGCGGCGGCTGGGATAGACGCTCCTTAACCGAGGCTCAGGAGTTGGCATATCGTGCGCACAGCAGGCAACAGGCAGCTCAACAGCAGGGAGTGCAGCAGCAGCCGCAACAACAGCAACAGCAATCAGTTTCAGCGCCGCTGCAATCAACGCTGATAAAGTCATAGACACCCAAACACACAGAGATAAAACAAAAAAACACACCGACACAAGCACACACACACACGCACAGAGTGAACGATAGAAAAGTTCATAGCTCTTCATGGTTGCATTTATCTTGTAGATAAATCACATTGAGAACGCTGGGAATGAGACGGCATGAGGTGGCGCCCTGGCAGGCAAATTGTAATTAGATTTTTCCGCGTTTTTCTTTTGTACACTTGATGCGTTTGCAACGGTTAACGGTTGCACCTACGGATACATCGCTGCAAATGTATCTGTAACGTGCACACAGCGCCTTTTAAGTTTTTAATCATTAGCATTTGCAAACATACATAATACAAATCGATTAAGTAATAGTACGAGCGTCCGCTCCCATTTCGATCGATCTATCAATCCATTCATCTATCTATCCCCAGTTACTGTTACTGACACTCAACTCAACTCAACTCTGACTGAACTTCTATTTTACATTCTGCATCTGTCTATCTATCTAACTGCTAACTACTTACTGCTTTCTGCTTTTTGCACTCTATCACACACACAGTTCCTGTTATTTTTCAATTATTCTTTATTCATTATTCTACTGCTTTTATTGTTTTTCACATTGTCTTGGCCAGCCACACTTCGCACTCAATTTCTCAGCTTCATTTCATCACGCGCACTCACAATTTTGATTAGCTTTAAGTTAATTCGCTCTAACTGTAGTCTAGTATGTAATAATTTATTAACATTATTTATTTCCTTATGTCTAAGCGTATCTCTCGCATTTAAGCAGCAACGTTTTCAAGAAACAAAAAAAAGTTACAAAAAAAAAAAAACAACATGAAATGTACACATATCTATTTATTTACCTATAAATAAAACAACATACACGTAAAGAAAATGTGCTTGACTAAATTTATTTCACTTCTCGCCAGCAAGGTCAACTTAAAGCCAGTTTATTTGTGGAGTCTCACGTACTGGCTTTTGTTGACGAATGTATTCTACAACGCAAAAAAAAAACCCTGCCATCCTGTGGCCATATGCCAAGGACATCGAAAACTTTTCCAGCGTGACACATATGTTTGTAAGCCCACCCACACAATACTTCTAGTTTCACGTGCGGTGGGTTGTAAATCCCCACCAACAGCATCATAGTATTGTCTAGATGAGATTCTCTGGATATTTGTTCACATATGCGTATTTTGTGGCTTATGCCATGACGAAAAGTTTTTTGCTCTGTGCTGCAAGTCGCATATGCTAATCTCCAAAATGCTTAAGATAATTCATAATCCATAAAGTACATAAACGAAAACGAAATATTAGTTTTAAAGTACATAAATTATATGTGTGCTTCTCTTTAATAGTTAATGATTTGCAAATTGAGCAATGAATCAGCAAATGAATTGTAGTTTGTTTTAAATTGAAAGGCGTTAGAAGCCACTTGTCAAGTTGTGCATAAACCTCCTAAAATCTTAAAGATTCAAGTTCCAGCCAACCGCAAAAGCTGTGTTCACTAAGTTACCCAGTCAACTGTTTGGCGAAAAAGGTTCCGTGTTTGAAAATAATATAGTTGAATCATATCTTAGTTAAATATTTAAACTTTCATAGCTGATTTTAAGTTGGCTTTTGTAACCGTAACCTTTACATAATAATTACCAACATAAATCAAGTTTGGTTAATCAAACCGAAAACAAAAATGAGGCAAGTAGAATTTCATAGCTATTTTACATATATTCTAGTTTTTACCTTATACAGGTTTCCAAATTAAATCACTGCTAAATGCCAATAATGCGTAAAGAAAGAGGGAGCGACTATTTTATTGTGAATTGAATATAATAGAATATATAAATAGTTACTATGATACTTTGGCGTTTGACTAGAATATATATTATATCCGCATTCAAAGTACCCTAAAACAAAAATGTTCGAATAAGTTCTAGAATAATGTTCATTTTGCGGAAGCATTTTTCTTCCTAGAACATTCAGGATTATCTATACATTTATCGGTCTAACAGATTAACAAGCAAAATTGATTTCTATTATTTGTAGAATAACGATATCATCTTCACCTTTTGACATAAGCTTAAACACTATTTTAAGATACTTGTTTAACCAAAGCTATTTGAGCACAGTTTATAAGCTAATTTATTTTCTTAACACCTTTTATCTTGCCGATTTTGGTACCTGGAGACTAGATTTGGTAACGTGTTACATAATAGATTCTATTTGCCATTCCCCTACAAATTAATTTATTCTTTTATCATAGTTTATTTTTTTCCTGTTTTCTAGCCAGAAGGGAATCAAAACACGCAAGCAAATAAAACTTATGTTTTTTTTTCGTTTTATTTTACGGGCATCTTACGAGGTATCTATACAGTTCTACAGGGTAGGGGCGTTTACTTCTTCTTCCACCAGCCGGAGGAGCCACCGGAGCTGCCACCATAGCTGCCGCCATAGCTGCTGCCGTAGCCACCGCTGTAGCCACCGCTGTGTCCGCCACCATAGCCGCCACCATAGCCGCCGCCATAGCCGCCGCTGCCGTGGGAGGTGGTTGTGATGACCTTGTAGACTTCGACATGACCGCCATGGCCGCCGCCATAACCGCCGCCATAGCTGCCGCCATAACCGCCGCCATAGCCGCCACCATGACCGCCAGAGTAGCCACCGCCGGAGTAGCCACCGTTAGACCAGCCACCGCTGGAGTAGCCACCGCCGCCATAGCCGCCACCATAACCGCCGCCATAGCCGCCGCTGTGTCCACCATCGATGATCTTGATGATCTGAACGCCGCCACCGCCATGACCGCCACCATAGCCGCCACCAGAGTAGCCACCGCCGGAGTAGCCGCCACCAGAGTAGCCACCGCCAGAGTAGCCGCCACCGGAGTAGCCGCCGCCGCCAAGACCACCCTTACCAAGGAGCGACAAAAGACCAGCATTAGCCGAAGCCAATGTGGCGGCCACAACCAGAAGACAGACAAACAGCTGTACATAAATAAGATAGATTTATAATAAGCTCATCTCGACCGAAGGCAGGCAGGACCCTTAATCCTTTGGGGCCACTAGCCAACTCTGAACTCACTTTCATTTTGCACCAAACGCAGTCACAGCAAACGAAAAACTAATTCGAATTAGCCAAAACGCTTTCAATTTATGAGCAACGACAGCCTCCCAACTGTCTGCGAATGAAACCGATTAAACCTGGCCAACACAGGCAACACAAGCGTTCAAATTCAAGAACAACAAATTATTTGTCCAAAACAAATTAAACAATGGAAAGATGAGCTGGCTAAGTTGGGTCGAAGATTGAATACTCTTACGGAACAGATTAAACTGCCATACAACTAAATATCATCATGAATAGATAGCGTTAGACTTTAAAGGTTAGAAAAAGTCTGGTTGTCTATACCAACTCGATTCGAATGTCATTCGATTTTTAGGAAGGGTATAAAAAAAGCGACAGATGAGATGAGTAAACAGCCAGCTCCACATCTGTATATTAAGAATCAAGAGTTGGCCAATGGAAAGGTCTGGTTAGCCATAACCGAAGCTGGTTATGAATGTTGCTGGCTCTCAGAAAGTATATTTATTATTTTGCATTAGTGCCGGCTTAGGAAGTGTGTTTTGTTTGGTGTGGTTCCTAAACTAGTTCTTGCCGAATTCATTAGCATTTCATTTAGTTCATACATATCAAATATTCGGTTCGAATCAAACGCACGTATTGTACACTGATCTCAATCCCCTCAATCAATTCGATTGGCAAACCATCACCAAAGCATATATTTAAAAAAACACATTTACTTTTGTATTGTATTTATTTCCATGCATTCAATTCATCCGATAAGCAACAAACAAGTATATAGTCAACAACTAGTCGCATAGTTGTTTAAACAGCAAAGCTTAATTAAATTGCATGCAAGCCGGGCAGCTAGGGAGATTTGTGACCAGTTTTTAACACACACTCACAGAGATTGACAATAAAAATTTGAATAAACACATTAAAGTCTTAAGTGAATCCATTGGGCAGGGTACATGATTGCATGTTTGCAAGATGATTCCATCATAATTGTCGTCTTGACAATGAATTGCTGTGAGGAAGGTAAGCAAATGTGATTATTAGAGATGATAATAACCACGAGGCAATGTTTAAGCTTAACAAACACAATAATACTGTTAATGAAATAGGAAATGACCGAAGACAATCTTAAGAAAGATAAGATAATTCAGTCAAAATAATGATATAAATGAATCAAAGACTAATTAGGTTAAAATCAATTCGATTTGTTCACACCAATACGGCTAAAGCCTAAGTTATATTTTGTACTTTAAGCTTCAGGCCTTTAAACGTTTAGTTATGCAAAAGCGTGTATGAATATTTAAAGAAGATTTAAAAATTGCGAAAAATTGCAAAAAAAAAATGATATGGTTTAATATTTATATTATTAAATGAAGGTCATGTATAAGGTCTAAGATAAATCGATCTGTTGTATAACGTTTCTGTGGCACATTGAGCTGAGAAAATGCAACTCGCCAAAAATGAGATTTAAGAAGAACAGTCACATAGATTAAATTACCAAACTGACAAGCTAACACAGTTTTAGCATGATGTAGCACGTAACCAATGTAAAACTAACACAGCTGCCTTGTAGCAGACTGCACTATCAGCACTTTTAAAAGCCACACTCACTAGCTTACAGGGTTGGTCAATGTCACATCCTGTATGTATGCTAGAACTCCATCAATCGGTAGACAAGCAAAACACAAACACATGCTGTTAATTCGGTGGCACGAAACCAATTACAGTAGCACTGAGCAACTGTTTAGGCCAGCTCGCAAGTAGGCTACAGAAAACAAGGTAAAATGTCTGCGGCAGCTGTCAAGGTGCTTAAAAGCATGCAATGCTTTTAGTGGCATGCAACGGCAGAGAACGTGAAGCCTGATAGCACACAACACAGCTCAGCCTAAAGACATTTAGGCGCAGTAAAACAACAACAATGTAGGACAGCTTGTTGCATGGCCCAGCAAGTTGCACTCAACTTTGCGACAGTCTGTCTACCAAGTGGCCACAATGATGCTTGACAGGCGTAAATTAGCAGCAGCAACAGCAACAATTGTGTTGCAAGTTTCAAGTGGCAATTAGCACGCACGTTGCCTCGAAAGGTACTTTAATGTAAGCAACATGATTAATATTTGGCCACACTTTCCCAGCGTTGACTGCAGCTACAAAAGCTGAGTTGAGTCTGGGACTTGGTCGTTTATATAGAATCATAATGTCAAGTGCAAGGGGCAGTTGGCATTGAGTTGGCCTGCCACATGCAACCAGGCGGAAAAGTGAAAATAACAAGTGGCACAATTGAAAGCAAACTTAATAGGGACCCTATAAATAGATACACCAACACATTGTCGTAGTAATTAAAACGGCAACGCTTCAATGGTCAGCATAAATGTTAAACAATTTCTAATGATGTGCATATGTACGCTGTAAAGGAAGAAAGCAACAAATTAACAACCCATCATTTCGCTCAGTGTATGTGAATGTGTGAGTGCGATATGGTCTGGCCAATGCAAATGACATATTGCAAGACAATTGCAACCGCATTTTGGTTAGCATTTAAACAGTACTCCAAAAGGCAATTGTTGCTGTTATACTGATTGGGCTTCGTTTTGATATTAACACATTGCTGTTTGGCCGCATAATCAAGACAATAAGTGTGGCAAGTTATGCTTGAGATGTTGCAGTAAACGTCAACTAGACACATTTACAATCTAACGTTTCTCAAGTTCGGCATTTGACCACTTATTGGACTCTGGGCGCTGCCACTTTCGGCGAAAGGCCGTTAAAATCGCTCAACTAAAACAGTCGTAAAAATTTTGTGGAGAGCTCTTTTTTTATAGAACTTCAGTTGGCTACAAACTAAATCAACAGACAACGCTGCTGTCTCAGTTCAATTCTAAACGGCGTACGAAGTGCGTGTGTGTCAAGTTAAGATTGCCCCCAAAATCTAAGAAGGACTTTCTTAAAAAAAACGATGTGGCAAATGTTTGTGTTAAGCCTTTATGTGCTGTTGGCTTTGGTAAAGGTGAAGGCCGAAAGTCGCTTTAATGGCGGCACTTCCGGTGTTAACAATGAGCCACAGCAGCAGCAGCAGCAGCTACAAGTGAATCTCAATGCCTGGCAGCCATTGACAGGGCACAACAATTGGCTTATACTGCAGGCAACTGCCTCAACATCAATGCAGCAGCAACAGCAAGAAAAAAAACAACAACAGGCACGACTTCCTGTCAATTATTACGCCTACAATCATCGGTATCAGGCAAGCGAGGAGGCTGCTGTTGCTGCTGCCAGCGGAAATTTCAAACAGATGCGACCGAATCTCAACGATAGCCCGCAACCCAGCTACGTCTTGGCCATAAGCCAGTCAATGCCAAGACTTGAGTTGCCGGCCCCAGATGTTGGGCAGGATATTCGCGTCAAGCCGGAAACGCGCAAAGCTGACAACTTTGTGGCTTTAACTAATGCCAATGATAAGCCTGTTCATGACCTGGAAAAGAGCTCGATGCCATCACTTGATATTAGCAACTATTTGGAGACATTTCAGCGAGCTATGTACAAGGTGCGCAGTTTTTGTGACACTGTGCGTGAAATCATTAGTGTGGAAACTGACGGAGACGAAGAGGAGGAGATGCAACAGCAGTTGCTGTCAGGTAAGAGCTCTTACTTACATTGAGTTAAATGGGGATGAGCATAAAACGTTCCTCTCAATGCTGTATGCTGTCTAAGAATATTGATTAAGTTTTTGAGTCCCTACTGAACGCTTTTTTTTCCGTTTTGGCGCTCAAAGGCCTGGCCATTTAATTAACTTCAGTACTGTGATGCCACTTCTTCCACTTACAGATGCCCAGTCAAGTAAATTGGAGGAGAACAGCAGTTTAGCAGCAGACACAATAACAACAACAACTACAACATCAAAGGAAGTTCAAGGCCGTCAGAGTCGTCTGCCAGCCATTTCTCAGAGCCGCAAGCTGAGAAAGTTGAAAAAGAAACTTCAAAAACTGTTTTTACCGCTGCTCTTAGCATATAAACTGAAATTCTTAACGCTGATACCCGTTCTAATTGGCGGTCTGACCCTGCTGGTGGGCACCACCGGTCTCGCTGGATTCTTCTTTGCTCTGTTTACGGCCGTAATGAGCCTCAAGTCATCAGCAGGTGGTGGCGGCCACTCCAGCAAAGCGATTCTATTAAAGAAAATCTGAGAGCAATCGCCTCTCAGCGATTGATATTTAAGATTAAGTTCCAGTTTCGAATTGGGTGCCCGTAAGCTCTAAATTGGGCTTAGTTAAGCCACTAAAGCAGCGAATGGCGATTGTTAAAATTGATAAGACAGAGTGAAATTAGGTAATATGAACAAAGCAGACACGAAACAAAGCAAGTTTCTTACTTTAACAAAGTTTGTACACACTTGCCTTGGCTTCGAACTACGTTTCTTAGATTTATTTAGCTCAATTATATTATTTATTTGTTTGTTTAAGCTAAGCGTTAGGCTTATTAGTATTATTTATTTATTGTTAACTTTAATCCCAAGATTATTTGCCCTTCCTTTCTTTCGCTTGAATAAACCAATTTTCGTTTTGCTGTTTGACTTTCAGTCTCTGTCAAGTAAGCTGGAAGTGTACCTTGAAAAATATATTTCAACTTTTAGTTACGGTGCGTGCAACAACAACCGGATGCCAGTAAATCGCATTAACACTCAAGTGACGTTAAAAGGCCGTGAGTTGCCAAAGTCTGCTCAAGACATGTACAATGTGACGACAGCAAACACATTTTGGCGTTTAGTGTTTGTCGATTAGTTTTGTGGCAGCGACGCGTTTAAATTTTTAAATGTGCCTGTGGCACCCCTTAAAACCACAACTAACCGTTAAACAGTTACATACTCACTTGCACTATTTCAACAGCAAATTGATTTTGTTAGCGCTTAAACAATATTTAATAAGGTCGATTTGCAGTTTATGTGTATAGTTTTTGGGATTATACTTTCTTTGATTTAATCCAATTGAACGTTGAATGTGAAAATTTCATTCAACAGTTAACAGTTGCTTAATGCATTAGCCATAGTAATTTTCCAATATAAATTACAAAATAAACATTACAGCTGAATTAATGTTTTCAGATGGGTAAGAGCTAAAACTATTTATTACGAGCTTAAAGTGTTTGTCGTGTTGTTGGTATATTTAAAAGCCAATTATGGTATTTAAAACATGTTTATAAATATGATAATAAATTAAAATGCAGCAATTTGCGAGTTTCTTGTGCAGAGGTGTAAAGGGGGCTCATTAAGCTGGCATTTCTCTGGCGTTTAGCGGAATGGAAACAAAAAAAATGGCAAGTGAACCGCAACACGCCAAAGTAAAACGCTTTTGCCAACGATAATGAAGAGTTTTTACTTGTTGATGTCTCTAAGCCAAGGTAATAGTAATACAGACAACAACAGTAAAACCGTTTATTAAAGTAGGTAAAACTTAATGGGTGCGTTCACGCTTAAGTAAAACTGAATCGAAAACCAGAACAGAAAGAAAGAAAGTAAACGAATATGCATATTGTATGAGCATAATAGAACAACCAACGTTGGGCTATTACCCAGTTGGCCAGAACTGCAGGCAGCCCACAAAGCACTCAAGTGCAACCATGCAACAATGTGCGGGTGCATAACTTATTTAGTTAGCTGATACGCTAGTTACTTACTAGTTAGTTTGTTAGCAAGTGCGCTCTGGTGTAGAACTGTTCAATCGAAATGCTCATGGCCAATATTGTTCTGTTGCTTTGTGTATCCTGCCTTATTGGACTGGCTCAAATGCACACTTTGCCGCCAGCAGTGCAATTAGGTGGTGCCATTGTTGCCGCGGTTGAACAGGATGCCGAACAGGAGGCAGTTGCAGATGCTGCAGCTGCAGAGACCGCAGATCAACATTGGCTTCATCTCGCTGAGCAACAGCTACGACAGTTGTTTGGCGATGAGCTAAATGCTGAGCAGGTGACAAACATGCTAGACAATTGGACAACGGAAGGTAATTAGTGAACAATTTGAGTTTAATTTTGAGTTTTTGTTAGTTAAAATGTTTAAATATTGTAAATATATAATAACTAAGTTAAGTTAAAAGTTAAAGTCTCCATTGCTACACAACTTTTCAGCTCGTGGCAAGCAGCGCAGACACAAGAAGATGCTGAAAATGCTTTATCCGCTGCTAAGCGCTGCGTTGTTGGCCAAGTTGGTATTGCTGCCCTTGGTCTTGAAATGGCTAACAGCGCTCTCGGCCTCATCATTTGTCATGGGCAAAATTGCGTTGGTTGCCGCTGGCCTTCTGGCCCTAAAGTCCATGATGTCGCACGAACGACTGGAGATCGTACATGCCCCAACATCCTATGCACCAGCACTCAAAAGCTATCATGGCGATCTGGCATCAAGTGGCAGCAGTTGGATGCCACAGCAATTTATACCACTCAGTGTGGCCAAGGATGCTGCATATCGTTTAACGGATGGCAAGGATTTGTATAAGCCATTTTTGTAGGTCACCTTCTATGTCTGTTTATGTTTACCATCCCATATTAGTTGTTAGCCAATTGGCTAACGAAAATATTAAAAAATAGTAATATCACATTACTTTAGTTTTACTGTTGCTGCCTGCTTCCATTCACAATTAATTAGCACATGCTAGCCATGCCAGTAGACAGACGGCCTAGGCAAATGATGTTACGTGGACTCAAAGTCGACTACAACGCACAAGTCGATGAAGTTGGACAATGCGTCAATGCGTGCACAGAGCCGTTATGCATAAAAACGGTTTATTGCGCATGCGCATCGGACGCGACAATGGCAAATACAAGAGCTTCCGCAAATGCTTCGTGTTGCAATAAGGTAAAAAAATATAAATAAAAAAAGACAACGACGAAGACGAAGACGACGACTTATGTAAAAGCCAAAAGCAAAGTCAATAAACAGGTCGACACAAATCAATCAGCATGCAGCAGATGCAGTCAACAACTTGGGTGGGTATACTTGTGCAGCGAGGGTTGCCTAAAGAGTAGGTACCTATAAACTTTAAATGTTTACATACCAAGTTTTCCTACGCTTTGTGTGGTTTTTATCTTAATTAATTAACTTATGTAAGCAGTTAAAGTAAGAACTGAAAGTTACCCAACATTTGACTCTCAGAATGCCCCCCTTGTGTCATGGTTGTGGTGTTTTGTCTAGTCTCTACTTGCCAGCGCCCCACAAGTGAAAGTTGTATAGGGCGCACACTTTATGATAATACGTACCCAGACAATACACACCACTACAAATGCAAACACAAACACAATTGCAGGCTAGTTAACGCAAGAAGAAAAGAAAAGAAAAAACAAACTCCGCATGCTAGCCGCATATCTAACAAATCGATCAACAAGGCGTCGTCTCTGTATATGACTGAGCCACCTCTTTTTTCTAGGTAATAAAAGAGTTAAAAGTGCAGTAAGACGAACACTAAATGCTCTTACACGCGGTTGAAAGTAAATCTCTTAAGATATATAGTGAATAATATTAAGCTAACTATGCCATGGAACATTGAAAACACTCTCTACTGCATATACACTAACAAAAGATGAAAGTGAAGCTGCAGCCGGGTGTTGTATCATCATTGTTGTTGTTTCTTTTTTTTTTATCGTTGAAGTCACATCTTAGTGTCTAGTCTGTTGGGCTGACAACATTCTCACTGGACGCTTGGATGAGTGCGCAATGTTTGCGATTCTCACGAGATTACTTAACCAGACCATTTAGCATAGATACAACAACAGCAACTAAAGCTTCAATTTTTTACTTGAAGTGTTTGTTGTTTGAACATTTGTGTCATCAATTTCACTTTCTTCGAAGCTTGGGCCTCAAATGGGTTAAACAAAAACATATAACAACGCGTTGCCATTGTCAACTAACTATCCAATGAGCGGGCCCTTGGCCCGTGAAAGTCGTATTGCCACTCCCACAAGCATAGTTATAGATTTTTTTTTGTACGGTAAGAAAAGGGAAGTTAAGGTGGCTCATAGAGGCCAATTGCTTAACCAACATTTCGCCACAATGTCAACAGCTGGTTGGGTTGGAGCCAAAGTGAATTGAATTTGTTTTGGAGTTCAGCCTTAGTGCCTGCAACATATTGCCCATGAATTTTTCAGTGAGACCCAAAACCCTACCATGCAAAAGAACGAAGAGGAAAAATATGAGATAAAGGTCTACTCCAATGCTGCACTTTCTCAGACAAGCTCTACGCACAATATTTACAATTCATATTTGCACAAATGAAAAGAAAATCAATTTCACCTTGCGGTATTTACGCCGTTTAACCCAAAAAACGAACCGAATACTTTTGCTACTTTTAGCTTTATTTCGTACATTTTCTTTTTTTTTTTTTTGACACTTGGTCAAAGGGAGGCGAAGCCACACCTTTTATGCCATATATATAGTAGAAGTTTGTTTTTGGGTTAACACTTAGGCAAAAGTGAACATTTAGCTTGGAGTAGATAAAGAGTTTTTATCCAATACATGTGAAGTATAAAATAAATTGTATATTATTATTTACTATGTTGTAATACTAAGTTCAAGTATTTAAATATCTTTTGACGCCTGCCCACTTCTCTATATAGTTTTTGGCATGTCAAACCTTAAGATATTTATTTAATATGCATACAAACACGCAAATGGGTCAATAGAACGCACGCTGGCTTCCCTCTCAGGCACCTTAGCAACATTTGCCAACTTAAGCTGCAAAAATAAAAATAAGTCTGGCTAATTTAAAAAGCAAACTCGACAAACAACAACAATGACAGTTGTTGTTGCAGTATTTGCTTGCCTTTATGGTTACCCTGTTTTATGATACCAAAATTGTAATCTTTTTAATATTTAATGAGTGACTAAACTTCAAATAGCTATGATATTCAGAGCGTTTTGGTTATAGATACATTTTGTTAAGCTTTGATTGAAAAGAAACTTTTAAAATCTTTTAGTTTTTAAGCCTGTTGATAACATACCCAAAAACTCTCATGCTATATCTACAGGGTATCTTTAATTCGAATAACACGACACTTGACCACACCCACAACACAACGCAACACACAGCTTGGAGAAAGAGTAGGAAAGTATGCGGGCCAATTGGCTTATGGGCACTTGTTGTGGCTAATTGAGTGACACCAGTCAACAAATTGCACGCAAACAATATATGAAGCTTATGGATTATAAAAATACATATGAATGTGACTGTTTTTGGCAAGGGCTGGCTGCTTTCAAGCCTTTGTGAGGCTGTCAGAAAAAGCATTACGCGAGAACGATGGCATGAAAGAGAAGTAAAAGGGTTAGCAACAATTGACAGCTGTGTCGAGTTGAAAAAAAAAGAGAAATTATTTATACATATGATTGGCGTTTAGAAATTTCATTTGATATGACATTCAACTGAACAATTGATAACTGACTCACACACACACTATTATTGTTGTTGTTGATGCAAAAGGAGCCGGCGAAATCAGGTTTTTTAGTGCCCATTGCAAATTGCAAAATGTTCGGTCCAAAAATTACATAACTTTCACTTGACAACGCTGAGCGACGTCAATGAATGAATGCGAAACTGGACCGCAACTTAACCAACAAAAAATCAAAAAGAGGTTGGAAAGGGAAAGGTAAAGAGGAAGAGGAAGAGAGGGAATTGTTGGGTAGTAAAATAGCAGGTGAGTTATCATCAATGAATGCGTGAAAATATTTAGCGACGAAAATATTTAGCATGCCCCCAGCTGCAACGCACAACTATGCAAATGAGCAGCAACAAGTGAATCACTAGAGCCAAACCTGTGTTAAGCTTTTTGGTGCGTATGATGACTGTACACTGACAAAAAAAACTTATCTTTGTAACCTTGTTAGCTTTGACTAGGGTATCTACGATTCTAGGTGCTAATTGTTAACAGGTTAACAGGTTCTTAAAATAAGTTTGAAGCAAGTGTTTAGTACTAACTAAAAATTTCTCTCTGTGTATACGCATAAATATGTTGGGTATGCCTAGCGCACTTTCTTTTTTTCTCAGATTTTTTGTTGTTGTTTCACGGATTTTTTAGGCAGCTAAAACAATAACCGAAAATAAAGGCGCGTCACTCATACGCAGCGTGTGACAAGCCGACGCCCGTGGGCTCAGCTAAATCCACATACAGAGCGCAATAACAACAATAAGCACACACAGCATTTAGTGTCGCATATTGTTGTAATATAAATGAAAGTGAGTGAATTGAGACTTTTTTTTTATTTTTGTCTTTTCAATGGATTGGCATTAATAGGTTGTTGGTTTAATAAAATACAAATTGTCTTGTTTCAATTTATTGTAGCCGGCAAATACGAAACCTTAAATGCTTTATGTCTTTTGGCTTCAACAACAGAGAAATGTAAAAATGTGTGGTCTAAAACGTGACTGGGAAACACATTGATGATGAATCAGTTTAGTTTGAAAACGTTTTTGAGTCCAAATCAATAAAATGTGCAAAATAAAATGTCTGCTTAATTGTTCTTATTATACTCTAAGTCTTCTAGCTTAAGTGGTTGATGGAGCTTTAGTTTCAGCTTATCTCAAATCTGTTTCGTATAGTAAAAATAAGTTTATAAGACAAGATTGTGGAACTAATAAATCACTCTTAAAAATATTCAACTGCTATATCTAAAAATCTCTCAACACTAATCAGTTGATAACAAATTCCAATTGCCAATAATTAACACCTGAACTGAAATGATTGTAGTCCCAAATTCATTGCAACAGATTATGCTCATAAGAGGTGCTAAATATTATTTCGACATGGCCCAAAAAATGCCAAATAAAAGATGACCCATTTTTTGTAGAAAGAAGCAGCACCACCATAAATGGCAGGCACGAAAGAAATATGCAGCAACCGGATCAATAAATTAGCAAATATGTGCGTTTTGTGAGTCTGATATTGCGAGAGTCGAATGAAAGCGGCCTCTGAAAGTGTAGAAGCAGCAACGGCGCTTTTGGGGAGGGCGTGTATCGATGCCATAATTACCCGACCCTGAGTTTTGAGCCCACCAATGATGCCAATTGTTTGCACTATGCCACACTCGGATTCCACTCGAATTGCGCTCGCTCCACTGGCCCAAGTCCAAGTACAAGTTTCTCTCTCTCTCCGTAAACTTGGACGCTAAAGTTGCGACGTCGCAACGTTGACGCTGGCGTTGACTTTGACGTTGAGTTTGACGGATGACGACTTTTTGGCGGCGTCGACGTCGCTGCCCTCTAAAAAAGCAGTTAAGAAGAGCCAGCAGCAGCGGCAGCAGCAGCAGCAAATGAACATATTCACTTAACAAACAAGTTGACTATATTTTTTTTTCTTTTTTGGCTTTTGATGTTGTTGTTTGGCCCGTTTGTGGCCGCTATTGTTGTTGTAGTTCCCTAGATTTATGCATGTGCTCAGTGCCTTTATTTTTGCGTCGTTTTTTTTTTTCATTTCTTACCTTTTCTGGTTAGCTTCCGCAGTCAGCGGCAACTGTGACTGCGTCTTGGCGGCTTTTTTGTTTAATTTACTTTTGAAATTTGTTTTGTAATGCGCTGCTGCGACGTAGACGCTGACGTCAACTGCGCAGCTGCCAGAAAATGTCGCCCAATATAAAAGGCTAGACGTCTGCAGACTTATGCATCAAATTCATCTCGAGCTCAGCAAAAGCAACAGCAGCAGCACCAGCAGCTAAGGATTAAAAACATTACAAAAACGACTCGCGTAATATTTGAAAATGAAAGTGTTCGCCGTTGCCTGTGTAAGCCTCTTCTTGGCCAGCTGCGTTTGGGCCGCGCCCAGCGTGCAAGATAACAGAATCGAAAGTGATAATACGCTCGGCAGGGCCGCCCGGTATTTGGGCGCCTGTCTTGACAGCGATGATATTTCCACCTGTCTGGCCGTTAAGGGTATTACCGCATTGAATCGTGCCGCAAGGAGCAACAACATTGAGCTGGTCAATGGCGTCACCTTCCAGAGGTGTGTTAATGTGATTGAAGTGTTTGTGTTTTATGTTTACGAAAGTGTACACACTTGGAAGAATAGCTCTGATCTTGACAACTTGATCTAATCTTCGTCTTTTTAGACAAGAAGCAATTACATATGCAACAAGTTGAAACAAAGTGCATAGTTTATCTTATATGAAAGTGAATATTAACAGTGCATTTGGTTTACTTTTGCAGAGATGCTGCCAGTCCTGTGCAGCGCAGTGGCAAGGCCTTAAGTGAACAAGATATCTACGCCGAGCTGCCACAGGGTGAGGAACGTACTGGTCGTCTCGTTGATTTGGCCATCTCAAGTGCTACGGACTTTTTAAGCACCCACAATCTGGAATTCAAATTGCCCGCCGAGACCACCCAGCAAGTCGCACGTGCTTTGGATGAAGGTCAGCCATAAACAAACCCATTCCAACTGAACTTAACTAACTGTTTGCCTCTTTTGTTTTTGTTAAGGCCGTGGCAAGATCAAGAAGATGATTGGCCCACTTGCTTTGGCTATTGGTGCTAAATTGTTCGCTGTGATTCCATTGGTGCTCGGCTTCCTTGCTCTATTGACCTTCAAGGCCGTGATAGTGGCCAAGATTGCCTTCTTCCTGGCTGTGCTCGTTGGCGGCTCTCGTCTCTTGGGCGGTTTTGGCAACAAGTTCAGCGGCATTAGCTCCTTCGGCGGTGGCTATAACTCCAATGCCTGGTCTGCACCAGCAACTGCTGGCTGGAGCTCGGGTGCCTCCTCTGCCTATCCCTATGCACGCAGCATTGCAGTCGATGATGCCCAGGAGCTGGCATATGCTGGCCAAAATCAGCAGCAGCAGCTGGAGCAGCAATAAGCAGTTAGCCGCTTTTGGCCTAGTTTGGCCAATAGCCGAAAATGTGCCGTTTTAAAATTGAAATGCTTAGTTTGTAGTAATTTATTTGAAGACGTGCCGCTGATGCGTCATTTAATTAACTAATTTATTGTATTACACAACACTACACAAATAACACTGTACAACAACAAGAAAACATCAGCAAAATTAGTCATGAAAATAAATATCGATTATTAACCGAAAACCAAAGGAAGTTGAATATGATAGAATGTTGGCTAAAAGTAGAAAGATAAAAAAGTGTGGCACGACTTTCCCAAGGTCTAGAGCCTAAGCAGGTTTGTGTGACAAAATAAAATATGTGTATGTGTGTGTGTGTGTGTGAGAGAGTACTTGACACTTTGCGGCAACAAGTTTTGTGGCAATTAAAAGTTGTTGACTTCTGGTTCGCCAAAGTCGCATTGATATGAGAGTATACAAACGTTTTGAATATGTTTTTGACACATGCCACGCCCTTATATTAAAATCATTGCTATGCTCATTGTATGTGTATATTGCCTGGGCATGTTAATTGTTAAAACTTTCTACATAAATGTCACATAATGCGATCGGTTAAAGATATATGCATGTATGTATGCGAGCATGTGCGACAATTTAGCTTTCTTTCTGTTTGGCAGAGATTTGTCAAAAGATTTAGAAGCAATTGAAATAGAAAACGCCACAAACACACACTTGACTAAAAGAGAATGAAATCGAAAGCGTTGAAAGCGGCATGCGACCACGCGTCTTTATTTTGTTGACTAACTGGGCCAAAATGCGCATTAAGTCAATAGCGGCGCAAGGCATACCAAATATGGCCAAGTACGCTGGCGACTAATAATCGGTTTAATGATATTCAATGGCATGGCTAATGAGAGACTCGGGAGAGACTCCAAAGAATCTGGCACATAGGCAAATGGAGTCACGTTCCTTACGGGCTGGCCCAAAGGCGTGGCATGTTTGTTGCATGCCAATTGCGATCGGCTAACGGTGCGTTGATACTCCGTCCACCCAAAGGAAATTGGGGCATTTACTTATATAAAATATGTACAATTACAACGACAGTGACAAAAGCAACAAAAAATCATATTCAAACCATTCCGGCGACTTCCCTTTCGTTTGGAACGTGGGACGTGCGTGAAAATATGGTCAAGAAATTTTGTTGTGTTTTGTGTTTTGGGTGCCCCATCGGCCATTGGCCGTTAACTGAAGTCAGCTACGAGTAGCATACGCATAAAATTTGCATAAATTGTTGCTGTTGTTGTTATTGTTGCAGTGCAGCGTTTCGTTATTTTGTATTTTTGGCCAGCGATTTCTAGTTATCCAAATTGGACGCGTACAAAATTGAAAAGGTATAAAACTCCGTCACATTGCATTCAATTAATCACAAAGCAATTTTCACTCACAAAGCCAACAGCAGTTTGTGCGCTGAACGGTGTGGATATCAATAAGGATTATCACTATTAAACAAAATTAAACAAATAACATTAAAACAAAAACCCAAACCCAAACCACTCTCAAAAATGTGCGCGAAATTCGTTTGTGTTGTGCTCGTGGCGAGCTTTGTGTGCGGCTCGTTTGCCCTGCCCTCGCAGGACAGCAGCGAAAAGGATTTAGTGAATATGCTAAACAAACTGGATAGTGAGGAATCGGTTCCTCTATTCGGTGGCCTGCGCATCGATCGCACCGAAACCGGTCGCAGCTTTGGCTCAGCCAAGTCCGTGGAATCATTTGAGGATCGTGCCGAACGTTATCTGGAAACACATGAGCTGAATCTCTCATTCTCTGGCGATGAGCAAGATGAGAATGCCGAGAATACCTACAGCGGACGTGCCATGGATGGTGAGTAATCACTTTCACTCGCCGACTGTCGTTTTAGGCTTCAAATTGCTCATACGCCTAGTGTATACTTGTGTGACATTTGCCTGATTTGAATTTCTTTGCTCTTGTGTTGCATATTTTGTGGCGGCTTCTGAAAATGTTACTCAATCTCTTTACTATTGCATACTTTTGTGCGGTTTACTTACACAGAATCTCGCAGCAAGCGCATGAAGAAAATGCTCCTGCCACTGCTGTTGCTCTTGAAAGTGAAGAAGGCTATTGTTGTCAAGATCATGTTCACCATCATCAAGTTCATCTCGCTGAAGGCGCTGGCCATCTCTTTCCTTGCCCTCATTCTGGCTGGTAAGTTTGCACTTTCACATAGAGCATTGAACACTTTTCATTAATTATTGCTTTTTGTTTGCGTAGGTGCCACCTTCTTCAAGGATCTGTTGGCCAAGAAGAAGGATCACATCACTACTGCCTACATCACTGGCAGCCCATTGAACGCTGAGATTGTGCACTCTGACTGGAACCGCAATGGTCAGGCTGGCGCCGCCGATTTGGCCTACAACCATTATGGTCTGGCTCAGCCCTACTAAACTGGTCAGCATAAAACACAGTTAGCTCTCCCTTTCCTATCTTCCATCCTCTCCTACTTTACCCCTACATCTTTTCCTCTATCCTCTTCACTATTATACCCTTCACGAGTCTTAATCTATCTTCATGGCTAAATTCGTTGTAGCGTTGTAGTCGATAATTATTTAGTTGTACTTAGTTAGTTTACTGCGACATACCAAAAACCAAAAAAAAAAAGAAACAAACAAAACGATGACAACCGATACAAACCAATCACGACTTCGCTAGCTCAGGACAATGCACCAGGATAACATTTATACCCATGCTTGCGCCATATTTATTGCACAATCTAAGACAAAACACATGCTCTCCCAGCAGACATGCTCAGGTTCATTTAAAGAAAAGCATAAGCACAACAACAAAAACAAAACAAAAATCATAACGATATATAAGCAAAAAAGAAATACTTATGTCTGCTAAAAAAAAAAGAAAAGAGTTTACTTACTAAGTATTTATTTATAATAATAATTTATAGCAATTGAATAAAAAGAATTCATGAAATGCAAACTTCATTGAGTATTACTAAAGCTTAAGAGATTTGAAAGTGTAAAACCAAATTAAAAGAAGAAAAATCAACCATTCTTCGAGTCAATCATGTAATTTTCCATTTATTTTAGCCACTTTATGTACATTAAATTGTAGTTTCAATGACTCAACGCAACTTGAACAAGTCATCCAGCAACATCGTTACGTTACGATATCAGCATAAATACTTAACAGTTAGTTAGTTGCTCCAGATAAGCTAAGCAAGACATTGTCAACGTCTAGTTATGATTTAATTGATAGACGGATGACGAGGCACGCGACTTTTGTCTGAACCATAATTAGGTAGGTATTTGTGAATTTTCTTTTTGTTCATCAAGAGAACTTAGAGAGCGGAGTGTTTGGGGTGTTGTTTGTGACAAAAAACAAAAGCTAGACGCACGTTGCGCTACGTTGAGCTGCGTGCCACAATGAGAGGAGCCGCAGAGGAAAGCGAAAGTGCCGCCCATTGGCCAAGTTAGGTGTTTTTTTTTTTTGGCTTTAGCGACTCAGTTGAACGACTCTGGGAAGAATTTCGACCACAAATCGTGCGGTAATTAGAAAAGGTTCAAGTCAAACCAGCGTTCGAAAACTAAACGCAGCAATGACTTTGGCTGCTACATCGACCAGTGCTGTGCGTAGTGAAAGGGAAATGGAAATGGCTATAAAAGGCAAAGCCATAAAAATGAGCTGCTGCAGTCGCACCCAAGTTCCACATTTCATTAGACGTACTCACTAACTAGAAGACTCAGCATGTTGTTGCTCAAGACTTTGGAGTATTTGTTTTATTTGGCCTGCATTTGTTTCTTTTGCAAATATGCTGATGCAGCCAGCTTACAGCCAACGGAAGCAAGTTCAGTGCAAATGGAAACGCCACAAAAGCCTCCAGCTGCGACCCTTAATGAGTGTGAATCTACAACGTTCAGCTGGATGTGCCTGAAAATTGAGTTCGTTAAGATAATGGAACGTTTAGCTGAACAGCAGGAGCTAAAAGTGTTGCCGGGCGTCAGTGTTGTTAAGGATGAAAACGCAACGGAAATGAAAACTTCAGAGCTGATGGCTGGTAAGTTGAGCTAACTAATCAAACATCAAAGTGTTGCAAACACTATAGCTCAAAGGCATATTGAAAGAATTCTGACGGTTTTGCTTAGTGAAGAAAAATGCTGTTTGGCAAGTTTTGCTTTAAGTAAACAATTGTTCAACTTTCATTTTTCTTTCGATCGACCTTTTAACTTATGTTCACTAATTAAAAATGGATTAAGAAAACAGAGATAAGTCGAATACTTTCATAAAACTTTATATGATTAAAACTCTTGATTTGTTTATCAACTTGAACTTTCTTTTTCATTATTTCTTTCACAGAGGTTGCTCGCAGCTATCCCAGCGATCCTAACACACGTCTAAATGGTTATATTCTCGCCAAAATGGAGAATATGTTAAAGACACGCGTCCTGCGCTTTCGTCTGCTGGATGACACCAGTCTAGAAGAGGGTCGCAAGCATAAATTTGGCAAGAAGGGCGGTCTGGAAGCTCTTATTGCAGCCGGCGTAATGATGAAGGGCATGTTGATGGCCTTGGGCTTGGGTGCCATTGCCTTGATGGCTGGCAAAGCTCTTATGACAGCACTGATGGCTCTAACTCTCAGCGGTGTGCTTGGCCTAAAGAGTTTGGCTGGCGGCGGCAAGTCAACAACATATGAGATTGTGGCCAAGCCCGTTTACACATCCAGTCACTCGCATTCGGTTAGCCACGAGGATGGCCATGGACATAGCGCACACTTTGGTGCTGCCGGCGCTGGTGGAAGTGGCAGTGGTTATGGTTATGGTGGCTATGCTCGTGCCCTTAACTTGCAACAGCCCAGCAAGCTGCAAATGTTATAGAAAATATTATATCAAATATTTATTTTAATAATTTATTTAATTTGTTAACTTATATAAAAAATAATACTCGAAATAAAGACAAAACAAAAAAAGATACTAAAGAGGCTTTAAGCAACCCATAAAGGGAAATATGTCATCCTTATTTTACTCAAAGTCAAATCAGCTGTAAGAGTTCACTCTTAAAGTGTAGGCGGCTGTTAGAGGAGCTGCTTGGTGGCAATTGCTGAAGAAAGTAAAATAAATGCTGCTCAATATGTCAACAACATTTGCATATTTTTGTAATAAAGCGTCTAATTTCACTCACATATTTTTAATGGACGTCTTGGAGGACTCATTAAAATAATTAAGCATTGTTTTTAAATGGATGGCTGCTGTCCAAAACGCCTGTGATGAAAAAAATCTAGATAACTTAAGCTTATACTGAAAAAATGTTTTATTATTAGGGCATGTTATAATACTTATCATAATTTAATTAGCAACTAAATATCGGTCAATAGTTTAAAGAACTTAAATTTACATGTTTTTTTGTGTTAATTAGCAAAGTCGATTTGTTTCTTACTTTCATTTTTTTCATATAAAGCCAGCATGAAAGAACAAAAAATCAGTTATCTTTATACTAAAGCACCATGAAGTTGCAATTTAGTGGTAAAGAATATTATACCTTAGTTGATTTCGTTTATTAATCCTTTTGTTTCCTTAAAGTGATTTTTGTGTTGTTCTGCACGGCATGGATGTGTACAGCAAATAAAACTGTTGTGTTATCTACACTGCCTGTTGAAATTGTAAATAAAACAGAAGCAGAAAGGATAGGTCAAGCCTCTACAATCAATCAGGCTACAGAGGCAAAGGAACCACCATTAACGGAGGAGGAACTTGAGGCGTTGGCTAAGGAACTGGAGGATGCAAATGAAACCGAGCCTGAAATGCGTCCGACGAAGCGACCCAGACGTCCTCAATCTCAAAACAAACACTCCGCATCATATCATTATCATCCTCAACATGATGCCATGCCATATTATCCAGCTCCAATACCATATCAATATCCACAATGTCCTTATGCACAACCACAGCCCATGTACTATCTAATGCCTATAAATTCACCCAATCCACACTTTTCCGCCTACAATCCAAATCGATTCCATGAAGAAAATAGTCCACCAAGTGTTCTAAAGGATACAGAACCGTCTGATACCACTGAAGTTGTTAACGTAGCAGAATTGCTGCGAATTGCCAATTTCTGGAGCAATAATACGGCTAAGAATGGTACAAAGACCAATATTACTCATACAGCAAAGCCTGGACAGCGTTTCTCAATCAGAAAATGGTTAAAAATGAAGGCGGAAAAGAAAGCAACAGAAGAATTGGTTTAATGGTAGAAGTATTTGTTGCCAATAAACTTATTAATCTTATAATGACATAAATAAAGTGAAACCTTTGATAAATATTACTCGTTTGTTATAAAAAAACAAAGCTCAAAATGAAAAATGTATGTTAAAATTACGTGAAGCCACAGTGGCACGCACAATCAATGACATTGCCACAAGAACTCACTTTTTAATAGAGCATAAACGAAAACTTGTTGCATACTTTAAGGCTGTTTTATAATGCTCTCACTCACGAATTTTACTCACAAGCCAAATCTGCAGCACCCAGCAACGGCCACATCTTTAAGCTTGGTACCTGTTCGTCTGCGGTTGGCGCCTCGATTCAGTTCAGTTTTAGCCCAACAGTTGCCGACAAACGTTTTGACGCATTCGTCGCGTTCTGCATGTGAAACGAAAACAAAAACAAAAACAATAACATAAACCAAAACTGAAAACCTAAAAGGCAAGCCCAAATACCCACGCCACAAGCAAACTGTAAAAAGTGAAAGACGTCGTCTGTAATTTGACAAGATTAATTCTGAATATGAGTTTTCGTGAAATTTCTGTTGCTCTACACTAGGCAAACAAGCGAAAGTAACAACAATTGCTAATTAGACGTCACGCAACAACAATAAAAAAAAGTGCGTTAATCGATAAAAGGTGAATGTGTGTGTGTGTGTGTGTGTGTGTAAGTGTGTATGTCAATCAAAATGCACATATGCAATTGCTTGTAAGTAAAAGCCTGGTCTTATAGCATTGCCTGTATACGCAAAATATTTGACCCAGTTTCTACTGCAAGCTGCATGAGTTGCAAAACAAAAAATAAAAATTAACACAGCCGGCTACCAGCCGCTACCAAGGCTAACTCCAGGCAAAGCAGCAACCAATCGTCTATCACACTGAATAAAAACCTGTTCTCCGGCTTTAGTTTTTGTCGTTGCATTTCTCCTGTACAAAAAGACGAGCGTGTGCGCATTTAAAAGTGAAATTTTCGTAGTGTGCCACCAATTGTAGCATGTGGCATGTTGCCCATGTGCAAGCGGTTGGTTTTTTTAATAAAGTTCTGACTGCTAGAACTTAAATTTTGTCTGAGTTATTAGCGCATGCCAGATCAAAATCACAATACGCTCTGTTAACCAGCTTAGTATAATAAATACAAGGCGTGCACATTATTCAAGCAATTAGCCGGGCTTAAAATAGCTGGCATGCCATGTAGTATTTTGTTGTTAAACACTAAAAGTTATTTACATATTTAGCTATAAGTTCTGTGTTTAACACAACAGCGAACAAAATTTCATTATCAGTATTTCAATTCACAGTTTAATTACAATCATTTCTTGATTTTTTACTTATGTATGGCAATATTATTATTTGTAAGAGGCTTTTGGCATTTGATATGCCCTCAAAGCAGCATCAAATATTTATGTAATGCTTTTTATTTCTTTACCAAAAATTATTAAACAGCAGTCAGGGAATATACCAAAAAAAAATGTTTATTTTGCATAGAGAGCAATTTTGAAATGTTATTTAAGTATGGGAAATATAAACAAACATGAATATTAATGCGTGTTTACTGAGTGCATTTATTAGCCAGTTTTGGACAGCTTTAAACAAATTCTAGCTTTTTTTATTACAATCATTTAAGATGGTTCAAAGGCTTTTATGTTTTGACCTTAATTCCTATTCAACAAAGTAATAAAGGTTTGACAAAGTTAAATTTCAGAGTTGAACTAATAAGTTGAAAGAAATACCTAATATAATTTTTAATTTCTCTTTAAGCCATTAAGATCAATATCATCACCATTATTTGTATAACATTTAAAAAGACTTTGTTATAGCGTTACACATTACGTGAGATTGTCTTAGTACCCGCACACAACAATAATAGTCGATTCCACATTGGGAATGTGCGAATTGTGTCGCTTCTTGGTTTTTATGGTCGGTTTATCAACACGTTTATGCCGTTTGACGCTTCACTTATCAAGAGCCAAAAGCAAGAGATTGGAAATAAACACTCAGAAACGTAAAGGCAAACGAATATAAAACATTAAATGCGTTGCACTCGCCTGCACATAAAATATATGCTCGTAAAAATTAAGCCAATCTATTTGTGGCTTAATAAGCCATTAGTAAGTCGAGTTGGTTAACCGCAACGAAAGTGAATTTGCTTTTGCCTGCTCACCAGCTAGATTTCTCTTAAAATTATAGCACAAGCTATAATAACAACAACAAAAAGTTAGACACTGTTAATACAAATATTTGCACGCTAGACGCGCGATCGGCTTACAAATTGCCCTCATAGACTGGCTGAAAGATAAACGAACTTGAAGATACACACGCATAAAGTGAAATTATATCCATAAGCGCTAAAACTGAAAGTTAAAACAATGATTAACAATGCCAAATATTCAACACTTGATACAATGCTAGCTTTGAAGCAAATGAAAATGTTTAAAGATACTTTTTATATAACAGACAGTTAAGACATGTTATGTGGGATTCTGTAACATTGACTACTGCTCGACTTTTATTTGTCACATAAAAATGCAATAAAAATCTCTGGCTATCTGTTTGTCTTGACAACTCGAAGCGAAAGCTTGTTACAAAATAAAATCTGTCTGGGCATTTTGGCCACATTTTTGTTTCCAGCCAAGTGTCATTATAAAAGATTATGCCAGAGCAATCAGTTTATCAAGGGAAAGCCAAACATACAATAAACTACCAACAACTCGCCATATACTCTAACATCTTATATAAGCTTGACTAAAAAATTGGCTAATCATAAAGAGCACAAAAATCACGCAATGGTTCTGGTTTGTTTCTAATTTTCTGTGCTGTCATCTTGGACGCTGAACTCTGACCGCTGTGCTGGGCCGGCAACCGTTAGCAAAACAAGCTGACTTCAGCCTGAACCCATGCATAACAAAGTAGCAGCAAGATGACTTAGCTCTAGTTTGTTGACTTTTTAATACCCTTGGAGAATGGATTGGATATTATTGATATGCATTTTTGTTAAAGAGTTTAATTGTTGTCTATATGATATGCTTGCATATAAATAGCATCAATGGATTGAAAAGTAGAAACATTTACTTGTGACTCTTACTCTTACTTACTTTTTTCGAGTGTATAAACAAACAAACAAATCCATTTGACTTGTTCATATGTAATGCTTACTCGCAACACTTAGGTGTTGTTCTGAAACTTGTTTACTTGGCCATTATTTTGATGATAATTTGTTGAAATGCTTTATGGCCATTTCATGCGTGATTACATAAGTCGCAGCGGTAGTTTATATAGAATTAATGTGTGCGTGTATATGTGTTTGGTTGTATTTAATATGAAAAGACATAAACGCAATGCCAGACTGCAGTACTTAAAACATATGTCGTTCGCCAATAACGTTGATTATACGCCTCGTGGCACAAGTGAGCTCATTAAAATTATAAAATAATACACATATTAATTCTCATGATGCTGTCAGCTGCTGTGTGTGTGTGTGTGTGTGTGTGTGATGCGTGTGTGTGCAATTAATCGTAATTGATTTTTCCTATAGACTTGGCCGATAACATTAAGCTTTTCGAGCCGCATATAAGGATTATTTGTGTTTGGCGTGTGCTGTAAGTTAAATGTGCAAAAGGCATTAAGTAATTAGGTTAAATTGGTATTGGGCCTTAGGTCAATCATTGTCTCAAGAACAAATTGTCCCCCCATTAACGATATTTGATTTAAGACATTTTACTAATTGGCTAGTGAAATCAAATGATAAGCTAGAAATACCGTTTGTGCATTAGTTTTTCTCTACGTGTAGTGGGAAATTCAAACACATGTTCGTCTTATCGTAAACCTTCACCTAAAAAAAAACCCGTTATGCATTTTTAAAATACGTTCGATCACAATAGAGCACCACTGACACAGTGGCCTTTTTTATATACACACATGTTCAATAAACATGCTCCTCTTTTGAATTTTCCGCCATTGCAGGAAAACTTGTTTTGATACAAAACATCGTTAAAGGCCGCGAAAAGCGCCGATGCACTTGAAACAACCATAGCTAACTGGAAAATGTAAACAAAGTTGAAACAACTTTCAGACAGCAACAACAACCACATAACGAAACCTGGCGACTACAGTTAGCGCTGCGGAAGAATAGCAACAAAGTAATTCCGCGTGCCAGTGAAGAAGCAGCAGCAACAACAACAACAGCAGCAGCAGACGCAGTCAATGCAATGCACAGTAAAGCAAAACTCAACGAAGCAAACAACTGAACGAAAGCAAGCAACACAAAGAGAGCAAGAGAGCGAGAGCGCGCATTAAGCTTAACCGGCCGTCGTCGAAATGATCTTGACTGGTAGCATTGTGAGCGTTTCAGCCAGTTGTCGATCAGAAGCGCACGCATGCGCACGTAACCAAGAGCATATTTAAGCGTGTAAATTAAGTACCGTTAATACTGTAGGCGTGTACGACGCGCGCGCGTACAAATGAAGTAATTGCAGCTGAGCGCGACAAGTTGGCCAGCCTTGTTTGGATCTTCTTTTGGTTATTTTAAACGCAAATAGAAAATGTGCTAAACGCAGCAGCAACGGCAGCGAAATTGGCCAAAATAAAAGAAACGAATTGAAAAAGAAAGCAAAGCACACTCGCACTCGCACTGGCCAAAGAATTTGTGAAAATCAATACTGCTATTACAGCAAAAACAACAACAACAACAACAAAACAAACAAAAGAGTTACAAAAAAAGGCTAAAATTGTGTTTGCGTGTTAATCGGTTTAGATTTTGCCCACAAAAGCGACAATAATTGTTGATTGTTTGTTGGCAGCAACTCTTTCTCCCCTCTACACTTAGCCCAGTTTAATTTGAGCGGCAGTGAAGCGCAACCAAAAAAGAGTAATAGTACAAATAGTTAAAGACACTTAAATTGTTTAAAGGTACAAAGATGCGAAACCTTTCAGTTAGCCACAGTAACTGGACGATACATAACGTTAATTGGCCAAAAAGTGAGAGCCGACACAGCACATCCTCAACAAGACGGAATAGAAATCGTTGTCAATTAAACATGGCTATAAACTCGAACAACTGGCTGCAGCTACTGGCCATGTTCCTCTGCCTAATCCAGCTCACCAACGTGGCCAATGCGGATAAAGTTGTCGTTCGAGGTAGTCAACAACTGAGCACAACACCGCTAACACTAGGTATTAGTAGAGAAGCAGCACAAACAACAACAAATGCGCCTCAGGAGCAAGAGCAGGAGCAGGTTGTGGAGGATTGGCAGCCAATTGTTAATGTCACTAGAGCACCACCATCAACTCCATCGCCCGTTAGAAAACGTATGAGCGGAAGCGATTCGATACTTATGCGCTTAGCGCGAAGTTTTTCCAGCGGCAATGAGCTCTGGGATGGTATCATACGCGACTGCTACAAGAGGCCAGACATGTCCTGTTTTCAAAAGAACGTCTACAGCTACTTGGATACAGCGTTGAGTACGCAGGATGTGAATATTACACAACGTTTGAAATTCTACAAAAATCAAGTGGAATACGAACCGGAGCGAGAGACAGAGGAGACGCCAAATGAAGCACGTTCCGGTAAGTCATCAACAATTCTGAGAAAATTTATATGACCTTGGAATGTAATGAATATCAATTGAAAAAAAGTACTTGGATATTTCCTAGAACTGAAAAGCAAGCTATGAAACACTTTTCATTTGCTGTTTGTTTTTTCTTGTAAGTTAAGTTTTTATGTTACTTCTTTTAACTGTTATTCTAAGTAATACCAAATGATCTATTAAATCAACACAAATGTGGAGCTCTTATGTAAGCGCAGCCCTTTGGTTAATTTCGCTTTCGTTGAGTTTTTTTTTTCGTTTTTTGTCTGCTTGTGGAATCTGCTTTGAGATTGTGTGAAGCGTTTTCACATCTCGTTCGGCATTCGGCATTTCGATTCTTTGCATTCGTTTTGTTTACCATTTTGCTTGGCACGTTTACACTCACAACTTTCACTTGGTGCCGTCGCTTTTTGATTTGATTTTTTATGCAGTATTTTAACTGGAAATGGGAGGAACCAAAAAAAAGAGAAGCAAATAAAATTAAATGGCATGTATACGACTCGAATTCATTGTGAATCACGGCGCTGAGCAGCTGATTTCTTTCTTAGAGCAACAAATAATAGAGAAACAAAATACCAAAAACATCTATTCAAACTGCCAAATGTTATGCAACAGTCAAAATAATGACTTAAATAACACTCATGACAAATGAACTGATTTAAAGTTAGGTAAAAGTTAATAAAATAAATACACAACTTTCATTAGCACAGAACTGTCAGTTTTAAATAGTGCAATGTCATATTTGAAAATTTCCGCTTTTCTGATTGATTTTGCCGTTTACTTTCGCAACATGCAGCCAGTCCGGCAAGCCCCATCGAGGAAGTCTCAAATGCGCTGTTTGGCAAAACGATTAAATTCGCAATGACACACGATGTGGAAGTTAATCTGCCAGAGATTGTGTTCAATGGTGCCACATTTCGCATCTCTCCCCGTTCCATCGAAGGCAATGGGGTCATTGCCAAACTGGAGCTTATACCCAAGCAGCTGGTCGAGGCTCGACTGGCCGGTGCCATGATCAAGAAGAAAATACGTAAGTGCTCTAGATATGCAAACAGCTGCAGAAAGTGTTCGCTTTCAATTTCTGGTCAACTGCACACACAAAAATCATAACTAATTGAATGCAATATACGTTTCTTTTAGATAAATTTCTACGCAACAAAATATTGCTGTCATTCATTGCATTGGTGCTCATTATTAAGATTGTCAAGATCAAGTTATTCTGGTTGCTGCCCATTGTGATTGGTGTTGGGGCGGCCAAAAAGTTGCTGCTCAAATTTCTGCTCTTCCTATTTCCGGCCTTAACGCATCTGTTCAAGCTCTGCTCGTACTATCAGCAATCGTATCATGGCACCAAATATCATCATCATCATCATTTGATCAACCATCATCATACGGTATGTATACATAATATCTACAACATAATAATATATTCAGTTTTTATACCATTCTTTTGACATTGTTGTCTGGTCCAAATTTGATTGGATTCACACAAAGAAAAGGTTTATTTATGCCAGACACGCCCTGTGTTTTTAGACTATATGTTTTTTCTGTCATTTCCACAAAGGCAATTAAAAACATACAATTATGTGGAAGTTGTTTCGTAGCTAATTGAATTTTTCGCGCATAATTAACGTGAAACACGTGCTTAAATTACAACTTCAATATGCCAATCACGCACACACACAAACACACACACTTATATGAAATGAACATGAATTCCATAGAATGCTTGACATTTCATCAAACGAAATCCTGTTATTCATTCATAGCTTGAATTAAATGCTCGTCTCTTTTTTGTTGTTGGCAACATGGCTTAGCAGCAAGCACTCGAACATATATTAACACACAGGCACACACGCACAGACACACACACAAAGACACACAATCATATTCTTCATAGAAATACCGAACTTGTCGCGCTGACAATGACAATAAACCTAGATAATTGAAGCTCTTGAAGAGGCTGGGGAGCACAGGAAAAAATTTCGCTTATGCTTTTGAGCAAAAAATACGTTGTACGTGTCTTCATCTAGTCTGGATTTAATTTGCACCAAGCAATTGACTAAACTAGGCCAACTGACGTCAAACGTATGTTCGAAAGACTCCTCTTTAAATATTGATTAACCAGACATTCACCAGCCTAACTGCTGCTGAAAAACAATCAATTTTCTAACAGGCTTTTGAATTTTTTTTTATTCCCACACTAAAATCCAACCATAAACTAGTGACACAAAATATCTGGAACACTTACCTTTAAAGCTTAAAGAAGAGACGCCTTAAACTCACGCCTCATAAACACATACTCGTGGTGGTAATCATAAATTAAATTATGACGCATTCGCATATTACAGTCAAGAGCTCACACATATTTCGTATTCCTGAAAAAAAGTTTGCCATGTCGAAATCTGAAACGTCTGTCATCTGTTAGTGATGTGCCAAAATTTTCACCATTTTGCTTCTTCCCACATCACTCAAGAGCTTTAGCTGTTGTTGTGTCCTTTAACGCTCATAGCAAGAAGCAACACAAAAAACGTATATGTATATGACACAAATTGAGATGAAAAAGAGCTGCAAAAATTACAAAAAAAATAGGAGAAAAAAACCAACAACTAGGTAAGATAATCGACTAACAGATATCTTGCAGAGTTCATATTGCCAAATCATTTCGTTCAATGAATCCTCCTTATACACCCACCAAAGCAGTTCAAAAGAATTTGATTATTAATGTAATTTTATCGTGCATGAAACTTTATCTTCTTTAACTTTCATACCTTGTTTTTATAACACAAATTGTGGTACAGGGTAAGAGACATTAAATTGCGCTTATATCAAAAAGATATTCAACGTCTTGTGTGAGGTTTTTTTTGCTTGTCCATATTACATATCTGAGCAACCGTTGCGCGTATTTATTATTTACGACAATTTAAAAGTCAATGAACTGTGCCAAAATCAAGCCCAAGCACTCGTCGACCTAAATAATGCGCATCAATTCGAGTGACAGGCTATAAATAGCCAGAAAAGCTAGAGCAAAAAAAGGTAGTAAAAAATAAATGCGACCAATACAACAAATAAATATTTAATTTACTGTTATGTTATGTTATGTTGTGTTATGTTATTTAAGAACTGAACATTAATGCTCAATCTTGTCCCCACGTGTATTGCGTCATAGGTTGTTCCCCCTTGGCACAGCGGTGAACATCATCAGGCTGGTCCGGAACTCATCTACACACATCCACCCAAGGGACATCCGTCAGCCTTTTTGCATGGCGCACCTGTGCACGAGAGCTATGGTCCTGGGCCAGGACATGAGCACTTTGAGCCCGCCTGGGAGAACAGCGGACCCGGCTTAGGCTCTGAGTAAGTGGCAAATTTACACCCACATTAATAATTGTCCTGACACAAAATTGCTTTATATTTGTCAAACTTTGGGGTCTAAGAAAATTGTGATTGATTATGGTGCTTTCACAAAAAAAAACAAAAATCTAATAATAGTCAGCTTAACGGTACGAGAAGATGAAAAAGATTTTCTTATGCACCTTGGTCAAATAAATAGTCAGCTTTTGTACCAAATCATATATTATTGCAATGTTTAAGTAATCAACTATTTTCTTTAAACACGTTTTCCTTATCTTAAACTTAAAAAACAGTTCTAGGTCTTTGTTTTTCTGTATGTTTTATGTGCATCATTTTCAATTGTTTCACATGTGTGCATAACTCTCTGAATGTCTGTCTCTAAAAACACTCATCACATTTGCAAAACATATTCATATTCATCACGTTTAGATATATTGGCGATATAAATCGCGCCGCACAAATTGGGGATAATGCGAATTACTTTAAGCCGCACACAGCAAACGATGCAAATGAGCTGCATGCCTGGGGCTTGGGCACAGCACAAACACACACGAAGCAGCCGCCGCCATCAGTGCAACAGCAGCAGCAGCAGCAACAGCAACAGCAGCAGCACCAGCGTTGGCAACAACAGCAAAACCAACAACAAAGGCCGCCAATACAACAAAAAAAAGCACATGCCTCTACTCACAGTTTAAACAAACAAAGGTACAAACTGTCCAAGTTACGCACACATGCACACACACTCTCTATTTGTCTCTCACACACACACACACACACACACACACACCCGCTCCCGCACACACATCAATACTTGCACACCCATAATGTCCACACTAATCTGTTTGTAAACTTTGATTAACAGTAGATACTAATGAAAACTAACATACACTAAAATTTCTTAGCGAAATTTAAGGGTTTAAGCTTTAAATCAAGTCAAAGTGTTTTTACAAAAACGCTTATTACAAATAACATTTAATAACCTAAATAAGCTTTTAAACTTTAAAGTAAGCTTTTGTTGACTTTTTGTCTTTCTTTAATACCACTTTAACATTGCACAATTTTCTGCAAGTGCTCTTCAAAAAACAAAAACCAAACAAACATTTACCAGAACAATTATAAGAGATTGGCCATATGGTCAATACACACACACACACACAAGCACACACATAAAACATAGTTACATATTCAAATTGAATGCCACTTTTGCAGCTCAAGGCCGGCATTTGGTCAGCACAGTCCGGTCTATGTGGCAGCGCCGGGATATGGTCAGGGACAGGGAGCAGGTCCCGGACCCGGACCCGGACAAGGTTTAACAGCTGCAGCTCAAATAGCCGCACAATACGAACCAGCGCGCCACAATCAGCAACAGCAACAACAAGTTCAACAACTGGAGCAACAACTGGGGCAACAACTTTCGGTGCGTATACTATCAAGCCACATGTGGCAAGCACTCTTAATGATGTGTACTAAGTTTTTTTTTTGTGCTATTTGCTAATTAACATAATATACATACAAAGCTGACTAAAGAGATATTGCTTGATATATTTCGCGTATAGTCAAACTGTATGCAATCGATTTTAAACAAAGAAATTCCCTTTAACATTTGTATCTTCACTGATCAGACTGTGCTGAGAAAATTACAGATTTCGTATTCACACAGTTTATGCGATTTTCTTGGCACAATCAAATTATATGATTTTATGAGGCAAAAGGAAACATTTTTTTCCCACAAGAGTTGAATTACACAAAACAAAACAATCAATAAAATCATATACAAATAAGCTAAAAACATAAACGTTTTGTGACAAACTAACAAAAGCCTTCTCAAAGGTATACAAAATATTCTTCATTAATCAAACTACCTAAGATAGTTTTCTTTACAAAAAAGTCTGTGTCAGTAGAGCAGGGGGGGGTCAGTTGAAGGAAGCTTGTCAAGGGGAAACTAATGGCAGCTCTGGGACAACATTATCAATCAAGCAGCTTTTACAGTTTCACTTCGAAGACAAGTGCAACAGCGTCTAGACTGACAACATGGCTCTGCAAATGTTTATTGACACTTTTTCTTGGAGTACAAATACGCTTTTTTCCATACACTTACACTAACAGCTTACAGTCTAGTACTTCAGCTCTCCATTTGTCCCTCTGTTTAGTGTCTCTGCGCAAATTGCATTGTCGTGCAGCAGGTATTAAGTTGCCCCGCTGCGCTGGGTCAGTTGGCAGTTTTCACTTTCAAGTGTACTTTTGACGGTTGCCACTTCATGTGGGCCAACGTTAACTAAACCATAATTAAAATGCACTTTGGCAGGGCAAACGAAAATTTGCAACATCAACAGCTATATTAAATGAGTGCATACACATACATTTTGAAAAGGCCACACAACATACTTGCAACAGTTGATGATGCCGGCGACACTGCGTTGAGAAAGTAAGCCAACAGCTTTTTAGACATTCCGAGGGTCGACAATTAAGTTATTAAATTTGCTTGAATACTTTTAAGCCATAGTAATGACGATTAGAGTCTATTTAGGATGCTATAAAATAGTAATATGCTTACGCAGCTAGTAATTATTGTGTGAATCAACAACAGAAATGTTAACTCCTCTGTCGAATGCGATGCGTTTTGTTCTAGGCACAAAGAAACCACTTAGCCTTAACAAAGTATTTACATTATTGCTTCGTTTATTTAATTACCAATTAACACTCTCGATCTTTTTGTGCGATTACAGCCCGAGCTGGCTGCCCAACTGAAAGAGGCCATTCGGATACAGGCTGAGCAGCGTTTGATACAACAGCAGCAGCAAATACTAGAGCATCAGCCATTTGTGCAGGATGGACAGGTTTGAAAGTGGAAGCTTTAGCTGAACGTATTAATTAATGCTAATTAAATGTGTTTTCTCTTTCTAGCCATTATATCCGCTCAACTATGATCCATTCTACAGTCCCATACTGCTAAAGATTGATAAGATTATCGAGCAGCTGGGCGTTAAAAATGAATTATGCAAGGAGCGTATTGTGTGCAGCATGTACAAGGATCCGGCCACATTCAGTCCGCATAGCAATTTCATATCCGCTGAACTGAGTCGGTATGTTAGAAAGTATTCAATTATGTATGCTGTCTTTTAATTAGGGCAAACTGTTGCCTTAACTTGACTTTAAATGCATTTGACTCTTGCTTTTTGAACCAGTTTTGTGCTCTAAAAGTTGCATTACAAATTGCCAAGAACTAAATTGTAATGTCAGCCAATGTCAAAAAATGTCATGGCAAGTTACAAGCTCAAATTTTACACAATTTAGCTGCAGTGCAAAACTATAAGCCATAATGAACCACAGCGACCTGACAGCCCTTTTCAATCACTGGGCAAAAGCGTGAAAACATAGAAAGTATTCATACACGTGCAGCATTTGTCACAGCTTTGTTGGCTGTCTGTCTGTCTGTCTGTCTGTCTATCTGCTCTTCTCTAATTGTGCAACGCACTGCACTTGGGCAACCAAGTGGAAACAACAACAGCAGCACAATAGCTTGTGGCGTCAAAGAACGCGTCAGCTTGTGCCACCCCCAACCACATGCAATGTATTTTTCAAAATTGACTAACGCTTTTTTTTGCCAATGGTCATCTGCAGTGCACCCATGCGTGTTATCATCATTTGTTATACCCTGTAATTATGGTGGCATACAATAAAGGTTTTAAAACGCTTAAACAGCTTAGGTTATAGCTTTATGTACAGGGTGATTCGATTGTCGAGCTCTCACGGCCAGTGTCAGTGTGCCAATGCTATTAGTAATCAATCTTGGAGACAACACCAGTTTAATTTGTTATGTCAATCAGTAAGCTGTTTGAATAACGCTTTCGTTAAGTTTTTTCTTTATTCATTGCAACTCGTTAGAGTAAAAAATTTGAAAATTAATTAAAAAACTCAGAGACAAGATACTATCAAGTCGTTTAATGCTTTGCCGCTTCTTTTTTTATTGAATTAGTTCTTTTGGCAGTTCTTGTTTTGCCCCGGATATCAACAATGTCAACGTATAATGTTTGATAAGTTTGTTGACATTCGCCATACAAACTATATGAAATTTTATTACTGACAGCAGCTTTGAGATTGTTGCATACCTTCGGGGGCCAAAAAGAAACGCATTGTTTGATTTATGGAGCATTCACGTTAATGACACATCATTAATTAAATGCCCCAAGTGCGCTCAATCATAATCTTATTAGACGCACTCAAAAAGTCTGCACAGAGGAAACAAAAACGAAACGTAAACAAACAAGCCAGCAAAATATTTGGCCCGCAAACAGCGGGTGCTCGTCGCTTGTTTGGGGGGTGGGAGGGTAAGGGGCTGGCCAACACAAAGGACTTAACAATGGCCTCGACATTTGCCGCTTCTAGGATATTCTAGGCAGGGCACAGCGAATAATGTTTAAAGTGGCAAAAGCATTGCGACTATAGCAGCAGCGAAAACCAAGTCAAAGTTTCAAGGCTTAAAGCTAAAGTTATGACCACAACTTTATGAAAAGCCAACTATTGTAATGTTTTTGACAAGTAAATCGAAAAAGTAAAATCTGTATTTTATATTAACTTATTGACAACAGAAGGCAAAGAATTTTGTGAATTTTAATTTATAGCAAATATTTGCTTTTAGTCTTTTATACCAAAAAAAAAACACATTTTATACGATATTTTTGGTCTTGGTACTTGGGTCTGTTTTAGACATTGATTTGTTATAAGTTTTGCAAAACTTTGCAAGAAATATGAGTATCTTATAACAATCAACAAAAGCAAGCAGGTCTTTGAATAAATATTCACTTAGTTTTGTATCTAAATGTAGAATTCTATAATATAAAACACGTATAATTAACACGAAAAGTTTATATCTTGTCATAGTATATATATTCATTCAGCGATAATGAACATAAAATATAAGTTACTCACGACAACTTGAACAATCAAAACGATTTTGATTGATAAAATGAAAATTAAAGCCACGTTTGGTATTTTGCCCTGAAATTAAAACGAAATCGACATTGAAATGCGAGAATCTAACAAATTGTTTTTAATGAAATTGAAAACAAATTCCATTGTAAACATCAAACTGACATTCATTTGAGAGCTCGTCTGTTGACTCGACTACTACATTTCGCCCACATCCCACATGGGCAAACCATTAGCAGGATAAAATCCATTAGTTGCTGCAATGGCAGCATCGCTTAGTTGATGTTTGGGGTGGGTGACTGAAACCCAAACTGTGAAAAGAACAGAGGACACGTGCTTTTAGCCCATACAGAAAAAAGTTTGGTTCCAATACAGCCAAGTTAATTAGCCGCGTGTCTGGCTGCTTTGTTTTTTGAATGAATTGAATTAACTTTAACAAAAACTCTTTGTTTTTTCTGTTGTTTTTGGCAGAGATACCAGCGAACTGGAGCCCGTAACGCATACAAATGAGGCAGTGCGTCGCTTTTACCGTTTTATACAGGCAGCACGTGATGGGCAGGATCAAAAGGATTGCCAAAGCCTATATCCACAGTGCAATACGCCGGCAAAGTGATAAATAAAAATTGCACTGAATGTTAATTGCATTAAATCAACATATTTTTGAGTCAGCTTTTTTTCCTTGTTAAATCGAACTGTGAATATCCGAATTATTTAAACATGTTAAGCCTACTTTAATTGTTAATAACTTATTTATTTATTTATTTATCTATTTATTTAAGCTTTTAACTTAAGCTTTATGCCTGCCATGTCCATACTGCAATTAATATTTATTCTGATTTTGTTGCACACAATTGTTTGCTTTATTTAATTTTTGTAAAATTTCCATACATTAACTGGGACAATTATTTATCCGCTGTCTGAACGATAATTACAATGCAATTAAATGAAATCAGGATATTTATTGCTTGACAGAGGACAGCGGCAGTCAAGGCTTAATGTTAAATAATTTAATGCATTCCATAGTCTGTAGAAATATTGTTGAATACCATTCTTAAAAAAAAAAAAAAAACAAAAAGTAAATACAAAATGAAACGAATATTAATTGTACTTTTTAATGTTGATTACAAATATGTGTATGGTGTTGTTAAAATAAAATCGCAACTGAATGTAAATAAAATAATTGAAATATATATAAAATATTGCTTCGCTTTGATGGACAATTTGCTAATGTTCGAAGGTTCTGATGCTGCTTTATATACCCTGTACTTGTACATAGAACTTTTTAGTCTCTTTCAAGTCAAACACAGTCGAGTAACACTCACGCATGTGAATTGAGTTTGACTAATATTCTGTATATACATTTGCTCCACTCGCCATAAATGTTTAAGCAGGTTTCTAACGAATTAGGCATGCTGTGAAATCACTCATACGCAGCGTTGGCGTTTGCGTATACGTCATATAGATATAATGCCGTTTGCATAAATCAAGATACAATCACGGGCAGCAAGAACAGCATGTTGCCAATTGTTCTTGCAACTGCCACACACAGTCAAAATTAGAACAAATTTATTTGCATAAATATGATTACAAGGCCAAGCAATTGAAATTTCAAGGCAGTTTACTTTGATCTCCAAAAAAAAAAGAAATAGAAGAAACACAACGCCGTCTGGAAAGCGATGAATATATGAATATTGCAGAGCGCAATTAACTACGTTAATGGCAATAGCTTTCACTTTCTATTGGCCCAAAAAGGAAACAGCAGCAGAAACGGAAACAAAAACGGAAACAAAAGCAAAAGCAAATATGAGAAAATTGAATTCAATGCATTGACATCAAAACACCAATTGCCAAATGTTGATGGCATATTAAAAGCCACAGCAGTAAAAGTATTTGGACACATTCCAGGTTATGTTCAATGCCCAACCCCTCAAGCAATAGGCATGGCTTAATTTCGTGATACGATTATGTTACCGTTATACGACGCATACAAAGACGAAAACAAAATAAACAAATATATGCTTATACACTTAAGGCGTTGCGGAAAAATACATCAGTTGAAGTACGCCTGCTTGAGACAGTATTAAAAATAGTTCAGAGCTTCGGCTAAATGTAGGCCAAACGTTTGCTTCAATGTTCCAAGAACTGATGTTCTAAGAATTCCATTATATATTATATCCTTAAAGTCGTACTGAAAGCTGAGCATTTAATGCGTATAAAAGAATTCCTTGTATAGGTATCTGACACATTTGCTTTACTTTGTTTTGTTTATAAATAGAAATAAATATAATTGCTTGAACATTTAAGAGGATTTTTTTTCTTCGTTTTCACCTAGTATGTGGGCTGTCCTTGAGCATATTTTTTAAAAATAGAAAGCATTAAGATTGCTATAAATAGCTATGTGCGTTAAAATGAAAGCATGTTTTTGACATTAAAAGATTTATTTTGCGCTTCTCTCGTTAATGATAATCCAATTAAATAGGAAGTTTAATGAAAATCCAACTTTTATTCTTTCAAAGTTTTCTGCGCTAACTTGTTAACTATAAAAAACCAGCAAACTTTAAAGCCGTCCCTTCAAAAGCATTTGATTGGCTTTACAGCTGGCCCTTCATGCGAATTCCACTTCGTAACGTCTCGTATTCTAATTAAGTTCCAAAGCACGCACATTTGATATGGAAGCTCAGCTTAGGCACTTGATGGTTTTACGACATTTTGCCTGCTTTGAAACGATGAAGCCATAAAATAACTTTCAATTATGTGCGGCATGATATATATGTTGAGTATTATGCTTAGAAGTGCCTGATTAAATCAAACCCAGACGCACAGACAAATAGGCAGACAAATAAGTAGAGAAACAGAGGTATGCCCATAATGCCTAGGCAATTGACCCAATAGGCCGTATAGGGTTAGTGTAGAATTAATGCACTTGAAAAAATTATAAAGCAAGTACCACTTGAAACTAGACAGAAGATTGCTAAGAATGCAAGTAATGTTCAAGATATTTTTACTAGGTTTCAATTTAGATTCATTTGAATAGATTCAGATTGTTTTAAAGATTTGTAAGCCTATACTATAGAGCTTAATTATTTAAGATGAGACATTAAGGCTTATTTAAGGGTTAGTCTTAAAAGTTTCCTTAATATCTGGCTTCCGTAACTCCACTCCTCCACACCTTTTAAACAAAATCAAATTCTACACACAGCTTATAGACCAACCCCTACCAAAACTAAGAACCTAACATTTCTTTGTGTGCAAGGGCTCATGACTGTATGAACAGGTGAAACTGTTCAATTGTTAAACTTGCGCTTTCCATGACTTTGACAACAAGCAATGTAGAAATAAAAACAAAAGCGCAATGGCCGCTAAAGCTGGACGGCAAAGCAAAACTAACCGAAAGAGTTTCTTGTACGCAATTCAATTAACAAAATAGCGACGTATAAAAACCAAGCGTTGCCCGGCCGACATTTGCATAACCAATTGAGTCGCCAACGCGTGCGCAGCGATCAAGAGCGATCAAAAATACTAACGACAGAAAGTTTTTTGTGAAAGTGTGCAAGGATGCAGAGTTATATGTGGCTGGTAGGCGTTTTGGCGACGCTTGTCGTTGTGCAGGCCGCAACTACACCGCAAACACAAGCCCAATCGGCCACACAATTGGCTCTTGAGATGTATCATGGCTGCCTCAAGGATCTGAGCATCTCTTGTGTACGTCCCAAGGCAATGCAATGGTTCAATGCGGCGCTGCAGCAGCCAGAGTTGAAGCTAACCGAACGTTTGTCCATTGTGCGCACCTCGCATAAGCGTGTGGCGGAGAGTGAAGCGGAGAGTCGTGCCCAGAATCCAGAGCAACAGATGTTCGATGACATCGATAGCTATCTGGGCAGCCATGCTTTGCGCATTCAAGCTCCAGAGTTCTTCCGCACTGAGGAGGCACGTTCCCTGGTGCCCGATTATCTGCTCGAGAATCCGCTGACCCAGGGTGGAATTGTGCCCCTAACAGCTGCCAATGAGGGTGAGTAAATAGTGTATTTTTATTTGTGCATCAATTCTGAAATGTTATTCCATTAGGACGTGGCATGATTCGCAAAGCTGTGCTGCCCTTCCTCTTGGGTCTGAAGCTTAAGACAACTGTTTTGATGCCTCTGGCATTGGGTCTGATTGCACTGAAGACGTGGAAGGCAATGACTTTGGGTCTGCTCTCATTGGTGCTCTCTGGTGCATTGGTCATCTTTAAGATTGCCAAGCCCAAGATTGTCAACTATGAGGTGGTGCACTATCCACATCATGTGGATCATGTGGTGCCACATCATATTGAGCATGTTGTGCCACATCACATTGAGCACATTGTGCCACATCATATCGATCATCATTTGGATCATCATTTGGATCATCACATCGATCATCATATCGATCATCATGATTTGCCTTTGGAACACTTGGAGCATCCAGCGCCTGCTTGGGATCCACATGCCTGGGCACGTTCCTCACAGGAGCCACAAGATGCACAGGATATGGCCTATGCGGCTCAAAAGAGACGTTAAGTTGAATCACTTATAAACTGAATTTGGAAATTGTTGCTGGCTCGAGTTTAAGTTTTTATTTATTTATTTATTTATTATTTATGAGAATTGTACAAAAACAAGACAACACAAAAAAAAACACAACCAAAAATCAAAAAAAAAAAACAGACAGAGAAACCTAAAAATGTATTGCAAACAGGAAAATCATTTTTCCCATAGCTCTTATCACTTCTGTATATATTTATGCGAATAAAACTATGCAACAGTCGTTTGGCTAATTGAAAATGTGAAGAGCTAAGTTTTGCTTAGGAAACCGGAAATTTCGACAGTAATTAGGCAAATGTAACAAGCTCTTAACCCAAACTTTCTTATGCTAGGTTCTAGCAAAACCTTTAATGCACTTAACCGTTGGCATTTGAGCCTCGTAAAGGCTGCTTAGGTTGAGCAGGGCAATGGCCATGGCTGTTACTCAAGGCAAGGGTAGAATGGGTTACCTTTGCACTTTAGGAAAGGTTGATTGTTGTTAAATATTTAACGCATTTAAAAACCTTCTTAGCTTTACTTGAATACATTTTATATGTTTGAAGTTAAGTTGTCTTAAACCCAATATATTTATTGCCATTTTGCATCTCCGATTTTGTATATCAACAATTATTTAATAAATTAAAACGTTGCTTTAAAAAAAAACACTTTTAACTTGTGTACACAATTTATTGCGTTTCGCAAGAATACAAAGATTTATTTTCTTTCTTTATTTACCGTATTTTATTTTTATATTTTGTATATATGTATGTACATGTATGTACATATATCAATATACAGAGACGCGCACGTGGCATATTGGGAAAGTTGCAGCAGTGACAGAAAAAGCGACAATTGTCGCGTGCAACAATGCGAAATGGCGTCAGCACACAGCCACAACAGCAATGACAGCCACTGTCAACAACAACAATTTAAGGGCACACACATACAGAGAGTTTAGTTTTTTTTTTTTGGCTGCACTAACTCTTTATATATTTATTTTTATACTAGTTTTTTTTTGGCCGTTTCTACGCAACAATTCGAAATGTGAAAATAAATAACAACGTTTTCCAATTTCATTGGCAAATGTTTCGGGGCTTCGGTGCGTTGGCCAACAAATGTGAACAGAATTGCAAATTAACCGGAGAAACTTTGGCTTCGAAAAAGAGTTAAAAATACCAAAAAAGCAAAATAAAATAACCAATGATACGAATTGCTCTGATATCAATTGACAAAAATCACAAGAAGAAAAAAAAAAGTAGTGTTATCACTATACGAAATTCATAATTCACATGTTGCACTGCGAATTTGTTTGTTATGAATTCAGCTCAGGTCTTGCAGCTTTAGGATTACGTGTGGGTGTATGTATGTGTGTGTTGTTGTTGGAAACACTTTCGCTTTCGCTCTGGCAAGGAAAAACACTTTCTACCATAGAAATTTTGTGCGTCTTCGGCTCAATTTGTTTGTTAAGCTAGCTCAGTTATGATTATTAAATATGTGCTAATTGCACAATTTGTCGAGTGTGGCTGTCGTATAAAATTATGCGTTTGCATTAATTTTATGTATAGTTTTATAGCGACCATTGAACGGCTTATGACGTCTGGATTGGAATTATTTGATTTATTCAGAAATTGTTGCCTAGATTTCAGCTTGCCTTTTAGAGTTGGAGTTCACAATGTTAGATATGAAGTTGATAGGCTCAACGATTTATAGATAAAGTTGCCTAAATCTATGCATGTTGCTTTTGGCTTTTCGAATATTTTTATATTTTAATAGGAATCAGCATTTCATTCTATAAGTTCTCTCTTAACTACACTAGCAAAAATAATGAAAAGCGAAGATTTAGGTATTGATTATTATTATGCTGGATAAGATAAATAAAATACCTTTATTCAAATTACAAAATAATAATTTTGATTCATGAAAGAGTGTTTACTCTAAGGTCAATTTAGTACAGTTTTCTCTAACTATATTCTTAATAATTTTTTTCGAAACCTTGAGATTGAATTTTCTAATCTGCCAGAATGGCAAAAAGTTAGGTTTTAGCGATATTACGTTTTTAATTTATCTGCAGACACTTTATAAAATGCCTAAAACTTATCGGAGGCTTAAAATAAAGCTGTTTCCCTTTAATAAATATTGATTTAAAAATTTATTCTCATGCCTTCAAAGTGTATTAAAAATGTTGTTTTAAAGCTAAGCAAACGCATCTGCCTGGCACTTTCTTTGCCTTTACACTTTATGGCAACATAAATGCTGCAATTTAAAAGCCATTTTGCCATAAGAAAGTATAATAAAAAAGTGCAAAATTGTTATCTAATGTCATTTACAGCTCGTTTAGGATTTTCTTTTGACCATTTCCACAAACCATTTAAGATACACAAGCCTTTTTGAATTCCAGTAGGAAAATGCATATCAGAGTCAAGTTTGACTACAAAAAACAAAAAGCTATCGAAACGCAATGCCTGGCGCAACGCTGAAAAGCGAGACAGCAAGCAACACGCGTTTGAAATAAAGCCGCATTAAGTATCCGACACGTGGTACTCAAAGGCACGCACACCGAAACACAAAAAAAAAGCAGCCAAAGAGACAGACAAGAAAAACAACAACACTGCACTCGTTGGAGCTGCCTTCTTTCGGTGTCTGCTTCATTTACGTCTTCTTCCGCCATGTTTACCTTTTTGTTGTTTTTCATTGCTGTGCTTTGCAGCTGTTGCCATACGACAAGTGGCCGAAGTGGGGTGAGAAACGAACGGTCGCCATTTAAAACCATTGGGTGAGTATAAAAATCGTGAACAATAGAAAAACGATTATTAAACTCAATTGTGCCGGCATTGAAGCGAGTTGTGTCTTGAGACCAAAGCAGCAGCAGCAAAAAAAAACACACACACACACCCATACTAACTAAACAAAATGGCCAAATTGCTCCTTCTGGTTGTGGGCATTACAGCTCTACTTGCACTGGCAACAGATGGCGCCACTACGCCACAGCTGCAACGTTTAATTGGCGAGGAGCAGAGCAAGTGCGTCAGTGGGCAAGACTCAATGGCATGCATCAAAGAGCGTGCCATGCGTTTTGTGGACAATGTCTTGAGTCAAGATAGCTACAAGGTGAGCAAAGAGCACCAAAACACTTAGATGCAGACTTTTATGGCAATAATTCAACTCATTTACAGCTAGCGAACATGGAGGTGCACACCAATGGCCAAAAGGTGGCGCCAGTTAGCGAAGCACGTGCCAGCACAAGTGATGGCTTTCTCGATGCCATCGAGAACTATATTAGGGGACACGATGTGAGCATGAATGTGCCCATGGCCGATGCCAAGATCACCGTCTCGGCACGCAATCTGGCCAACGACGAGCTGAGCCTGAATCTCAACCTGTTGAACAATGAGGATGATGCAACCGATATCGAAGCCAGGGGTAAGAAGGGCAACATCTTCAAGAAGGGTGGGTTCGCACACTAAGACCCATTGAATAACTAACTTGACTTTGTAAACAACATCATCTAGGCAAGAAGCATCGTCTACGCAAACTGGCCATGCCAATTTTGGTGCTGATTCTGTTGAAGGCCATTACGGTTATACCCATGGCAATTGGCATATTGAAGATAAAGGCATTCAATGCACTGGCTCTGGGCTTCTTCTCGTTCATTGTCTCGGTTGGTTTGGCCATTTTCCAATTGTGCAAAAAGGTAAGGGCGATCAGCTATTAAAAACCCGCATCTCTATTGTCTTTTAGGCATTCGCGGGCTGTGGTAATTAAATAAGTTTGTGTGCTGTTGTTGAGAGAGAGAGAGTTGTGAGTTTTGAGGCAAGCAGGCTAGTATTACTCCTATCACGTATGTATAATAAAGCCCCCCCCTCACGCCCTGAGGCAAGCGCGACGCTGGGTAAGTGATGAAACGCCCACCAAAAAACAACCGCAACCGCAAAAAAAACAAATCCTCCCACAACTTCCTCAACTCCTAAAAAGCCAAAACAAATCAAACAAAACTTTTTACGCCCTTGCTAAGCAAACATTTGATTTCTCTTTGCCACACAGATTGCCCATGACCATCATCATACCGCACATATAACCGCTCATGGTCCTTGGGATGGTCGCAGCTTTGATGCGCCTGTCGTGGAGCAACCCCAGCAACTAGCTGCCCATCAGCTGGCCTACAAGGCACATGTCTAGAAGCAACAACAGCAATGAAGAAAATCCTAAAAACCTGAAGCCACAAAACAGCCATTACAAGAAAAAAGGAAGAGAAAAGCACAAAATGTTTGTTAATTGTTAAAAGTTGTTCATTTTGTGACTTTTTCTTTGACAAACTGAAGACGCGAGGCTGCCGCACATCCTTATTTATAATACTTATTTATTTATTATTTATTGAAAGAAAACACAAACAAAAAACAAAAGAAACAAACAAAGCAAATAAATGCCTATTAAAATTAAATTTTCTCTTACTATATTTAATTCATTTACACCAAAACTAATTAACTTAGTTAAGTGGCAACCAATTTCACTGCAGCTAAATTATGTATGAAGCACCAAAGCCGGCTGTCCTAATTAGCCAAAAAAAATGTAAGTGGCATTAACGGCAAGAGCTAAAATCTAATTAATATTCCAGCCAACTACTTAAAGTTGGGTTTGGTAGCTAGTTTCTACTTTTGGCTGGGTCGATTATAATGATGAACTACCAATGGCTTTAATATTAATTTTTAAGCTATTTTTTGCTTTTCACTTGCGCGAAAGTTAACAGCAAACGCAAGTGAAAGTCTTTAAAGCTTTAGAGCTTTTCTACTTAACGGAAAATTCTTTTTCCACACAATTCTTATGGCCAATAAAGTGCTTTCAATGTTGCACAAGTGGGCAAAACTTACAAAATCAAGCAAAGGTTTTGAAAAGGCTACTTGCCCCATCGCTTTCATAACAATTTGGCATTCAGCAGCTTGATTGCATATATGGAAATTGATTGCAAGTTTACGTTTTTTTTTCGGCATACACTTTTGGCACGAATTTTTGTGGCTTAAAGTGTGGCGCTTGTGAATTAAATGTCCACAATTTCTTTTATTGAGTGATCAAAGATCGTGTGACGACAATAAATCAGAGGCAACCGCAACACTTGTTGCATTATTCAAGCTATCCAGTTAGGTAATCTGCACAGGTGTTGTAGAGAAACATTTGATTTGAAGAGTTTTTAGATTTTTTAGTTTAATACTTTCTTGTATGAAGGAGTCGATAACCAACTAGTTCTTCTAGTTCTACTTTAGCTTGAAGCTTAAATAACCTAAAATTACTCATTCTGTAGGCTTCTTTTTCTACACTCTTATAAACACTCACAACGTTTAATGTTGCAAGAAGTTCAGTGTTGAAAAATGCAGCAGAAAAGCTTTAAGAGTAAAAAGTGTAACTTCTTTTCTAGATTACTTCTTTCTCTTCAACTGTAATCTTTAAAAAGTTTCCACATTTTAGAGATATTTTTAACATTTAACCCAGCTAGATATCAAAAAACCGAATGCTGAATTTTAAGTGCCTTAATGTTTACTTTAAGACAACAAAAGATACAGATATAGTTACAGATCCAATAGTTTTGAATATATAAACAATGTTTTGTCTCCAAAGATGGCTTTATATAAAGTATATTGAACATAATTTCCAATTAAAAAGAATTTTACTGATTATTAAAGCAAAAGCACTTTGGCCATATAACAATTTTCTCCACTTCCTTCACTTTTATTGACCCACATTCGACTGGCTGGCGCAACAACAGACAATCCGCATTTGATTAACCCACCTTAACGGAAACGTGTCAAACGGTATAACCATTCGATTTCGTAATCCCAGAAACAAACAAAATAATAATGATAACAATACTGCTGCAAAAAACTGAACAAACAGTTCCGCAAAACAAATACAAATTGGCCAATACCAAAACGTAGACCTGAAAAAGTTCCGTACTGATTTCTTGTCGTATCGACAAAAAAAAAAATATATGTTTGACACAATACGTTGAAATATGTACAACGTGCCCTGAACCCGGGTGTTGTGTGTCTTGGCTTTCGTAAGAGTTGAGGGCTCGCATACTAATTGAGGGAAACAAAAGTTAGCAGCACCTCAAGAAATGCAACTTTGACCAATGGTCAATGCTAGTGGAAGAAAGAGGGGTGCGTCTGTGGCCAATATGGAAAGCGAGAAAGCTTGCAAGGCGGTGAATAGCAACCCAGATATCAAAAGTCAATGAAAAACTTTTGGACACTACAAAGCGTTGTGGTTTTTTGGCTAAGCAACGGCTTTCGTCACTCAAATTGAGTAGCTGTCCAAAAAAAAAACCAAAAAAAAAAACAGAGTCGTCTCTTTTATTTGTCGCTCCGAGGAGCGGCAGTATAAAATCATGAGTACTCGCACAATTGTTAAACATTGTCGTCGCAACGGCAACACAGTCACAACAGCACAACAGCAGAACAACACACACCACAAAAACACGCTTAAAGAAAATTATTAAAGATGTCATATCGTTATACATCCTTTGTGGCGTTTATCGGTTGTTTGCTGCTGTCAACGGTACAGAGTGCGGCCATTGATAATAATAATAATGCGGTAACACCGCGCATACACAGCTCCGATGAGCTGATCTCAACGATTGTGGATAAGTGCTTTCATGCCAATGCCATGCAGTGTTTGAAGGAGAAGGTGCTTACGTACTTGGACACGGTGGCCAACGTTGAGGAGGAGATTAGTGGGCGTGCCTATAATGATGATGTCATCGATAAGGTTATCGTGGATCGTTTGGCTAGGATATTGCGTAGCAATGAGTTGAGAGTTCAACTGCCGGAGACATTCTTTGCCAGCTCTGTGATGACCTATCGTGCAGATCGTGGCTTCGATCTGGAGCTGCCCCAGGAGGAAGGTGTGTATGGCCTATCCCTTGAGTCCAATCAATAGCTTTAGCTTACTTAAACTTTGTGTATGTGTCAGGTCGCGCTGAGAAGAAGAACAAGGATAAGCTGTTTCTGCCCCTGTTGCTGCTCATGAAGTTCAAGTTGAAGGTCATTATGCCCATTCTGTTGGCTTTGGTCAGCTTGAAGGCCACCAAGGCACTGATTCTGTCCAAGATTGCCATTAAGCTGGTGCTCGGCTTCCTTATCTACAATCTGATCCAGAAACTGGGCGGCATGAAGATGCAAATGATGCCAATGCCCGCACCCATGCCACAAGCTGAATACGGTGTGCCCAGCACCACGGCCTCCTCCTACGATCCCAGCAGCTGGGAGCCAATGAGCGGCGGTCCTTATGCGCGTTGGGACTCCCAGAATATGGCCTATAGCTCTTACCATCCCAGTAGCTCCTCGTCGTACAGCTCCGGCTCGCCATCGTCGAGCTCCTCCTCGGGCAGCTCGTCCAGCTACAGCTCTTCTTAGATCTAGGATATGCAACTGCCGCTGTTTTTTGAATGTTGTACATACTACCAAGGAACTGAGACCAAATGGAAACGGAACATGCCTAGGCCATATAATTAGTTTTTATTAAGTTTTTTAAGTACGCTCGACTTTTAGCCATTTCTATTAATTTCTTCGTCTTCTTTCTTTCTTCCTATCGACTGCTTTTTTCTTACATCTTTCGCCTGCAGAAAACGACCAAAAAATCATGCAACTTTATTGAAATATTATTTATTTAATTTATTACAAATCGCAAAAATTAAAATTAAATGAATTTTTAAATATTTCTTTTTTTGTATATATTTTTGCTCTATTATAGTGTAGTTGTTATTGATTATTGCATTTCATTTGAGCTTGAACTTGTAAACATTTTCTTAAAGAAATGAATTGCAATACAAACACGCACACATACATAAGTACACGAAGAACACTAAAAAATGTGTTTTTCTCTTTTTGATGCGTTCTTAATTTACTTTTTAAAAAAAAGAGCTTTAAAATCCAGCATCTACCCTTCCACAATATGAACTTTCTAACGGAAGTAAAAGCTCTGCAGGAAAACGCTTTGCATTTTTGCATGAGCAATGCACTTGAAGATAAAAAAAAACAAAGTGTATTGTCCTGCTCTAACTGCAGTACGCGATCATTAGCTTCCACAAGTCCACAAAGTCCACTTGTTCCACTTCCACCACAACCTTAGTAAGCCGGGAGCATTGCGCGTCTTTACATCGCTAGAGGTTAATCGTCCGCTTAATTATACAACTAAAGTACATACACGTTTTAAAAGTTGTTCAATTGTGTTTATTTAAAGGACTGGACATACGTGCAGTGTTTGCAATACTAAAGAATCACCGCGTGTTTGGTTATTAACGTTTTTTCTGCGCATTTGTATGCTGCAAAAAAGTGCGCCAATTTGTTATTGCTTTGGCGGGCTGCGAAAAGAAAAAGAGAGAGAATAACGGCGCATTTACACAAGTGTTGTTGTTGCTTCAGGCGCGCTGTGCCACTCCCAAAAGAGCGAAGCGCTTTAGTTAGTTTAAAATCTCGCTACTGATATTTTTTTTTGATATTTTGTTTTGTGAGTGAAGTGCAGTGAACATTTTATAATTCAATTTGATGTTGCAAATAGGTAAAAAAGAGATGAGCTGTATTGCTGAGTGTGTGAGTGTGCTTTTTGTTTTTGTGAAAGTGCTGAGAGTGAAAAAAAGAGAATTACAAGAGAGAATTATAACAGGATCGCTTAAGTGTTGTCATTGTTGCTGGTAAGTTCATTTCATATATTTACCTTTCGAAATGGAATTTTATTGCAGCTTCGTTTTTTTATCACCCTGTGAATTAATCACCCTGTAACTACATTGAAGACCGAAATTGTATATCAAAAGCTTATTTTCTATACGCTTCAATACACTTTCAACACTCAAAAGACAAGTTTTGAGCTTAATTTAAACTTCGCAATTAATATCAAGGTTGAATTTTTTATACCATATAATTATAATGCCTGGTTTTCTCGCTTAATTACTAAGTACGATCAAGAACTATTTATCTGTAAGGTCTTATATTTAAATGTCATCACACAGAATTCACACAGCGCATATTTTAATATTATTTTAAGCAACGATTTGTCATAATGCTTGATTGGCATGTTCTGGAGTTGACAGTAATTCCCTGCACTTTAATTCAACTGCAACTAAATTAGCTACTAACTGATTTGATGTATTTGGCACAGTTTGAAACATTCACGTTTCTCTCGGCTCAGACACGCGAAGCTCCAGAGCGCAATTACTAATCGTTTTTAGCTGTTGAATGTAATTGAAATTGAAATGCAAATGATGCAATGACGCTAAGGGTAGGAAGGGTAACAGCGGCAGTCTTCTTTCGGCTATAGCGCAAAACAAAACGTCTTTAAAATATCCTTACACTGTTAAAAAGGTGGATTTAAAGTCTTATTGTGGTTTTAAATTAGTACAGAAAACTTATATCAGCTGGCAATAAACGTAAAACGCCTCAAAATAAACTTCAAACGAGAAAAACTCTCCTAAGATCAAGTTAATACAGACAATAAAGAATGTAAAATACCCTTACCCTGCTAATAAAGTCTATTGTTGATATGGTATAAGTACAGAATAGTTTAATTGCTTAAAATTAGTCCTAAAACAAGTGAAACTCCTCTAAAATCAAGTAACTAATAACTTAAACTAAGAAACATACACTCTACGTTTTATACCACAATCTTCCCCACCATTTGGTATAAGAGTATTAAACAGCTGTTTCAGCAAGCGTCCAACAACTGGCAAAAACTGGCCACCGGACCTAGACCCAGCCAGTTAGCCGGTTTTACTGGCCCAGCGTGTGGGGCGAGCTACTTAAGACGCTGTTGCAGCCAAAGATACGACAGACAGTATTCAAAACGCGGCTCAGATCGTTAATATAAATATAATGTGGTCCAACTGTAGTCGATTGCTTTGCATCGCGCTTTTGTTGAATCTTGGTTTAGGCCTGGTCAGTGGCAATAATCCAGCTGATACGGATGTAAGCAAGTTCTTGAGACACTTGAATGTTATACCAGATGTTATAGATGTTGGTCCACAAGAGTTTCTCAACGTAAGATTGACTTAAAGCCACATAACAATAAAAAAGTTAACTGGAACTACTTTATAAACTTAATTCAGGTAACATATATGGGTAAAATCAGTGCTGATCGTGGCGTTCAACTCCAACCAATGCAAGTCAAGAATGCACCAAAAGTCAAATGGTTAGCTGACATGGATAGTTACTATACGCTGATCATGACCGATCCGGATGCAAAGTTCAAGGAGTATCTGCATTGGCTTGTGCTCAACATACCCGGCGATCGGCTGAGTCTAGGCGATGCTCGTGTTGGGTATATGGGTGCCACGCCCCCTCAAGACAGTGTACTGCATCGTTATGTCTTTCTGCTCTACAAACAACCGAAACATCTGAAATTCGATTTTACTCCCATACCCAAGCACAGTGAAGAGAATAGAATTAAATTCAATACACGGGAATTTGCACAGAAATATAATCTTGGACAACCGTTGGCTGGCAACTTTTTCACCAGCGAGTGGGGCAAAGATGTGCCAGTGTTGCACAAGGCCAACATTTAGAGAGGTCAGAGTAGCTTTAGGTAATCAGCAGCAGCAACAACAACAAGCGAAACAGAAACAGAAACGAGCTGATTGTTGGCCGGTTTTTTATGATTGCCAAAGAAATGCATAAATTAAGTTCAAGCAAAACTACGATTCCAGCTTATTGGCAATCATCTGTCCATAACGATACACTGTAAATAAATATGCATAATGATTTAAGTGAAAAGTTTACCAAGAAAACATTTCGAACCTTTCCTGATCAATCTAGCTTTGTAAAATGTTTAAATTTTACTTGAAGAAGTACACAATACTCATCTGTTTAACTATTATTCATAATCTCTCCGTTATCATGGCCAATCCCGCCGAATGCTTTCTCAAGCACAAGATCGTACCCGACATTATCGAAGTGGCCCCCACAAATTTTCTAAAGGTATTGCAAATATCTCATAGATACCAAAGAATTGCCAACTGCCTAACCACACATCACTTAGGTGGCCTATGCAGGTGGCTTGGAAGTGAACAGTGGCAACGAGTTGACGCCGACGCAAGTCAAGAATATGCCACAACTTGAATGGCAAGCGGAGGAAAGTGCACTCTATACTCTTGTGCTCACAGATCCCGATGCACCCAGTCGCAAAGATCCCAAGTTTCGTGAATGGCATCATTGGTTGGTTGTCAATATACCTGGCAGTCAGGTGGATAAGGGTGAAGTGCTAAGCAGTTATGTGGGTTCGGGTCCACCGAAAGGTTCGGGACTGCATCGCTATGTGTTCCTTGTCTACAAACAGCCGCAGAAGTTATCCTGCAATGAGCCGCGTATTCCGAAAACAAGCGGTGACAAACGCGCCAAGTTTAGCACTGCCAAATTTGCAACTAAATACAAACTGGCTAATCCCGTGGCTGGCAACTTCTTTCAGGCTCATTGGGATGATTATGTGCCCACATTGTATAAGCAGCTGTCTGGCAAAAAATAATATATAATAGCTTTAATTGGTGAAAATGCATTTTAAACATGTGTTATTAAATATATTTCCCACAACGTTTCCACACACACACACATACACGCTGAATAAACGAAAACTTTGATGCTAAACAGTTGCCAGCGTCAGCTATTTAAATGGGCTGCGTCATGGCAAACGGGTTTTAGTTGTTAACAAACTTTGGCTGCAAGCATTACAAACTAAATGTTATTTCAATCAATACTAATTGCCTGCATTCTAGTCGCAGTGCAATCGAACTCTCTAGAGGATTCATTCAAGGCACATGGTGTAGTGCCCGATGTGGTGCCACAAGCGCCAAAACAGTTGTTGAAGGTGAGCAAAACGATCTGGGTTTAGTTGAAGTTTCAGTACTCTGCTCAAGCGTTTCACTCTTCAAGCTAACTGGTTATGAAAAACTTTCCGTTCAAAGGTCACCTACGAGAATGGACTGGTTGCCAAAGATGGCGTAGTGTTTACGCCCACGCAGGTGCAGCATAAGCCCCTTGTGGAATGGGAAGCCAAGCCAGATGAGTACTATGCGCTTATTATGACCGATCCGGATGCGCCGAGTCGTGCAGAGCCCAAATTTAGGGAATTCAAGCATTGGGTCGTTGTGAATATACCCGGCAATGATGTGGCCAAGGGTGAAGTGCTTGCCGAGTTCATAGGCTCAGGTCCACCCAAGGATACTGGACTGCATCGCTATGTCTTTCTGCTGTACAAGCAGCCGGGAAAGCTGCAGTTTGAAGGCGCCCGTGTTAGCAACACATCGCGACGCAATCGACCCAAGTTCCATGCTGCGCGATTTGCGGAACATCATCAGTTGGGTGAGGTCGTAGCTGGCACCTTTTATCAGGCGGAGTATGATGATTATGTGCCCATACTACACAAGCAGCTCGCTGAGGATTAATTTATGTCATCGAATTCATTCAAAAAAAAAGGAAAGCTTCATTTTGGTTTTTATTAATTGTATTGTTGATTTATGAGGAGTTTTATGTTAGAATGAATGTGACTACAATTACTTGCCCGCTGCTGTGGCCAGCGGATTGCGCAGCACCAATATTACCGAATCGCCGCGTAGAAACATTTTCGATATGAAACGATCTTTGTTCACCGGTTTCACCTTCTTTTTGCCTTTGCCAGTGCGCGGCAATTCCGTCCACATCTCTTTCACATTCTCCAACACCATATTGCAATGGCGATCGAAGGCTTTGACGCGTCCCAGCAGCTTTTTGTTGTTGCGGCAATTGATTAGCACTTGCGTATTGTTCTTAACGGATTGTGTGAGCACCGAGAGTGGGCCAGTGTTGAACTCCTCTTCCTCTTGACGCGCCAGTTCCTCTGGCGTCAGCTCTGACTTGGGTTTAACGAGAGCCCTGCAAACATTTAGTGGTGTGAGCAAAATTTGTTTGGCACAAACAACAACAAGAGCCGGCAGCCACATGTTGCAGGCGTTCTCTTGGAGTTTACTTACATGTCTTAAGGTGCTTGTGGCAGTTGCTGTGTTCCAGTAAAAACGTATTAAACTTGTATATATTTATCAAAATAAATATTTGTTAATGAAAAACGTTTGCGGCCTCGCGGCTTTTTCTTTCGTGCTGGTGATGAGTTGCAGCTAGTATCGATATGATGCGAAGTATCGATAGGCGGAGCAGAAAATTGCGTTGCGCAGTGCTGCCACCTAATTAGAATTTAAGTGCGGTCACACTGCATTTCCAATCTATTATTGCCAACTTGTTTTGTACGTAAACAAAGGCACGTGCAGGATTAACTGCGATCCGTCGCACATGGCAAGTGACGCTAAGATAGCCAGGATGACCACCACCGACAAGGATGAGGTATTGCCGGCACCAGCTACCAATTGTGCCCACTGGGTGCTGCGAAAGAAACGTTACTGCAAAATGTCGCCAAATAAGGGAAGCTTATATTGTGGAGCACACGAACCGCCAAGTGAGAAGGACGACTCCCAGGCAGATCGCATACCTTGTCCACTGGATCCAAAGCACACGGTCTTTAGAAGAAAACTGGCGAAACACTTGAAAATATGTAATGCCCGGGAACAGACAAGTACGGTGCCTTATTTGGTGAAGGATATCAATGCTGGAGAGGATGAGGAGAGTGAGTTTGAGCTTAAGCTGCATGAGCTGGCGGATGCCGAGTTCTATGGTATCATAGAGAAAGTAAAGCATTTGTATGACACACACATGGCCGGCAACATTGGGGAACTGCAGCTGCAACATGCTTCCTTGGAGGAGCCTCTGAACCACAAGGAGTTCGGACCAGAGGCACGCAAGCATCTGTTGCAGACATCCGCACTGCTAGGCATACTCGAGCAGGATAAGCAATTGGTGGAGCACACCAGCTTCATAGAGTTTGGTGCTGGAAAAGGCCAACTTGCCTTTTATCTGGCTACGGTATTGGAATCCCAGCAGCTGGATAACTCTCAAGTGGTGCTCGTGGATCGACTCTCGCTGAGACACAAGAAGGACAACAAGTTGGCCAATAAACAACTAGTGCAACGTATACGCGCGGATATAGCAGATCTTAAGCTATCCGAACTGCCGGAGCTAAAGCGAACGCAACGTAATGTGGCGCTATCGAAGCATTTGTGTGGTGCTGCCACGGATCTAACGTTGCGCTGCGTCCTTAACGATGTGGCATGCAACACAGAGTATATATTAATTGCCGTTTGTTGTCATCATCGCTGCTCCTGGCGCTCCTATGTGGGTAAGAAATGGCTTCAAACTGCAGACATTTCGCCCAGAGAATTCCTCATCATTACCAAAATGGTTAGCTGGGCGGTTTGTGGCAGCGGCCTGAGTCGCGAACGTCGCAAAGCCCTGGCAGAAGCCCAAGAGAAATCTGAGGAACAGCCTCAACCGGAACACACACAACGCTTGAGTCGCGAGGAGCGCGAACAAATTGGCTATCAATGCAAACGTGTCCTGGACTATGGTCGTTTGGAGCATCTGCGTCAGCATGGCTACGAAGCATCCTTGAAATTCTATGTGCCACGCGATATAACACTGGAAAATGTTCTGCTGCTGGCCAAAAGGGTAAACCACCCAAAGTGCAATTCAAATAAAAGCTAAATGAATAACATTAATCAGCTGTTTTCTGCCAATTCCAATGCCACAGCTCACATTTCCAGTGTGTACCCTGAACATAAAGGTTTTTTTTTGCTAAAACCAGGGCTGCAGTGCACTGCGAACAGCTGTGTTGGTGAATCAGTTGGCGTAGAAGAAGAAAAGGAAACAATTTCGTCGTTTTCATAGAAAATTGCAGTTGAAATATAAAGTTTTTAATAATTTGGTGCTTGCAAAAATGGCTGGTGAAATGGCATACAAAATGAAGGCCATCAAATGCCCAACGGACCAGCTATCGTTGACCAACAAGGCAATTGTTAATATTGCCGATTTCACCGATGAAGTCAAGTTAGTTTTTTTTTTCATCTCACTCTATGTGCGACTTTGTTTTGCTTTCAGATTAACTTTTGTTTGGTTTTGTGATGACGCCAACACACACACTCATGTTGTGGGGGCGTTGTAACTTTTGAGTGCAGTGATTAATTTGTTGATTCATTAATGTATAGATATGCGGATATATCGCCTGGGCCGGGACAACATTATATATTTGCGCTGGAGAAGATTGGAGATCTGCCACGTGGACATGTTGGCTTCTCGCTGGTGCAACGCAAATGGGCAACACTATCCATCAATCAGGAGATTGATGTGCGTCCGTATCGCTTCGATGCCAGCTCCGATATTATAACATGCGTTTCCTTTGAGACGGATTTTCTGCAAAAGAAGACCATTACCCAGGAACCGTATGATTCGGATGAAATGGCCAAGGAGTTCGTAATGCAATTCGCAGGCATGGCCCTAACAGTGGGACAAACGCTGGTCTTTCACTTCAAGGACAAGAAATTGCTGGGTTTGGCCGTGAAGACGCTGGAGGCAGTCGATCCCAGAACTGTTGGCGATGGCAAGGAGCCAAAGACACGCAATGTGCGCTTTGGACGCCTGCTTGGCAACACTGTCGTCCAGTTTGAGAAGGCCGAGAACTCGGTGCTGAATCTGGTGGGCAAATCCAAGGGAAAGATAACACGACAGTCAATTATAAATCCCGATTGGGATTTTGGTAAAATGGGCATTGGTGGTCTGGACAATGAGTTCAATGCCATCTTTCGACGTGCCTTTGCCTCGCGCGTCTTTCCACCCGAACTTGTCGAACAGTTGGGCATTAAGCATGTGAAAGGCATCCTGCTCTATGGACCACCTGGTACGGGCAAAACTCTAATGGCTCGACAGATTGGCACCATGCTGAATGCACGGGAGCCCAAGATTGTGAATGGACCACAGATATTGGATAAGTATGTGGGTGAATCGGAGGCGAATATACGACGTCTGTTTGCCGATGCAGAGGAGGAGGAGAAGCGTCTGGGACCGAACAGTGGTTTGCATATTATAATCTTTGATGAGATCGATGCCATTTGTAAGGCGCGTGGCTCTGTGGCGGGCAACAGTGGTGTCCATGACACTGTGGTCAATCAATTGCTGGCCAAGATTGATGGCGTGGAACAGCTAAACAATATCCTTGTCATTGGCATGACCAATCGCAGGGATATGATTGATGAGGCATTGCTGCGACCTGGTCGCTTGGAGGTGCAAATGGAGATAAGTCTGCCCAATGAGCAGGGACGCGTCCAAATCCTCAACATACACACGAAACGAATGCGGGAATTCAATAAGATTGCCAGCGATGTGGATAACAAAGAGATTGCCTCCTGCACCAAAAACTTTAGTGGTGCCGAACTGGAGGGTTTGGTGCGTGCGGCCCAATCCACGGCCATGAATCGTCTGATCAAAGCGGATGCCAAAGTTCATGTCGATCCCGAGGCCATGGAGAAGCTAAAAGTGACACGTTCCGATTTCATGCACGCCTTGGAAAATGATATAAAGCCAGCTTTCGGAGCAGCGCAGGAGATGATTGAGAATATGCTGGCACGTGGTGTCATCAACTGGGGACAGCCGGTGACCAGTGTCCTGGAGGATGGCATGTTGTATGTGCAGCAGGCAAAGGCAACGGAAAGTTCGGGACTCGTTTCAGTGCTCATTGAAGGTGCACCCAATTCTGGCAAATCGGCGCTAGCCGCCAATCTGGCCAAGATGAGTGATTTTCCCTTTGTCAAAGTGTGCTCGCCCGAGGATATGGTTGGCTTCACCGAATCCGCCAAGTGTCTGCACATACGTAAGATCTTTGATGATGCCTATCGTTCCACGCTCAGCTGCATCGTTGTGGACAATGTGGAACGTCTGCTGGATTATGGACCAATTGGACCACGCTACTCTAACCTGACGCTGCAAGCACTTCTTGTGCTGCTCAAGAAACAACCGCCCAAGGGTCGCAAACTGCTCGTCCTGTGCACGTCCAGCCGGCGTCAGGTGCTCGAGGAAATGGAAATGCTTTCCGCTTTCACATCTGTGCTGCATGTCTCGAATTTATCCAGCCCGGAACATGTGCTCGCTGTGCTCGATGATTCCGATCTCTTCAGTCCCGAAGAGATGCAGAATATAGCCAGAAAAATGGCTGGCAAGCGTGTCTGGATTGGCATCAAGAAGCTATTGGCATTGATTGATATGGTGCGTCAATCGGAGCCACAATATCGTGTGATCAAGTTCCTCAGCAAGATGGAGGAGGAGGGTGGACTAGAGCTGCTGGCCAGGATACAGTAGCTACCGACTCCACTTCTCGAACTGAGAATGTCTGTTGTTGAACTTAACGATGCTTTCTGATAAACCGCACCAACGAATAAGCTCAAAATTGAGTATTTTGTTTTTGTATAACTTTAAAATAGATGTTTATAGCCAGAGCTAATCCAGAAGAACTCTAGAAACAAGGAACAGAACCAACCCGACCAATAACTAATATATTTAATCAAGTGTATACAACATTCCATGCGAATACCAGCCCAACGACTAGTCCATGCTTCAGCCTTGTCGAATCCTTGTCAGAAACTTTTCCCTTTTGACAAATATATTCGTAAATAGTTAGTTAACTTTTATTTGTATTTGATTAATCCAATATGGAAAGCTATACTATACTATATACATATATATATTGATGTGTATTTGTTGTGTATTGAATATGTAATGATTTTTATTTGTTTCTGTCCGCCCAAGGGATTGTTTATCCTTAAATGCCTAGCTGTTTAGTTCAAAGAAGTAACAAGAAAAATATATATATACTATTGTTAGTAGCAACAATTTTTTGATGACTTAAACTATAGATATAATCAATTTGTACTACATTTTGATGTGAATTTTTGAACTACATTTTGAGATTATTTCTCAACATAAAATTGCATTTTTAGTAGTTTTTATAAACTAGCGCCGCCGCCAACGAATTGCGGCCAAATATACAAACTTCATTATTCGCACAGCACAAAAGTATACTATAATAAAAATATAAAAAACAAAAAATGATGTCCAGGCTTAGTATTGTGTCATGCCAACTAATGTATTCCAGTTATTTTTTATTGCTAATATACAAATAAATAATGCATGGTTTCTTATAAAGTGTTAAGAGGCAATAAGGTATTAGAATGAATTATTGCATACTTTTTTGGGCTTAAAAGTTAGGATTTATCAACGGTCATTTTTATTATCATATTTTTCTGTAGTACAAAATAAATTTATGATATTTATAGCTATTAAAAAAACATGAATACATATATTCAAGCACCGTTTTAAGCTAAATGAACTCAAAGAACTTGCAAACTATATGTTAAAGGCTAATCAATTGTGTTAATGTTTTGAGAATGTATCGAATAAATGTATAAAAAAACTTCTTTCGCATTCTTGAACTTGACTCGGGCGCCAAAGCAGACACTGTCGATCAGCTGTTTGAGACGCCGTTATGGGGCGACAATTAGACTCGCCACACTGGATCCACTTTGTATGTATGTATAGAAACGGGTATCCAATACTAAAGCCAAAGTACGAGTATGGTCAGTTATTTATTTTACTATGTATTTCTTTTTACCTCAATCAAAGCCAGCTTTAATATGCAATTTGAATAAATGATTTATAATGTAAACATTGAAAGCGAGTCTTATAACTACATACGTAATATATGTAGATTTTTTTTTTATGTATTGTAATTGATATATGTCGCTAATTGCGATCGCGACGCCCATGTTCATATACATATGTGGATCAGTTAGAAGTGTTGAGCGCCAGCTTATCTAAGGAATCCTGGCCAATGTCATATTGTTGGCGCGACTTTTGCCAGCTGCAAGACACCAACAACATGCTGCTTATTAACTAATTAAAACTGCATAGTTTTTTTCTTTCTTCTTTTTCTTCTACCATCAAAATGCAAAGCATATTTAATACACTGGCCGGTTAATCTTAGACACGGCAAGAATGTAACAATAAGGCATTTAATGTGTGTACTAAATGTGCTAAAAGACTGTTATTAACGTCCGAGTCTGGGCTGACTGCGGAACTGTCTTATAAATTGGCGTCAAGTGGGTTTTTATTTTGTCAAGTCATCAGTCCCCGCCTCCAACAACAAAATGATACATATGTGCGGCAAGACTTGCGGCTATTGATATTGAAGATATATTTGTCTAAAAAAAATGTTAATAAGTTTATAGAATCCCTCAACCCTCTTGCCCAACACCCTTGCTCATTTGAACACCCAATTCGCGTACGTACTGACTCGTGCCTGGCTGCGTCACTATCATCATCATCATCTTCAACTGGGCACGTATGTAAATTTTCATGACGAAAGTCCAGTCGGACAAAGTTCAGTGACCGGGAGTGGGGCGCCCAAAATATACATTAAAATGAAATTTTCATGTCGCCTCTTTTACAAAAATAAAATGCAAGACTTTTACAAATACATGTTACAAAAAGTTGAAGTTGTATTTTCGTTGTTAATTGCAGGCGTTTAACGCGAGGGATAAGAGGGGGGTGGCTGATGGGTGGGCAATGCGCGCACTTGTCAAGCTAAAGCTTAAGTTAAAGCTTAAGCCACATTCAAAGCCAAAGCCGCTTTACACTCACTCTCTCGCTTGGACGCGCCCCCTTCTCTCTTGCTCTGTCTCTGTCTCTTGCAAACCGGCTGCGCTTCTCGCTTCTTGTTGTTGTTGTTGCTGTTGCTGCTGTTAAAAGCGCAAACGCCGGCAGCAAAAGGTTCGATTTCACTTTCGCACGCTGTCGCTGACGTCGCTGGCGCTACTGAAAAGTATAATAAAAACAACAACACCACAACAACCGCACGGTATAAAAATAAAGTGTAGGGTGGTCGATTTGGGGGCAAATTGTGCTGAGATCTGAAATCTGGGTTCAGGTTTTATATGGCCTCTGCTCTCACTGCTTTCTCAACACATATGTATGCGTTTCTCTCTCTTTCTCTCTCTTATTTATTGGATCTGCAGAGGCTCACAATAAACTAAAGCTATTTTTCATGACCCGGTGAAACTTGTGAAAGATTCGAGATGGTTCTATAGGAGATTTTTTTTAAAACTTACAGATTTCGGTGCATCTTATCGGAGAAATGTTCGTTAATCTTTAGATAGAACACTTAGCTATATGAAAAACTAAATTTACTTGAATTTTTTGACTTTTTCAAATAATTCCAACGAAAGTTAAGTTCAACTTTAGCTATTTTTATTATTTTTAATCAAAAGGTACTGTAAAAAATTCTCAAATATTTAAGTATAGTTTATTACTTAGTATAACTGCTTAAAAAGATTGAAAAGCCGATGATTGCAGTTTTCTTTAGCTCAAAGACTCAGTAAATTTAATTCTCATGCTGTTGCTACAAATATATATTACAGATATCATGTATACTACATATTTACCCAAAAGTCTATTTATAATGGCAAAGAAAAACACAAAAAGCAAAACAAAACAAAAAGAAAACCATCATGCAAAAATCTTCCTGCATTACACAAACGCGGAAGATTTTCTTGCTTTAATGCTTGCTACTCGCACATTTCATGGATTTTCCACTACTAACTACATTTCCATGGCATTTTCATTGAGATTCGCATGTGCGCATTAGTATGTGTGTGTATGTGTGTTTGATGCATGTGAAACTAACAGTTAAATTAGCAGTGTGCTTTTTTTTTTCGTTTCGAGTATGGCGCTTCACGGCACTGACGCTACAATTTTACACCAGTATTGTAGCCTGAAATTTTTTTTGTTTTTGTTATTCAGTTCGGTTTGTGTTTTATCTCTTTGTGTTTTTTGGTTATTTTTGCAATTTATAATTAAGTTGCAATTTGGCATGCGAGCCAAGAAGTTGACGTTGCTGCTGGCTGAGCCAGAAACTATTCGTGGTATGTCTGCAATTTTCTTGGAACTTGCATGCGTATTAGTCATCAAAAAACTAAAGTTGATATGGAAAAAGTATTCCAAAAATGATGATTGCAATATATAGATTTTTGTGTATATATGCAAAAAAAAACACAACAACTTGAATGGATTAACCCTTGGCTTATTGTTAAAATATGGAGAAGTTAAATATATTTTTACAGTATTTTAATGAAAACTTTATACATCATTTAAATATCTACGGCATAGATTAAAAAATGTATATAAAATGTTTGTTTTTTTTCTATAAACAAATGATCAATATCATGCAAAATGTTTTAGTTAAACTTTTTAAACATTTTCTCTACACTTTAAGCAAGGGTTAAATGTTTTTTTTTATATACATAACATATATAGAATGCATTTGTAGCCTAAACACGAGGCACAGCCCAGAAGTAGTAAAAAAAAATATATATAATAAGCAGATCGGTTCTGAATTAAGCAAGACAAATCAAAATGTAGAACGTGGAGCACAACAGAAGAAAAAAAATTAAGGGATTCAGCAAAAAAAAATCCGTGGAAATGTATGCCGCACGCGATCGAGACATTCGCATTTCGATTCATTGATACTCAACAGCAGCAAAAAAAATATAAAAAAAAAAACAAACCACTCACAGTGCCAAATTAAATAATACGAGCGGGAAGAGCTCCCTGTTCACTGTGCCTTATTATTATTATATTGTATTCCACCCTTTTTTTGCGTGTTGTGCGTCGACGTCGTTTTTTTGTATGCTGCTGTTGTTGCTGTTGTTGTTGTGTTCCAGATTCTAAGGAATTTCTTGGCACAATCCGACAAACCAGTCGCAAGATCAATCAGTGTGCGATCATGATCTGTGTTAGCTCTTTCCCTCTCTCTCTCTCGCTCTCACTCGTGTCGTCTTTGGCCTACGTAGGTTTACTTTCATTTGAATCCTTTTGACAGCTGTAGGCACGTGCCTAGTTCTCGGCTTTCTTCACTTTTCCTGCGCTCTACTCGAATTACCCCCGGAGAATACAGAAAGTAAACCCTTTCGAGTGTTGTCAGCACTTGCCACGCCCACAAGTCATTAAGGCGCACACTTATGCCAGGCGGATATTGATTTGGATGGCGCAATTTGTGTTTTCCGACTGCGCACATCTGTTGTGTGTTTCACTTTTCATCAAAAAAAAAAAAAATATAATACTAGTTGTAGTATTAATTTATTTCGTTCATAATTAAAGCGAATTTGATATTTCCGGTCGGTTCAATGAACCTCAACGTTCAGAATCCTTGAACTTTTGTGCAGACAAAATAAATATTTTGATGCTTTTCGTATTGCCAATAATCTATTTTTCAAACAAAGAAACAACGCTGCCGAGAGACAGAGGGAGAAAGATGCGCCTCCTTGTCCATTTTTTTGTTTTTTTGTTTTTTTGTTTGGCGGCACCCTCACAAAATTATTGACCAGCCAAAAGTAACACAAAAAAAATACAACACAACCCAAAACTTCTGTCCGATTTGCTGTAGTTGTCTGCGTCTGTCTCCTTAAATGCTACCTAAATATTTCTGTTAGAATGAGTATCACAAAAAAAAGGACTATTTGATGTGTTGTTCTTTCATTTGGTGGCTGTCTTTTGATGTTATAGTTGCTGGTCCAACCGTCCATCCACATATTTCATTCTAATCAACGTGCTGCAAAACATATACTTAATACCATTTGATATTTTTGTGCCCGTTTTGCTTTTCGCAAATTGCATTTAAACGCTTATTATGCGCTTTTTATTTGCCAAACCCATACTTTACTCTCCAACATTCAACTCTCAATGCCCCAATGCTTAAGTCAGTCATGCAAACCATAATATATAATAATAATAAATGCTTTTCATGTTTCCATGATTTTAAGGCGTCTTTAATATATAGAAAGACGTCAATAATATATTGCATACAACTTTTCATCAACGAAAGTTTCAATTTGTTTTCATTGTAACTGTTTCTATGGCATCAGTTTTCCGGCTGGCTGGCTGGTTTGTTTCCTGCTTGATATGCTTTTAATTAAATTAAATCGTAATATCGTTAGCAAATAAAATAAATTGTTTTCAATTATATAAATGACATGACAAGGCGCTGCTGCCTGTTGCCGCTGCTGCTGATGCTGCTGGTGGTTGACCTCTTTCAATGTGACATTCTTGGCGTTGATTACGTTGAACTTTCAACAACAACAGTGGCAACAGCAAAAAGGGCAACAACAGTTGTCAGATAATGGAAAATATATACATGAATACTGCACTTATATATATGTATATAAAGTATACGCATATAGCGGGCTATGCGCCCATTGCACTTAATCAAAAAATACGACAAAATCAAAAGTAAACAAAACTGCAGCGCAGAACTGACTTAATCGCAAGCCAAGCCACAACAACAACAACAACAACGATCGCTGGGTGCACTGAACACATGAGCTGACAACAAAAATGTAAATCCCTTACATACTTATAAATAAATACATATATGTATGTAAGCAATGCACTGCAAAAATAGTTGCCAACAGTTGTAAATGTTTTTAAATATAAAAAAAAAAAAACATTAAGTCAGCAAACCACAAAAAAATATTCCACAAGGCATTGCTTGAATACCCTTGCGAATGGTTTATATTTAAATCAATAATAAGAACGAATCAAAGTTGTTAAGCAATCAGCCATTATTGCTAATTAATCTACTTGCTTATTAAACTTAAATCAAACTGTTAACTGTGCAGTTCAATAAATAAGAATACTTAGTGTCAAGCTTAAGAAATAAGTTATTTCATTTAAACTAGAACATTTGCACAGCTTAATTGTTGCACGCTTAACCCAATTTGCATTTTATAATATTTTTTTAAATTAATAAAACAAATTGGTGAATTAAATAATCACGTCTAAAGCGGCCCACAAAAGTCGAGCACCCGGCTTTGTTTTTTAATTTTTTTTTCGAGTCTTCTAATGCAAAGTGGTTGACCTTGGGGTATTGTTTAAAGTTTATTGTCCTTTCAATAGAACACGCTAAATAAAGCTATATTTAAGCAAAGCAAGTACATATGTACATATATGTGCATATATATAAGAACATATATAAGACTTAACCATAAACGTGCATATTTAAATTGTTTTTTGTTCAATACCCTGCAATCATAAAATGTGTTGGGTATTAGAAGGTAATGGAGATTGCTTCTACAAATATTTATAGCTTGGCCATAAGCTTACAAATCCTTTGTTTTAAAATGCTGCCTGGCAACAAAAAATAATCATACAGGGCATTTAACAATTGAAACCCAAAAATAAGTATTCCCACTTGGTTTTTTACTGCACTAAATATCGCAGCGTCGAACTAGTTTTGCCACAGATTCCCCATGCCGAATATATATGAAGTGCATATAAAATGAAATATTTAAATGTTATTTATTCCAGTATATACGAGAGTTGCCTACAGCTACAGTTATCGTTGCTGTTATCCCAGCATCCGCGTCAGCTGTTGCCGATTCTCGGCTGATGTTGATGCGATGCGATCTGCGCGGTCGTCTGGTTAAGCTGCAACTTGGTTGGGTGGCTATATTAGGGTGGCGAGGGGTTTTGTATGCAAATTAAACAAGTTTATGGCCAAAAAAGTAAGAAAAAAAAAACCACACACACACACACAAAAATTAAATAATAATAGCCGAGTGTTTCAAGTTGCTGTGTATTTGTTTATAATTATCTATTTGCATTTATCTAACATAATTTATCAATTTACATAGGTATCACTGTAGTTGTTATATGCTATGTAGTAAAGCAAAAAAAAAAAAAAATATACGCCAAACATGTTTCTATCTTTTGGGCGTTTGATTTCAGCACCCCCGTGCATTTTTTTTAGTCTGCCAGCCATTTGATTAGCTAAATTGTTGTTAATTTGTTTGACTTTGAACTTGATTTAGAGCTTGTTTCTTCTGCCAAACGGCAAACAACAGACAGCAGACAGCCAAACGGCGCTCATAAATCTATGAATGTGACTATTTGGCATGGAGAAACAAGTGTTTAAGCTAAAGAATCTTGGTCATATGTATATCTATAATGAAAATGTACAGCTTATGTAATCATTCATAGATTCATAGAATGTCCCCTAAAAAGAGCACACTTCATGATCTTGACTAAGGTCAGATTCATTTAAAAAAACAACAAAAAAAACAAACCGCATAAACTAGACCCAATTTAGCCGAACCTAAACAACACAAATTGCCGCAACGACAATAAAAAAAACACGAAATGAAATTCGCAAAAAAAAAAACGAAAAGAAATGGAATTGAATTATTGTTGTTTTTCAACCAAATGAACACTTTTGCACGTAAATAGTGAATAAGTTGTTGGCTGCGAGGTTGTTTAATGTGGTTTTGGGTGTCCATTGTCGCTAGTAGTGCAGTTCTCGTATCAGATGATAATGATTAAAGTCGCAGTGCGCTTAACGCTTCCATTTTCAAGGGTTCGCCTTGTCTGGCGTCTCGCATTTGCAGTTTTGCATTGAACTTGAGCTTGGCAAGACTGCAGGGGGGCAGCGGGGAGGATGGCAAATGCAATCAGGTGCAGCCAATTGTTGCCGGATCTTTGAAGCATACATAATGCTCACAAGTAGTGCTCATAAATCAAAGCTGATGTTGTTGTGATATCATATACTACCAACTAGAACGAAGCATTTTCACTTTTCACTTGATCGTAGCTAGATGGGAAGATAAAGTTTCTTAAACAAAACCCAAACCTAACGCTCAGATCCTGTCTACTTTAAGCATCCGCCTAACTGTTGACAGCTGAAAATCGTGTCTTTGACAAGAGCAAATATATAATACATGTATGTAGTTTGTCATGTTTGAATGTTCGAGCCATCATGTTGGTGCAAAGCAGCAGCAACGCCCGTAATGATTGGCAACAATGTTGTAATTGGCTGGCGACTCTCTTTTAAAATATGCAACGCAAAACTGTCAGCCATTGAGTACCACGAGTACAACAATGTGGAATATTGCGTCCGCACACAAAACGAAACGTAACGAAATCCAATCGAATCAAATTGAAACCCAGGTCCAAAACAGAACACAGTTAGCCACACGGCATCAGGTTGACCATGAGAACATGTTATTAAATTACTATAATAATGTATTAAGTATGTAAGAATGTTACAAATGTTAATATGTGTAGTAATAATTGTAATCGCTTTGGCGCTGCTACATAAATTAACCCCCAAGCCAATCGACATTGATCGAGTTAGCCAAAGTAACACACAATCTAACTATATGCATGTAGTTGTGCACAGCTTCCGTTTCTGGCTTTAATGCTACGCACTCGAAAGATCTGCTTGGCCACTTTTGACATTTCCATTTGAAAAAACAGCTACGACGAATGTGTGTTAAATAATTAACCAAGTGTAATGTATGCTTCGGATATTAAATATATGCATATTAAGTCTAAATATAAACAGTTAGTACATTGCAATTACGTCAGCGTTGCAGATTGATGCTTCAGTTTTTTTGTTTTGGGCTTTGGGGCTGGGCGCAGAACAGGTCGCAGGCAGCGCAGGCTCCAAATTTAAAAAGTGTGCCGAATAAATGAGATTTTTGTACTTGTTTGATATTTACTTACGAGTAAGTGCGTCAAGAGGACGCAATTAACTTATAAATAAATCATTATAAATAGCAATCGATGGATTTTATTTAGCACAGAACTTGTGGTTATAAGCGCAGCTTACGAATTAATATATATCAGTATTGTTTTGTTATGCAATCAATTTGTTAATATAAGCATTTTTTTTGGCTTCGAATTTAATGCGTTTTATTATTTACTCGTGCAAATCTAATCCAGTTTCCAGGTTCTTCCAGACATATGCCCAAAAATAAAAAAAAACAAAAAAACAATCACAACGAGTTTAACATGTAAATACATACATATAGGTTTTTAAATGTTTAAGTATGTGTTATTATTGCTGTTTAATCAATAAATTATAATAATTTTACTAAATTAATTGTCGTTGTTTGAATTAGGTATTAAAGTATATCATTTTATAGCGACATGCACAAGCGGAATATTGGTTTTTATTTTTTTTTTTTGGTTAGGGCGGGGCATTTTTGATGTACTTCGACTTTGATGTCTGAATTAGCATTTGGCTTTTGTGGTTGATCTTTTTTGCCGTCTGTGCAATTGATTATTTACACAAGTGTGCTTAAAAGAAGCCATGCAGCAGTCGCTTTAACTAGATACCCAGCAAACTTGGTTAACAAATTGTTAAGAGTTTTTACATCTAAGTTAGTGTTACCTCAAACTCTATGCAACTGTCTTTGAAGAACGTCTTGCTAAGACGTATATACCCTTGCTAGCTGTGCTCAATGGGTAGTTAGCAAAAAGTATGCTAACTACACATGTGTCTGCGTTTTTTTTTGTTGTTGTTGCTGTTTGGGTTTGCGCCAAGTCTTTTGCTTATGTATTTTCATTAAACATTTGTAAGCAAATTATGTCAATTTGTGGGTAAACACAGCGCTAAGTCGCTAGACTAGCCAAACAACTCTATATATGTACAAACACTTTATATATTTATACGATCGTACGATTGGATTGGAAATCAAAATCGATGCACCAAAAACATGTTCAATTGCATTTGTGTGTGTTTTTTTTTTGTTTGTTTGTTGTTGTCTGTGCTAAATTACAGACTCTTGTGTTAACATACGGAAGTTGTTATTGCGATAAACTGTTATTGTTATTTCTGGCTGTTGTTGCTATTACAGCATTGATTGCTTAGCTGTAGTTTTGGGTTTGCTTTGGTTTTGGTCCAAAAAGGGCGTGTTAACCATAGCCATGGGTATTGCATATAATTTTTGATTTATTACACTGCATTTAAGCTTCGCAATGCTTCCTGTTTCGTTTATGTTTGTGCGTGTGTGTGAGTATGACAAGCCCCATTCACTTAGATTGATCTCATTGAGAGTGCAAGTCCAAGACCAAGTCCATGTCTAACTATATCCATATAGCGCTTGTCATTTGATATTGAACTTGGCTCTGATTTCTACACATATTCTTAGAGTTGTATAAGTTATTTATTTATTTATGTTGTCATCGAGCTGCTTGTTGTTGTTGCTGTCGCATTTTCTACGCTTTGGCGCATTTTGTGCGTTAAAACTTGTTTCTGCATAAGCATTAATTGTTTTTTATCTTCAATTACTGGAAAACAGGCACATTTGTAACTGTTGTTTTTTTTTTTAAGTCAAGTAAAGTACAAATATCAACTGAGCTTTGAGATAAAAAAAAAACCGAGTTGGCCTATAAAAATGTTTGTTTTATGTTTGAAATCGTCAAAATTCAAGCTAAGCTGGTTATTTTTTATATTGTATTCGGTTATTTGAAGCCATAAAATCATATCAAGTTAGTTGTGCATTGTTATATATAAGCTTATTCGAATTTATATAGATTTATTACTTGCTAATCTCAAGGTCGTTTCATTATCTTATCTTGGGGTGAGTAAAATGAAGCATTTAACTCCACAATCAAGAAGTCCCTACACGTGTTGGGTCTAAACATATGGGTATGTATCTCAAACATATAGTGACTTGCACATTTGAGGCAATACTGATCAGCATAACATAGCTTTCTTCTATTTCTCTGACTTCTTTTGTGTGTCTAACAAGGGCTACAAACATATATATATATATATATATATATATATATACGTATTAATAGTCACACTTGTGTGCCCTATCAATTTTAGAATTCATGATAAAAATAAACTTTACCTGAGAGAGAGAGAATAAGAGAGCATGAAATCCAAAACCTCTAAGCAAAAGCTACATGACACCTCCAAAAAAAAAAAAAAAAGAAGCTATGTATTGTGTACATATGTGTGTAAATATGTTTGTATGCCATATGTTATATGCTATATATGCTATGGGCTATGATACCATAATCCACGAATAAAACTAAGGAAACCACAGCAAACACAAAAAAGTAAAATAACAACAAAGAAAAAAGCTCACAAATAGTTCAATGAACTGTTTTTTTTTTTTTCGTCTTCTATATGTTGCTATGCTGTTTGCTCTCTTTCTCTCTCGCTCTCTCTGTCTGTATATTATGACTCTCTTACACTCGCGCACTCTCTCTCTCTCTCTCTCTGTTTTTATTTATGTTTATTTGTGTAGTGAATTGAATTTTGGTTTGTTGAAGTTTGTGAGATTATTTACTACTAGTTCGATACGAATGCAACGAAAGCTCTGGATATATCTTGTATATATACATGTTTTATCCAACTTGATCAACATATCTCCATATATTGTGTGTGTTTTGTCACATAGCCAACGCAAGTTTAGAGTTTCTGAATGAATTTTCGTGTCTAAAGTGCGTCAAGTGAGTGCCACACGAAACTTTTCACATGCCTCCAATCAAGTGTGAATAATGTCAATTTGGGCGGAAAGTCAGCAGCAAGGCATTTAAGCTTAATTGTTATGCTGATAGAGGCGCTAGATGGATCGGTTTCATATACATTCACACAAATATGTATACCAGACCAACAGTCTCACCTGACAGGTGCACAAACACACATTGAAACTCTGTGTGTGTGTGTGTGTGTGCGTGTTCTTGCCGGCTCACGTTTCATACCTTGTCTGGGCGTATCCAAAATAATTTTTAGTGCTCTTTTTGGTCAAGCATTTTGCCATATTACATGTTGAGAGCAAAGTAATGAGCGTTAAATTTTAACCATAAACACACTACGCACATGCCCTTACGGCAGGCATTACAATATATTGCTTCAAGCTGTCTATTTTAGAATAGAATAGAAAATATTTTAGTTTGCTGTAACTTAGTGTAACTCCTTGATTGGATATTCTTCTTCGACTTTAGCAACCAAACTTTCAGCAAAAATATATAAAACATTTGAGAAGCATATCACACTGATATACCATATTTGATCAATATTAGTGTATAATAATTTTTATATGTAGTAATAGTTTTTTAATTGAAATGTTCGCAAGCAAAAAAAAAACAAAACAAAAGTACATAAGGTGTAAGTTGATGTCTCTTGTTAATGTCACAAATGTGGGCGATTAATTGATCGTCGTCATGTGTTTGGTTGGCTACAAAACAACCAAATTGCACAATATCTATGAGTCGATGAGCATGAATCTATATATATATTCATATAGAGGCTGCTCTGCTTACGCAACGCAAACGTAGCAAAATGGCAAAGCCAAAGCAAAGCAAACCAACTAACTAACAACTGGTGACAGGTGCCAGCTGCTGTTAACTGCATATACGAACTTTTAGGCTGTTTGTTACTGACGTCACTGATATGGCATATTTCGATGTTGCGTTGCGTTTGGGCTAAGTGCATATTATATACATATATATTCACTTGGACTTGGCCAACACGCCGGCTTAAAGTCAGTGCCAAGTGAATGAAAAACTGCAACGTGTTTTTGGCATTAGACGTGAAAGTGCGAGTTTAAATGCGAGACAGGCCGACAGGCAACGAAGAAGGGGGGCGACGGGCGTGGGTGTAAAAATACAAAACTATTAAACGAGCCACCCATGTCTTAGACTATTGCAAGGGGTAAGAGGGTGGATGGGGGGAGTGCTGCACCGAGCCCACATAAATGTTAAAGTCACTTGATTTTTATGGCACGTAATTTGCAATTGGCAAAAGTCGCAAGTAAAAAACAATAACAAAAAAAAAGTAACCAGCAGACAAGGCAGGCGAAGAAGACAACACATTTGCTGGCAACTTTTCACTTTTCATTTTCCACAGAAGACAAAAACAAAGAAAGAAAGAAAAATCACAATCACCCTGTTGTTAGTACGATCTAATCGTTCGTATATATGTTTTAACATATGTGCTGTGCATACGATTTTGGCCTGTTGGCCTATTAAGTCTTTGGGCCCTAGTCTTTGGTGCATACAATTCTATTGGCTTTGGCAGCGAGCCAAATTGCCAAGCTGGTTAAACCACAACACTTCAAAGCGACCCATTTCGCTGCATATTGCGTATACGCCACATAATGTTCTTTAGGTTAATATATGAATTTCTTTGTATTTTTAGGGATAATTATTATTGTTTTCATTCATTATTATTGCTGCTTAAGTCGAAAACATTTTAGTAAAATTCAAAAATCAAAACGCATTCAAAATAGATGTCAAAATGTTGATGATTCATTCAAGCTTAAGCAGAAATGTAACATTTGTCACGTGAATCGCTGCAAAACTATGCGAACTTGAACAACAACTCAAAACACAAATAAAAAACATCTGTCAATAAACAATATAAAAAATTGTTTTTGCCTACTAACAATATTTGCAAATTAGGAGAAACTTTTGCTACCATAGACCATATTTTTTTTAAATTTTTTGTCAAGAGAGAGAGAGAGAGATGAAACCGAAACTGAAACTAAAAAAATGTGTATATACAAAGGCACTTGTCTGGGTGAAATTTTCACCAGATATTCAAATGAACAGCAAAAGCAGCTGCTGCTGCTGCCTGAACAAACAAAACAGTCAATAGACAAAAAACGGAAACCGTTAAAGTCAAATAACAACAACAAACGTTAGCTTTCAAATTGTACAAAGCTGTTGTTGTTTTTTGTGTTGTTTTTTTTGTTAATGAGGCGTGCCGCTACCCGCCTTGCCGCCCACTTGACAGCGAAGATCTTTTCTTTAAAGCTGCCCAGCCAAGTGTGGCCAACACCAAGTCAAGTTAAGAGACCAGACTCAAATGTTGTTGCTGTTGACCACTTTCGTTGTTAGTGTTTTGTTTGTTTCTGATTTTAGGAGCCGCCAAAGCTTTGAGCGATTTTTCATTGGAATAGAAAGTGAATTGAATTTCTTGTTGCTGTTGTTGTTGTTGTTGCTCTTCAGTCGGCTGAAGACTCGTCTTCATTGGCGTTGTTTACAAAATGAAAACAACATTAGTCGAAACATACAGCAACAAAATTGGACCATGTCATTGACCTTAGCCTGCCCAAGAGCAGTGAGAGTGCTTTCTGTTTATTTTGTAGTTTTCTTCTTCATTTGTTTTGTTGGTTTTGGTATTTTTTCGTATTTTTTTTTGGTTAAGAAAAAAGCGCATGCAGAGAATGGTTTAATGGATTTTTCTCGAATGCAAGTGGAAACTTAAGAGGGTCTTAAAGCAAGCTAAATGAAAGCTTTTCGTTAGATGCATGAAATTAAGGTCAAAAGGGTTTTGAACTTTTTCAGTGTTTGGAGCGTTCTTTGATGGGGAAACTTTTGTAAATAAAAAGTTGTGGGAAATGCAAACAGCTGATAGGAAACTTTTAAAAATCTTAAATTGTGCCCGAAAAAAAACAAATCCTGAACATTAGGCATACTTCATATATTTTTAAAAAAAACTATTATCAAATATATTTTATATTTATTAAAAATTGTCTTACGAAAAATGCCGATCAAATTGCGCTGATGCGTTTGCTTTTGGCCAAAACTGTGTAAAATTAAAACTTCCCCACAAACTCGTGCCACAATAAGCCAAAATACAACAACAATAACTTCCAGTTAGTCGTTGAGTTTGTTCACCTTTCGCCTAATTATCAAAATACATAAAAAGTAAAAAAAATAATATGTGAGCTACAAGACGCGTGCAGAGGCAGCGTCGACAACTTCAATGAAATCAATTTTACGATAATAATTTTTTGAAAGCACAACAACAACGAAACCAACTGCTGAAGCCCAACAACTACAACAACAGCGAACTGCTTCATAAACATTGAATCAGCGCCAGGCCTCAGCGAGTTGTACCGTTGGAAATTTCTTGCTTTTTCTTTTCTCAACGCACACACACACACACATAACATATACACAAATTTGTATTTGTATTTGTTGGTTATACATTTTTTTTTATTTTTTCGTTTTCGTTGTTATTGTCTTGCAAAAATGTAGGTCAAGTTATATGGTGAGTATATTTCTCTCTCTGTCTCAGTGTGTGTGTGTGTGTGTGCGTGTGTGTGTGTGAGTGTGGGACGTTGGAAGTTTTGGTACAGACAGTTCCAGAGAGTCAGTTAATCAGAGAAGGTGGTGGGGGCAAAGCGGGGAGCGAAGGGGATTGCAGACTTTTCTAGTCGCTTCATTCCAGGTGAAAACTTTCACTTAGAAAGTTCTGCTTGCGGTTATTTACAATGTTGATATTTGGTTGGTTTCTTTGGTTTTTTTTGGGGTGCCATAAATGCCAAGTTAATATCTCTTAACTGGGTCAAGTCGTGGTTGACTGGGCGAGCGCAACAGTCTTTGGCTGATCGCACAGATAAACAATTGATTCAGTGATCAAGCGTTCAATATTCATTGCGTGCAAATATTAATTGCAATTTATTCAATGCAAAATGTGACGAGAGCTTTTTTTTCCGTTAGCCAGCAACCTTGGCCTCTCTCTCTCTCTCGCTCTCTGTCTGTCTCTTTTGCACACACTTACGCCTAAGTAGATTTCCCTGAACTTCATAATGCAAGCAAACAAAAAAAAAAAAGCTAACGTTTCTATTTATAGCGCTAGCCGCTCGACACATCCGCGTCGTGCTTCACATATGTGAACTTCCTGTTGCACCAGCAGCAGCAGCAGCCTCAGCACAAAGAGAGTGAGCTTTTTCTCCCGCTCATGCTCTCGCTCCCAAACACGTTCGCTCTCTCTCTCTCTCTCTCTCTCAGAATGCAGTTCTTGACATGCACATGCACAAAAGCTGCATGCAAGCAAGAGAAGCTGCGCTCAACACAGCTAAATAAGAGTTGTTGCTTGTTGTTGTTGTTTGAGATGTTGCTCTGCTGCTATTGTTATTATTGACCTAATCACTTGTGGAGCACAAACGAACATTGAACTTTTACTTCCGCATGCAATTTAATGCACGCGTTGTTGTTGCTGTTCGTGTTGTTCTCTATTGATGATTTTGCCATTTATATAAATGTATATATGCATATAGATTTATTTTTTTTTTGTTTAGCCGGCAGGCGAGCGCCCAGTGACATTAATTAATGCACACAGATTCATCAAATATGCGCTGCCCGTTTGGAAAATCATATTTTATGGCCCCGGCGGCAATTTCGTATGCGCAGCCCTATAGGAAAATTGCCACAGTACAAGCATGTGTGTGCGTGTGTGTGTGTGGAAAAATCGTGTAATTAAATGCGACAATTTTATGCGCTATCACAACGCCCATTAATAAGAAGAAGACAGTTTTTTTTTTTGTTTAAATATTTATGATTTTTTCTTTTAATAATATTATTATTATGTTTGGGTTCCTTTTTGTTTGTTGGTGTTGTATATAAATACACTTAAATGTCTACAAATTTGTTTATAATTAATAATTATTCGCTCACAACAAAAATAATAAATTTAAAATATGTAAAAAAAATGACATAAAAACTTATGGAAAAATAAAATGCTTCGAAAATATTTGATAAATAATCATTAAAAATAAAAAAAAGAGATGTTCAACAAGTGAAATTTTGTTGGCGCATAAATATGACACTAAATTTAATACTCTTTTGCATAGTTTTTCCTTTTCATTGTTTTAGATAAATAATATTATAGTATATGCATATAGATAGATAGATATATATATGTATATGTGTGATAGGATAATTTGTTTGTGTGTGTTTTGTGAACAATTATTTAATTTAAATAATTATAATCAGTATAATAATAATAAATAATTTAATGCATAATAGTCAAATGTTCTGTTTTGTTTTTTCTTTTTGTTTTTGTTTTTGTTGGGCAAAAGAGACTACTTTCTTCGTCGCCGACAGCTGGAAGTCTCCTCGCGTCCACGGAGGCGCAACCAGCGAGCGCCACCAATCATGTCCAGAATTCCTTCTTGGATAAGGCAAAAATGGATGTGTGTGTGTGTGGGTGTGTGTGTGGTTGGGTGTGTGTACTGCTTCTAGTACTGCCCAGTGGGATCTAAGGCAAGAACTTGCCGCTGTTTGTGGCGCGTATCACGCGTGTCACGTGGCCTACGATAGGTGCCTGTAGGATCCAGCATTTTGTTTATAGTTTTGGCTTGGATTGTTGATATACAAAGTATAGGGAATTCGCTTAGTAGGTGCCAGTGGGATCCAAAGCCAGCGACATGTTTTGTTAGTGTGAAAAACTTATTTTTTTTGGCAAGTTCAAAACTTTCGTTTCTTTAAAGTCTGCTCAATATTGACCAGTGGGATCCAGATAAGCGGCCATGGTGTAGAATTCTTTGAATGCTGTTGTATCAAAAATGACGTCTTCTTCGTTTAGTTGCTGTTGTTTTAGTATTGTCCAGTAGGATCCAGGTAGGCAGCCATATTTAGTAATTTAAACAAAAATACTTCAATGATATCAACACGAATATATATATAAATATATTTTTGTTCGTTTCGCTCCTTTGTTTAACGTTTTTTTTAAAAACTCTCAGCTTCTGCTTCTCGATGTTGTTGTTGTAAGTTCTTTTATTATCACCAGTTGATGTTGTTGTTGTTATTGACTGATTATACAGCGTGGCGCGTGTGTGTATGTTTGTCGTTTTGGCTTGTCAATAGTTTGTATATATAGTAGAGTCACTGACACTTAAAATCCATTAAATACGTTCTGTTGTACGAACTTGATTGTTTATTAATTTAAGCGGCTATTGTTTTTTTTTGTTTATTTTGCAGAAAGATTTGTGTAAATTCACGACGAAGAAAAACTTCACAAGTGTTGTTTTATTTTTATGTTGTTGCTTTGCTTTTCTGGCTTTTAACAGAATTAAACAAATGAGTTTCTTGGCGCTGATCTGCACACGTCGAACGTTGTCGATCTTATGATTCAAAACGTTGCCCATACAGCGTTATTTATATGAATCCGACTGAGAGCGTATCAGCTGCAGAGAGCCAAGCGGCGCACGGCATGCGGTCTCAGTCGGAAGCTTGACGACGTCTCGGCTCTGGATAAGAGTGTGCATGCGCAAAAGAGCACAATAGATGGGCAGGTGTGTTTTGCTCTTAGCTGTTGCTCTTGAGTTTGTGAGCGAGCGAGCGACGTTGTGAGAGCGAGAGCTAGTTGAAATTTCATTCATGTCATGTTGATCACCTGAAGCTCTCTCGCTCTTACGCGCTCTCTCTTTATGGCTGACTTGAAAGGTATGAGGGCATTTCGCATACACACACGACCCCCCCCTGATACACACATGCCCGCCTCCACCTGGGTTTCATTCAAGAAACAGCTGTTTTTGTCAAACTGCGACACGATCGAGTGCCCTCGTTATGCCGCTGTCTATGTATTCGTTTCTGTTCATCTGTATTAAGATCTTCCTGTGCGTGTATGTGTGTGTGTATGTGCTAGGCAGGTAGAGCGCATTGCCTATTGGTTCATTTCTCATCTTGCTGCGATCCTGCGGCGAGAGGCTCCACCTACAATTTGTGTTTGCTGAGCCGCAGCTAATTGTGCTGATGACTTGGCTAAAATTAATTTAAACAGGCCGACCAAACAAGTAGCTTAACACAAATGCACATGTTAACTGTTTGTCACTGCTGTCAACTGATTAAATACTTGTAGCTAGATCCTGCACCAAGAAAAAAATGTGGACATCAAAAGAGTTCGACAATAACTTATATTTTTGAATAAGTCCCAAGTTTGTAAGGACCTTAAGTTAAAACTTGTTTGGAATTTGTATAGACTTTTCGTTACCTACTTTAAAAATACTGTACAAGATATCCCAACGTTTCTGCAAGTGTCTATATTTAAGCCATAAGAACCCAAATTAATGATCTTTTAACCCTGACGGCGGCGACAACTGTTCGATGGTCGCTGCCCACTTTACGTGACATGTGACAGTGGCCTAATCCGGCGGTGGCCAACAAACAGAAAGGAAGGCTTAAGCCACAAAGTACACGGGCTAAACTCATAAAAAGGATAAACGAGCCGTTGTTGCATGAGTCAGCAAATCGCTGCATGCTTCCGCGAAATGCGACACCACACTGAAAACGAGTCGGCAAAAATTCTAAAAAAACAAAAACACAAAAAAAAACCTAAAATGTTGCAGAATTTGAGAATGTTTCTTGTCTTTTTGGCAAAAAAAAAAACTTCCTAAAAATAATATAATTGTAAGTCAGCTGGCGCAGAGCCGAGAAAGATTACAAGATATGTATTTTATGGCACAATGGGAAATATAAATCCTTTCGTTTTATTACAGCAGCCAGCGTTGTCACATAACACACAAAAAAAAAGGACTTCCGCTTGGAGACGGCTGTTGTCAGACACGAGCCGAAGTTAGGAACTGAAGCCTGAACCCTTTCTGTGGCACGAGCTGGCGCCGCTTAAAAAATTCATAAAAAATTGATCTTAAGTTATCAAAAAAAGGGGTGTGACCATATTTGAAGGCTGTTTTAGTAAAAGGAATTTGTTGCTTAGAGTTTTAAAAGTGATTCTTTCTGTACATTTCGATTTTCTATTTTAACGTTCCCTCGCTTAATCAAAATATTCTTTTCAAGTTTTAGCTCCGTTAGCTTGTTTGGTTTGGCTTTGACCTGAATCTCCCCACTTAATGCCGGATATGCGGCTGCGTTTTTTGTTGTTGTTGTTGTTTTTGGCGCTTCCGTTTTTGCTTTTCACTTTTCACAAATGGTTTTCCTTTCTCTTTTTTTAGCTATCAAATTCGTTCTGCTTCATTTAGGTTTTCCCTTTGCACCTTTTGATCTTAAGCCACGTGCCATCGAAAGGTAAGTGCAAAACGTATCCAACATTTGTTGGCACAACTGTCAGACTTTCCCGCTGTCCATCCCTTGCATTTATTTGGTAATACGATCGAATTGGGTTTGGATGTGAGGGGCATGTCCAAAGCAGATTCACTTTTAACGGCTGCTGCTTGAAAATCAATTCTTATGCAATGTTTGCACAATTCCAAACAAACAAACCAAGAAGCATCCAATAAAACCCAAAGTGATCTTGAGTTTTTCCACGACTTTTCATATATGCAATGTAGGTCAATGTTTTGGCCAGCGCTATATTTCATTCAATGTTTTTTTTTTGCATAAATAACAGAATTTTTGTGCTGTTATTGTTGCTCTTGGACTTGGCCATGCAAATTTTGCACTTTAAATGCAATTTTTGTAGTATTTTTAACAGTTTGCTATTTTGCTTTCGGCCCTGATAGTCAAGAAAGAAACTTGTTACCTGTTTGTGTTGCGTTGACAGTTTTTCAATTACTTGGCTTTCAGCTTTGATGGACTTAAGCTTGTGGCTTGAGTCTAGTTGAATTTATTGGCTCAAGAGCGAGATAATTTTAATCCCATTTTTGAAGACTTTTTTCTATATAGAAAAGTTAAAAATACTTTCCTGTTGAAGTAGGCAAAACAGCCTAAGGACTACTGCAAAGGATCAATCAAAAAACTCTTCTTTTACGCCTTTTCTTGTAAAGTTTTTCAAGTTTCGCAACCTTTAACAACCTGCACTTTGAAATACCAACAAGCAAAACTTATATAAGTCTTGAACTTTTTTTTCTTTTGTTCTTTTTCAGGGCGAGTGCAATGCGCTTTTAAAAATCCGTTCTCGTTGATTATTCATTCAGTGAGTTAGTTGGAAATTCGGAATGCCTTCTCGACATTTCCACGAAAACAACAAAACAGTTTCGAAAGTGTTTTTTTTGTTTTCTGTCGTTTTGAAATTCGAATGTTTAACAAAAGTTTTTCATCTTATTCACGATTGAAACACTCTGAAAGAATCGATTGTATGTTATTTATTTGGCGGATGCATGACTCACCCTTATCCCCAACCTTATCCTCTCCAGCCTTAACTTTAGCATCAAACCCAGTTTGAACTGCCACAAGCGTTGGCTTAACTTCAATTTGCATGTAAACCATTGTACTCAGCATTTTCGTGGGTGATCCACGTGCTCGTTAATTTTGTTGCGCCGGGTATAAATTAGACGTTGAACTTTTACTCCAGTTTTGACAGTACAAGAATTAAATCAAATAAAACGTGATTGGACTTGGGCGACAGCGATTGATGGAACTTTTCCTCGATTTACCAACGCGCAACACTAAAATATATACCTGAGCTACCTGAGTCTGTTCTTCAACTAGAGCGCTTCGCTCAGTAATCATTCGCAAAATATGTTAAAACGTTCGAATATGCTAAAACGCTCAAACACACACTCAGCTCATAACAGGGCGCAGACAACAAATGCTAATATGCCAGGCCATACTGATGCCGTTTGCTTTAACGAGTCGCTGGCTTAGCACAGCAACTATGTCAACAAACTAGAATTGCCAAAAGTCAAGTGTGGAGCAAACTCAATGAAAGGAAATTAGATAAGCAGCAGTTATTATTAAGCATGGAAATTAGAAAAAAAACCTACCCGTTAAACGCTTTCGTCAGAAGGTGCATAAGATTCTTATGCATATACACTTAAAAAAAATACTATGCTTATGTGTACGCTAACTATCGATTGAAGGTTCGACTCTCGATATATCAGAGAGCTTTATTTCTCTCTCACTTGGTATTTCACAATCAATATCTGGTCAGAGAGTCAGTTTCTGCGAGTATCGACTCGTTTCTCTGAGTGTATGAGCACGAGTTATTCAAAGTATTCAAAGTACTCGCAGTCACACTCAATGTGAACAGATCCAACAGATCATTACACAGCGGTCAAACGGTCATTGGCCTGCTTCTGCTTGCTGCTGCGCTGCGCCACAGCTTGCGCATCGGTGTCCAGCACAACGCTCATGTAAGTATCTGTAAATGTATCTGTAGCTACATATAGTTGGTTGTTGGCTGTTGGCTGTTGCGACTGCTGCTAAGGCACGTAAGCAGCCTCGGCATCTTTGAGCATGTGTTGTTGTTGTTGTTTTTGTTGTTGGGAGCGCTGCTTACGCAAAATTATTTATGAAAACAGCAGCAACTACTACATACAACAACTATAACAACAACAACGTTGATTTTGATTCTTCAAAATGGAAATTGTATTGAACGAACGAACGAACGCATTCTCTGTGAAAATTCCGCATTCGATTTGCATAGGCGACAAACGCTAGTCGATATTTAATTATTATAACAAGCAACATACAAAAGACGAGAAATGTTTGTTGCCAACTCTGAACTACGATTACCGAGGGGTGTTATTGATTTCATAATTGTTTCAGCCAGTCAGTCAATGGCCATTAGATCAAATGCAGCGAACAGAAAGAAAACTAGATGCATAACAAACGCGTTTTGTGGCAAATTGCAAACAAATGACAAATCAATCGGGCTGGCAATCAAAAAATTGACTTCCCTGTGGCGCTGGGGCACAGCGATTTTCACCCAATAAGGAAACAAAACAAAACAACTAACAAACCAACCAACAACAACCAGAAGTTGCAGCCAAGCAAAACAGAGGCAACGAGGCAACATGAGCAGCAGCTGAGACGCCAGCAATGGCAACGCCAAAAGGCGGCCCTATAAATCTGAAACGAAGAGAAGACTAGGCGAATACTAGGCAAAGACCGGGCAAAGACTAGCAGACGAGAGCCAGACTCAGAGACAGAGTTGCTCTTTCGGACAGCACATCATGGCCTAGACCAGCAGAGACCAGCAGAGACCGGGCCAGACCAGTTGCTCTGGCTCAACGGCGACCAGTTGGCCCGCTCGCTCTGTGTGGCATCAAAAAAAAATAAAAATAAAAAGGGGCGGCTGGATAGGCAGTTATCACTAGTAGAGGTGGCAAGGGAAGGCACATATCTAGCTTGGATGTAAAAATAACCTCAGCTAAGTTCACTGGGGCGAGGTTGAATGAACTTCATGCCAATATGTGTGGAAGCAACAAAATGATCAAAAAAAGCAAAATGAAAATAAAAATGTGGCCGATCGGTATGATGAAGACTTAAAGATGCTCTTTAGAGAAAGGTGATAAATGATTCTTTGATCTTAAAAATTTAAATGTTGTTAGTAGACTTTTGAATACTCTGCCTTCATTAAAGACAAGATTTTCGTTCAATACAAAACGGAATAATGTTAGTACGAATAAGAGGCTTGACATTCCAGCTATTCAATGTGCTTAAAATTTGCGTTTTGCACTTGTTGTTGTTTGGCGTGGCTTGCAACTTGTTGCAGTCAAATATTTAAGCAATGTTTGACAGACAGACAGACAGACAGAAAGAGAGAAAGAGACAGTTAGCGTGGGCAGCCCGGATATATCAATGAAGTGTATGCCCTTTACTAATTCAATCTGCAATTGCAGTTTCCATTTCTGTCAATTAAACATGTTGCAAATTGCTACTGACTGCAACAGAGCCACTGTCACAGATGCACAAACAGATACATTTAACTTACACGAGCTGCGAGCTGGCATACAATTAACTTATCGCGAAAAAAGTTTCCGGAAACTGACGTCCCACACAATTGTTGCGACACTAAGAAAAATCGCAAAAAGGAAATAAGCGAGATGGAAATGCATGGAGACAGTAGCTGGGTATCTAGTGGTGAACGGGAGGCGGAGATGTAGACTCTCTTTTTAATATGTTTGTTGATTTGTTGACATCCAATTAGAGCGATTTCCTTCCTCATTAACAAACACTGGCGCTGACAACGACAAAAGACGTCAGACATCAGACGGCTGACGGTTTTATTTGAAATTTAACTCAAGCGTCAACGAAATTGTAGCAAACACAGCCGCAAACTTATGAGCAGTACTTAAAGACGACCTTTCCATACTCTGTTCTTTTGACAACCAATGAGAATAGATACTTTGAACAACTTTTGACTCAGAAAATGACATAAGATTTGTTGTAAAAGTCTTTAATGTTTCGTTTAGGTTTATATCTTTGACATAACTACAACAATCCGACCAGAAACAGTGTATTGAAAGTCTGAGCTTGCACGACACAGAAACAATTACAAAAGCTGCTGCTATGGAGACATTGTTAGTGATGGATGCGATGCATTTTCATAGACATGCCATCATCAGTAGGTAGCTTTACACACACACACACACACACATACTATTGCAATTAGAGCTTGCTGCAAAAGAGTACAATAAACCCAGTCGGCAGCAACAATAATAATCCAAGTCGTGGGGTTTTTGAACTTGCCACGAGACTTAGGGTCTCCCATCCACTTCGACTCTGCCAACTCCATTTGCGGCTTTTGCCTCTTTGCTTTGCTTGTCTTTGACTTTGATTACATGTGTGTGTGTCTGTTTGTGTTTGTGTTGTGCCTTTGCTTTAATAATGCCTGGCGCTGTTGTTGGGCTTATGGCAAAACATTTAACGCAGCGTTTAGCAGCCAAATGACTTTATTATTGATGCCAATGCGAACGCTGTGATGAAAGTGAAAGTAGCAAAAAAAAAAAAAAAACAGCTGAGAAGCAGTTGGAGAAATCAAATTGGGACATTCCCAGAAGGGAAGGCCTAGTAAAACAGCTAGACATGTAAACATTAATTGCTCTACCATAAACTTTAATGAGGTTCTTAACTAGCATTAAATCACCATCTTTCTTTAGCTATTCATATCATTGTCAGGCTGAGCTGCTCAAAACACTCAATTAACGTTTAAACTGAAGGCTTAAAACTTTAATCATAACAATTGAGCATAAATTCTAACAACTTAAGGTTAAAGTCTTTAAATTGTTCATTCTCCAGCATATTAATCTACTTTTCTCTATCCTTACAGACTCCATTGGATTGATTTCTAAGTAAGTTCACTTATACATGAATTTGACCCTTTACCCAATTGGGATAATCTTCATTCCTTTTAATGAGCTACAATTAAATAAATCAATTATAGCAAATGCAGTCTTGCAATTATGAATTCCATTCCCTTTGATATGTAACTCAATGACAACACTCGGTTTCAACTGTTTCAGGGGAGTTGGCTATATTCACAATAGGCACACATAAGTAGTATCTATTTGGCTTTACATAAGTAGGATTTGTGTGTGTGTGTTTATGATATAATACATAGATATACATAAGTGCACTGCGATAAGTGTTTCGACAATCATCGAGGCCAGAAACAAAAGTATATATCACATGACATATATATATATATATGTATATATCTATCCTGAAGAGGAATGGGGTTTTTTTTGACAGTGGTATGGTGCTTTTTACATGGCTGTTGAATGGCATATCTAAACATATGTATTACACACACACAGGGAGAAAGAGAGTGAGCAAGAGAGAGAGCGAGAGAGAGAGAGAGAGAGAGTTTGTGCCCCTGAATGGGGAGTAGTAAAAGCGAAGGGAAAAAAAATAAAGCAAACACAATAACAAGGGTAAGAGAGACAGAGGAAGGTGGTGGAGCTTGGGGGTTGGGTTATGGGCTAGACACATGCCGTGTCACACACACACACACACAGATACAGAGATACACAAAGAGCGGCATGTGGAAAGGCGCTCGTTTTGGCACGTTCAACAATGTTGTTGCTGCCACAAGCACACAAACACACACAAACACAAACAGACAGACAGTGTTAAGGGAGGTTGATACCCCAGCTAATCCCCCTGCTGTTTACCCCTCGCTGTTATTCTTGTTGTTCTTGCTGTTGTTGCCGATGATGATGTTGATAATACGACATATAAAAGCTTTGCCGCTTGCGCTCACATCCTGCGAACCTATTCGCATTTCATATACTTACATCATTGCGCTGGTGTTTGTGTGTTGCCCCTTCACAATGCCACAAGCAGGGTGTCTCTCTCTTGTCGCTGTCTCGCTGTGTGTGTTAGTCGGCAAAAAGAATAACATTTAAATACATTAAATTGTGTAAATAATATGCTACACATGTTGCCAGTTCATTAAATACATGCCACAGATACATGCCCCCAACATATGTAAGTGCCCACTGCACACATACACAACATATTTTTTTTCCTTTTCTTTTTTTTTTTTTTGTTGTGTTGTGTTTTGTATATGTCCTTGCAACATGTGTACATTTTGATTGCATGTATTTGTATCTGTTGCTGCTGCTGTGTTGCTGTTCATTTGACCAGCAATTTATTTATGGCACGATTTTTTTTCTTTTTCTCTTCTCCTTCTGCCTGCTCTGTTTTGGCTTTTATCACACAATATATTTTTACTGGGCTTATGCTGTCCTGCTGTCCGTTGCTGTTCGCCTGCTGGCGTATCCTTTAAATGCAACTTGTGCGACATTGAGCCAGCCAGGATTGAAGCCAAAGCAAGCGGCCGCCTTTTGATCCTCTCAAGCTAATTTAAAATGCCGCCAGTTTGAAGCGACTTCAAGCGTGCTCCAAAACTCAACATCAAAGCGCCACTTAAGTGAGTTTATAATCTTCAAAGCTCCAGAAATTCATATGGAGCAGGCGTGCAGCATGATCAAGCAACGCACGTGCTGCATACTTTTAGGCAAACAGGTCCTGGTCAAAGATTACCTTGCCGTACCCATACACTAACGGTTGGGCATAACAACTATGTGGCCAAGGCAGTAGCTAAGTAATAAGAAAACTGTAGTTTTAGTTCGATATTCAGTTTAAAGCGTTAGCCAACTCATAGATCGAAGGTAATGGCAAGGTAAATAACTTTGATCTTCAAGTTATCCTAGTCATAAAAAAACATGCATAGAGCATGAAATATTCGTCTTGGCATTTGTTAGCACATGTTATCTAGATTTATTTTATGTATTTGCACTTTAGTTTTGTTTTGCCCGCTTGAATTTTATTTAACATTGGGGTCACAGCACCCGTTGATAGCCACGCTTCGCACGTGCTTGTGTCTCTGTGTGTGTGTGTGTGTGTGTGTGTGTGTGTGTAAAAGTCACCCCCAGTACTGTGTGTGTCATGCGCACAGCACAATGTTGACTGTGCTAATGCATACCGAAGCTAACTGTTGGTTTCTTGGCGCCTGATTGCTTCTAATATTGAAATTCTCGGCACGCGCAAATGTTTAGAAATTTCTAATACACGTGTGTCGGTGTGTTAGTATTAGTATCTATGTGTGTGTACAAACGGTGTCTGTGTGTGTGTGTGTGTGTGTGCGTTAAGGTATTAGAAATGGTTTTACCTTTCGCTTTTCAGCTTGGTATTTTTACCTGTGGGAAAGTGTGCCCCAAAAAGTGTGCTATGCTTTTTGCTGTGTTCCCGTTGCTCCCAGGTAAATTATGCAATCCTTGTCCGTGCGGCATGGCAATGCCATCAGCGACGACAGGTGAGCCCATGTATTGTATAATATGTTAAATAAAAAAATAAACACACAGCTGCTTAACTTGGCGCTCATAATAATGGATTTTTCATATATTACAACAAGGCGCACAGCATTTTTGTTGTTGCCCCACCATAATACATACATATCTATTAGCTATAACATTTTATTTTGTTGCAAGTTAAGCATGCCCCAAACACACACACACACACGCGCATACACACGCGAGCATACACTAACTATATGGTCAACATTTGTATTTGACTGTTATAACTAAAACTATGAAACTATAGTGTTTCAAAACTAACAGTATTACCATACCAAGCTAACAGGTGCCCAGCGTTTTGTGTAGCACAACAAACTATCTCTCACTGCCCCAAACAAAATAGTTGTATTCTCACTCTCTCTCTCTCTCTCTTTCTGTGTGTGTGTTTTTCAGTAAGATACAATAATATGTGTCCTGCGCGCTTGGCATACAAAAACTACACATATGTGGCAGCTAAGAAGTGCCAAGAAGCTGCCTCAAACCCTGCGCTCCTGCAGCAAGCTAAGCAACCCCTAATCTAACATTCTAAACAACCCCCAACACTCTGGGCAATCTCGATTTAAGCTTAAGATATTACACGCAAAGAAAATAGTTTTCAATAGAAATCTGTCTATAAAATCCTGCATAAAGTTAATCAACTACATTCTTCTGCCAGTTCCTACAGTTCTTTCTGTGTACTTTCACATATGCTTAGCTAATCAACCCCTTGGAACACTCAACGTATGCCTCACACTTTTCTCTACCAAAGATGCCACGGCAAACTTAGCTAAACAAGCTGCCCAAACTCCACTTAACACTTTTTTTTCCATAGCATACATTTGTGCGCTGTTCGCGCCGAGTTTGACAACCCCCAGGAATGGCAGCAGCTTTAGGGGTCGCTGGCACCCGTAGCACAGTAAGTGAAAGTAACCCTCGGTGTGGCAAAGAGTTGGGCGCATAGAACTTATCAATAGGACGCAAAGCAACGGCAAACGAACATTTTTCTCTGGCCACATGCCGCAAAAATACATTTCAGTATGCCGCGTGTGTAAAGAATTTTTGGAGCCAGCAGAAAAATACCGTCATTAGGCCAGCAGCTGTGCACAGGCAGCAAGCAGCAGGCAGCTCTGACATTCCAATCTGATGACGCTGTTTGGAGCTCGCCTCCCCAAAAATGTGAGCACACACAAACCTAACAAAAAGGGAAGAAACAAATTGCTTCTAGGGAAGTTGGCGCCCAGTGGCATGCTTTTGGGCAGCTTTCCCCATGGCAACATTGGCCAAGGCGAAAGTTTAGAACGCGCCAAGCACAGGCAAACAGTTGTGGCAGCAGGCATCATGTATACGTACATGCAACATTCCAATCTAAGTCCGGAAGTTGCCAATAGCATTTACTTCCGGTTGGGCGGCTGCTGTACAACCTGAACGCCTGGTAAGTGAAAATGCATCAGTTCCGCATGTGTGGCAACTTTGGCGCTCGCCACACACACACACACACACACACACGCACACAGACAATCGAGTGGAGTTGAAACGGGCGTGGCCAGGCAGCTATTGATCCACTGCATGTGCCGCATGCGGCGTGCAGCATATATTGCAGCAGCACATAAATGTTTTTGCGACAACATTTGTGCCGCATCATCTTAAACGGTTTGAAGCCCGGTCCAGAGTTGAAAGCACAATATTCAAAATGGCGCCCGCTTCTTAAAGTGCCAACTTGTGGCTTTAACCGAACAGGTGCACAGCGTCAAGTGCAAGGTTGCGAAACGTTTTATAAATATATGCACACACACACACACACACACATACACATACACACGTATATGGGTGACAAAAAGCAGTATTAAAAAGCAAAAAACAAATTGGTAAAAGCAAAGTACGGCTTAACTGTAGCATATTGAATAGCAGATACTCTTGCCAAGAAGAGTTAAAATGCCATTTGATTTTAAGCTAAACATATTTCATTAATAAGGATATGCTTTAAAGAAAATCCTCTAAGAAATATTTATCAACAAAAAAAGTTAAGTTCCCCGTCAAAAGAGTATAACGAAATATAAAAAAAAGCCACACACCTACTTTTTTTACTTACACACACATGCAACATTCTTTGGGGCTGATTTAAAAAAATATTTTCGAGCTGCAACAAGCAGGCTAGCAGCGACATATGCAAGCGTTTTCTAGGGGTAGCGAACAAAAAAAAATGTGGAAAAATAAGCTTGAACCATTCACATGTTTGTTCAGTGTGTTGTTATTGTTGTTGTTGTTGTTGTTGGCACATTTGTGTCTGTGACTTTTATGGCCACATTTAGCACATCATTAAAACGTCAAGTCATCAATCTTCTTACACATTCGAACAGGCTCGCAGGCAAAATAGCGGCCCATGGGCAACCCAAACACACTCACACACACACACACACTCAAACCGAAGTGACTCCAGTATCCTGCAGCCTAAGCATGTTTGGCAGCCTTTTTCCTTTAACACTCTTGTTTTTTGGCGCTAAATGTGGCCTATACATATGCCGCTGGTGTCTGGGCCCACTGGCTGTTTGGCCTAAACAGGCATTAGAAAATTTCCATTTTCGTCACACGGTGTCAGGCTAACAGGCGCCCCAACAAAGCAACACTATGGTGCTCCAATAATACGAATGCACTGAGAGAAAAGTAATGAAGATATAGATTTTTGCAGTTAATCTAGCCCAAACGAAGCGCTGGGTAATCAGTAAAGTAAAGATTCGAAGGAGTTAGACAACTTGTAATGAAAAGTATTTCAATACTATTTTTTTTTCCAGTGTCTAACAGCTGTGCGCATTTTGTCGCCCGCATTCCAATCTCCCGCTGTGGCATGCTTGGCGCCTGTGCCGCAGATATTTGCCTTGAAATGTTAGAAAAACGAATACACAGCGACATTCCGAAACCCAATGCTCATGACTGTTGCTGTGCTTAGAGCTTAGAGCGGAGAATGCGCTTAGAAAACGGCAGTTAACGTTGACGTTAACGCCAACAGTTAGGCCATAAATTTCGCATTTTAATGCGAAAACAGTCAACTTGGCGACGTCGATTTGCAGCAGGCGCACAGCAGCAACAGCCATGTCCAACGAAAAGTCCTTTTAATCCTTTAGCAAGGACACATGCGCAGTGAGCGAACCGAAAGCGTGGGTGCCTCTCAAATAGGCAACGCCCACAAATGTTGGCAGTAACATACATATTTTGGTCCATTTGAGATCCAACTTACTGGCCAACTTTGGGTGCCTATTACCCTTACGATAATGATAAGAAATTTTTATGCTCGCTCACGTGTCTAAATACTGCTTGCAATATTTTATTATATATATATATATATACACCAACTCTCTCAAGTATGTGTGCGTATGTGTGTGTGTATATATATATTATCAGTGTGTGTTTTTGGCGCCAAAAATTTTTCTAGTGCATTCGAGTTGCGTGGGCGTTGCGTGTTAACGGAGAAAAAGAATAATTGTAGATTCTGTTAGCAGGCGAACAGAAAGTGAAAGCAAGCAGACAGGACCCACACACTAACACACACACACAATTTGAGGTGGCAAGTGGTGCGCAGATGCAAAAATAGAGAGAGGGAGAGTGAGAAAGAGAGAGAGAGAGAGAATACAGCTAAAGTCAGAGAGCAAGTAAGCTGAAGTAATATTATATTTAACTAAGTTGCAACAAAAAATTGTACAGTGGGTCTTATTTAATTATTCAAAACCACTTAAATAATCACTTAATTTATATAATTTCAAATTACACTTACTTAAATTTGTGATATGATAAACAAATCTTGAGTAAGTAAACTTTTAAGCCATCGAACTGGGCATAATCAAAAAAAAAACAACCCTTTATTACACTGTGCAACAGCTTTGCACCCACGCGGCATTGGTGTACTTGTTACCTTATTGCCATTGTATGTGGCAGTTGCGACCCTTGGGGGCTGAGCTCCAACATTGTAATGCGTTTGGGAATTTCAACACTCGGTTTGCCAACTTTGTTTGCCTGCAAGCCTAATATCTTTTACAGGAATTTGTACTACGACTACATCGAAATTTACATGAAACGTGAATTGAACGTGGGGCAACCCTTACAACAGTCAACAAACCCACAAACCCACAAACCAACCAACCACCAACTTTTGTATGTTGTTGGCTCGCATGTTGTATGCATTGTAATTGTTTTCACATACATACTAGATAGCACTGCCTGACGACTGTTATGTGAGTGAGGCAACCTTCTGCTCTTTGATTCGCTGTGGCCCTAGTACAAATTTGCATATTTCTAAATTCTAAGCGCATCTGTTGAGCGACGCCTTGTTCCCTGCATACTTCTAAGCTGAAAGCGAGAGTACACAAAAACCAAAAAAAAAAAATAAAATACAAAAACCAAAACCATACATGTATGCAGAGGCACCCTCTTAACACATACGTTTAGTTCTAGCATATGCTTAGGGCATGGCATACATGTTATGAGGGTGCTGTATAGCATAGACTACACAGATGCCCTGTGTTTATTTATTTATTGAGTTTTGGAAAAGTGATAACTATAATTTGATGAAAGATTTCTCTAACTTGAAGGTTATTGACAAGTTTATGTTGTCAATGTCAGTTTTCATGTTACTCTACTTAAGTAAAGTTGCTTTTTGGTAACTTTAGATGTTTTTCTACTTGATGTTATGTACATTTCAAGAACGTTCTACTTTATTTAGGTATTGTATGCACTTTTTTATTATTTCGTAACTGGATTAAGAAGGAAAAGATGGAAAATAAACATTAAATCAGTTTATTTTGCATGCTGTTCATAGCTTTCTAAAGAACATAAGGTCTCTGAAAGAATTGTGATTTTCTAGATAGTTCTTATTCCATCTTTACTAAAATCTAACAAAATATATACCCATCCCAAGACAACACTGCGAGGTATTTTAGACAGCGCGTCTTAGCCAAGCCACAACAGCTTAAAAAAAAATATATAAATGAATGAAACTGAAAGAAGGAAGAGAAAAAAAACGAAATCATTTTCTTGATAACATCAAAACACAATCTCATAATAGCGAGGACAATTGGCACCCCGACCGCAAAAGGATCCTAAAAGGATCTTTTCACTTTTTTTTCAAGCATTCTATTCTTGTTTTTATTTTTTATACACATTTCGCGGCTGCCACACTTCCTGGGGCACAAGATGCTGCAATTTGAGGGTGCCTCAAACATCTTTCACTTTCAATGAGGCCACAAAACAAAAAACAAAAAAAAAACACAATGAAATTATAGAATAAAAAAAACCAAGGAACTGAGTGGTTTTTTTACCTATTTTTTTTTTTGGTGTTTTTTATATGCAAAAGACATGGAAGAGGAGACGACAAGCGGAGGGCGCCATGTGGTGCGTGCCAGGAGTGAGGATGGGTTTTTTTTTTAATGCTAAACGGATATGCGATATGCTTGGGCGTCAATCTTTTGCTCATAGGCCCAAGTCAATGGCTTTTGTGGTTGCGCCTAGCACGCGTCCCATAGTCCAAAAGCAGGAGAATCAGTAGCAGATGGAGTTCTACACAGTTTTTGGCAGCTGTTGTGGCATGGAGTATTCTTTTTTTTTTTTTTTGCATATGTACGCTGCAGCTGGCGTTTGAATGAATTGAATTGCAAACGCCCCCACTCCTATAACTCCCAGCTACTGGACAGCTCTAATACTCAATCAGTTGTCCACTTGAACGGTCATCAATTTAAGCTGATTGCTTTCTCTCTCTCTCTCTCTCACTCACTCTGTCTCCTGTTTTACCTGCACATGCACCTTTTGCCAAACACCTTTCCAATGTTAATTGTTGTCAACGAGGCATTCGTCACACTTTTGCCCCAGAGGGCTCTGCTGCTGGACAATGGCCAGAAACGAAATGATTTTCCTATGCTGCGTTAATAATGCGATTTGCATTTCCCTTTTCCTTTTTACGTTGGCCTTGGTTCGGCTGTGTTGTGTCCTTGTGTGTGTGTGTTTGTTTGTTAGCTTGCTGTTTGATTGAGTTGTCTCTGTCTTAATCCGCACCTTTCATAAGACAATCGTTTCTTTTGTGGCATGCCCCGAATGACATTGGCTGCGCCGGCTTAACTGCAATTGAAAGGCAAACATGCCACCGGAATACGGCTGCAAAACTGGTCAAGAACTGAACTAAAAACTACTAACTGACAAACAAATAAAAAAAATAGTTAAAAAAAGTATTTTTCACATATTGCCGAAACCCGGGATTGAACCGGGGACATTTAGATCTTCAGTCTAACGCTCTCCCAACTGAGCTATTTCGGCACTGTGCCAGCTAATGCGCTAAATGACCACTAGAGGCATGCGGCGCCTGGCGTTACTTTGTCATTCGACGCTAGAGGGCGAAGCGAAACAAAACACTGGCGAACGCTTATCTAATCAAGCGCAAGCACATTAAAAATAGAACACAAACCAAACAAACATTAAGGCAATTGTGTGGCGGCATACGAAGTGCGATTATATGAATATACATTCGTAACTATTGCTCTTTGTTGTTGTTGTTGTTGGCCATGTTTCAGTGTCAGGGCTCAAAGCTGTTTGTGCTGCTGCTGCTGCTGCTGCCAAATCATGTTTGTTCCGCCATGGATAGCACATGGCATCTAATGAACTGTTTTTGGAGGCGGGCTGTGGAGGGGATTGGGTCGTTAGGTTGTACCCATGAAGTGGGTGGAGGGGGCGGTATGCTGGTATAGTGTCGCACACACACACACACGCTTTTAGCTGGGCAACAAATCAGCCAGCGACCAAACCAGAAATGTTACCCGACTGCGAGAAGCTGTAGCTGAAGGCAAGAGGCCTTTGCTTTGGCTTTGGCTTTAGCTTTTCAGCTCTTCGTGTTGTCGTTGTAAAAATGTTTGCTGCTTGCACGCTTTCCAATGGTTGCTGCTGCTGCTGTTGCTGCTGTTGCTGCTGTTGCTGGTCGTGCTTTGCGGTCGTTGCCCTGCTGTGACGTCACCGGTTCAATGGCAAAATGTGACCCAGATTGTCTGAGCTGCACAACTAAGCTTCGGCTCATAGCACCTTTGAGTGTGCCTCTGTGTGCGCGCGTGTGTGTGCGTGTGTGTGTTCGTCTCTTTAGAACTAAGAGAGCGAACGCGCGCGTATGAGAGCAACAACTAAGAGAGGCTTTTCTTGTTTGTCGTCTTCTTGTAAGCTGAGCTGGGCGCAGACTTTGCCCTTGGCTGTAACCCTTTGATACTTTTGTTGCTGTTGTTGTTGTTGTTGTTGTTGTTGTAGTGGACAGCCAAAGCAAGAGTTTGCCTCTGCCACACACTCTGCTGAAAATGGGGCCACTGCGCCACTCCTGGTCGTTGTCGGCGACTGCACAATTGTTTTTGTTTTTGTTGTTGTTGTTGCTGCAGTTGCATTTGTTGTTGCTGTGTAATTATGCCCATGCATGCGCCCTGCAAAGTCGAGAAGTCGAAAACTTTTTCTCCTCCTCCACCTCCTCCTTCTTATTCTTCATCATCTTCTTTGGCTTTAGCTTTGGCTTTGGCTTCGGCTTCGACTGTGGAAGTCGCCTGGCAGTGTTGCGTGTAATTTGTTATTTTATTTTATTGTTATTATTACCGCATGCGACGTGCACTTTATTTTCATTACCAGTTTGGATTCTTTTCATGCATACGATATGTTTAGATGTATTGTATGTTACTTTGTGTCTTTCCCTCTCTGTCGCTCTTTTAGTATGTTGTGTTGAGCGCATCTAATGCATGCATCGGGAATCGCTTGGAAGTCAAACTATGGGGATATTGCACGTGTGAATGTTGTGGCGTAGGGCATGGAAAGAAGAAGAAGAGTTGGTTGAGGGCGGAGCAAGCAGTTGCCTGCACACGGCACGTTTGAGAGCACACTAAAAGTCTAATTGGAAATGCATAAATGGTAATTGATGACGATAAATAATCATATTAATATTCGCATTTCCATAAATATCCAAAATTGTTGTTGTTTCATTATGCATATATATTAGGAAAATCAACAAGATAAAAAACCCCCCTTTTATGACTAATATGTTTGCTTACTACATGAACTATATATTGGAAACCCCCTCCACATAGCTTACATATTCCCACAGCTCTCTCTCTCTCTCTCTCTCTCTCTCTCTATCTATCTCTCAATCACACAATTCAAAAAGTCACCCAAGTGTCCAAATGTCAATTGAGGCTAATAATGTTCACAACTTGAATGCGCCGTCAATCTGAGCAATTTTGTGCAATTCATTAAAAACGATTTTGATTCTTATTTGATATTCGAACTGAGCAGTTAATTGCGCTTTTAACGATCTCTCTCTCCCTTTTTTGTTTTTTTGTAACTCTTTTCATTCAATTCTCTTTGGCACACACACACACACACAAAGTTTTGTTAAGCCGCTCAGGCAACTTGAAAAGCTTCCCCCGAACGAACACACACACACACACACATACATACTCCCTTGTAATATTCATGGCACAAGGCGAAGAGAAACTGCTCTGCCTCTGTCGCCGGCAGGAGCTTTTTGAGTGGGGGGCCAGTTTTAGCTTTACACACAAAAATTAATAATATTTATATAAACAATGTTTGTCTAAACAGTGACAAACACTCACCAATACACACACACACACGCACTTCCACTGGCTGGAAAACCAGTTCGAGACGCTGGCGCTCAGTCGCGCGCTCCCACAAAGTCACATGGCGCTGCTGGGCTTCCATATGCATTACATGAACGTTGCGACGTCAAAGTCGTTGTCTGCGCCAACGTCGCAGCTGACGTCGCTGTCGACATTAACGCTGCATACTTCCGCATTATTGCAGCCTGCATATTGCGCGCGTTCTCTTTATACATTATTCTCTTTATTGGCATGCTTCAACTGTCTCTCTCGCTCTCCGTCTCTCGCAAGTCAGCTGATTTTGTTTTGTTTGAACTTTTGCCGGGTGCGCTTGGCTGATCGTTGCGCTCTTTGCTGCCCCGCGCTTACTCTCACATGTTTGTGTTTGTTTTGAAAAGCTCTTTTCACATGCATTAGCATGTAATGCCAACTTCAACGCCAACGCCAACGGCGACAGCGACAGCGACGGCAACGGCGACCCTGCCCAATGTCAATCACAACTCTGGCCCTGGCCCCAGAGCACCAGTTGGCTTACAAAGAAGCAGGCCAAAAGCAGGAGGAACGTGTTTCCAAAGCCATTACAACGAAGCTCTTCAATCTGCCACTCCATATGTATGTATGTATGTATGAGTGAGCTTTACGTCTGCCTTTGGCCCAAGACGAGGCAAGACGCTCGGTGCACGGCTTACACGGGACAATAAAAGCCCAAAATAATACATATGCATGTAAATAAGTTTTTTGTATGTGTGCTTTTATACAGTGATCACTCAAAAAAGTTACAAAGCTTTTTTATAATTTATCTTAATATTTTTTACTTGCATTAAAACAAATTTAATGTTTTATTCAGTTTATTGAGCTTAAATTCATAGTGAAAGCTTTCTTACTTGTAAATAGTACTTAGTGAATACTGTACTTTTTAATGTACTTACCACAAAAAAGCCGCCAAAAACAAAGTATGTACGCACATAGAATCGAAACGCACTCAACGTGAAGCCATTGTGTTGTATGTGTGTGTGTGTGTGTGTGCTTTTTTGGGGCTTGCCTCCAACTAGCGAACATCGGCTTGGTTACAGCTGGAATGGTATTGTGCCTGTTACACGCTGCATACATATACACACACAAACACACACACACACACACGTTGTTTTTTTTTGGGAGGTGAATGGCCGCAACTGTCGTTGCCACTTTGGTAACACCGTGCCGCATTAAACGTAGCAGCCGCGACGGCCACGGCCAAAAGAGCCAAAGAAGCCACAGTCAGCGTCGTCATCAACATGGCCCAGAGCTGCTGAGCTCAAAATTTGTTTCATTTTGGCAATGGCAGGGCTAAGCAGTAGGCTAGGGGCAGGGCGGGGAGGGCGCGGAGGGCGCGGAGGGCCGTGGTGGCCAATGTTTAATTTACTTTGCATTTGTTTGGCCAAACTCCAGCAGCGAAATAAAGTTTTTTGTTGTTTATTTTTTTTTTTTGGTGGAGCTTATGATGATGACGCTGATTGGAATGACTGACGGAATGACAGAATGACTGTCCACAGACGTAACTCACGCATTTTTATGGCTTCACACACACACACACACACACACACACATGAGTCGGGTTTGTGCTTTTTAAGTTTTTCTTTTTGCTTCCCACACTTTGATTCTTGCTGATCCTCTGGCCACAAATTGAATTGCTCTCAATGTGTGTGTGTGTGTGAGTGTGTGTGAGTGTGATTTGAATAACCAAATATGGCATAAATATGGCTTTTAAATTGCTTAATCCCAAACCTTTGAAGAACTAGAACTTCTTTTGTGTGCAAAGTAAAACTAATTTTGTTTTAATTTCTCCATTCAGCATATGCTTGCTCTCTCTCTCTCTCTCTTTCTCTCTCTGTCTGTCGCTTGGTTCGCGTGTAATTTTAAGCTTGCCTAAAGGTATTTGACCCTTTGGCTCACAGCTGATTTATGGGAATTCAGTCTTCACTCTCCAATCTTGCAAGCTGCCCAGCTCCATCTGTGTCTTTGGGATTCTCGTGAAGCTCTCTCTCTCTCTCTCTCATTCTTTTTTCGTTTGTCTGTGATAGTTGAATCTACAAAAGATTTGCGTGAAAGTTTATTTAAGTTTTCACGTGTTGGTTGACGCTTTGTCTCTCTCTCTCTCTTCGCCTGTTTGTTGGTCAGAAGCGCAGCTATTGAATAAAAAAATAAACCTACCTAATTCATGACATGCTGACCATATTAATTTATCTTCTTTGTCTGCAAAAAAATAGATAGAATAAAATAAAAAAAGAATTTCGTGCATGATTTGACCATTACCAAAACTCTTCTATTCTGCTCGGTTCGCTATGGTTCTCTATGTGTATCATCATGTGATCAGTTGGCCATATCTACTATAGTTGAATGAACCCATTGTGAGTGTGTGAGTGTGTGTGTTTGGTTTGCTTGTTGTTAACGAGATCATTGACACTTTAACGCGAGTTGCATTAAGTTTGTTACCATGCCAAGCGTTTCCCAATTCTCCCGATTCTCCCCATCTCTTTTAACCGAATCACCATTTCAGACCATTACGCTTTTATTGGCATGATCGTGCACTTTTGATTTGATAACAAAATTCGTAGAAACATTCGTTTTGATAGTTGGTTAACAAATTTCTTTCTACTTTCTTGTTTAGATTTGCAAAACTGCAGCTAAAAATTCGCATTTTTACTTACACTTAGCTGGAAGAATTTGAAATTTTCAGAGATAATAAAAAACAAGCAATCATAAACTTATAAAACTTTTTAGATAAGAAAAGAATCTTGGTAAACTCTTAGTATTATGTTCCCTGGGCGCTTTTCTTATTCAATCAAAGATATTTCAATTCGAACATACATTAAAAATTGATCTATATAGGCAGCAAAAAACAACAATGCAAAACAGATCAAGTTTTTATTCAAATAAGCTAAGCTTAAAAAAATAATTATGTCTAGCATATAAATAGTTCGAAACTAGTCGCATTTAAATAATAAAAACATTCTTAAGATTTTAAGAAATTTGCATTCAATACTAGAAGACTATTATCAAGTTCACTGCCATCTTATCAGTATATATATATATATATGTATATAGAAAAGTAGACTTAATATATATGAAGGCAACATGGTTGTGAAACATTTGAAAGAAATCAGTGCAAAATGAAAAGAGACCAAAACAATTCTTGACAATAATCGTAATACACAAACGTAATTACTTCATTATAAAGGCGGCAAAAGAAAAGCGAATTCAGAGCGCAACACAGAGAGAGACAGAGACAGAAAGAGAGAGAGAGAAGGAAGATAGTGAGATGAGATGAGTGTGGTACAAGTGAGTTAATGATAATGGTTTCAATTACAGTCAGTGGCACCGCCAAAGAGGGTTGGGGCGACCAGTGTGTGTGTGTGTGTGTGTGTCAAGGAGGTGTGCAAGAACAAACAAACGAATTGAAGAAGAAGACAACAATAACAACTGAAGATGAAGACGAAGAGTGAAATCAAAAAAAAAAAAAGAGTAAACAAACTTTTTTTGACTTTTTAGTGGTGTAAAATATGCGGAAATGCATTTCTATGGTCTTACCATACACACACACACATACATACACACAAGTCATGCCAGGCAACAACAGCAACTTTAGCCGGCAAACTTGCATGTGAGAACAACTTCGAATGTGTATGTGTGTGTGTTGGCCCGAAGATGACGATATTAATGTGGCTGGCTGCTTGGTAATGATGATCATGATAATCACGTGAAAACCAAACCAAACCAACAGAGCCAAAAGCCAAACACAACTAACACTGCGGACCTGTTTGCCAGCCACATAATAAGAACAACATGCAGCAGCAGCTGCAGCTACACTTCACCAAGGGGGTGTTGGGGTGGTCTGGTGTTGGTGTTGCGTTGTTTAAAAGTGGGTGTTGCCAACAACAAACTGGGCTAGAACGCATAAGCGTCGAATATAACAAAAGATATCCTTTATGGTTTAGCAAAACCTTATTTCGCTAAGTGTAAGGATTGCATTTAGGTGTCCAGCAGGATGCATATAACCGAGACAAGATTCAAACTGAACGAAGTTAAGTTGAGCTGAGTTGTTGATCAAGCCATAGCCCAAGTAAATTACGATTGCAGCGACGTCAACCAGTCAAGTTAGTCAAGACGACAACAACAAGTTACATGCACTGCATGTGTATGCATGTATGTGTGTGTGTGTGTGTGTGTGTGTGTGTGTGAAATGTTTAAGAAAGAAAGCAAGTTAAGTTAAGCCAAGACAACTTAAGATGCGAGCGAGCAAGTGAAGAGAGAAAGGCTGAAGAGCATCAAGCATTTCGCTGCAGCTTCTTTTCTTTTCTTATTCTTTTTCTTACGTTTCTGTTTTTTTTGTATATTTACAAACGGGCCGAAAGGTTCGTTGACCGTACAAATAGTGACCCACTAACATCTGTGAGGTACGTTCACCCTAGTGACGTATTACTTCCATGATCGAAAACGAAGCGCACAACCAGCGACGACGATGGCAGCCGAAGCTTAGACGATGACAACAACAACAACGGCAACAACTCGAACCTGGCTCGAACCCATTTAAGCTCTGTCTTTTGTGGTTTGAAGCGAACCAAAAAACAACAACAACAAAAACCGAATGCTGTGTTGCGGCCAAAGAGCGGATACCCGTTGAGAAAATGTAAAGCTTAAGAGACTTGCGATGCGGAAATATGTTGCATATAACACACACACACACACACATTTGTGTTTATGTTTGTAATACCCTGTAATATTGTTTAGTTTTGTTAGTGTTTCAATTGAATACTTTATCTGATAAACCATTAAGACTAAGGCAACATTAAACAACTTTTCGCTCAGCTGGCCCATTGCAAGAAATCACCCTGATGCCCGCTCCATTTCACTTTATCTATGCCTTATCAGTTGGACCACACCTTGGACCCTAACCTTTTTGCAGCCAGTTGCAGCCGCAGCCGCAGCAGCCTTGACAATCGCAAATTGCGGCGACTCAAGTTCAAATTCAGGCGAAAATAAATAACAAAAAAACCTGAACAAAATGCAACCACCACATGCGGTGAAAGTAAAAATTCATATTTCTTTTGTAGCTGTTGCGCTGTTTGCGCCTTTGCTGATTGTTGTTGTTGTTGTTATTGTTGCTTTTCACATTTAAGTCAAAGAGGCCAACATGAAAATGTTAAAGCCAACTGTGCACAGCGGCGCATTGTGCAGTTTAACACAAGCACCTTTTAAAAAAATACCCTTTAGCCAATAGAGTATTCAACTTTTGTTGGCATTTAAATGTTTGTTGGTTTGTTATGGTTATTATAATTGAGAAAGGAACTTCTTGAATCTTTAAATAGTAAGTGTATACAATCTGCGGCCTTACTTACTACAACTAATATGCCTCTTGTAACCACTTCATTAGAGGCAAAAGGCTAAGGCTAAACACACACACATACGTGTGTGCATTTTTCTTGCACTTTCCAAATAATTGTGGCCAAAACTGCGTTGGTGGCGATAATATTTTGTTCAACTAAGGTCAAGTCAATGTCGCTGTTCATAAACATGACACAATATTATAGATTATGAGACGCCTCTGGTTGTTCGTGTTGTTGTTGTTGTGTGTTTTTGGTTGCCCGGAAAATTGTTGTGGCAAAAATAAAGAAAAGAAAGAAAAATATTTTTTGCTTATCTCGTTTTTTTTGTTTTGTTGTAGTTCATAATTTACGTGTTATTTATGAGTTGTCAAGAGAGTGTTTGGGACGTGAACATTGTCAAGTTCAAGGTGTCCTTAAGGCGCCATGGCGTTTAGATCAATTTGATATTTATGAGTTTATGCAGAAATTTGTCTCGTTTATCCTACTTGCCTTGCACGGTGGGAATGAAGCCCACACACACGCACACACACACAGGCAGGGAGTGTGCAGTGAGAGGAGAAGACTTTCACACGTTATGAATGAACTGCGCTGCGGTTTAATACACTTAAAGAAAACCATATTACTTCTGATCTTAAGAGAAGCAAATGAAAAAGTTGTCTTTGCCTTATTTTGTTCAAGTGTTGAGTTGATTTTTTTTGAGTTTTGCCCAAATTGCATTGGACATTCAATCTGTGCATCCTTGAACTTCCTTGTGTGTGTGTGTGTGTCCTTCCAACATCTTCCGGCTGATTAGGCACATGGGAGCTAAGATTTTTCGGCTAAGCTTTCAGACGCTATCAAATAACTTTTTAAAGCGGCAGCTGCTGCTTTTGGCCAATTCACACGCTTGTGGGCGCATCATCCCATGGCAATTCAGTTCAGGCACAAATTGGCTAACAATCTTTTCTTGTTGCCACTTTTTGCAAGTGGCTGCTGCTGCTGGTGCTGCTGCTGGTGCAATCATTGGATTAATTTTAATATGTCCATGGCTATAAAGCGTTCACGTCCAGCTCAATCTGTGCTTGGCCTGCTGCATCTATGATTATGGACTCACCGGCAATCGACTCAACTTGTTGCCTACTAATACATACAGACATGCATGTATATATATATACATAAATGTAGCAACGTTTGGCTGCCAGCTTGGCTGCTGGAATTGCGACCTCTTTGGGAGCGTTTGTTACTGCTGTTTGCTGTTGTAGCTGGTTACGAAACCCCAAGAAAAACTTCCGCATTCATTTAAGATCATTTCTGTCGTTGGCTGCTTCAAGTGGTTGTTGTTGCTGTTGCTGTTGCTGCTGCCGGTGCACATTTGCAACAGCAATACAGCTCCCCCCCTCTTATTTGGTGTTGCTTGTGTGTTGTTGTTTGCTATTATTAATGCCGCCGCCGCCGCCGCCACCGATGTTGCTCCCGCAATTGCAGCAACAATTGTTATTGCCATTTTCTTCTCATGCGCAGCGCGTCGCTGTTTTTTTTTTTTGTAAATTTATGGATCAACATAACGCACCGACAACAGCAACAGCTCCCAGCTGTCCCAAAGCGTCTGCCAATTGACAAGCACCAAAATTGACAACTTGCTGTTGTTGCTAGTTTCGTTCAGTTCAGTCAAATAGTTCATCAGCGAATCTTTGATAAGCTTCTAAGTGTGGAAAATCACCTTAGCCATTACTCATGACATAAGCTTTGCCTTCCCTGTGAAACTGCAACTGCTGCAGCTGTTGTTGGCCAAGGCGGCCAAAGAAAGAAAGAAAGATGGAAAGAAGAAGCAAACCAGTCCTGCCATAATCAGGTCATGCCTTGCCTTGTGGCCCCCGTTAACGGCACAGCAACAAGAGAAAGAACAGTTCCTGACACAAAAAACAAAAACAAAGAACAACCACAAACGCCTTACCAATAAATTCATACCAATGGCTAAATAATAATATAAGAAGAAAACAAAAAAGACGACGGCGAAGAAGAGGTTTGACGCTCATCAATAATGGAATACCGTTAGCTCTTTGGAGCATGAGCAAGAGCAAGATCATGGGGCAAGAACACAACAGGGGCATCTTGACCAAATGCAACTGGTTGCCTTCGCATTGCTTGGTTGTCATTGTCAAATGTGGTGGCATGCGTCAATAAATTACCTAGAAGCGCACCCAAGAGCGCTGTCAAGACCAAAGCCAAAGAACAAAAACACAAAGCAAAAACAAAAACGAACAAAACGGGGAACAAACTGGCTAACTAGCTAACTGGGCAACGGTACATTATGCAATCACGGCATGAATGAGACACTCTTGACCGAGTTTCCATAGCCAGGCAATAACGGTAACACAACGTAAGAGACAGCTGACAAGTGGCCAATGCAACAGAGGCAGCGGCTGTGGCAGCAGCAGTGGCAGCAACTAAACCAGCCACATACGGCAACTAACGGGTTCTTTTAAGCTTGGCCTAAGCAAAATAGAAGAAATAAGCAAACAAACGCGCAAAACAAAGTGCAAAGCAAAGCAACTTAAAAAAATGCACTGCAAAAATTTACAAGAAACTTTCGATAGATAACTTTACTTTAATAATAATTAAACTAAACGTTAGTTATTCGATTGTTAAGCTTGGAAAAACTCGAAGATTTCTCGATGGTTCTCAGGTAAAGATACGATTTTAGCTTCTACTAAGGGAAGGTTGTTTTTTTACTAGCAAAACCAATCCTGAATGAATCATATCTTTAATGCAAATACTTAATCCATTAACTCTTTGAACAGTTCAAGTTCTATAAAGAAAAAATTAATACATGAATTCCAATAAATCCGTGACGAATACTTTAGTAGAATAATGTTAAACAAGGTTGCTTTAGTTTATTCACTCTGACATTTAGATATAAAATACATAATATAAGTGTGATGCATACTGTGTGTTAATATTTATAGAAAAGTATTAATTGTTTATTAAGTGTATAAGTACGACGCTTTGTGTAGTTGTGAAGCATATTGAATTGCAACTAATCAATCAAATGGGTCTTGACCAGCGCAACAATTGGCGCTGCTGTTGGCATATGGGGATATTCGCCAGCACTGCCAGCAATATCCAGATGAGTGTACTTCAATGGCTTTGTGGAATCGATGCCATGTTTATCCAAACCCGTTGCCTTGATCATGAATGCGGCGGGCACCTGATGACCACGGGGTGTTCTCACCGATGGTGCCGAATTGGCCTGGACAACATCCTCGCCCAAGGCTTTCGGAGCATTGAAGTCAAAGTCACATTGACGCAACACGGAGACTTCGAAGGGTTCGCCATAGGCCTGGCCGGCGGCCTGCAGCTTGCGTGCATGATCCGCTTGTGCAGCCACACTATTGTCCACAATGATGGATTGACCCTCGCCGGCAGAGATGAAAGCGTGACCGGTCAGAGTGGCAATGGTAAAGATATGCGGATCCGGCAAATCGCCCTCAATGGCCAGCTCCTTCATGCGACACAGGACATCAGCCATGCACATTCTACCCTCAGCATCGGTGTTGCCAATCCTAACACGCACACCCGCACGTGAGGTCATAATCTCATCGGAGACATAGCATTCCTCGCCCACAGAGTTACGCACCAGGCACAGAGCACCAATGACATGAATATCCTCCGGCTTCTGCTCACTGACCACCTGCATGAAACCGGCAACGGCAGCAGCACCGCACTTGTCGCGCGACATGCCAGCCATAACACCACCAGCCTTGATATCAGCACCGCCAGTGTCATAGGTCACACCCTTGCCCACCAGCATCAGGGTCTTCCTGGCCGGCTTGGGTGGCTTATACTCCAGGAATATAATGCGTCCCTGATGCCGCGCCACTGAGTTGGCCGCCCGATTGACAGCGGCAAACAAGGGATACTCCTTGTTGAGCACATTCACATCGTTGATGACCTGCACCGAGAGATTGGCAAACAGTGGTTTGATGTACGCCTCCACAAGAGGTGGTGCCATACGCTCTGGATCACCGCCGCCAATGTCACGTGCAATCAGACGACCCGATTCAAGTACTAGAGCTTCCTGCATGATCTTCTCGGCATTGGGATTGTTAATCAGGACAGAGAGTGAACTAATACGTTGCTTCTTATCCGGCACATCCTCGCGCAATTGAATAGGCTGAGCAGGGAAGAACGTAAAGAAAGTTGAGGATGGAAACTTGGAAAGTTGGGAGCTAGGATACATACCACATAGAGCTCCTCCAGAGCGCCAAGAACCGTGCACAGTTCAGCCTGGGAGAAACGTTTGCTGTTGGGCACCACCAACAAAGGCGCCTTGAAGCCAGACTGCACAAGCAAAAGAAAAGCGTTTTATAGTAAACTAGTTGACTAGTTTTTCCCTTGTTCTTACCTTAATAGCACGTTGAAGCGATTGAGCCGCTGCTTTCTGATAACAGCGTACGTCCGCATAGTCGGTTAGCTCCTCGACAGGAGCATAGATCACAGGCAGACCAAGTGGAGCAGACTTAAAGCAGGAAACAACGCTGTCAAAGGCCTTGTCATAGGAACGATGCTCCTCAAAGGTCTCGGCCAGCTCAGCGGGCACAGCGCGATCAATGACACAAAGGACATCGGTGCCAGACTTGGCCAAGATCTTGGACAGTGTGACCGTGCACGGCAATAACCTTGAACGTAAGCGGAAAAGGGTTAACAAAGGAATAGAAAGAAAGCTTATAGTATATATTTATTTATTTAATTGCTGCAGACAGCTGCAAAGCAGTTAATTAAAATGCAATTTAAACACGTCATCTGGTCGTATACATATTATTTTTCAATTATATCTCAGTGAAGCGAGAAAAACAATGCAACAATCGAAATTTCAAACAAAAACCGCAAATTGTCGTTAAGTTCAACTGGGTGTTTTTTCCATCATTTGAAACTATATTACCCAAGAGCATGAGATTATCGGTAATTTTTAAAGTGCAGTAAATAACTGGGATTGCGATAAGCTTGTCGCTAATAAAAGTTTAACGACACTTGACACCAACAAATCTGAGAGGCAAAGATAACTCAAACTTAAAAGAAAGAGAGAGAGGGAGAGGGAGAGAGAGAGGGAGAGCAGGCAAAGCTATCCTTAACTATGAAAGAAAAAAAAGCAAACTTACTTTTCGATTCCCATGTTGAATGTTAATACGGCGGCAAGCACAACTGCAGCGTACGGCAAACGAAGAGTCACTGAGTTGAGAGTGTTGTGGGCTTAAAATACAGTGGAATACTGGAACTGGGCACTGGAAATAAGCACAAGGCGATAAGGTGCGCTGATAATAAATTGCTTGATGTTTGGGTTTGTTGTCAACAAAATTAAACACACGGGAGACTTTGAAGTTTGGCAACCGCACAAATTGTTGTGTTTAAGTTGTAGCTCAAAACCAGTTGCTTTATATGCATGTACGTACAAGCCAATTAATGTACGCAATACTTTTGTTAATAGCAAACAGCTGCCCATGAGGTATGAATAATCGACGGAATGTTATAATTGAAATTGAAGCTTGCACAAAACAATAACAATAGCAATAATTTAGTCAGTCGGCTTCTACTCACGTCGATTTGTTTTTCTTTCAATATTACATGTGAAGCAAACACACACTTCTATCAATAATGGCAATTCCCTTGCCAGTCACGTTCACGGCTAATGTAAAATGAGCGGCTGGTTTAGAAAACAGCTGATGGCTGTGAAATGCCGGTCAGCTGTTGTGCGGCAGCGTTGCCAACTAGCATAAAGTCAAACTTAATGATGTAGCGACATTACTAATTGTATTTATTGTTCATTTTTATTCACCATTTATATAGCTTTGTACATCTTTAATAAGTTGCGGCAATTTGTTGGCATCCAGTGCCAAAAGTTTTCGATATGGTGTCATTATGGAATCACCCTCAAGCCAATCGCCAGCCATGCCCGAATCACATTCGGAGGCGACAGAATATTCAAAACTAAATTTGGCGCGCTCTGAGAGTAACTCTTCCTCATCATTGGTATAGTTATCCTCCGCTGGTTTGCCCTTCTTGGCCTCCTTGCGATAGAACTTTACCAACAGGAGTAGTGTGCCAAAATCAAATTTCATTTTCTTAGCCTTGGCATCATCGATTTCCTGCTGTAGATTCTGCAGCAATGGCACAGAGATCTGTGCAGGTATATTGATGAAACGCTCATTGATTAGAAAGCCCACATGATGCTGCTCCTGATCCAGTAGATCACGCAGCTGTTTCTGCACCTCCTCCGTGGCATGCTTTCCAGCGCGCTCCAGGAGATATGCACGCAGTTGGGCAATGCTTGGCTGATCCTTTTTGGCTGTTATATTAAGCACTGAGGTGATGCCAAAAATGGTGCCATCCTCAACCATGTTATCATCATCGGTTTCACTCTCCGCTCCTTCATCATCGCACTGGCAAATTACGCTGCCAACATAATTTTGAGCTAAACAAAATGTTAAACTTGCAATAAACATTACATTTGCATTGATATACACTTCTCACCTATAAGCAAATCGGCCATTTGATTGCAGTTGATGTGTGCGCGTAAAAATAATCTCTGCAACAGTTGTGATATGCCTTGGGCATCTGGGTCTACCGGAGCGCGTCCTTCAAAATCAATTTGCACTTCCTATTGCATTGGGTTTATGAGTAGACATTCAAGAAAATATTACTATAATCTGCATACCTCATTGCCTTTGTATGCATCTGGATGTGATCCATCGTCGTCGTCATCATCTTCATCACTGGAACTGGATTCTTCATTATTCTTATCCACTTCCATGGTGTTCAAGTTCTTGCGCTTATTCGACGACATTTTATGTGTTTGCTTTTAATAAAACTAAATAGCGGCACATAGAAACAGCTGTTTCCACACACACGTGTTGCTTGGCGTTGCCAGATAATATATAATTATTGCTAGTTCTTGTGAACCGCGCACTTTACGCTAGTTTTATTTTTGTTTACAATTTCTTACAAAGTTTTACTTAAATTAATTGTGCTGACTTAATTATGTGTCCGTCACTTTGTCTGCTTCTTTTTCACTTTTCAAATGCTCTTCGTACTGCTCTTGTGTTAATAAACTGGCCTTGATATCATCACAATTCTCAATCTTGGGCAACAATATGGCAAAGTAACCGGCTCCCTCTGCAACCGTATGCAATTGCTTCGCATCCGAGAGGAGAGAAGTGTTTACCTCCACTAACTTTCCGCGTATACAGCTGGGGATTTTGTACACTTTACCCGTATCGGTTGTCAACAACGCCAGCGTTGTGTCCGCCTGCAATATCATGCCACCCTTTTTAGCCTTTCCCTTGACCACATTCTGGCTGCGATCCACATTACCAACATCGTAGCTAACCGACGCGATTCCTTCGCCATAAGCAGGATGTGAGGGTGCCAGGCAGATCAGACAAATGCGATTAGAATGATACAAAACCTGGTAAGCAGCACCCAATTTGATATAGTAATAACGTGTAAAAAAGCGATCCACCACGCTGGGATAGTTGTCATCGTAGCAGTCCGTAATGGGGCTTATAAGTTGGCCGCATATCTTTTGCTCCTCCTGTTGAAAGTAGTACGGTGCAAAGGGATCCTCCTGCTGTGTGTCGATTGGCGCCATAATGCTCTAGTTGGCTTGTTCGCCCTGCAGCAGCCTTTCCTTGTATTTGGCTTGATTTTCTCGTGCCTTGGCGCGATTCGCAGCGGATCGTGCAACACGCTCTGATTTCAGGCACTTGACAACCTGATCGTCAATGGCGTTGCAAACACCGATAAATTTCGCGAATGCGTTCTGAAGGAAAACAATTCGATAATCACTGAAAATAATGGGTTTCAGTTCAGTTTACCTACATTTTCGTGACAGGCTTTAAGTTCCTCAATTAATTTATTGCAGGCTGGTGTATGCAAATGTGATGCCAAATCTGTGTGCATCTTCAATAGCTTTAGCGCATTTAGTTTTATTTAATTATTTTTCGTTCCGGTGCTCTTACGCAAATGTTTTCTATCGAGCACAACTGTCAATTGTTATCGATTTGCCGGCGGTGTAACTTAACCCGGCCAGCTGACGTAACAGCTGTCTTAAAAATAACAATAAAAATAATACTATCGCATAAAATACACAAATAGCAGCAGTTATTTTTTGGTATTTATATTTAAAAATAAAAAATCTTTAAAGCATTCTGATTTGTCTTCTGACTTAATAACATAAACAACAGTAAACTTTGTGGTTTTATTTATTTATTTATTTGTGTATTTTACCCGCTCTCACAGTTGATTGTTACATATGTTCTCAGTATTATACTAGATATTGCTGAATATCCATTTAATGAGCATATATAACAGTATCTCTCACATGCCTTTATAGTCATTTATTATGTTTATAATCCTTTTAGAAAAATTGTTTTAACGTCTTCACTGTTTCACTTTTCTGTTACCAAAAAGTCTTATCAACTACATTCATCAAAGTAGGGGTTTGCCTCAAAAAAATAAACAAACTTTGCTTTTAAGGTTCTGCTTCAACAATCTGTAAAAACACTGCTAAACTCTCAAATAAAACTGTGCGCTGTTGTCAACAACTATAGATTTAAAATAAATATAAGGGTCCCATAATGTTAGATATCGTCAAAAGTAGTTCGCATGAAATTCGCTACGCTAAGTTCAAAATAAAATGCTGATTTTACTCTACAAAAACAAAAGACTCAACGGTTATATCTCTCTGCTGTGTATGTGTGTTTATGCTCTCATTTTCTCTCATATAGCTCTCAGTTCGGTTATATTATTATTATAAGTAAGTAAATGAAATTATAATTTTGCAACTCAGATGAAATTCAAATAAATAAAGTTACCTAAGAGGCCCCAAATAGACCCCATATCAAGTAAAAAAAGATGAAGTTAAGAAAACACTCTCCAAATATAACAAATTATTGTTCTCTTTTTGTCTTACGCTGTTGTTGTTGTTTTTGTTTGTTTGTGCTCGTCAGTAAACAATAGATTTGCTCTCTCTCTCTCTTGTGGCTTCTGGGTGTTTCTTTCTTCATTCTCTCTTTCACTATATTTCTCTCTCATTCGCTCTGTTTTGATCGTTCTCCCTCTTACTCTCCAGTAAATTGTCCCTAGACGGTTGCCGTGTTCTCTCTATCCCTCATAAAAACAAACTAAATGGCAGGTTTACTCCTTGAGAGGAGCCAACACCTCAACTCGTCTTTTTTGGCTCCGTCTGGACATGTCCAGGATTCGCCTTTTGTTCCTGCGCCTGTGCCTCAATGCCGGCAAGTGCCGCCTCTGACATTTTCTTGTATTTGCCAGCCAACTCGGGCAACTCATAGGCAATGGCCAAGTCCAGTTTGGTAATTGGACAGCCTCGGAAATAGGTGCACGTATCCCTGAGCTTCTTGAATTCGTACAACGGATTCAGACGGAAGAAGTCACGATATACTTCCGGATCGGGCAGATCGTAGCGTGAGATATTGGTCAGCGTGGACAAACCCTCATAGATATGATAGTTTTGCGGATGATCAATAATATCGTCCGCAATGCGCTTCTTGTTGCCAAACAGCGTCTTGTGATTATAGTAAGTGTTCAGATAGCAGTCAACCATCTTGGCATGATTACGCACACGAACCTGAAAGAATTTTGATAGGTTACATCTGAGGATTAGCTGGGTGAAGCTTTACTTACAGCAAAACGTCTGGCGCTGGCGATCTTGTGCTCAATACGCTTATCGATAGCTGTGCGCAGATCACGAAGGAAAGCACGCTCCTGGGCAGCTAATAGACGAGCCGGTGCACCATCTTGATAGGGATGCGTCCACAGCGATGTGGTGTACATGAGTGGCGGCTGAGCCGATGACATCAGTGGCGAGATGTTCCAAATGAGTGCGCCCTGAACACGCAATAGTTCCTCGGGTTTCACCGTGTCCGCCTTGTTTAGAATGATGCGTGTTTGATACTCGCGTCCCTTGAGCTGATCGAGAATGGCCTCGGTCTCTGGGCCAACATCCAACTTGGCTGGGTCGTATACCAGAAAGATGATGTCGGCACGATCGATAAACCACTGGCAGGCATCGTTGAAGGGAAAGACGCGAGATACTTGTTTGCGTACCTCGAGTATGCCAGGTATCTCAACGATGTTGACCTAAAAAATACAAAAACACAAATATAAATACAAACACAATTACAAAATCATTTGGCATATGAACACATCGGTTTCAATTTAGCCCATTGTCTTTTAGCTATTTTGAGGCATTTAGTTTCGTTAATAACCAAATGCTATAAATTCTGGCTATTTTTATGGCAATCTGCCAGCGCATAAGTACTATATGAGAAGACAAACAAAAAACTATTTCCCAATCTGTCGAGCTGACCTGCCAAAAGCTATTTGAGAGACAAGTTAATGCACCTAACAACCAAGTACATATGTATGTAAACATGTGTAAGACATTTGAAATACCTTTTCAAGCAGCTTGCTCTTCATCTTTAAGCCACGTAGACGTTCCTCTAGACCCTGTCCAAACTTCTGCAGTCCAGCGAAAGTGTAATCAGCAGCCAGCTGAGTTCCATCCAAAACTTCCGTCTCATTACCCCACATCAAAATGTTGAAATAGGCAGGAGATGGTTCAGCTCCTGAAATAAAATAAGTTTATATTGTTCTTGCCTTGTCTAGTCACATCTCACACTAACCGGTTCTCAACGAGTTGGGTGTATATTCGTTGTCAGTCAAATAGTTAAGAATTGAAGACTTTCCACCCGACCAGGGTCCCATAAAGAGAATCAATGGCTTAGAGAAGATCTCGGGATCGCTGAAGTGACGATTGCTCAGGTCACGATACTTGTACAGAGTCTCCAAGGGCTTAACGGCATTCTCATAGATCTTCTTAATGTCACGCAAGATAATCTCGGCAACATTATCGGTAGCCTTTTCTCGAGCATTGAACTCTTCATCTAACTGAAGGAGCTCCGAAATATGTTGACGACTGCGACGATTCTGTGGAATTTCACCTTCCTAAGGAGAGAGAGAAAAAGAGGATTCTAGTAACATGCTCACTAAGTTAAGTTTTTTTCTTTTTGACTTACCCAAAGCAATTCATCTTCTGGCATGGTATCATCCTCCTCTTCGTCAGCAACAACAGCGGTTTCCACTGCTTGCGGTGCACTTTGAGGCTCTTCAGCTTCTTTAACTTCAGCAGAAGCTTCCTCTTCGTGCTGTACAGCATCCTCGACAGGCTTCGCTTCTTCTTCTACAACCTCTTCTTCAGCTGCAACTGGCTCTGGTTCCACATGTTTTACCTCTTCTACCTCTGGTTCAGCCTCAGCTTCAGCTTCAACCTCAGCAGTTTCCACCTCTTTGGAGGCTTCATCTTCTGGAGGGAATTCCTCAGCTGGGCTTGCGGGCTCCTCAACGTGCACAACAGGAGCAGCATCCACCTCACGCTTGCTGCGTTTCTTCACCTCTTCCTCCTCTTCTTCATCATTTTCGTGACTGTCATCGTGAATATTGGGAATACCATCACCATCCATATCGTTATCATGCACATTCAGAATGCCATCACCGTCCATATCCTCATCCTTTTCGTTGACCTTGTTATCCCCATCGATGTCATCGTCCAAAGCATTTGGCACACCATCACCATCGATATCCATGCTCTGAGGCTCTTCGGAATTGGACAATCCATCGCCATCAATGTCACGATCCTCATCATTGTGAACACCATCGCCATCGATGTCACTGTCCTCTGAAGTATATAGATAATGTTATTAATTCTTACGTTTCGAACTTGTATGTTACTTTACTCACCATGATTGAGAGTACCATCTCCATCAATGTCCTCATCCTCTGCAAAATATAAGAGAGAAAGCTGTAAACCGTTTTAATGACAACAACGATTTACTTACCATGATTGGCTTTGCCATCACCATCCAAATCTTCATCCTTTTCATTTGGCAAGCCATCGCCATCGAGGTCACCATCCTCTATAGAAAGTTTATAAAAGAAAAACTAAATTAGAATGTTTTCACAATATAACTAAATCCATATCATTATGTTCTTAAAATGCTCTAAGAAAGAGAAGTATGGTTAGTTATATATATCTTATTATTAATCTTTATGATAAATTAGACATACCGTGATTCAGAGTACCATCACCATCGATATCCTCGTCCTCTGCATTGATGAAAAAGCCATGAACTACTTTCATATGTAAGATTTACAGATACATACCATGATTCGCTTTACCATCACCATCCAAATCCTCGTCTTTTTCGTTTGGCAAACCGTCACCATCCAGGTCGTTGTCCTCTGTCGAATAAAATCAAAGTCAATCCTTCGATATAACTATAAATACTTCACATTCAAATGCCTACCTGCATTTGGTATACCATCGCCATCGATGTCATTGTCCTTTTCATTGCGAATACCATCGCCATCGATGTCGTCATCATCCTCATTGTTGACACCATCACCATCGATGTCTTCATCTTCATGATTTGGTATGCCATCGCCATCCATGTCATCGTCCTCATCATTGGGAATACCATCACCATCGATATCATCGTCCTTCTCATTTGGTATGCCATCGCCATCAATGTCGTCATCATCTTCATTAAGAATACCATCACCATCGATGTCGTCATCTTCCTCGTTCGGTATGCCATCACCATCGATGTCGTCATCCTTGTCATTGGGTATGCCATCGCCATCAATGTCATCATCCTCATCATTTGGTATGCCATCGCCATCTATGTCATCGTCCTGATCGTCTGGTATGCCATCGCCATCAATGTCGTTGACGCCTTTCGCGTCCTCTGTGGAATCCACATCAGTTATTTCAACAGTTTCTTTTTCATCATCAAGCCCACCATCATCATCATCGTCATCGTCGTCCTTACCCCTACGAGGCTGATCGGATTGCACCTCTCCAGAGCCACTCGTGACACCATCTACAAAATCATACAATAACTCCATAAGTATACGAAAAGGTTGTCTGGATGTTTCACGTACCGGTTTTCAGTTCATTTATTGCCTTTTCAATGTAGGGTCGACATTCTGATTCGCTTGGTCCGGCATCGGCATTGGCAAACCCAACTAGAAAATATATTAAAATCACATTAGCGGTATTCTATATGATTCCTTAAGGTCTCTTTTCTCTTGAAGAGAAACTTTTATACAAGTTCATTGACTTTTAATTTCCTATTTTAAAGAATGCATATTTGAAACTATCACATTATGCTCTGAGACAATGGGGAACAACAATTACTTGATAACTTGCTATATTTTGGATTAATCCTGGTCGCTTATGATTCAAATTTCGTGTTTGATGTTAGCGCCGAGGTCATTTTATCTGTTTAAACTTGACATTATTTATTGAATATACTTGCAAACACACTCTCTCACACACCTACTCTAACATACACCATGAAATATGTTCCACAATTTATGAATTTTATTTTTAAAAGATGAAAACTAAAACACACACATTTTCCTATTCGTTTAGCTTGATGGTGGCAAATGTGAATGAGAAAATTATTATTATTATTTTATTTATTTTGCTAGTTGGCCAGTCGCCCACTACTATATCTTTACAGTTCCATCCATATGCTAGTGTAGGTTGTACTCGCTGTTTAGTGACGTGAGTGCATATACTATATGGTTAGGATTTACTTATTTTACTGTTAGTCTCGTCTCGTTAGGTTTTTGAGTGACAGGTGCGTTTAAGGTCGTTGCTAATTACTTTCTCAATTGCAGACAGCTGCGATTCTTCATTTTCGAACCCTAAATTATGTGAACATAAATCGATAAAGCTCGATATATATATATATATATATCTATATGTATAATTAAAGTACAATACGAATTTGTCCGATATGCAATGTAGCTGTCAGCGGGTAATTCTCGTGATTTATTTGCGACTATATGGGTTAGTATTTGAACTATTTCTCATCTCATACCAATTCGCATAAACAGAATTATTTATACAAAATGTGTTTGAAATCTGTGCTTGGTTGCATATTGTGTTTATGTCGGTGCTTGCAACCCATTCCCACGTACTTATAATATATACATGAATATTATATAGATCATTTGCGCCATTTCTCTGTGATGCTTAATCTATATCTTTCTGTTTTACTTGTTTTGAAAACTAAACAAAAATCTACACTATAATGTGGTACGGGCTCTGTGCTGAGAAACAGATACAGGCAACGGCGACCAGATACAAATACAGCTACAGATACTTGCTCAATACATAAAATAACTTAAAAATTCTAAATATAAAATTTTTACAAACCATGACAACGACGAGCAACAACAACTTATGATAGAAAGTGACCAACAAAAATTGTATTTGTCAAAGTATTTGTGCATGCTGCTTATGTATTTGTATTATCCAACGAGTCTAGGCCAAAATTTCAGCTAGTATTTGTTCAAAAGTGTCGTCTCTGACGTTTGCACACACACACACACATACACGCATAGAGAGCTGTTCTAGCAAATATTTTTAAATATATGCTCGAATATACATATATTTTAATTTTAATTTTTTTTTCTTTCCTTCATCTCATCTCTCTATACTTTTTTTTGTTATAAAAATTGCATAATGTCTTTGGGCAAGCTACGTGTGAACAGTTAAACAGGAATATTTGAATAGAGTCCATTGCTTATATAATGATATCCTTAAGAAACACACACACACAGAGACACAAACTCACCATTATTGGATACGGCGATTAACGTCAGTCCCAGGAGGAACCAAATTGTTAGTCGCCCCATAATAATCAAATCCGCAAAGTATCCTTGAGTTTTCCCAGTTTGATTTTAGCACTTTAGCCACGTCATAAATTCTCCTTTTATATTCTTTCGAATTTCTTTCCGTAATTATGTATAATTAGGAAAAAATTATTAATAAATCACTTGCTCTCGTATAATCGCATATAAGTATATATATGCGCTCGTTTAAATGCACTGTGTGTATGAAAGGGTAAAAAATGAAAAGATTCAACAGATTATTTTCGCATCGACTATATACTATATAGGAAAATACTAGATATATATATATATGTATATCTAATTAGGCCCGTACAAATTTGTCACACTTTTTTCTTGCACTTTTTTCGTATTTTTGTCACTTGGCAATTCGTTTATGATTGATTTAAAAAATTCGCGTTATATTTTTTATATTGCAAGCCCTTTTTTTAAAATTAAGCAAGAGTTTTAACCAACAATCGTCGGCTGGGTAATCCTTAGTGTCCCTTTCGACGATTGTCAGCTAAATAATTTGCTTATTTTTGGCCCGTCGTCTTCACACGTTGTGTGCGTTTCGTTTTTTGAATTCAAGATATTATCTATATATATATATTTATATTTATATATATATTGTGTTCTGGCTTTTAGCTAAAAAAGCAAGCAAGTATTATTTAGAAATGATATAAAATTGTTGTATTTAGCTGCCGTACACGAGTATACGAGACGATCTCTCCCGGTCCAAAACCAATTCGTAACTCAACATGCATATACCATGAATTTACCTTGTGACCGCGAAAATAATTTCATTTTGATATTTTTGTAGCGAGATCATTTTTGTCAAAAGCACAGCGACGAGTAAATTTATCTCTTCTAACGCTCAAGCTCACAGACAGTGAGAGAGAAAGAGCGCATGTCATTGGGAGGGAGAGAGAAGGAAAGAGAGAAAGCAGAAAAGAGTGAAAGCAACTAAATATGTTTTTGTTGGGAAATTAAGAAAAGGCGGAGAACACTAAATACAGTCAATAAGTTTTTTATTTGGAAAATTCTTAAAAAATTTCAACCTTCTTAAATAAAAAAATAACTATTGAAATGCTATAAAAATTCATTGATATATGTCTCCTGCAACTTCAACAATAAACACTAATTTTGGAATACTTGTGTTTAATTATAGACAAAAAGATTTGCTCATTTTGAACTCAATGCTTTTGGTTCAAGAGCAGCGAATACGTAATTCTCAACGATTTATTTCATGTCACAAATGATTTAATTTAATGCAATATTCAATTCTCTGTCCGCTCTCTCTCAGTATACCGTGGGATTATATGAAAACATATAGAATTTTCTTGTCGCATTTATCATGCCGTTCATTAATATGCTTGATTGCACCAACAGCTGTTGGTTGCTTGGTTGGATGATTGTGTGTGCAGCTCCAAGGTGTTTCGAGACCATGGGGGATTATATATAAATTTTTAATAGAACTATGACAGATAACGAAAGGTGCATAATAATGATTATACAATATGCTAAAATGATTGTTGAAATACTTTTTTTATTCAGGCCTATGATGAAAGAAGTCCATAAAACTTTTTGCGCCTCATAAAATGCCAAAATTTATGTGATTTTTTAAAAATTTTTATTGCTTTCGTGTGGCATAAGTAAATGTCATTAAGTTTTATGATTTGTCGAAGCTATTTACTTATATATACTATACTACTCACGCTCATTGAGCATACTTAAATTACTTTTATAATAAATAGGTTTTTAAATATGTTTGTGTGTCTTGTAAAAAACTCAATCTCAATCCTTTGCCTCAGTCGTACGCTCTTTATTCTTCATGCGAGTGCAATAATAACGATCACTATTCTCAATCCAATCGCAAACATTTAGAACGGTATGGAAAGCGGTTCCCTCCTTGCACTCAAACTCAACAGGTTTGCCATGTACGCAGCGGAAGTACTGAAAAAGTTTAGCAAAATGTATTAAGAAACTTTGAACTTGTCTAAATTTATACCTTTCTGCAATTGGGATGCGGCACAAAGTCACGATTAGTACAATCAATTTCACTGGGATCAAATTGAACTCCTGTCGCCGAAGTTTCCTCGGGATCAACCACTTCTTCGGGCTCTTCGGTAATCAGTTCAGGTGCAGCTGTTGTTGTCGTTGTGGTCGTAGTTGCCCTTGTTGTTGTCTTGGGCTTCTTGGGTTTCTAGAAAATGGTTATTAATGAGAAATTGTTTGTAAAAGTTGTAAAGGTTAACATTGTACTCACCTTTGTAGGGGATTTCTTGGTAGTGCTGCTTACAGCTGGCATTGGCGCTGACGTTGGTTTTGGCTTCGGTTTCGGTTTACGCGTCGTCGTCGGTTGCTGTTGCATGACGCTGCTCTCCTCATCGGGATTGGGCGGTGTGGCAGGCGGTTTGGCCCATTCGGGCTGCAAAATGTTCGTCAAAATGGGCTCATTAGCTTTGGCTCGCACAATTGGCACTGTGACAACTTACCCGCGGCGTTGTCTCACGCGTTGGCTCTGGCACCCGGTAGTTGTGCATATTATTGTAGAGTAACTGCATGAGGCCATTCTTTGGCCCACACAGTCCATGGAAGTCGTCCATGTCAATGGCCCAAGTCATGGCGCCAGCATAGCCCTTCTCCTTGATGAAATCCATTTTCAATTGTATCGAAGCTTCGTTCTCGTAGCCCACCCACTGGGTATCCTTGTACGTGTACGGCACCATGCCCTCCTCATCCCATTCAACAGTCCAGCCCTTGGATTTGTCCATCACCTCAGTGCATATCTCATAGTAAGCCAAGAAACCGCTGGCATTTGTGTAGGGTCCTGGTGCTCCGCCACCCGCCTCCTTGTTGATGTAGGTGCCCATGTTGTAGTTCTTGTTGGAGCTGCTCAGTGTAAAGGTGCGTCCATAGAAGGGTACACCAACCACCAGCTTATTGGCCGGACAACCCATTTCCTCCCACAGCGCCAAACCATCGTTCTATCGACAAACAAATACTTGTTAGCTTGGCAAGGCTAACTAAAAGTCTTTTTTCTATATAATACATACCACATTGAGACGTTCGTAGGCATATTGATCGTGTTTGCGCTTGTATAGTGGACTGTGTACATCGGCAAAGCCCGCCCAGTTGCCGCGCAGGTCATAGGTCATCGCATGTATCGCATCGAGCAGTCTATAAATCAAGAGAATATTTAATCACGATGTATTTTGTATAATGAGATTGATTAAAAATGCATTTAAATAGAGAGAACTGAGTGTTTTTAATCGCATCAAAAGCTTTGTTTACTCACTCGCACAACTCTGGCACATGATAGCCCTCCTGTAGTCTGAACTTGGCCACTGGCACCGCCATTGTTATCTCCCAGCCACGTCCTTCGCGATCGAAAGCGCGTCGTAGTTCTTGCACAAAGTACAGAAACTTATCCTTATCACCATAGCTGCCACCACGATCCGTGGCCCCTGGATACTCCCAGTCCAAATCGAAGCCATCAAAGTCATACTGTTTCATGAACTGCACCACGCTGCGTATGAAACTCTGTCGACGCTCGCGCACCGCTGACATCTGCGAATACTTTGAACCACCTTCGGCCCAACCACCAACAGCGATTTGCAGCTTAAGTTTCGGATGCGTTTGACGCAACTGTGTAAACTGGCGGAAGCCCTCCTGATCCACATCCAGCTCCTCATCAATGACCAAGACATCCCAGTTCTTGTCATTCAAGCCAATAAAAGAGTACACAAGATGTGTGCAGAGATCGGCGGGCACATCTTCCAGGCCATAACTTCCAATGCCCGGACGATAAACAGCCCAGTTGCTAAAGTAACAAACAATGCGTGCCGGCTGATCATTGGCCATGATTAGGCTGGGCAAGCCTAGCAGCAAAAGCAACGGTAGCAGCATTAAATGATGATGCACTGAGAAAAAAATTAATTGGTTAAATCACGTGTTAACTAAAAAATTCTGCTAAAGAAAGAGTTAATATTCCATTCATTTTTACAAATAAATAAATTGAAGAGTTTATTAAATGACATTTAGCTAAATTTGATTTGAAAAATAACTGAAACAGTAAGGTTTGCCAACCGAATAATAATAATATTATATTTCTTAATAAGAAAATTCACTTTCTAAACTTTTTGCATCACAAACAACTTCCAATTTATTTGCACTGTATAAAACAAAGCGTTTTGGCATTTTATATTCAAAAACACTGCAGTACCAAGAAAGGTATTAACAATGTTACGACTTGTTTTTCAAGATCCACGCGACACGCATACATAATATATAATATATACTTTAACTGCTGGGCATGACGCCAAAATTTGGTTGCACTTGCTGACTTTTATGCCATCTCGTGCTTCATTTTTTGGGCGTGCTAAGGTTATGTGTCCATAATGCTGCATAAAGTATGTATGCCTCGAAGACTACTACGCTTTTTTTCCCGAGTTCATTCACCGGTTTTGTTATTTTCTAACACTTGTTTAATATGCACAGCGAGGCTTACCCATTTCTTAATGCTTTTAAATGAGTATAAAACAAAAAAAAACACTCGGCTTGACTTTCGATGCGATTAAATAAATTGGGAGCTGGATGCGAAGCGAAGAACGACGACTGAAAGCGACGCTTGTTTGGCGTCAAATGACAGTCAAAGTCTCGCACTGCGTTTCTTTTATACTAACGAGTGGGAGGCGTTATGGTCCGGTTCTTGAAACGCGCCCCTTTGTTCCTGGCCAAAGTGCGTGCGAAGTGAAGATTTCTTGTTGTTATCGTATTTGTTGCTGTTTTGTTTTGGTTTCTGTGCTCAATTCCAGATCTTTTGACTTTCTTTCTCTTTTTTTTTTCTTCTTCCATTGTTTGTTGTTTTTGTTTTGCATGCGCAGTTTTATGTTCTCGCCATCAAAGTGATATTGTTTATGTTCTAGATATAAGCATGCAAAAAAACCCGTTTGGGGTTACACACTTCCGTTGGCTTCATCCTGCGAAAGTGCGTAAAGGCAAAATTGATAAAAGGGTTCGTTGGCCTCAATGCAAGCTGTGCAGACTCCTCTGTAAGTACTTAATGGTACAGATAACTTGGCCAAGACAAGGCTCTTAATGCTTGTTTACATTTGTTAGTTGAACACTCAGCAAAAATGTGATTGACTGACATTCAAGTATAGAAGTTATATGCTATTCTCATAAATTATTCCATTGGCTAAACAAAGCGTTTATAGTTTTACATTTTTAATTTTAAATTTCTTTAGCTTAGAGAAATTTTTTTGGATTGTGTTCTCTGTCATAAAGTATTTTATTATTTTTTTTAAGTGCAAACTTAGGACAAACAACTTAAGCAAGACCTGAGCGTAAGTCAATTAACAAAGGTGGCTCCTCTGTGGTTGTGGTGGTGCTGGTGGTAGTAGTGCTACTTGTTGTTGTTGTAGTTGCTGCTGCTGTTGTTGTTGGCATTGCAACGCTGCTTGGTTGTGGCGTTGGCTGAAAGTTGTTCTGGTTATCTGCAAACAGAAATAAAGAAATTCATAATTTATCACTTGCACGCTGTCGCAAAGCACTTAAAACCCACTTTGAAAGGGCGCCAGAGGTGTATTGGTGCTGCTAACGTAGGGACCAAAGCCAAAGCCATGGCCAAATGGCACTAGCGGATGTGGATAGGGTTGCCAGTTGCCAAAGCCAAAGCCAAAGATGCGAGGTCGATGCCTGCCGAAAAATCCATGAGAGCGCCTACCATGTCCGTGTGCGTGTCCATGTGAATGCTCATGCGAATTCTCTGGTCCACAGTCATGCTCATACGAATCTGAATCCTCATTCGAATGTCCATGGCCATAACCATGTGGTGGTCCATGCCAATGATCATCACGATAGCGACGCTGGCGCTTAAGTGAAGCTGTCCAGCTAGCCGGAGCTGATTCATCGGGCCATACTATAACACTGCAAGTAATTAAGACATTTAGCATTGCCGGGCTAGATAGTTGTGTGCGTGTGTGTGTATATATACGAACGCATTGTCCAAAGTGGGTGCAGCTAGAGGCAGCAGCTCCTGTAAGCTTATCACAGCCAGCAGCGTCAACTGTTTGATATATTGCAGATTGCGATTGCAGATAAAAAAGTGAAAAATGTACAAGAATTTAGAGAGAGAACTTACAATTGTTGCGCTGCCTGTTCTTGTCGACATAATCTGTATGGTTAAGTGTTGTTTATACGTGTTTAAACTAAACTTCACACCTCAACCAGACAATGCCAAGTGAAGTTAAATCACATCGCGACTCGGTTAATTCCGCACTTTTAATGTCGTCGACTTGGGTTTTTTTTTTCTATCTGTTTCGTTCACTCAAAGTTTGAGTTGTTTTTAATGCGCATCATCATCTACTCATAACAACAACAACAAGAGTAACAACAGCAAGAATAGTAAGTTTAAACCAATCAGGTTTCATGTAGTTTCAGGTTTTTGATGCATGTATTATCCATACTTGTATAAAAAAAACCCATTTATATGTATGCAATTTACAATACTTGCTAAACGTATTATTAAATGCTGGAGCAACATTCTATTGAGTGCTTTTGGCTCTCACTCGTAAAAGTATACTTAGACATTTCCCTATGGCAAAAATTTACTAATTTATTTAATTCTTAATTGATTTTTGGTGTGTTTTGTGGTCACGATTATGCTAATCGGATAGAAGAATTTGATAACGCGGCTTTTTTTTAGAAAGTTATTGAATGCTCTACATTTTGCATACAGCTTAACTTGACACTCTATGCCATCGTCTGTCTGCTCTCCGCCTTGCCTCCACCTGTCTGTCAGCCAATTTGCTTGAACGCGCCCACACACACAAAACACACACATGTGTATGTGTAGACTGTTTGTCATGCTGAAAGTGTTGTGCGTTATGTGCTTCTCATTTTGCTCTGTTTTTTCCCCAATACCCTGTCAATTTGAAATGTGTAATAAGGGGTATTTTGACGTATAAATATAGGAAGAGAAACAAAAGCAAGCAACTAATCCAACGACGTCAAGACAAAGGGTATTTTATAGTCTTTCTCTCCCACCTTATTGCTCTCTGGGCTTGTCGCTTGCTGTGTGTGTGTGTGTGTGTGTGTGTGTGTGTGTGTGTGTGTGTGTGTGTGTGTCTTTGTCTTGCTGTTGTTGCTGCCGTCTTTTCAGTGGCGCACGTCTCAAGAGGCCAGCCAGGCAATTTCAATTGTGATTCATGCGAGGCGCTAGGTTTGTCATCGCTTGATTGTGTCTATTTATAATGGAGTCTCACATTGATCTTGAATTTAACTGATTTTGATAACTGCTGCCCAGTTAAATAGGCATTGAATGGCGGCGCTTCCTGTTCCCGGTTGTAAGTGATTTGTATAAAAAACAAAAGTAACGTTTTGAATTTTCAACTATATTCTTTATTGATAACATTTATCTCGTCTTTTCGCAGTTTTTTTTTTCTTTTGTTTTTTCTTCGTGTGTGTGTGTGTTTTTTTTATTTGCTTTTCGTTTAAACATTTGTCATATTATGTCATATGGTATGTATATATATGTATGTATGTATTTATGCAATAAATATTTTATGTGTGTGTTTTTTTTTTTTTTTTTTTGTAGTTGCAATATTTGCTTATGGAATATGCGTGCAATTCATAGTCGGAAATAAGCCAGAACTAGCATATCAATTGACTTGGCTTGAACTAAGGTCAACAAATGTTTAAGCAACATTTACATATGTATACATATAGCACCGCGAAATGTATAATTGAATAATAAGCTAAACATAATGATCAAATTAAATATATATTTATACGTATTTAATGTGAATATCAAGAACTTGGCGCAAATGAATCAACTAAATATCTTAGCATTAAATAATAAACTTAAAACTTGTAACAATTTAAAAAAAAAAACTTAAACATAAGCATTTCTTATGAACTTAAAATAGTTTTGTACAATTTGCTTTCTTTAAAATGTTATTTCATATATATATTTAACAGTTTATCGTTGTGTATTTTACTATATATATATATTATATTTACGATAATTATGTTAATTATGAGTTTTCATTTCGTTTTTGTTTTAATAACTTTAAAAGTTATAAAGACATTAACATTGAATTGCATAGTTTATCATTGACTTTTGTTGTGTTTTTAAAAACATTCATAATTCATTTGCTGAAATCTTGCTTGCTTTTTTAGCTTTCATCTTTTTCACTCTCTCGTGCACTTGCTAATTGCCTGGCTAATTGACCTACATTTAAATAATTGATTAAATATTTATATATATATATTTATTAATTTGTTGCATAGCGACCGCATAAATAAATAAAAATTGCATTCAATTTTATATAATTTTTAAATTGGGTTTTTCTTGTGATAGGTACATATTAAAATATTGCAAAGGTGTGAGAAATGCATTGGAAAATGCGCTTTTATTTGTGCTGAACCATTGTTTCTTTTGAGTTTTGGGCATTTGACTGAATTTTGTTATTCTGTTGCTTTTGATTTTGTGTTCTTTAAAAATTTGTCTGTATCAAATGCAATAATTGGCTTTAAGATTGTATTTGTTTGTTTTATTTTTGGTTGGTTGTTGGGAAAAATGCGCTACTCTTCAAAAGTCTGTTTTGTAAAAGTCTTTAAAGTTATTGTTGATTTTGTTGTTTGTTTTTTTCATACACAAAAAGAGTTGACTCTAACCATTTTGATATATGCATGTATCTATAGATGAGCCATATGTTTATACTATAGCTTGCACAGGAACGTTTTACACGTTTAAACTATACAACAAGTATTGATGCGTCGTAGTTGGAGAGTGTATCTATATAGACCGATATGGCTGGACTATAGTGATTAAGTGACGACAGTCAATAAACTGTTCAACCTATTACTCATGTCATAATTGTTAATGCTTTAACATTGAATGTAATTGCCATTGTTTTAAATATGATTATTAACACGCTTATTGATATGTTGCATCTTTATGTCATATATATATGTATGTATATATAATATGTTTGTATGTATAATATAGGCATATGTATATATGTGAGTATGTGTAAGCATTAACAGTTTTTTTTTCATAATTTTCATTTTTTTGCATTCCTAAAAATTCGTTAATTTATATATGTATTTATTTGTGTTGTGTTTTTTTTTGATATCTTTAAAATGCTTTTACTTTTCAGTCACTTAACAATTTGATACGATTTCGATTTAATAAATTTTGTTTGATTTTTTCCTTTTTAGTGTATAGCAAAGTTTTACTAGTTTGATTTCTCAAAGATAAATGCAGCTTTTATTGTGCTTAATTTGTATATGTATTGTGTTTAGCTTTCTTATTAATCGCTTCTTTCGGTGTAGTTAGTTGTTCGTTCAGTTGTTTATTATTGTTGTTGCGTTTAACTGTAAAAATTATCGCGTTGTTGATATATCGGCAGTGGATCACTTGGCGATTCCGAACGTCTCTCGTCATCGCTGCCCTGGCCCGATTTGTTATTGGCCGTCTTTGACATGGCTTTCTCTGTGGGTTAACAGAAACAAACAAAACAAAATTGAAATTAGTTTAAGTTCTTAATATGAGTTTTGTTTTTTTGTGTTTTTGCAGACCAAAAACCTTCCCAAGCGTGCTGTAAAAGTTGGATGGAATATAAAGAGTCCATAGTTTGGATTAAATACATAAATGTTTTGTTTATAGTTTGGGTTTTTGTATGTTGTTAGTGTTGTTGTTTTGTCTGTTGTGCTTATACTTACTCGTCTTTTGAGCGATTCTGCGCATTTTTGACTGTTTTTTGTTTCTGTAACGCATTTCTTTTTACAAGTGCACAAATTTTGTTAAGACATTACGCATTGGCAAATTATTGCAAGAAATCAATTGACCTATTTAAAACCTGAATATTATGAAAAAAGTTGTAATAAGTTTGGTATGTGAACCAAAAATTAACTTTTCCTAGCAATTTTAACAAATTAAAGGTTTATTAAACCATAGATTGTTTGACACGAAGCTGAATAAATATTTGTAAATTATTAATTTCCTCTCTATACTCAATGTCTTTAAGTGTTAATTTTTTTCTAATGGAATTTGCACAACTAAGTTGCAGCATTAAATATTTTATTTCAGTGCTTTTTGTACGTTGTTATTTAAGTGTAAAGTCTATTATAATGGTGTTCGGCTAGCTGGCATGTGTTGGATTGTGTGTTAGGTTTGTTGGTATTGATAGTGTTTTTTTTATTTTTATGATATTATTACAAGCGCGTGCGTGCTGATTAGTTGAAGCCAATGTAATGCTAATAAACTAGGCATAGTTTTAAAATTTTAGCTGGGTTTTAATCGTTACTACATCTAATATTGTTTTAGATACATGTTTATTTAGGTATAAAATGAAAAATGTGTACAAACCTTGACTTACGCATTTGTATAACTGTTGTTGTTTAACTTTTGTGCTTGTTGTTGTTGGTTGTACTTGTTGTTGTTGCATTTGCTTTGTTGTTGTTGTCGTTTAGTATTTTGTGATTGCATTGAACTGATTCTAGTTTTTATTTCTGTTTTTTTTTTCTTTCTGTTTTTTTGTTCTTTCAGTGAGCTTAGCATGCGATAATCTCAATGTCGCGTGAGTTCTTGCTGTGCTTTTGTTGTTGTTATTGTTGTGGTTGTATGCAGTATGTATTTGTTGTTACTGTTGTACTTATTGTATAGTTTTAATGTGTTGTAGCATATGCACATGTAACAGTTGATTACATAACATATTTTGAACCGAATCAACATTTTGTGGCCCATTTGGCATCAACTCAAAAGTGAACAATTAAAATGCCAAGCAACAAATGTTTATGTATAAGATATAACACAAAATGTGAACAATAAAATAACAAAAACATAAACGACACGACAAGCTAAGTTTATGTTAGTTTTGACTAGTGGGATTGCCTAAAAGTATGCAAAAAAAAATAAAAATATAAAAAATAAAATTAACATATATGTATAAACCAATAAAAAAAATGTTAACATAAATTATAAATATTTTGTTAAAAACATCATTGATAAGTTGAATATATTTTTTTAACATGAACTTTAACATCTTTAACATGAACTGTAATATGCAGCGTATGCGCAATATGTTATACAAAAAAAACCGTTAAACTCTTAGTTATTAATGCAGACAGGTGCTATATGCATGACAGGGTTATGTGAGGTTTGTGTTTGATGTCTGGGAGTGTGAGATTGACTGTAGAAATAGTGTCTGAAATGTGGGTACGAGTGTATTTTGGAATTTGATATGAATTTCGAAGGCCATTTGGTATTTTTATGTTTTTTTTGATGAGCTCGCAATTGTCATGAGAATGAGCGGATAGGATACTGAATAAAGGGCGTAACACGCTTATGCATATGATATGTATTGATTAATCGTCTAGAAAATTAGAAAAAGTTGAGAGAGAACATATAGATATATATAGATTAGAAGAGCATAGAGACAGTATTGAATGTTGAAGGGGGAAATCACAGTCTTATGGTTCTTGCTGATATGAATTAAATACATTGAATAATCGCTTAGATACATATAAAAAAATACATATTGATAGATAGAAATTTACATATATAAATATAAACATTGATGTTTGTGATGAAAACAGATAACGATATGGAGCGCATTATTATTTATTATTATTAGTATAAATAAAACATAAACATTTAACGAATAACTCAACTTGCAAGCGTTCTTTCATACACTTTAAATACTTAACAGCTGACATTGATTTCAACTTAACTTAATCTTATTAAAGATCTTATTTAGCATATCATTTCATATACATCATTCACATACCTGCTACAATTTTGCTGACTTGCATGACTTGTTGTGCCAAGATTTGATTGAGTTGCAACAAATGTTCACGCTGTTTCTTCTCTGCTGTAATTTTGCTTGCTGGCAGAGTTTCATTCTCCTGTAAAACGAGTGCAAAAATGTTACAAAAATATTTTAAACGCACAGTTTTCAATAACTTCTTACATTGCTGCTTATAGGCGCTTCAGCAAGCATTTTCTTAATCGATTCAACCTTCTCTTGGCGACGCTTCTTCTCCTCTGGCGACAGCTCGGGCGTCTGTAATAATGTAATTAGTCAAATTCAAATATATAATGCTTGTTCTTGGCTTACTGTTTCTGGTATGTAACGCTCGGGTATGACGATTTTGTTGGGTGCCAATAGCAAATTGTCAATGGTATTCTCGGAGATCTTCTCACCCTGACCCAATGCTGAACGCACCACATCGGGCGCATTAATGCGTGGACGCAACGCCACCTCCATATCCAGATCATCTCGTGCACGCCAATTGGTGTTCTGCAACAATGTAATCATAATCAATATATCCTATAATCCCACACAAAGTAAACTTACATTACGATTCATATCATTCTCTGCTTGCACCTTCTCCATGGCCTTCTGGTTAACATTGTTGGGCGCTGTATAATGGCGTCGTTTCTCTCGCGGCACAGCACGTCGATGCTTATGATGTGGTGGTGGCACACGTTCCACAATCTTTTCGGTATCTTCCGAAGCAGAACCAGCAGACATCTCATTGATGATCTGACGTGCGGCAACACTTTGGAACACTGGCTCCGGGCTAATGTCTGTCAAGCTTTTGTTCAGACTCTGCAACGATTCGGTTTTGGTGCGAAGAGCTACCCTGGCACTGTCTCTGGCAGGATGTGCCTGTTGCTGCAGCTGTTTGGCAAAGTAAGCATTGGCCAAGGGATTCAGATGTTCACGCTGCTCTCGCTGCTGCTGTTGCTGTTGCTGATGGTGGTGGCCATTGCTTTGTGGTGCTGGCGGTGGTGGTGCCTGATGTTCATAGTTGCTATTGCGATCATAGTCGTTGTTAATGCCATTGTAATGATGTCCATTTGGCTTGCCATTCATGTGTCTACTGTGTCTGGGCTTTGGGGGTTCACTGTAGTTGCGTGGCAGCGATTTCGAACGATTGTGATGACCATTGGTCAATGGTTCCTCAATGCCTTGAGCATATTGTTGCTGCTGCTGTTGCAGCTGTAGCTGCTGCTGTTGTGCATATTGCTCCTCCTCCAGCACCTGATCGAGATTCTGTGTGGAATTGCTCAATCCACGCTCACTGCGATCCCGATGACGCCGCTCCGATTCACGCTTGACAATGCGCACTGTTTTGATCTCCTGCTTCTCCAAATTACTCAGATTGGCAAAGGGATTGCTGTCCAGAAAACCATCACTATCAACGCCACTCATCTCCAGCGCATCACTGCTGCCATTGTAGCGATTATAATCAGCCAACTTGGCCGAACTGTTGGTGTCCACATACAGTGGCGTTGACAAATTCAAAGTTGAATCATTCAAATGCTGTTGACTGCCATTGTGCAACATATTGGCATCCAGATCGGTCTCTGTCCAGCTGGTGGAGTTGCTGCGTTTCTTCAGACTGCCGTTGGAGGTGCTGCCATTGGTTGGACTCAATTCCTTATTGCCAATCTCCTGATACAAACGCGTCGAGTTCTCTGTCAACTGTCGCACGGCCGAGCTCAGATCATGCCTTTGCCTTTGCATATCGCCGACTAGAGATTGAACACGTTCTAATTCCGATTGAAGCACTGCTGCTGTCTGGTTGCCATTCAGATGTGAGGCATCATTGCCAATGCCATTGCTTCTAGTTGCCTGTACCTTTTGTCGCAGCGTCAACAGCTCCTGTTCCAAGCGTGCATTACCCGCAACAGTCTGCTCCAGTTTCTGTAAGGAATTGCAATAAAAAGTGTTAGTTATGTGTTCTAGTTTCGAATTCTTGGCACATGCAGCAATTGCTATTGCAAATTGATAGGCTGACTGTAGAAGTCTTTTGCATTTTTGGTGACAAGCTTTATCGCCTGTCCCCTTTGTCGAATCGATCTTGAAACAAAAAGCAGTTAGTTATGTTTTCCTTTTCTCGTTAGTTACATAAGCGACATGCGAAACCCCAAGCAGACAATTAAAAGGTTGTATTATGTTTATTCTGACACATATATAATGCAAAAAACTTCTACTAGGCACCTGAGCTACCTTTGAGTTCTCCGCCAGCAGCTGATGGACACGCGACAATTCACGCTCCAATATATGCTGCTGTTTCTTGGCTGCCTCCAAAGCCATGGGCGTGGCATTGTTATCGTGTATGCGTGCTCTCAAGCCACCCAATGCACGCTCCAGATCCTCCTTATCACGTTGCAAACTCTGCAATATGCCCGATTCCTCTTGCAATAGCTGATCCAGTTGATAGAGCTCACGTACCTTGGCCTGGCAGCGTTTCAAAATGTATGAGTAAATCTTTACTGGAGAGTTACTTATGTGTTACATACCTGCAACTCTGCTTGATTGGGACTCAAACGCTCCCATTGCTTCTCCTCTTCCTGCAGCATTTGACGCTCCTGCATGCGCTGATTGAACTCCAATCGATCCAATGTGGCCGGCTGTGCTCTACCATTGGCATCGTTGCGATACAATGAGCCCAGTTTGACCATGTTATCAACCAGATTGACCAGCGGCTTGCTCTTCTCATACTGACGCTCCAAGTCGAGTAAATGTTGCTTTAGATAATCCAAACGCTGAATGCTCTCTGCACGTGTCAGACCTTCTGCGCCACGCAGGCGATTCTATAAGGCATACGAATAAGATTTTAGTCAAAATGTCATAAAGAATATACTCATTGTAAACAGATTAAAGTTAAGTTAGCCACAAGAAAACCAACACCAAATCAGTGAAATACTTTTGTTTAGTCAACAACCAGCACCCGATTGTTAATAGAGTTCACAATTATTAACCACCTGCACATTGTGAATATCGCTGCAACATTGCTCGATGGCCCTTGCCGTTTGACTGCTCTGTCTTCTTAGCTGAATCAACAGCAATACCAGTTCCTCGTGTGTGCGACTCAATAAATCACCAGCCGATACGTCCAGATTCTAAATGAATCAATTAATTAATGTTAAAACTTAGAACTTAGCTGTTTTCTCTTGCTGTTTTTCACTTATGTGAGTGGATTGATTTAATTAGAGTTTTTCATAAACGTTTATTAATTGTTTTTGCTTTTTATTGTTGTCCTTGCCACTCAATCATTCAGTGTCATATGTTATATATGGCAATTAACGTTAATTACGCTTTAGCCCTCACGATATTGATTCCACTTACCCTTATCTGTGAACTCGTTTCACGCTCCAGCATATCAATTTCAGCTCGACTGCCAGCACGACGCATTCCAAATTGCATTTGTTGTTGCTGTTGCTGTTGGAGTTGCAGCTGTTGTTGTGGCGTCGATGTGATCATACTGCCCGTGCCACCATATAGTCCACGATCCGTTATAACCGTAGACTTCGCATATTTGGCTTCCGCTGCATTGCCATAGTAGGGCTCATATTGGGCAAAAGCCGATGCAGATTCCTGATGTTGTAGATCTGATGGATCCGGCTTAACAGTAAGATTTACCTTGGGCAAATTGTGGACATTTTGCACCGAAATCGAAGCTGTAATATTAAATTTAAGTTTAGTTTTGATGGCGAGCCAAAAACACATTCGTTTCGCAGGCTGAGAGGAAATGTAATTATAATGCGTGCGCGAAATATTTATTAGAGAGAAAAAGCATTAATAATAAATACTATTGTTAAACAGCAGCACTAACTTTTTATCTAACAACAATTTAGTTTTGTCCTTGCAGCAGTCAGAGAGTTGCACTACAAAGTGAAAGCGTCTAAAGAAGAAGTTGTTCAATTGTCTCATTATTTTCAGCTGCCCGCTAAAGTATGCTATAGTTTTTTCTTGCTCAAGGGATTTGTCAACTTTACAGCGTGTATGTGTTAATGTGAGTGGTGTGTGTATGTGTACGAGTGGGTGTTTTTGATGAATGAAATGAACAAATGAATATATATATATACAAGCGCATTAATATAATTACATATAGAGTATAGGGAATAAGTGTTTTTTTTTTTGTTTTGTATATATTTATAAGTATATGTATATAAGGAAAATTGCTTACCATTTTGTTAAATGAAACAAAACAACACAACAATTATGACAACAACAATAACAAATATCAATTTTGAAAAAGGAAAATATATTAAAGAGTTAAACAAAAACAAGCAACAAAACAATGGCTAAACAAATATGCATCTAAACTAATGCCTCTCATAGCTTCAATTCTAATAAAAAAATAAAAAAAACTATAAAATATGTCAAGGTCGAACAGTGCGTATGATTTATATATTTATATGCATGCTTTTGCCTCAATTGTTTCTTGTTCTTTGACTTTGTGCCGCATTCACAACGCCAGGATTATTGTTATTGGCATTGGCATTGGCATTGACATCATTGTTGCTGCTATTCAGCTGCTGGATAATAGAGCGCACATTGCTGGTCAACGGCAACATGGGACCACTTGTCGAGGGACCTCTTGCTGTCACCTCTGAACTGTTGTTATTGTTGTTGCTCTTCATCAGACCACTTGACATGGCATCCCATTGTCGTATATTCTCGCGATCCAATTCGTTTGACTTGTGCGATAAATTGGAACCAGTTTCCTCACGCAACACCTCATAGACATCTGCCTCGCTTTGGGCCTGGCCCAAAGCTGAGCTGCTATTGGCCAACAGCTGCACATACACATCGTGCTCATCGCTGGCTGGCGATGGGGATGGCGATGCTGCTGTTAGCAATCTTGGCTTCTGGCAATCATTCACATAGGTGACATCACGACTAAGTTTTGTCTTGGTCGCCTGACTTGTGGGCGTGAGCATGGGTGCTGGTGTGGGTATGGGTAGATTAGGCGCGTTCACAACAATCCTATCTAGATCATCCAGAGAGCGTGCATGACGCTGTGAAACGCGACGCAAAGATTCACGCCACAAGGCATCCTCCTCCCAGAGCAGCTCGCCACCTAAAACTGAGAGTTGATTGGCGTTATTGGTTGTTGTGGTCGCTCTTGCTCCAGTCTGTGTTGTTCTCTTGTCAAGATCGAGATCGCGATCGGGATCGAGTTCGAGATCATTGTCAGCACCAACACCCACCAACTGTTGCTCGTCACCAACCACATCCAACAGGCTACCACCAGTGGTCAGTAGTTTACGAGCGAGATTTGTGTTTTTAGTACTACTACTAGTTGTAAGGTATGAATGAGTTTGGTTTAGTGAATGTTCAACGTCACTGATCTCTGGCGGAGCAACTTGCTCCAGCATTGTGTTGTTAAGCTTCAATTTGTTACAGCTATAGCTGAGTTTCTCAATGTTCGCCTTAACACTATACAGATTCTTGCTATCGATAGCCTGATCCTTGTTCACCAACGCATCCATGTTGAACTGCAAACGATCGATGGGATTATGAATGTGTGCTATATTCAAGCCATGTGCATGAATATCTCGTTGATTATTCAGTGGTGGTGGTGCTGGCAGCTCGGAGTAATAATAAGGCGCTGATTGCGTGGATATATTACTATTATTGCGACTATGCACAGGGGTTAGGTGTACGGCAGCTCCCTCGGCTATCTGTTGGATTGAATCCGTTGAGGATAGAAAATGTATGTTGCCATAGAAATGCTGTTCATCGTTGTCCGCATTGCGAAACGTCTTTGGGGGCTTGATGACACTATGCATAATATCTGTGGGCGTCACATCATTAAGTAAGTTTCGTGTGGGCGTGGCATGTGTTTGATATGGCAACAAATCGCTGCTCTGCAAATTACTTAAGTACGTATCCAGTTCGTGACTGCTCAGCGTCTCTTCAAAGTGTTCGCTCATCGACTCAATTTCGCTAATAGACTCTTGGGATAGTGGGCGCCGGGAACGTTGTCGCTCCAATTCGGAGTCGGAACGTTGACGAAACTCAACGGATTCACTTTCGCTGGGCAGCGAATTGTTGCTGGGACAACGCAACTTGCGATAGAGTTCCAAATCCGAGGAAGAGGTGCGTGAGGAGCTTTTGTCTGTGTGACAGCTATAGTTGGAGTCGGATAAGGTGCGTGCATGTTGTTGTTGAAGTAATGCTAAACCTGCTCCAACTGCACCCGCTCGACGTTGCTGTTGCTCCGGCGTGCCACGCACCTTAGCAAAGTGATCCGGCAGGGAGAGACGACTGCTTTTCAGGGTGGTGTTCGGTTCGGTTTTGGGCAGATTGAGAGAAGTATTACTGGCATGCATCTTGGGCAATTGCTCATAGGAAAGATTTACTTTACTATCGCTGCGTCTCTTCACAGTGTCATAGTGTTCCGAGGAGAAGATTTCCTCAGTTTTCAACTCCTCCATGGGTGGCGGAGAGTCGGGTATGGGTGGTGGCGGTAAAATTTCACTATCCGAACTCTCCGCATAGTTGTTGAGCGGCGTGGAAGCTCCCAAATAATACGAAGCAGGTCGAAACGTATCCGATAGACTGAAACGTGTGCGGGAACGCAACCTTTTGGCCTCCAGCTGCTGCTTACCGCTCTCATCGTCTGCATCAGAGCTATCGCTAGCCATTGTACTCTTGGTTGGCTTAAGTATATCCGGCATATCTTTACCCTGACGTTTTTTTGACTTCTTTTTGAGTGTATCAGTGGCACATTTTTTGCTCTTCTTCAGCGTTGAGCGTCCAGAGGAACAATGTGCTTCTTCGGTAGCAGCAGCCACGGCTGCTGCAGCTGCACCTGCTTTAACACCTGCCAATTCCATATATACCGGCTCTGAATTGGTTAATTTCAGACTATGAGATATACACATAATCTCATAGTTGCTACGATTGTCATCGTCGTTAAGACCTTTGGTCATTTCCACATAATGATTCTCCTCCTCCTCGTAGGACTCTTGACTTGCCACCAAACTTAGAGTGCCCTGTTGCCCCAACTCCACCTTCTTGGGTGTCATGGGCAGATAATGACTTTCATCTAGCTGCTGCAGCTGCTGTTGATCCGTTGGTGTTATAGGCTCATTAACATACAGTTTCTGCATCTCCTTTTCACTAGGTAAATTGGCATTCGCTTTGTCAGCATTTCCATTACCCGCATCAAGCTTACCATCTACATTTTCATTTCCATTCTGCTCATCATCATCGACATCTTCGTCGTCGTCGTCCTGTGCCAAAGCCTCATCTATGTCATCATCTGTGTACTCCTCGCAGGCCGTACTCTCATCATCATCATTATCAATGTCATCTTCATTGGCAACCTCATCACTGACCTCCCCCTTTTCCACTTCCTTTGCTCCCAATACCGGTTTCTCCTCTGCTGTGGGCGTTAAATCCTCCTCCGACTGTTGCTGTTGTTGCTGCTGTTGATGTTGCTGCTCTTTGTATAGCTTCAGTTGCATCAACATGGGCGTCTCTTCGGCATCGTTTATCGTTCTGTCCCTTGCCGTGTCTTCTCCTTCTCCATCTTCTCCCCCATCCTTTGTTCCATAGTCCACATTCTCATAGTTGCTGCTGCTGCTGCTGCTGCTGACCAGCTTGTTGCTATACACAGGCACATAGTTCACGTTCTGTGGCGATTTCGGTGCCGTCTTTTTAGGCAAAATGGGCACAGACTCAACTTCAACCCCAACATCATCCACATCGTCCCCATCCAGGTCTCTTGTCTGCGTTCGCAGTTGCAACTTCAGCTTTAGTTTGGGTTTCGGTTTGGGTTGCACCTGAATAATGGGTGTTCTGCTGGCCTCGTGCACTTTCAGTATGGGCTTAAGTTGGAAAGTCTGACTGTTGGCCATTGTTGTTGCTGTTGTTGTATTAAAGCTGCTTAAATTTGTGCTAGGGCTAATATTTGTTAGTGTTTTTGTTGTTGTTGCTGTTGTGTTTGTCTCTGCTTTTGTTATTGTTGTCATTTCTGTTGCTGTTGTTGTGTTTTGTGTACTAGTTGTTGTTGTTGTTGTTGCTGTTGTTGTTGTTGACCTTCCTGCCGTCACACTTATGTTATCATCCAGCCCAGGCCCAGCTGCGCTTTGTGCGTTTTCTTTTTTTTTTTGTTTTAATTTGTTTTTTTGTTCAAACATTTACAACATTTACAAAAATTTTCAATAACCAAAAAAAACGTATACACAAATATGGAAAAGAAAGATAAATAAAATATTTGTTTTTCGTTTTGGTTTTCTGTGTTTCATTCAAATGGGATTTTATTTTTGTATTTAATTTTTTTATTGATAAAGCCCATGATTTGAATTTAAGTTTGTTTTATTTTTGGGTTTTAGTGCGAAATTTTACAGCGGCTTTTAGTAGACGAAACACCAAGCACCCATTTGCCATGATTGAGATGAAATTTTAAAAAAGCAACTCTAAAAAAAACCAACTACACAAGAGAAATTATTTTCAAGAGAGAGTAAGAGATAGACAGAGTCTGCCAAAAAGTTTTGATGTATAAATAAAAAGCAAAATCAAATAACAAAAGGAAAAGTTGGTGGAACACAATAAAAAACAAAAAACACTTTACAAGTACTGGAACATTTAGTTAATTAAAATTTTACTTCAGAAAGAATATGCTGCCTACTTTTAGGCTTGGTCTGCAATCAACATCATCTCTAGAGATTTGTTTGTTTCACTTAATTGGCAATGAATAACTAAGTATTTAAGTATTCGGTTTTATATTTACAGTGTGTGTGCGCACGGCAGGAAGGTTTATTTTTTGTATTGTTTTGTTAAAATTAATTGTTTATATACATTAGGGTTTAATCATAATATTGCAGTTTGCCATTGTTGTGTTGCGCAATACAAATTAATTAAAACATAAAATATGCAACAAAACAAACAAAGAACATAATTATATTAAGCTACAGCTGATTAGTTTTAGTTAGGCATCTAAATAGACATGCAAATTATGTTATGAGTTATGTGTTAATAATAAAAGGCATTTTTTGTTGTAAAGTCTGTTACTTAATGCTATCGATTTAGGAAATCAACTACTTAGTTTTAGTTATCATAGCATAACTATTAAAGCTTAAGCTCAAAACTACTAGACAAAGCAGTTTGCCAAGCTTAAAAACAGATATTTACATTACTACAGGCACAAAGAGATATTGTAGAAAGAGAGAGTGATATAGAGAGAGAGAGAAGTGGCCGAGAGGTAGGGAAATACAAAACTAAACTGGTACAAGCTCAAACAGAACACGGCCAAAGCCAGCTAAAGCTACACTCAAGAAAAAAATAATGTTAAATAAATCGGGTCAAGGAATAAAAATGTTCAACAATTTCTTTTACTGCCACTTAAATTTATTTTAAAATAACTGACATAATTTCCATTTCTTTTCTAAACTTTATATTATATATATTCTATTCAATTTTTTCAGATAATCTCACTTTTTCTTTGAGTGCAGCTTCAAGTTAGCTGAAAGGCACTTCAATTGCAACAGGGAGAGAGTAAAGCCAAAGAGCTAACAAAAGTAAAAGTATAAACTACGCCAGAACAAAGGCAAAACCTGCAACCTGAGATAGATACACAGCAAGAGAGAGTGAGAGACAGGTGAGATAAAATGCAACAATAGAAAGAGATAGCGTTACAGTATAGCAAATATGTAGGTAGCCCAAAAAAGTAAACAGGCGTCGATAGCACAAAAGACTTAAAGCAAAGCAAAATATGGTATACAGGGAGAGAGATGAGAAAGAGAGAGCATTGTGCATATATAATAAATAAACAGAAACACTTACCCTCATCATCCGAGGAGTAGCTGTTGTACACAACGCCACCAGGTCCAACATTTGCATGCGTTTCCGATCGGGAACGTTGTATGCCCGCTGATGATGTGGAGGCGGCAGCAGCGGCAGCGTTGCCAGAGTTTGCACCAGTTGCTGGCAAAAGTCCTGTTTTGCCCGTATGTGGTGCATAGCGTGCACCACTTGCCACTGCCGTCGAGGCAAGCAAGATGTTCGGATTGCTGCCCAACTTGGACATGGCTGACATATTGCTGCCGCCCTGTTGCACACCCTTGCGCGTCAACGGCGATTGTAGCATGCGCTGTTTCCATTCCAACAGACGTTTCATTGACTCCTCCCGCTTGCGTTCGCCATCCTGTGGATTGTGTGGCGATGGTGCTGCACCACCGCTAGCGGATGTGGGTGATGTTGCCACCGAATTGCTGGCAGAGTAATCATCATCCAGGCCACTGTTACGCTTGGGTAAGCGTGCGCTGGCGGAGCGCAGGAACAGCTCATTCTTGCTAATGATCTCCTGGGTGGACATCGAGGGTGGGAATATCGAGCCCGGATGTACATTCAGTGGCGGCAAATCCTCATCCTGTCCAGCCACCTGCTGTTGCTGATGCTGCTGCTGCTGCAGCTGTGCGTGTGTGGAAATCGAACGTGCACCACCAGCACCCTGACTAGCCGAGCGACTCATGCGTGGCATGCTGCATGCAGCACCACCCTGCGCCTGTGCCTCGGCCAGCAACTCTTGCCGCTTATAGGCACGCTCATAGGGATTCTCGTAGCCAATCGTATTATTGCCAAATTCACCAGCCACAGTACGATAAGTGCCCGCCTGCTGTGGCTGAGCAGCTGCACCCACATACAGTGCACTCTTTCGCATCTTCTCCGCATAGCTTGCCTCCGAGTAGTAAAAGCTGTCGGGTGTGCGATTAATGTCCAAACTTGATTTTGGTCGCGGTGCTCGTCCCGACTCATGCTTGCTCTGTGCAATTGCAGCGGCCGCCGCAGCAGCAGCTGCCTCGGCACGCGCCTCATACTCCAAAAAGTCAGCAGAGTGCGGACGCACAATCGCTGCCGCGGAGCGAGCACGCAAGTCCATGGTATTGATTAGTTGATCCGCAGCAGTTGGCTGTAAAGCAAAACCAGAAACAAAAAGTAAAGTAGATAATCAAAAATGCTTGTGATTTCTAATGGTCTGTATCATAATTTGTTATCAGCATGGTTATTTAACCATATTTAGTAATAATTCGGACACAGTGCCGAAATAGCTCAGTTGGGAGAGCGTTAGACTGAAGATCTAAATGTCCCCGGTTCAATCCCGGGTTTCGGCAATAGTTGAAATTTCTTTTTTCGTCTCTATTAAGATAATATTATCAGTGAAATTATATTTATTAATACACACTATTATCAGTAAATAATTTTTATTTCTTGTCTTTCTCAAATGTTACTAAATTTAAATCTATGGAAAGAACGATTGATAGGAAATCATCTAAGCAAAATTGCCATTTAATTTATGTTGATTTAGGGATGTTTGAGTTTGGGCAGATTCGGGGTTTTGGGTAGCGTAATAAAAATGGGTTGTGCATTTTAAACGAGCCGACAGGCAAATTGGCATGCCCTATATACATATATATATATATGTGTGTTTGTTGGCGGGGTATACGCGACCAAATGGCAGGCACAGCTGCTTCGGTGCCCAGGCGCATAAATCATGCACGCGACTCATTTCCTGGCTGACCCACAAAAAACAAAAAAAAAAAAGCAGCTGCAGTTGGGTTGCACAGTTGCAACTGCTGTTGCAGCTAGCCCAGCGGGCGAAAGGGCAGGCAGGCCATAAAGTTGCACTTTAGGATCCGCGGCAGGCGCCACTGTCGCAGTTAGCACACAGAGCGAGAGTGAGAGCACGAGTTCGGCACAAAATGTCTGCAATTTAGCAACCCACTGACACACTAAAGTCTAATTAGTGGGCGCGGCCAAAGCGGCAAGGACTTAGTTGCGAACCAAGTCTTTGAAAACTGAAAGTTCAGCAAATGCTAAAACAAGCAGGCTCCAAACACTTTGTGGAAACAGCTCCGAAACTGCATTGCTCTGGCAAATGATAAAGTTTAAAGTGTAGCACATAAATCCAGTTGCTCAATTTGCCAAGGAAATAGTGAAATTTATGACAGATTTTTATGCAGCATTTGGCAAACTTGAATTTATATACCAAATATATCTCGACTCCACATAAAATGAGTCATACTAAGACGCAAATTTGTTTAGTTTTTTTTTTTAACAGGGTAACTTGAATAAGACACGCAGTTTTAACTGGCTTCAATGCTAAAACAAATTATAATTTTTAATTGCAAAATATGTGTTGGCATTTGCAAGAAGCCAAAAGTAAAAGGAAACTATTTATAAATTTGAAATGCTTTCACATTTCTCTGAATTGCATATTCAGCTGCTTAAAAGCTTTCAGGGCAAAGCTAACTAACGTTTTGGGAAGTTTACAAAATTAGTTTTGCTCCAATCACTTTAGTTTTGCCTTACATATTTGTGCAGTAATCAAGGTAAAAGGCTGCTGCAAGACAAAATGTGAAAGGGGAAACTTTTCTTTTAATAAATAAGCAGAACTTATCCTAATAACATACATACATAGTACATGTTGCAACTGTGCACAGCCAAGCTAAAGACTACATATCCCTTGAAATATATAATAAACCTTACCCAGCAATTATTTATAGCACTGCTGTCAAAACCGATAATGTGCAGCGTTAATGTAATCGATCAACTTGATGTGTGTCATATTTTCAACGCCTTCCATCAATCAAGAACTTCGTTTTTTATGGCAAAACCGAAAATTTTTCTATATTGCACAACATGCAAAAATTATTGATGGCAACGTGTAGGAACTATTTTAGAATATGACAGCTGATTGCAACATGAAAACTTTAAGATGTATTTTATACCATTAAAAAAGATTTGAATCATGTCTTTAGCACAAATTAAACTGAATATAAAGCTCCGTTTATGAATGGAAATTTTGTCTTTAACATAAAATCTCTCGTTGTGCAAACTTGATGTCAAATTCATTGTGCCTCTCTTCTTTGGACATAAGTGTTTGCAAAGTAAAAGCCTCTAACTACATTCTGAGGTAAACTTTTTTACTGGCACAGTGGCTGCTGCCTGTATACTTCGCTTAGTTATGCCCTTGCCTACATTTAACCCCAACTCTTTGACTTTTTATTGGATAAAAGTTGCAGTTTGCGAACGCATCAAGTGGCGCAATGAGATGAAATGATTTGTTGTGGCAGCAAGATGCAAGGGCAAAAGTATGATGATGATGAGCAGCGAACTGTAAAACGCACTAAGGCTGTTTTCTATAGAAGTTCAGAAAACTTGGCTTCAACTTACCTCCATGTGGTTGGGCGTATAACGTTGCGGCATTGCGGGCACATGCTTGCTGCCATCGTAGCTGGGCGGGCTAAGTGGTCGCCTGTAGCTGGCTGCCTCTTGAAGAAGTGCCTCGTGTGCCGAGAGAGCGCCACCAGCTCCCGCCAGTTGTGACATATTGTAGATGTCCTCGTAATCGGCTGCTGCAGCGGCAGCAAACATGCGCTGCTGCTTAGATCTGCCATAGGCATCGGGAGTGCGTCGTTCGGCCTGCAACTGTTGCTGATTGGGATAGACTCCGCCACGTTGCATCATCTTGGCCATGTAGAGATCACGTTCGCCATAGATCTCCTCCACGGCGCGCTGTTGCTGCAAGCGCGCTATTTGCTCCTCCATGTCCAGATGCTGTTGTTGGAACTGCGCCTCCAAATGATCCAAAGAGTATTGCTGTTGTGCCTGCTGCAACTGCAACGCTGTGGATACATGTCCCGTTCGAGTGTCATAGATGGCATGATGTTGCTGAGGCTGCTGTTGCTGCTGCTGCTGAGATCGTTGCTGATAGAGCTGCTGGGTTGGCGACAACATGCCACCGGTGCGTCTGCTGGGTGGCACTGGTTGCTGTTCATTGTGTTCGGGCGATGGTGAGGAATAGCCGCCATCGTTAATCCTTCTTGGCTTGGGTGGTGCATTCGCATACAGTGGCTGAGCACCGCCACCACCACCACCACCAGCATTGTCTGAAGCAGGTGTCAATTGACCCTTGCCTGCCTGTGATTGCAGCGTGTGTATGCCCGAATCGGAATTCTCACCGCTGTGATTCAGCGAGGAGTTAACACTGGGCTCCGATTCACCGCTGCTGGGTGCCTGCATCAAGCTGGCCGCGGACAAAGCTCGGACCCACTGCATCATGGCATCCGCACTGTCGGCAGCCAGCCAATAGGTGCGCATATTTTGATGCTCGCACTTGAAGGCAAATTTTCGATAAATCTTATCCTCGGGCAGGCAAGCGGATACCCGATATGAGGGCAACAACACTGAACCCAATAGTTTCTCCTCCTCGGGTCCCTTATAGTAGTACAGACAGTATTCGGCGAGCACGAACCAACGCTTGCGCCACACCTTTAAGCCATCCGAGCCCTGTTTGTGCAGCCAGCCGGATAGAGTGACTGGTGTAGTGGGTGGTCGCTTTGTAATCGGAGATTTGAGTGCCTGTCCCGAGCCAATGCTCTTTTTGCGATCTAGGGGCGCATGTGTGGGACTGCGCGTAGAAGCGGATGAGGATTCCTCGGAGCTGGGTGTGGGCTTAGGCTTAACCGTTGAGATTTGTGTTTGGCACGCCTGATTGACCACATGACCAGGATGATTCTGTTGTATGTAAACGGGGCCATGTTCACTGCCAGGAGTTTGCAATTCGGCCTTATGACGTTGCTGTTGCTGCTGTTGTTGCTGCTGTTGCTGCTGCTGTTGTTGCAATTGCTGTTGCAAATGTTGCTGCTGCTGTTGATGCTGTAGTTGCAGCTGTAATTGCTGCTGCTGTTGTGCATACAGTTGCTCCTGATAGTGTTTGGGCATTTGTTGCTGCTGCTGCTGTTGCTGTTGCTGTAGCTTTAAGGGACCCGAGGCCGCCTGATATTGATTGGCTAGATTAAGAGTCGAAGGTGGAGCACGTTGCTGCTGCTGCTGCTGCTGCTGTTGCTGTTGCAGCGTCATGTTGGACACCATGCTCGAGGATTGACTCATGTGATAATGACCAGTAGGTGGATTCATTGCCTGCCGCATTGCAAACGTTCGCTGCTGCTGCTGCTGTGCCTCACTCTGTGTTGCCAACTGTGCCTGCATCTTGGCCTGCTGCAACTGCTGGTACTGTGCCTGCAGCGCCGAAATCGGATGTTGTCCGGCCGTCGCATTGCTCGCCTGCAGACGTCCTGCTGCCGCCAAATATGTACGCTCCGTGGGCGACTGATAGATCTGCTCGCCACCGCCGCTCGAATACGACTGATGATATGGTGAGCTATGCGAGCTGCTCGAATTGCCACCATGATTGTGCTTGAGCAGCCCATGCTTCACCTGCGGCTGCATATCGATGGGTGAGAGTGGTCCACCGCCGCTGGATGAGGTTGCTGTGGGGGATTGCTGGTATAGCGCCTGCGACTGCAGATGATAGCCAGCGGGCGAATGTGTCGCCGTGCGATAATCAATCAGATTGGTCTGATATGCCAATGGTAGTTTCTTTTGCTGCTGTGCAGTTACCGCTTGCAACTGTTGCAGCTTCTTGGCGTCCATGGTGCCGGCGGTGAAGAGCGGTGGCGCCTCTAACCTAAAATTGCATATAGAAAAAAAAGATTTCAATTAGCAAAAGTTGCCCGAGATTAATTCAATTGCGTGAACAGGCGCTAAAGCTCTGTGGCAATGTCGACTACGACGAAGAGGCTTTATCAATTTGTGAGCAAAGAGCAGCGCTAAATCCGCGCCAATTTTAACTGAAAGCTGGCTTGGATGCAACTGGCTCAGCGCATAATTGACGTTAATTGATTGAGTGCAGCGCAAATGGGGTCTAGCCATTGCCATAGGCCAGGTCAAACAGTGGAACCTTTCCTTTTTTTTCGTTTTGTTTTCATGCAACTTGTATAATTATGCATGGGGCTTTGTGTTTACTTACCAGTCCCATAGCTGATAAATGCAGCCAAACATGTTTTTGCTTTCGTTTATGTTTGCGCGCTGCACGTTAATTAATTTATAATTTAATTGGCCTTATCAATAATTTAATTGTGAGCGTCGTTTTTTTTCTTATGTTTTTGCTTTTCGCTAGATTTTTATTATTATTTGATTGCGATGCGAAAACTCAATTATGCGTTTTATGCTCATTTTCAAAATGAAATGTGGCAAGAGTCTCTTGTTTGTTTTGCCTTCTCGTTCATGTGTTTTCATTCGTGATATGTTTGTTTTATACGCGAGAGAGCTGTGATAAATATTTCGCTCGCCCAGTTGCTGCCGTTCGAAAATAAAAACGAAAAACTGTCTATTTTTATTGGGCACTAACGTAACGTAGATTTATGCCTTGCAATTTTGGCCAAAAATCGACAGAGACCAACAAGCAAGAACGAGACAACGACAGATGTAAATTGAAAATGCAATTTTCGACACACAAATACTATTTCATTTATTCGAAATGGTCATAAAATATTTTCGGTTTTGTAGCCTCAATCAATTTGTGCAAAGCCTTTACAAAATTGCTTGGAGCTGTGGGAAATCTTTGTGTAAAATGAAAAATAAAGAAGAGAATTTCTCACAACAACAAATGAAAATCAATTTTTCTAATTATTGCATTCGATACGCAATATTTGTTTGCATTTCATGCTCTCCAAAGAGGTAGAAAAGTATGTTTATTTATTGAAGCGTTTTAATTATTAATAACAAATATGTGTATACAGTCAGTTTGAAGTGCATGGGTTCAAAAAAATATGCAAAGACTTAAAGAATCACAAATCAAATACTCAAATGTAAATGCTTTAATAATAAATGAAAATTTATAAAAAATGCTTTAATTCGATTAGGAAAATGGATAATTGATGTAAATTGTAATTGATTTGTGCTCTAGTTTTGTGAGCAGCCAGTGAATTTCACATTTCTTTACTACAATGAAAGTTTCTCTGTGGCACAAAGCCAAGTTGGCAAAAACCAAAGTTGACAGCCGCTAACCGCAATTAAACATGACGATTGCTGCTTCAATTGTGAAGCAACGTTACAGTTTTCAGCTACAGTTATATATATATATATTAATATAAACGAGCAGGGTAGTAAACCACACAAGCGCCATCTACCGCAGACAGACGTGAAGCTGCCAGATGAGCCGCTGTCGATAACGAAGTCAACGGGAAAATGCATTTAATGCAATTGACCAGAGCGCTATCCAATTATTTGACACAAATGAAATAAATGAAAGTCACATATGTACATACACGTATGTTGTCTGTTGCTGAAAATGAAATAAACGACGTTCGCAATCCAATTGCAAAATGAATTATAAATTGTCCAAAAATGCATTTATTTAATGTGCGACGCAATCGATATACAGAAAGAAAACGTTAAACTCAATACATATTGCATACTTTGAGGGGGCTGGCTGGTTGTGTGTTAAGAGCCAAGTTAAGAGCGCCTGACAGCACAATACCAAGCGATACTTGGCACAAATGCCGACGTTCGTGCATTAAAAGCAAAATCCTGTTGAAAATGTTTCGCAATAAACAAACAATTGATCCGGGATTTAAACACACAAGCAACGTACGTTTACGTTAGTGTTAGTTGTTATGCTGCCTGCCGACAAATGTTAAATCATGGCATTAGCTGCCTTCGGCGTGGCCATTTTACGCTACAATCAACAGCAAAACCAGGCTGGCCAACTACCACCAAGTCAGCAGCTACTAGGCTAGACCCAGTCAGACCCGGCCAGGCAGCTAGGCAACTAGCCAACGCAAGCCATTTTATAATTGCCTTCGAGCCGGGGTCCACACAATTTGTATGGCTTTCAATTAACGCTTCACAGGCAAAAGCATTTTCCAACTGGCGCACTCCTCGCTGAAAGATGTGGCCAAAAGCAAACGCACAAATAAAATATTGGCAGCGGCACAATAATAAACAGCCAGCGCAGCAATAAAAACGCCAAGTAAAGAGCGCAAAATGTTATGCTTAAACTGTGCATGACTAACAGATATCCTGTTAAGATATTTAAGCTGACAGTTAAATATTCTTCTATGTGCTTGGTATGGAAACCAAAAACCTATTTTCTACTTAAAGTCTTTGCTGATAATAAGTTGATCAGCTTAAACGGCATCATTTGAAACAAAAGCTAGCTTTCGTTTCGTTTCGTTCAGATTACATTAATCAATCCTTTCATGCTCATTTAATGAGTGCGGGGTATAAAAAATCGATGGTGATTTAACAACAAGAGCCGCATCGTCAGGCACTGGCACTGGCACAGACACAGTGTCGTACAGGACTTGGCTGCCTCTCTGTCTGCCGGCCTTTCAGTATAAAACTGTATTGTGTGTAATTCTGTGGCTTCAACAGCAATTGCTTGTTGCTGTTGCTGCTGCTGCTGCTCCTTTTGTATGACGGACGTCACTAATTTGAGCAGAAAAAAAAAACGAATAACCGCAGGAGCAGAGATATAAAACGAATAAGAAAATCGCCTACCAAAAGAAAAAACTACAAAAATTATGTGCATATAAATGGCACTGATTGCGACCACACATACATAAACACTAAAAGCATGCTGCGTATACTGTATATTTCCTATATATATATGCTACAATTATTCATGCATATCAAAAGATTGTATATAACATACATATGTTAATATGCTTATTTACTCATCGAATTACAATGACATGTTAAATTAGAGATTCGCACTCTTTGATATGTATTTGCCATATTTACATTCAACTCAATTCTGCAAACCACTAAAAACATTTTTGTTGCCATTTCGAAAAGTTCTCTCTCTCTCTCTTTTACTTCTCTCTTGCGTCTATGGCAAATTTACATTTGGTTAGTGTTCAGCTATGCAAATGCTGTCAAATGACAAACTCTCGTTAAATTTCTGCAAAAAGGGGTTGGCAAAGAGGACGTGTGTATGTGTGTGTGTGTATGTACAGCTGTCAAAAAATTAGATATTGCTAATAAGTGCTGCTGCGCCACACACACACACTAAAACAAACATACAATTCCAGCTCAATTGGCATTTGCATGTGTACGACAAATTGTAGCTTAAACTTTGTAGCTTGACAGTTATTGCGCATACGCAGTGTATTACACACAAATTAGCTAAACCATTAATAAAATACATGACAGAGATTCGAATGCATTTGATGTTCCCAAAATTTAAGTGGAATTTTATTCTAGCTTAGGGAAACTTTAAAACTTAATACTTGTGTCAAGCAGTCGAATTCTGACATATTTAACGTTTTCATGTCATGAAAATACTTAAACCCGATAGTAATCAACCTTGTACATTATTATAGTACCAACTAAAACACACATTCTTGGCTTTAAAATTGCATATTAATTGATGTTGCACATGCAACAAGCATGTTAATTGCCAATGCCATTTTGTAGGCCACAATGACGTCATTACCATTTGGCAGCAAATGTCACTCGACTAACAAGAGGGCAAGGGCAATCGGATAACCACAGGATGAAGCCGCGAGCCGCAAGCCTCCAACGCATTGCCACTCAACAAACCATTTCACTTGAAGCCCTGTTGCAAGCTCAAGTAGACCAAGCAACTCAACTGGCCAACAGGCCATTGCGATGGGGCAACTTAATTAATATTGTGATGGGTATCTATACATACCAACCCAAGAAGCCAACTTAAGTGCTCTCCACTCCCCTACGGCCCTCTTTCTCTGCCCACTCATAATACGTTAAGTGCAATTATAAATACTCATCAGGCAGCATAATTGAAGTGGAAACGGAAGTAGCAAACAACAAAAAATAAAAGCGAATCAATATGGAATATAATGAAAAATAACAAAAGAAGGAAGAAAATCAATAAAAACAATACGCAGCCAAAGGCAAAAGTCAGTAAATACTTTGGACACAGACAGACGGAACAGACAGAAAGTGAGAGACACACAAAAGCTCAGGCCAGCTAGGGAAATGTTGACAAAGTTGCTGTGAAAAAAACACACACACACATACAACTACAACTGTAAACGCTGCGGGCTAGCAGATAAGCGAGAAGCCTTTTACTGTATTTTCTTATATATGTATTTTTTTTTTATATCATTTCTTAAGCGCCTGTGGGCTATTGGCACATGACCTTGCCCCGACGGCCTGACAGACGCTTTGATGAGTTGTCAACGGGGCAAATTCTTTGACTGTATGTGTTAGTGAGTGTGCCCTTTGGGGATTTACTGGCATACTTATTGGGGCGAAAAGTGTTGCATAATATTTGTGCTCGCAAATGGACAACAATTTGCAAGGACACTTCAATTCATGGCAACATTCTCACATATATAAACACAATTTGACACAACATTTTTGCTTGCCAAGCATTTTACACAACACATAAATAAAAATGCATATATAAATTAACGTTAAGCTCTTTTTGCATCTTTCAACCAGCATCAAGCTGTATCGTAAATTTGCAATTGCAAACAATTGAATGTAATTAAATGCATTTCAATCACAATCGATATTGTGTGCGTTCGTGTAGACAAGACTATGTGTGTGTGTGTGTATAAGTAATGAGAGTGGATGGCAATCTGTTTTCGTGGGCAATCGATAAAATTGATACCGAACGGTAAACGCAACAACAACAGAAACAGCAACAACCACAATCATATTCCCTGCATGCAAATTTTCGCAGTCAGGCATAAATCAGCAATTGGCCAAAAGCAAAGCTGGTCCCAAGCACCAAACACATTAGCCAGCGCACTCAGCTTACTAATTAGGCAAACCAACTCTGCCTTCCTCTCAACTCTCTGTCTCTGCCCCTCTTAGTATGTAAAATGCTGTGAAACGCATCATCACAAATCGATTGCATCTATAATGAACATCTTGCCTCATGCCATTTGAGAAATGCTTGCACGAGCGTTAATAAACGGTGAAATTTATGGAGAGTAAGAATATTTTGTTGACTAATCAAGTCATGTGCAAAACAATTAAAAAAACATATTGCAAAGTCACATACTAACAGGGACTAAACAATTTGCATTTCAACAAAACTGTTGACTTCTTTTTTGCATAAATTATAAGTGAAAAAAATCGGAATATATTTTGAACGGATGCTTTTTTATATAAAATTCAATAAATATTTTGTATTAAATCCAATTAAGCTGTGTTTTGCATAAAATTCAGTCAAAATCAGAGCTGAGTCTCTGCATTAGTTAAATCACTTTATGAAACCCTTTTTTAACCCATTTCATATATGAAAAGCATACAAAAGCATATGCCATATACACATATTCCTTAAAACCCGAAAAAATGGGTACGTTTTTAGGAGAACGATTTTTCAGGGTCAGACACACACACAAACACTCGGGAAGCAATTGAAACTTGCACACTTGATTTGGCTGACAGTGCACTTCAATTCGCAGCCAGCAAACAAACAATGCTGAATGAGAGCAAATTCAGGGTAAGAGAAAGGGTTGTTTAAAGGGGTGCTGCTCTCAAAAATGCTCAGTTTATAGAGCTGCCAGAGCTCTTTTTTCCAGTACACAAAACAAAACATGGGGCAAACAACAAACATGCATAAATATTCATTGCGAGCCACAAGGCTCAGTTAGAGATAGAGCATAGAAAAACAACACACAGGCAGATGTTGGTGTGTGCGTGTGTGTGTGTGTGGTTTGAGTGTATGCCAACTTCCGCCTAGAATGACACTTGATGATGAAGATTTTGTTGCTTTCACTTTTTTTCTCTTGCCATTGTCTATGGGACTGTAGACGTCAACCTGATTGGCCTTACGTACTAGTCGTATGGTTAATGTAGTTGTAGTAGCAGGCGCATCCTTTTGTGCATGTCCTGTCTGCATAAGAAATTGACAGGCAGCAAGCAGAGCAATTGCGACAGCTGTTGGTTGGCTATTAAGCTCAAGTCTGAGCAGCCTTCTAGGTGATTATCGAATGCACACATAAGCAAACAAAGAGAAAGAGATAGAGAAACGCTCAGACACACACTTGATAAGGTAAATTAAGTAAACAGGACGATGGCAAAAAGTTGAGCGGCTGTGTCGTTGCCAAATAAGTCATTGCAACAGCATCCTAAAGTGCTGAAGAGGCAAAAGAAATAGTTATATAAAACACACCAAAACAACGACGATGACATAAGACCCTGAAGCGGAATTGCGACTTGGTTTTCAGAGTTTTAGTTATGAAAAGTGTAGGGCTATTGCATATTTCTCACTTATGCAAGTACATAGAATATGCGTTGGACTTCTCCTTTTCCTTTTCGAGTGTAAAGGCTTCAGGTTGCTGGGTGCTCGCTGCTGCTGTTAGCGCCTAGGCATGCGCTAATGCCTCGCATTCATTTGCAGCCGTCAAAAGTGAAAAATTCAAATCAAAGCACGGGCACCAACGCAGGCCACAACGCAGAGCAAGGACACCAACCTGCAACACAAACACACACGCAGAGAGAGAGAGAGAAGTGCCAGGACTTTATCATAGAAACATGAGCGACGGCGGCTGTCATTCATGTTGCATACCAATTTAAATACTTGGCACACACATACGCATACCACAGCTGGGGGTAGGTTAAGGTAGAAAACTAGTGTGGTATAGCGTTTGCTGCTGCTGTTACCCATTTCCGTTTTTGGCAGCACAAAAGCCACTCCGGTTTCGCCGTGTGCCTGCAGGATGTATGCCATGTTGATGGCTCGCAAACCGCTCTACCATATCCCACTCTGTTCTCTAGTTTTTCTACACCCCTTCTCTGCTTGATTCCTGGCACTCCCTCTAGCACACGCCTTGCCAACAGTTTTTTGTGCTCCTCTTCACGTGAAAAACAAAAGGCTAGCACAAATATTTCCCTCTAATAGTTGTCGCCAAAGTCTGTTGTGTGTTTTTGTCTCTGTATGCGTTCTGTACACAAGCCTTTGTTTATGGTATATTTGTTTTGCATTTTCCTGGACAGCTTGTCCGAAATAAAACATAAAAAATATAAAACTCCAGCGAGAGTTGCGTCAGAGAATTGAATTAAAATGGTAAGCGAACAATAGGATCTGAGATGAATGAACAAAAGGAAAATGCTTTTAAACAGAGATAAATGTATACATGGCGCTTAAAAGGATTTATAATTGAGCAATAGTAAACCTAAAAGTTTGTAAGCACTAAAAGCTGTCTTTAACTAAGCCGTATAAAATAAAGCAAAAACAGTTGACATAAATCCTTAATGACTTGTTCGAGGATTCTTTGAACTACCCACGTTTACAAAAAATGAAAACAACATCTGCGATATATTGTTATTTATATGTTTGTACTTTGTTTTGTTTCGTTTTCTATCATTTCGTTGCTTCTTGCTGCTTTCCCATCACGCTGCACGAATTCATTTGGCATTTGATATATAGTATAAATACATATATATACTTTTTTTGGGTTGTTCTAAAGGAGCAACTTTTAGCTTCTGCTTCACTGCGTATAAATGTAAATTGTTATTGATTATGCTGCACATAAAACTGAAAAACAAACAAACACCCACATCCAAACGCCTACACATTGTGTATATCCTAATAAATTGAAGTATTTTCAATTTTTGAACCCGAAACCCTTTCTGTGTGTGACCTTTGCACCCTTAGCGGTAGACTTTTGTATTTGTTTGTGAAATTTACTTTGAACAAGTTTTTCGTTCATTTATTTTATGTTGCACACACACACACACACACACACACACATAACGTGCTTTTTGTGAAATATTACACATACGCCGCATGTGCAATGGTATTATAATGCTATAAATACCTAGTCAAATGCACTTTGACTGCTTGACTTTGGGCTTAGAAGTTTTTTTGTGTATACTTGTGTGTGAGTGTGTGTTGTAGTTGCAGTCGAAGTTAGACAGTTGAAGCTAAGGTTGAGGTTGCCGCCTCTCATGTTGAGTTTGGCCAACAGTTTGTCAGTGGCTGCAGTTAACCAAACAGTTTAAGCAACGAAACTTTTTCTGCACCGCAACACTGGCGCAACACTACGAGTCGAAAGAGGATGTGGCAAGCAGTGTAAATGCAACGGCAGCAACAGCAGCAGTGGCAACACCATGACAAGGACATATAATGAGTTTTGTAATTATACGTCGTTCTGATGACTTGGCGCTTGCAATTACCTGCTGATTCGAGTGTTGAGTCTGAACTTTTAATTGCAGCTACATGCGAAACTAACCGCAAAAGCAGCATACATTCTCTCTTACTCTCTCGCTCTCTCTCTCTCTTTCTCTTGCATTCTTAATGAGAAATCAGTGGCAGCGGGATCATCAAGTCAACGACTGCAAAAAAATCTTTCTTGTACTCGCATATAATTTATTTGCTCGCATGCAGCAAAATCTAATTTTACCAGAGCTAGATAAAGACTGAACCAGATATGTGAGGCAGCCTTCAATGCAAATGAGAATTGCTGCGAGTGCGTGACAGGGCGAAAGGGGGTGGCTACAAATTATGCTAGATACGAGAAAGAGTAGCAATTGTAGCTGTGGTTTGGCGCCCATTTGACGGTTGCCTAAAATTAGGCAAGGCCATTATAAAATTATGAAAATTAGAATTGAAATGAACGAACATGACGTGACGTGAGCTATGTCGAAGCATTTTGTAAAATTACATTTGAAATGTATGTGTACGTGCTTTCTATGATGAAAACAATTTCACAGAATGTGTGGTCTAAACAGCTGAAACTATAAAAAACTGAGTAAAAGCGTAAGTATATGTTGTGATTTATTTGATAGATAACGTGGGGCAAAAACAAACCAAACTACAAAAAGTATGAAAAAGTTTAAACACATTTAGGTTCTACAAATGTTCTTGGCATGAAAAGTTAATAGAAAAACTTGTGTATTCGTAACGTTAACAAACGTAATAACTTGTCTGACAATGCATGCCATTATTATTCGTTTTAAGTGCATCAAAATACTTTTATCCATACAGATGATTAAATGCAACTTAAGTAATTGTTCTTGAGACAATGTTGAAATGACTTAAACATGGCTTGACATGACATTAAAAACGTTCCACACACTAGCAAAATGCCCATTCAAATGTAATGCCACAAAGCTATCAATTTATGTTGCATATATTGAAACTGAAAAGCGTAATTGTGCATTTATGCAAATATGCTTTAATGCCTTGCAAAGTGAATAAACGGTTATAGTTAAGCCAATTGAATAAACCTATACATACAATCAGTTATCCGAAAATGCATCAGTTAATTAATATCGTTAACGAAATTGATTTGCAATGTGAATTTTTGGTCAACAGTGCCCAAAAATGTTGCTAATATGCTCAATGAAATTATTCGAATGTAAAGTGAATAAAAAGTAAGCGGAGAATATATCCTGGCACATTGGCTCTTGTCGACTTGACTGAATATGCAAATGTTGTAGATACTGTTTTGAATAACATTATTCATTAGATACGCGAGGCAGGTGTGTGTGCGTGTGTGTGTGTTTTTGGGTGTGTAAATAATGGGCTGCTAGGCATAATAAATTGCTTTAAAAGCGGCCAAAGATGGCGGCACACAACACAATACAGCACAATAGTGAAGAAGAGCAAGACAGACACAAAAGTTGCTAACAATTTAGTTGGAAGTCAGTTGTGTCCTTGTGTGTGTGCGGCACTTTGTATTTTCTCAAGCACACACTCAAAAGACGCAGAGACTCAGACACAGGTGTAGGACGCATCTTAACGCGATACGTAGCCAAAAATAAATGCCAAGAGACGTGTGGGCCAAAAGCAAACCAACACACACACGCACAAAAGAAGGGCCAACACATGAAATGTAAGAGCTTACACTCAGAAAAACTATATGATAACTGTGGAAAGGTAGAGGAATTTAAATTTGATTGTATAAGGCATCTAGACAGATGTGAATTCTAAGCGCTTTCACTCGCATGCTAGGCGCTAAACTTTTGATATTGTGCCCACTGGACGGTGACGGCATAAAAGCGTGAATGTTGCTGATGGTGAACCTAAAACGTAGAACCTGGACACAGGAGCCGTGGCAAATGCGACGAAGTTTTTGGCTCGCTGGCTCGTTGGTTGGCGCACATAATAATTTACATAATATACGTGGGCGCAATCAACAAAGAAAAAAAAATAACAACAACAACGGCAGCGTTCCTTGCACACTCACACAAATGTATATAGATATGTATATATATTTTCACTCTCACAGGACGCGACGTGGTGGGATTTTTGTGTGCTTTCGGTTTTTACTTATTTTATGTTGTTGTTCTTGTTGTTGTTGTTGCTGTTGGTTGGACTCGATATAAATGCGAATATTGCTACTGCTGCTGCTGCTGCTGCTGTTCGCTTTACATAACATAACGCACAGAAATATTTCTAATTCGTTTTCACTTTACTTTTATTGTACGCGTAAAGCGAACAAATATTATAACAGAACAACCACGAGCACGCCCAACGCCCACAACAACGCTGACTGCCTGCCAGCCCGCCTGGCTGCTCTGTTATTTTCTATTTCTTTTGTATATATTTTCCATTTCTATAATTTCATTTATTTTTCACATTTAGTTTGCCAACCAAAAACACGCGCGTTGCCAACCGTCCGCTCTTCGGTTTCTGGGCAGCCGCTGCTGGCGAAAATCGTGAGGAGACTGCAGGAAAATTCGTAGTTGCTGCTCGGCTAAAAGGATACGCGACGAAAGCAGGAGCGTAAGAACTGAGCGAAAGCTTGCGATGGAGTGAAAGCTTTTGAAAGCTGCGCGGGTTGCTAAAGCAGTTGTTTATATGATAAATATTGCGCATACGACGCGTGTGCAGAATAACAACTCACAATTTTGCACTCAAATTAAGCTTTCAATTCAATGCAATGTGTGTGTGTGAGCGTGCCATTAAGCAAAAGAGCTTTTATTTCTAATTTGACCCAAGCAGCTAGCAAAAACACCGGCAACATAAAAACTGCAGTGAATATATGTACGTTAATACATACATAAACACAAGCGTCGCTGTAATGTTTGTGTTGTTGATGTTGTGAAAGTTGCTGTTGTTGCTACCTTTGGGGCTCAAGCTCAGCGCTGCAATCCATTTGATGTGCTCAGACCAATGTTAAGCTAATGAAAATGACTCTGAGAGAAAAAAACCAGAAACTTTATGACTTGCATAAAATGCACTTTCCAGTTAAAAGTTTAAAACAGCGCAAGTTTTCAACTAAAAGTCTTTACGCATTTCATTAACGAAGCAAACTATATTTGTTTCAGTGTTTATCTACAATTTAGTATTGACGCTTCGCGGGGCTTTGTGGAGCAATGCGTGCGACGCGTGCAAGGCCTAAAATCTGTGTTAATATCTATAATCTAGCAGCACAAAGCGCTTGTTATAGTTGCTGTTGCCGATAATTATTATTTTGGAGCGAGGCATGCAAGAGCAATTATCTAACCTTAGCTGGGCAACTTACCTTTTGGGGCCAATATATGGTAATCAATAAATTTCAGGCGCTGCTTTGCTGCTGCTGCTCACACATCATTGGATTAGCTGCAAGAGACATAAAGAAAGAGAGTAATTAGTATGCAGTTAGGGTAGTAAAACGACGAAAGAACTCAACTGAGAAATCGTGTAAAAGACGCGTATGTCAATTAAAAGCCTATAACAACAAACGAACAACAAACGCACGACAATGGCTAAAAAGCAAAGTTGGCTTTCAGTAACATAACACAATACACACATCGTTGCACGCAAAATGCAAAACAATGCTTGCACCCTCCCCCCCTGAAAACCTCCCAGCCGGTCACAGGTCGAGGCGTGGCAAGTTATAGGGGAACGTCAGATGAAGCGATTTTGGTCACACAAGTCACGTGCAACCAGAAGGCAGAAACGACAAAACACGCGCTTCAATAGTGCCGCCACATGAAGTCAAAGTCGAAACTTTCTGGTTTTGTATATTGGATTTTAGTATTGGGTGCGGTATGGTCTTCCACTGGATTTCATATGCAACACACACACACACTTACGCATAAGGGAAACTGAAGCAAATGTACTGGCACCTCGTTCTATGCTTCTGTGGTTGTTTGGTTTGCTTTTGGAATGGATAGCTGATGTTGTTTTGGTTAACTACTGTCTCTCTCTCTTTGCGATTGGTTATGATAAAGTTAGCAGTTGCAGGTCAAAACCAAAGTGGAATTTATGTGCACAGTTACGGAAAGTATCGGAAATTGGCATCAGTTAGAGCATTTAAAGCAAATATGAAGCAGAACTGTTTTTATACAAAGGTAAATTAAACGTGGAAAAGAATTAATTATAAGTTTTTATTTCTGTTGCGTTGAAAGCACAACAATTTGAACCATAATCTGACTAAAACAAATCAGGCAATTTAGTCAGTTGCAATTGAAAAATAACAGCTAATTAGCCTTGAGGGGTGCCTAAGAACATCATCAAATTGCAATTACTTTTTCAACATTGCACTCTCTGAAGCCGTGTGTGTGTACGTGTTTGATTGTGTGTTTGAATGTATGTGTGCAATTGAAAACAATTAGTAAAGTGTGCAGGAGATTTAGAGCGGAATGTCATAGCCCTAATTGCCCAAAAGCATACAAACACACACACACAGATGCAGATGCAGCAACGAGGCGCAAATTTAATGCCGGAGACATGCAAAAATTACATCCTCAATTGCAGTCATTGCTGTTTGCAAATGGGGCAGAGTCGTCGGCAGTGGCAGTGGCATAAAGGCAACCAAATTCAATAAACAAGGCGCTCCAGCTTCTTTCTCTCTCTCTTTCTCTCTGTGTGTGTGCAACGAAGCGTGCTGTCTCGAGGGCTTCAACGGACAGAGACAATGTTGTGTGCATGCTGTTGCTGTTGTTGCAACATATATGCGGGCAGCAGCAACTCAAAACCAAAACAAAATCAATTGCAAGCGAGCACAGCTCAGCCTGCCCACAAATGTAGGCAATATAAATTTGGCAAACAGCTTGCTCACACACTCGCACACTCAACCACACACTAACACACATAGTGAGTCATTCTAGGAACAGCAAGAACAAGCGCTTCAAGCATTGGGCTATAAATTCAATTGAATTCCACACAGAGTGGCCACATGCGTGGGTTAGGCACATCAATTGCTGCTTTCCTCATTCACACCCTTATATTTCACTGACCATCTCCCCCTTCCCTATGCATTGCTGCTGGTGGTGCACTCAAGTGAAGCAGCTTACTTTACCTCATGCCATGCTGCACTGTGTGCAAGTTGGGCTTGTTTTGAGGGCAAAAAGTCAGTTTTCATACAATTTCTCATCCAAATGAATCACTTTTCTATATTTCAACTTGGCTTTTCTATTTTCTTTCAATTTTTATCACAAAAAGTGTTCAGTTTTTCCACTGTCCATACGGACACGCTCCATTGGCGCACCGCATTCAGGTTGAACGCCAAAACGTACACTTCGCCAATTACATTTCTGCTGTTACTAACTTCTGGACACAGGTGGACAGCTGAACATTTTGCACAGTTTGCGGGTCAGCCACGTGGCGGTCGTTTTAAGGTGGCCATTGATTGTCCGTTGTGGGCCCTAATGAAGATGGCCTGTCTGTTAAGGCCAAAGTGTGGACACGCCCCAAATTTAACACACCATACGTTAACCTCAGTTTGCCAAGTTCATTCAACTCTGGCTGTCAATGCAGAGCCTATTGCATAATTAAGTGCATGAAGTGTAGGTGTGTGTGTGTGTGTGTGTGTGTGTGTGTGACGCTTTGCACTTGGGCTTAACTATGCGTAAAATATGCCTCAGTGCCTTAGACTCCAAGCAAACAAACAAGCAACAACCCTTTTGCCTCTTGCCAACTGGCACACATTTAAAGCTGCAGCTTGAGCCACAGCAGCCGAGCGCAAACTCATTTAAAGCTTTGGCCTAATGCAATCGTCACGTTCTGGCATAGAAAAACGCTAGAAAACCGCAAAATGGTTTTTTTGCATTTGACATTTTGTGGCTAGTGTTGTTGTTGTTGTTGTTGGAAAATAGGCAAAAAACGAAAAAGAAACTGACATTAGGCCCGTTGGCAGTAAACCGTAAATTGTTCGATTTGCGTTCACAAATTGCGCTTGACTTCCGTTCGCTGTGGATTTTCACCACCACAAGCGACACAACACTAAACAACACACACACAGAGCATACACTGGGCAAAAGCTAGAGAACATTTAATGACCACTAATGTTGTCAAATTGCGATTGAGGTAAAAGCACTTAAATTTATAATGCAAAATAGTTAGCTATGATTAAAGTTTGAAAACAATTATAAGTGATTTCTCTAAGTGCATACAAATCACAGCGATTGATTTGTCGCTAGTTGCGGTTTGGGAATTGTGTTTTTTTTTTTTCTTCTTCTTCTTCTTCTTCGTCTGCTTGTACTGCATCTTCTTCAACGATGGGCATCAATCAGAGGCAACATCATTTTCACATTATGCACAATCACACGAAGACAGAGTTAGCTGTCTGTAAAAGTGGGTCAAAAGGTGATTTTTCAGCCGCTAGACACACACACACTACCAGCTAGCTGCTCATTGGCAAATTGCCAACCACATCAAGGTTTTGCTACTTCGTATTGTGTTTTGTTTGTGTCTCTCTGGTTGGCATTTAACCTGAACCTGAAGCTACTTTTGTGAAAATGCCAATCCAGTGTTTCCCATCAATTGCATCAATTATTGCTCTTGAATGCCAACGAAAGCTTAGCTTCATATTTCTAGCATAAATCATAAGGCATGCTGTTAAACTTGAACTTGATCGTGAAAATTAGCCATGCATACCATCTGTTAATGATTATATCATAATTTTCTACGCATTTCCACTCCACTAAATGGCAAACATTACATGTGTATATGTTTATCTTCAGCCACATAATTTTCATTTCTGTTGTTGTTTTTTTGTATTTTTTTTTTTGTGTGTTTTGTCTGTGCTACAAGTGCTTTTTGTGTAGCACTCTTGTTGCACACAGTATATATGTTGCAGTGTTTAGTTTGTCATTAACAAGAGGAAATGTCTTAATTACTAGTTGCTCGTTTAAATTTGTGTGCTATAGATAACAACCTATTGACCTGAAATAATATACAGCAGCAATAACTAACAATTTATTTGGTATCTATTTGCTGTAGCTAGTATTTATCTAATTTAATGTTGTCCGTATTTGACACTGATGCAAATAGAACGAATAGTTTTAACAAAATCCCAATTTAATGATAACTTTAAATACATAAGAACTTAAACAACTCACACTAGAAGAAAATTAAGAGTATGTTTATCTTCTAACTCAACAGATAAACAAATATTTAAATTCAATCAACTGTAAAATATTTATTCTAGTTTGATTTGTTAAATGTGCGTAAGAGTATTTGGCTTTCTGCACAGCACAAATAATATTTTTTTTGCTGTGCTTTCAGCACTGCTAAATGTTCAACGCCTGTGCGCTGTGGCATGTCGCCCAGTTGTTGTTATCTATGTTGTGCTTTTGTTGTTGTTGTTGTTGTGTATACAAAACAGTTGATGCATGTATATAAACCAAACAAGCGCCCAATTAGAGCGCTCAAAGTCGCGTAACACTCGCAAAATGCCGGCACACTTGGCAACCAAATGTACATCGGTTTGCTGGTAGAACTTTTTTTATATATATTTTGTATTTTTATTTTTATTTTGCATTTGCAATTAGGTTGTCTATTTTGTGAATGTGTCGCATGCTGTGCGCTTTCCATTTCAATGACAATTTTTGCCGACAACGTGGCGCATACGTAATGACATTACAGCCACGATCTAGCGCAGTTTTTTTCTCTTACTGATTTATTCATTTTTTCAATTAAAGTTTCCTATACATGTTGTGTTTTTCAGCCTCCAACTCTTGCACAATCTACGGACTTGAGCACCTGCAACTTAGTTCGAACCGCTGATCGATTTTAATGATCGTCGCACACAGTTCGTGCTCAAGTGTCGCAACTTTGCCTGCTCCAGCCAGTTGGCTCAGTGCAGCAAAGTGAGCAGAACGGTTGGAGAGGGGGGTAAGTATGTACCTGCAAACTTAAGGCTAAGCTATATCAACGGATTTATTTTTTGTTATTTCTTATTCCACCGTTATATTTCATGTGCCACGCTTCATTAAGCAATTTAATGCTTGATCAGCACATTTTGTCTGAGGCTTTGAATTACGTTAATGTCGACAATAACAACCAACTTTGTGCATAGCACAAAAAAAGGTAACAATGTTTCTGCTAGTAATCAGCATTTTTCTTATTTGCAAGCCAGCCAGACAGCCAGACAACAGCATTTTCATTTTCCCTGTTCCCTGTCCCCTATAGCAAGTGCCAGAAAGAAAGTCTGTAAAAATCACGTTACACTCAAATAAATGAAGCTCACCAAATGCCAACGACAAATCATCGAGGCTAATTCCAGACGACAGAAACACAACAAAAAATGTACCAAAAAATTACAACACTTAAATTATAAATTTGCACAGCTGCAAACGAAACGAGCTTGAGAAGGCTTTGGTGTAGAGAGTGAGAGACTAGAAGATGCCCTTTTCCGCTACATGATGATGATAAAAGTCTTTGATTTTATAGTCAGCCTTTAAAGTCAACCTTAACTAGGGTTAGACAGAAAACAAAAGTGCATTGCTAAATGGCTGAGAAATTTTGCTACTTGAAAAGTAAAAGCGGCGTCTGTTGCAGGCAATTGAGAGGGGGCAACTAAAGTTGCTGCCACTTGTCTTTGTGGCACTCATTTGTCATGCGATGCCGACATCTCTAAAAACAAGACTCTGATACGGTCGGCAACACGGACACCCACTTCAGATTCAGTTTTCAACTGCGGCGCCTGCGAGAATTGGCGGCAATTTGGCAGTAAATTGCCCGGCGTAATAACAACAACAACAACAACAACGACAGCTGTTCGACTGCCTGTTTAGCAATGTGCGGCACATTGCTGTCAGCATTTTAAGAGCTTGCAACATGCACAAACTAACTTATCAACGGTGCTAGAAACTATGCCAAAGTTGATAAGCGGCATAAAATTTTGAAAATAAATTAAATGTAGGGCATTCGAAGTCAGAGAAGGGTCAAATTGATAGATTTTTTCTAATGTTGCAGCTGAGTTTAATGCCTAAATGAACATAACAAACAACTTAATAATGTAAAGCGTTGAACGACATTTCCTCACATTCACCCTACCAACTCACAGCACACACCAGATAGAAGAACAAAAAAATACGCTTCCGACATTTAAACAAGCGATACACGCTCGGTCCCACCAGCCCTTTATGTTTGCCCATTGAAGCAGTAAAATACACAAAAGGGGTTTGCTGTAGCAGGGCAGGGGCAAGCCAACCGCAACAGTTACAATTTGTTGAAAGCTGCTATGGGGTTGGATGGGGAGGTCATTTATGAGAACTGCAGCGAATCGATCAAACTTTTAGTTCTCTGCAGCAATTGCAGCTATGATTTGTCATGGATAGGGTATAATTTGTAGTGGGGTATACACTGATGAAAATAACATTTGTATGAGACTAAAGGTGAAACGAACTTTCCATCTATAAAAACTTATATCACAAACCAAAGCCGCTTAACTTAAGTAAAACACTTTAATATGTATCACATTGTTATCTTATTTGGTAATAAGTTGGCTCAGTGTAATGGGGAATGGGAAATGGAATGGGGCAGCTGTGGCAAATACATCACAGTCAATATTCATAAGCGCAAATCCCATTTGGGAAACACAAAACGTATAAAGACGAAACATTATTTGTTCACATATTGAAATCGTTCAATGTGTAATGTGAAAATGAAAATCTGTGCAAATGGAAAGTCGCAGAGCACACACACACACACACACGTGTGTGTTTTATGTTATTTTATGCTCTTTTGCTGTTGCGCCTAAACTCGTTGTAGACTCTGTTGCAAGCACCCAAAAAAATCCCAGTTACATCAAGCAAACGAGTTTTTTTTTACTAAAAAAAAAAATCAATGCTTTCGACCTGGTTAGTAGGTGTGCGGTGGGAAGCGGGCAAGGCGTGCGGGCAGTCTTATTGCATTTCCAACAAAAAGACAACAAATAATTGTACATATTTTGTTGACCCAATTTATGACAAGACGACACGAGTAAGCAGCAACAAATTGCTGAACTGCAGCATGCCACGCCCCAAATGTCAAAGTGAGAGACACGACGCAACGCCCAAGATTTGTGCGTAGTTTCTTATTGATTTTGTCGCCGACTGCACGAAGTCAAAGTTACAAGTTTTTGTGCCCTCCAAGCAGCAGAATAAGTTAAGCTTGCTTTGGGGCAACTTGAACACGTTTTTAGGTTTTCTGAAATACCCTATAAAATGTTGAGAGTTTGTGCATAAGTTTGTTTGTTTTTCACTTACACACTCTAAAGCGTATTAACTTTGATTTATATTAGGCAAAAGTTACCACAGTTGGTCAATAACTTTCGAATGGCCCAAAGAAATGGCCAAGTTTGAAAGTTGCAATGCACAATTCAATTGAATGTTGCCAATTACCAGCTACAACCATGACTAGTTATGAATCGCAAGTGTAGTGTATAGACAGCCGAACAGATTCAATTAAACTTTGCCTTTACGCTTTCCCATCAAGCATACGACGTGTTGGACCGCGTTTGACCAGTTTCATTGGCAACAGCTTGGCGGCAATAGTGAAAGTAAATTGTATCCCGTTTGTGGCCATTCAGTAATAAGTAATCGAGCCAGTTTTGCTGTTGCTGTTGCTGTTGCAGTCGCAGTTGCAGTTGCAGTGTCAAGTGCAATTGCCAATTGGTGGTGGCCAGTGAACCGTTAACAAGGCAAGATTGCCTTTCAATTTTCCAATGGGGCGCGAACACACCAAACGATTGATTTTCATCTCATCTCATCGCGTTTGACCTCCAAGTTCAACGGCACTTTGGCAGCTAGGGGCAACCTGAGACGTCTGTGCCGGCTTCTATGAATTATAAATGGCCACGCTTGCAATTATACCAAACATCCGCTTTATATTGAAATCGAAACCTTTGGGGCAATACAGCCATGCATTTCACTCCCCTTGCATACACTTGCAGAAAAGTTTGGCGCTTCTAGCTTGAACAGCACATATTAAGCTCTCGATTGCTTCTCTAAGTGTAGCTTATTGCATCCAGTCTGGCACTTGGTACATTTATCTGGCACAAGCACGAGCTGCCTGAGAACAATAGAATCGCGACTGGATTGGTTGCTGGTGTTGCATGCTGCCGATGCCGGCTCTTGCCGCTTAGTTGCATTCGCAACAAGAACAGCAACAACAATCAACATAATAATAACAAACAACAACATGCAAAAAAAGAAACAGAAAAAAAGAAGTAAATGAAAATGGAGAATAAGACACGCATGGAAGTATATATGCAAACATAGTTTGGATCACGCTTGGCCAACGCTGCGTGATGAAGTGGCCGTGTCCCCTGCCTTGTTTGCTTGTTCTTGTTCTTGTTCTTATTCTTTAGATGCATACATATATAAATTGCATTTACAACGTGTACAAAATTGGCACATTTTTACTCTCGTTTCAACAAGTTGCGAGTTTCAGCTGAGAGACTAGCGAAATGGAACGTTCCGCCCCTGAGGGCAGGAAATGCAGGTTAAGAGTGATAAAAATCAATACAACTCACCATAAACTGAATACCGTGGCATGGTGATTAATTAAAGTTGGCCTTAAACTGAGCATAGAAATGTTCTGGCTTAGTTCACGCAAACTTTTACAGTCTTTGACTCGTTTCAAAACCAATCAACTAACTGTACACACACATTTGTACTCAATCTCATATTAACCCAATTCTGCACTGTCATCCCATCTGATGGCTATTTGGGCTGGCCAACTGACGCACCTGACAGCGTATAGCTGAATTGCCGCTTTAAACTCAAATCTACATCTGTCCAAGCGACATAAAACAGGTAGAAATAGAAAAAGAGGAAAACTCTAAGCCACTCGAATGGGCGCCTGGCTAAGAGTTACATGAAGAGTATCATAGTGTTGATTTCCGCTCAACTGTTATTTTTATGACTTCTTCGAGACGAGATAAAAGATTCCCACAGGGCTTACCAAGGCGTTGAGGCCTACGGTTCAGTTTAAGACCAAGTCGGTTAACCGTTTGTCATCCACACAAATGAAAGCAAATGGTTTTAAAATTTAAATAATTTATGACGAAATGAGTTTGTTTTTGGGTCTACAACGATCTGTGTTTTATATAAATATATATATTTATATTGAAATGCTAATTGGAAAAACGAAACTGCTTTGTTTGCCGAGTAAACATTTGTCAAAAGAAAGTTAATTAGGCAAAGATGCAAGGGTGGGGTCAAAAAGCAGTAAAGAAGTTGAATTATCAAGGGTTCAAGACATTTGAATTGTTAACAGGTGGACATTGTGTTCTGCTCGAGTGACTTTGAGGGTTTGAGGTTAGCTAAGGAGAACAGAAGATTAAACAAACGTAAACAGTAAGGGAAAAAAAACTCAAGTTTAATTCTTAAATGTAAATCGATTCGCACCACAAATCAAGCTGACTTTAAGCTAAATAATTTCTTAATTCTCTTTTTCGAGTGTCTGTCTGCTGTGTAGCAAGAAATGCAAATCTGCGACTGTCTGTAATTGTGTGAACAAAAGTCAACATAATAATTTGTGGACACGCAAACAAATCTTCAAACGCAATGTCCAAGTTTGCATTTCCGTGAAATGAATTCATATCATAAAGTTGACGCTGCTGGGAAACCAGAAGAAGAAATTAGCATAGTTTTTTTTTGTTTTTTTTTTTTGCTATAGACTGTGCTAATGTTAGCAAACGCTGCTTCCTGTTTAACTGCTGCTCCCTAGTTTAGTTCATTAACTTTATACGCTGAAAGTGAATTTCACTTTTTTTATTTTGTATTTTTTCTTTTGGCAGCTTACTCAATTTGAAGTTCAACGAGCGCGGAGGCAATAAAAATGCAAAGCCTCAAACCAACATCAGCGCCAGGGAGTCGAGTGTAATGCATCTTTGGCATACTAAGAAACCAGTTGAATAATAACCAAGTCAGCCAAAGTCTCTCCTATGCTGCTTCTTCCTCTATTCGTTGTTGTTTCTTCTTTGCTTTGCTTTGCTTTTCTGCAGGGAAATTGCAAATTACCGGCACATAACCTGCGGGCTCTAAATGCTTGAAAGGGCCTTTCTTCTTGCCCTCCCATGCTGTTATTGCTGCTGCTGCTGTTGCTGTTGTTAAGAGCATTAATTTAAAATGTTTAAAATACTTTCACTGGCTTTTTGTTAACTGGCCAAAAGTTTGCAGAAAAACTACTTTATATAAGTTAATTGGCTAGATAATAAACAGTGGTTTGATTAAATATGATATCTTTTGAAGTAACTTTAACAAATTTGTTGGTTAGTTAGACAAACCTCTTTCCCATCCTAAGGTTCGTTCGGTGAAGGAAAATTTAGCTTGACTGCTGAGCCCAATGTAGAGAACATTGTCTGTAGTGTAGTTATGGTGATAAGGCAATGAATGAGCTGAAGGTTCGGTTCATGAACCTGATTTGGGTCAAACTTCTTACAGAGAAGCTTGTGCTTGTTCAGGTTTGGTACAAAAAAATTAAGCAATATCAAAATCAATCCAGTGGTATGATAATTGTTTTAAAAACTACTCCAAAAAATGCACGTTTAAAACTATTTTATAAATTTAGCTTAAACAACAAAAAGGTTTCTTATTTAATTATATTAAATAGCGACTTTAATTCGGATACGGTAATAAAATAATCATCAGAAATAACACTTTTAGTTCAACAAAAAATACCTGTGTAACAATTTCAATTAAAGCTATAAAACAATTGCGTGAATTATGCGTTCATTTTGAGGGCTTGAACCAATGAAAAAAAAAACCGACGCCGTGCCACGTAATTAAACATAAAGACTGTGCCATTAGGGCCTCAAAGCAAAACAAAAAATAACTTTAAGTTGAGGTTCAACAAAAAGTTCATAAAGGAAAAAAAGCTAAAAAAAAAAATAATAAAACAAAATAGTTGTAAAGCCAAAAGAAACGCTTTTCGCAAGCAAACGTGCTGTCATTAAATTTAATAAGTACTTTTTAGGCCAAGCTTGGATTTTCAAAGCCCGCCTGAAAGAAAAGCACAAAACGACAATACCAACAAGAACAAAAACGACAGACGAAGCGGTTTTAAAATGAAATGGTCTGGCAAAATATGAAAACAAAACAACAAAAAAAAAGAGACGCGCACAAAGAAACAAAAAAAAATATGTAAGAAACCTACAACAAATGGCATTTTGTGCGCTTTTGCTCATTTTCCGTCTAGTTCTTTCCGGGGTTTTTCACTCTATGCGCCAAAGTTTTCTTGCTCGAAAAGTAAATAAACTTTAACGGCGTCTACACTTGGTTTGCCACCAACTATTACGAAATACTTAAGAATGCTGTTACCTCAATTATGTAAGACAATAAAACATAGCACGTCAAAGGACAAATTGAGTTATTATAACCTGACCAAAAGCAACAGCCAAACAAAATTACTTTAAAGCCAACGTGCAAGCGTGAAAAAAAAAACCAAATGAGTTTTTAAACGCGGCCCAGTTTTGTGGGGAAAAGAAACTAGAGCAGAGTTGACGGAAGCGTTCATTATGGACCACACAGACATCTACAACGACGATGATGAGGTTGTGTGCTTTGTCTGCGCTTCTTTTCTAGACATAATCCAAAGCTCATATCGCATTGCAGTTGGCCCAAACAATTGTTATTGTTTATTTTAATGAAAATAGTAATTAAATATTTGTAAGAGTAAAGTTGAATTAACGAAAAGAGTTTCGCAAATCTTAATCAACTTAACTAGCAATCAACCCAACCAAAGCTTACCTTCAAACAGAGCCCGGATAAATAAAAAGTATACTTGAATTGTATTTGAAAGTATTGCGTATTCATATGTCTATAAACTATGCAACAATATCAATCACAAAGATCAGTTTACCTTGAAAATTGTATAATATTGTTACAATATCAAAATAGAGAAGGTTGCCAATATATATATATCGCATATCATAGCTGAAAACTTTCTACAAACAAAATGCATTCAAGTTAAATATACCCAGCTGCCAGACTTTGTATTTTCTTCTTCTCTTCTGGAAGCGCAGTTTATATCAAAATATAATATCGCATTTCTTCTTTTGCTATTGTTTTTTGCATTCAGTGCACATGAGCGCACATTAACATTGCACTCCAACTGGAACTGCCAACTGCTACTACTCCTACCCTACAAACTAGACAGAAAACTCCAGAACCAGAACCAGCTTTAACTTGGCTACTTGATGCTTATTCCCTGCGCCCTGTGCCCTGTATCCGCCTTATCGTTGCATTGCGTTCCCTTCTGCGTTCCGCCCAGCTGCCAACTCAATTATAAAAATGGCAAAACGCATAAAACACATTAAGCAAAAAAATATTAAAAAAAAAGTGCTGCACGTAAAAGAAGGTTTTGTTTTTGCAACTAGCAGCAGCATTTATTTTAGTTTCACATTTCTTTTCACATTTTCAACTTTCAAGCGTTGTTCCGTTCTTGTGGAAGTTTGGCCAACAGCAAATACAATAAGCAGCAGCAATAATAATAATAAGAAAAATATAAGTTTTCCCCTCATGAGAAAATCAGTTCTCCAAGTCAAATTCTATTGCTCCCTTGCTCAGTGCCAAGAGCGTAAGGTCAAGAGGGCATGAGAAACTTGTTTTATTGGTTATATTACAATCAGGTAGCTTTTGGTTTGCAGTTAACTAGATGTATCAGCAATCATTACAAGCAATTTAAAGCTACAAACATTCATGATTGTCATTCGCCAAGGGTTTGAGGAAAATCTCTTAGTCACTCACTTAAGCTATCTTGATGAGAAACACAATTCGAAAGAGATAAATTGTTATTAAAACTTTTTCTGTAAACTTGACTTGCATTTTGTTAGAAATAAGGTAATTATAATATGGAATGTATGAGTATGAGAAGCGCATAGAAAGGCGTTGCACAGCTGTTGCCATGGTAATTAAAACAGGTAGGCAAGTGGCCAACAGACAGTTCTCTAACTAACCACCAACAAGCACAAAGAGCAAAGAGAAAGAGAGAGCACAATCAATTGGAATTGATCGACAGCTGGCAGCTGGCAACTGGCAAACTGAATGGCACGCAGCAACGTGAGGCACCCTACAGCGTTAGCTGAATGATGCACCTGCTCACAAAACAGACCAAACGACAACACCAGAACCAAACAGAGCCGCGCCAGTTAATACAGTTCAAGAGCGTGGGCCTTTTGGTTGGAGAACTCCCGAGTTGAACTCGCATGATAGCCCGGAAATGCAATTGTCGCATTCGAGTGCACGCCCACCAAAAACAACACTAAGAGAAAAAGGGCAACCTTTCCAACTTCTTGCAATCAGTGTTGGTGACATTTTCTCTTAGTGCATTTGTTATTTGCTAGTGTATGTGGGCGCGCATTAATATTGTTGATTATGTTGAAATCAATTTAACTTAATGCTCTTTTTATCATTATTTATTAATGTTTGAGGTTTGCTCTCGCGACACTTTAACGAAATGGAAATTTGAGTTCACTCAATCTCGCCCTCTCTCTCTCTCTTTCTCTCGCTCTTTGAGGCGTGTGTGTTTATAATTTGTTGCTGTTGGCTTGTGCCGAACATGTGGCACTTAAATGGGCATGCCACGGGTCGTCAGATCAGCAACAACTGCAACAGCAGCTGTCAGTCTTATGTTGTGGCCAAACATGTTTAACGGGTGGCTTTTTGCAAAAGTATCTCAAAGATACATGTGCGCCTGTTAGTTCCCTAGATTTAGATAGTTCTGCCGTGAGGTCGTATCTTTAAGCATGTTGCAGTTGCTGTTAATGTTGGTAGGTAAATATTATTAAAAGTGCACACACAACAACAGCAACAACAACAAACACACACAGAAACACACACAAGTTGAATGGAATTTTTTGGTGAAAATTTTGCAACATGAAAAACTTGAAAAACCGGCAATGGCGCAAATTGTAGCCCAACTGGCAAAACTGGCTAACAAAAACACATTTAACAATTCACACATTTGCAAGCAACATAATTTTGTGTTAGTAATAGTCATATGGCTATGCAAGGGGGGAGGGGGCATAGCTGGGTTAGCCATTTCCAAATGCCACAGCAGAAAATTCCAAATGCAATTGAGAGAGAAAGATTGTGTGAAAAGCATGAGAATGAGATACAAATGTGGCATATGTGAATATGCCAGAAAGTCTGTGGCAAACAATTGCGCACAATTACAAAAAGGCCCAAAAGGCAATAGCAACAGCACGTCGCAAGTTGCAACAATGTGGCAGCATTCATAATTCATAATCGACACACACACATTGTTTGTGGTTTTGGGAATGTTTTTTGTGTTTTTGGTCTAGACCAACCAAAATGCCAACAGAACAATATTAAACAGTTTGAAGATAATCGTCTCAGTGTGCTTAGCTTGAACTGTCTTCAACGAAATGTGTTAACACAGTTGTAAAATTTAAAACTTTTGATGCTGCTTGGACGTAGCGTTCAGAACTAAAAAAAAAATAGGGCACAAAAAAAAAATAGTAAAAAAAAAAAAAAACCAGAGCTAAGATTTTTTGAACAAAATTCGTTTAGGTTGTAACAACTAGGCCCAAGCAGCATCTATTAACCAAAACTGTTTTAGCCTGTAATATGTCTGAATTGCAAGCTTCGCTATTGCTCAAGCGTCAACTGGCTGAACTGAGTCGCAATCCAGTGGATGGTTTCTCTGCCGGTTTGATCAACGATGAGGAGATCTTTAAGTGGGAGGTGGTCATAATTGGGCCACCGGATACACTCTACGAGGGTGGCTGTTTCAAGGCGCATCTAACCTTTCCCAAGGAGTATCCCCTGCGTCCGCCCCACATGAAATTCGTGACCGAAATCTGGCATCCGAACATTGAAAAGAATGGCAGCGTTTGTATATCGATTCTGCACGAACCCGGCGATGATAAATTTGGCTATGAGAAGGCCGAGGAACGTTGGCTGCCCGTACACACAGTGGAGACCATCCTGCTCTCTGTCATCTCCATGCTGGCCGATCCCAACGATGAGTCGGCGGCCAATGTGGATGCAGCCAAGGAATGGCGCGAAAATTATCCAGAATTCAAGCGCAAAGTAGCACGCTGCGTGAGTCGCAGCCAGGAGGAGATGTAGCACAGAATTGTACAGAATCTCACACACACACACACACCCGCACACACACTCTCTCTCTGTATCTCCGTAACTCTCGTGATTCTCTAAATTACGCACAATGCTCAACATGCGAATAAACTGAACCGAGTGTTTGCAATAGAAAATGTAAAGAAAAAACTTTGATTGGCGAAAGTGTTCAAAGCGTATACCCATTAAAAGTGGTTAGTATAGGGTGTGATGATAATTACTTTGCACTTTAATTGGCCATGGCAGCTGTCAAATTGAAATGGCGCTGCTTTAATTAGATACCTTTCCTTTCGCTGACTTTGCTTGTTTTTCCCCCTTTTCATCTTTCACTCTGCGAATGCGCTGTCAACTTTAATTAGACTTAATCGCTTTGTGACTTTGCTGACTTTGGGCGGCATCTTGCTTATTCGCTCAAGACTGGGTTAATCTTTTTTGAGCCATGTGTGTGCCTAATACTTGGAGACACATGGCCGACACAGTTGTCTAAGATTTGTGCTTGGCTTAAACAACAATATACGGCCAGTAACTGGCCCAGGCACATGGCGGACAAACGACTCTTGTTTCTGTTGTTTAGCAACAAGTTTTCTGCATTGTTTTGTTCCAAGCATAATCCGGTCACATTGTTTGAGAGTGACTCAAAAGCTGGTAATGAACATTTTTGGTTACATTTATATATATAGGAGTGGCATGCGCCCGTTTAAAACACAAACAAATCAAACAATACTCGTTCGCATATGTCTGGCATATTTAACTTGTATCTACATACAAACATACACAAATATTCAAGAAAAAGAAAAAAAAAAGTTATGAATCAGCACAAAACGATATATTGGCAATAGCTGGTTTTTTGTTGGAAACTGGGTAAATACAGGCCATGCACCTACTTTTAACCAAAAAATATCAAACAAGAATGTACAGTTAGCTTTAGATAATAACGAAGTTTATATACACTTTATAGAAATCTTGAAAAGTATCTTTTAATTATACTTAAAGCGGGAATTCCTTAAGCAAAGACGTCACAGCTTTTAGAAAACCGCAAAAAGGGTATACAAACAAGAAAAAAAAAAGAATCTTGGCCACAAAATATATATTGTAAGCAGTAAAAAACGAAAACAGAAAGCAACAAGAACAACAACAACAACAACAAGCGGAGAATCACAGTAAAAACCTGCTTGAAATGATGCGACTCCAAGACGAAGAAGAAGAAGATGAGACTACGAGATGCCTCCAAAAGTGATGTTTGCTGAGGTTCTTCATCAGCGCTCAAAAACTCACCACTCAGCCAATAGTTGTTGTTGTTGTTGCTTGGCCAAGTAAAAACCGGCTTTCGAGGCATAAACACAAACGCACAAACGCATAAGCCGAGGATGACTGGGAGCTGAGAGTTGAGTTTGGGATTGGGAGTTGAATCTTGGAGTCTATAAATAGCATTTCGATATGCAGTGAAATCTTTTCTAAATCCCTCTCTCTCTCTCTCTCTCTCTCTCTCTGTGCCTGATCGTGTAGGGTCAGCGGCGAAACAGGTAGCAGACATGTGTGTAGCAAGGGTCAGTTTAGTTTATCTATCATTAGCTGATCGGTGAGGGTGGAAAAACCCATGTGTTTGGTTTTCCAAGGAAAAGGGCGCCGCCGCCGCTTGTTTTTCGTACTTACCTACAATACAAATATCCCAATAGACAGCTTGATTTCACTGTGTGAGTGTGTGTGTGTGTGCGTGAGTAAATTCCAATATGCGTTTGGGGTTTGTGTTGTGTATCTTACAGATACTTTGGCTCCAGATACTGGTTTTTCGATATCAAACGAGTGCAAAAGAGATAGCCGAACAGTGAAAATGTCGTTAAGATTTGTGCGTTTGGTTCGTTGCTCCTGTCCACAACCACCAACACCAACACCAACACTAACACCAGCAAATCAATGTATGATGAGTAATCCCAAGTAGAATCGTATCCGTTAGGAAGCTGCACTTTCCTTTTGTTATCGTTGTAGCAAACATTTACACGCTCGATACGACTTTTGATCAGAACTCGCGACGGCGAGATGCACTGAGTGAAACAACAACAAGCAACTATCATAAATAATAATATTGTCGAAACTACCTGACGCTTTGCCGCCGCGTCATAAAACTTAAACGCAAACAACAACACTGAACTCAACGCTGCTGCCGCTCTTCACTTGTTGTTGTTGTTTTTGTTGTTGCTATGGGTGTACGTTTATATGTTTGTTTGTGTATTTTTAAAAACGCGCTACGTTTCTCGATTCTTGACGCGCCCGTTTTCACGTTCGTTTTACTCTCGTTATTCGTTATTAGTCAAGAGCGCAGCTATATCCACATCACGTCCACCTGCGTTGCCGTCTCAATGTAAACTAAAACCCAACTACGTTGAAAACAAGTTTCTGAAACGTTGTCGCTGCCTCGGTCGCTGTCGCTGCTGCTGTTGCTGTCGCCGCCGGCGTCGCTGTCGACAAACAGTCAAGCAACATAACAAGTCGAAACGAGATAAATGCAAGCAGACACATGCACTCGGCGCTAGCTAGCTAGCAGGCAAACACACAGGTCCGCATTTAACTAACATTTTGGGGCGCCCATCTGAAAGTTTTATGATTTCAAGTGAACTTGTGTTGGGCTTGAGAGTGTTAATGAATGTTGTTCCTGTAGGTTTTCATGCAGGTAGCAGTTAGTTATTAAACAGCAACCTGCCAACGTTTATTTCCATTTCAAATCCGCACCTGAAACAAGTTGCATCAACATTGTTGCTGGGCATTCATGCTAGCTAGCATTGTTGCTATCGTTTGTTGTTGCCGGCTTTTTGGCTGGCGATGCTTTTGCTATTGCTCTTGCTCTTGCCATGGCATCTGTTGTTGTGTTCGTGTTCTTGTTATTGTTGGTCGTTGGCACTGCCGTAAACACCCACACCCCCTCAATAAACATATAAAAACAGGGTAGTTTATATTTACACAAAACCCAAAACACACACAACCATGCATACAGACATCGAAAGATACGTAACATTCCCACCACTTCGACGTCCGTTTCGTATTTACATTTTACAATATGTACAAAATGCCTGGCGCTAAATATTTGATGAAGCTGCCAGAGAGATAGTACACATACAGACATACAACTGGATAGAAAGATAGTCAGATACATGTATGTAGAAAGAAAGACTGGCTGTCTGCCAGTTATTATATGGTTTTGGTTCTGTTCTGTTCTATTCCGTTTTGTTTTGTTGTTTTGTCAGCAGCTTTCCATTTGCAAAATGGCTGCTCTGATCTGTCAGAATATTTAACATTTTATCAGTTGCTGCTCTTGTTGGTTGTTTGCCTTGTTTATGACTCATTTGCACTTGAAAAAAACATTTTTTTATGTATATTTGTATTTGCACTGACTGATAATAAATGCAGCAGGAGCTGCAACAGCCGCAACAGCTGCCTTTATCTTCCACTTTATCTTATCTTAAATGCAGACATCCTTCGGATATGGCAATGTCAACGCCTTTAAACATTTACCGCTTAACGCATATGCATGAGTTATTACTGTTGTTGTCTCGGCATTTTCCATTTGCATTCTGTACAATTGTCAATTGTTGAGGACGCACTGCAGCAGCAACAGCAACAACAACAACATGCTGCCTGCCAGCCTGCTAAAAGACAATTTGCATAGTTTGTCTGTCTGTGTTTCTCTGCTTGGCTAGAAGAGAAAGAAGAAGCAGCTAAGTGCAACATACGAGCTGTTATATTTCTTGTCTGCTTCAAGACAAGCTCACATTGATGTCCAACCTACTACGCCCCCAAAAAAAACCAAACGAAACCAAACGAAACAACAACAGCAACAAGCAAGGCAAAGTGTTAATGGTTAAGAGTATGCGACTTGAAGATACTATACAATCCAATTATTTGGATTTTGATTGGGTTTTTGATCTTTGCTTGAATACCTGACAACGCAAAACATGCACTAGGTATCGATACTTATCGATTTTTAAGAAACTCATCACACTTTTGATAAAGGTTAAGTAAAAATATTAATGCAGATGCCTTTAAAGTTTATTTCTTTATAGTTTATACGCAATACTTCGACTTAAACTAGATAAACTTGCCTCTTAATCGATATTAATCGATGTTTTACAGCACAAACAGTTAATCGAAAGTGTTTTATATAAGCTCTTAGTAAAGTTTCCCAACAAGTAGCATAGAAAAGCATTCAATTTTGATGAAATCTTCGTTTGAAGAGTATTTTAAAACCATTTTCAGTAATTTGTTATATGGACTACAGGTTATAAAAAAAAACTTGGCAAAGTTTATGTATGTCTGGCTTTTGTTTATCTACTTGTTATGTCAAATTTGCATAAAACTTAGTTTGTACATGCAACAACAACAACAACAGCAGACAGCAGGCGGGCAGGAGGCAACAGCTTGTGCCAAATGAACTCTCAACCTGAAAGGCAGCTTTAAAGGCCAACTCAAACTGCACTCTGACCACCTGCTCAAGAGTGAATAAGATAGTTACGCAAGCTACGAATGGGTAATAAAAAAAAGTAAAGTCATTAAAAAATCTGTCGAGGTCCTGGCTGTCTTGCAACCTGATGCATATTCATTGGTTGCCAGCCGCTCATCAACTCATTTAGCATGCAAAACTTTGGCAGTGAGTGGAAATGAAAATGGAAAATGTGCAGAAGTTACTTTAATTAAATGTTAATAGTTGAACTGGTTTGCAAGCGGCCCTTTTTGCTCTTACCTAAAAGCCCGGATGTGTGTGAGAGAAGTGTGAAATCTTGTAATCAGAGGCACTTGAGTAAGAGTTTTCAAAATAAAAATACTTGTTTAGATTAACACCTCTCAAAGGAGCTATAGACTTAAAGACTTATAGAAACAAGGTTTAGTTTAGTGTTTACTTTTTCTGTTACTTTACAATTTTTGTACACAAACAACAATAAAATTAATAGAATGCTCGAAAAATCACATAAACCAAAACATATTCTCATGGTTTGCGTGGGTAAATATACTTTGAACTAAGAAAAAGCGAAACCTTTTTTGCTATAAACTTAACGCCTTAGATAACAATTGTCGCTCGCCAATTGCGGAAGCTGTAATGAGTGACGTCATCGGGAAGAAAGGTCTGCAGAACGAGTGGCATGTGGAGAGTGCAGCAATAGAGTCGTGGCGTTTGGGCGCTCCACCAGATCCGCGCGTCCTTAGCGTGCTTGCTCAGCATAATATTAAGTATAGTGGTTATGCTAGACGTCTCATAAGGGATGATTTTGAAAAGTTCGATTACGTATTTGGCATGGATCCAAGCATTATGGCCTCGTTGCGTCAATTGAAGCCGCATTATGGCAAGGCAAAGCTTTTGTTGTTGGGTGACTTTTTGTTTGGCCTGAAACCCGATGAACGGCTAATTGAGGATCCATATTATGTAGTAGGGTAGTTAATGATAATCGAATTTGTATTAATTATGAATATTTGCAGTTTATGGGCGAGGCGCCATTTGAAAAGATATACAATCAATGCGTTGAGGCGTGTTCAAATTTTTTAAAACAAGCGCGCTCTGGTGAAATTCTAACATAGAATTCAACGGACCGTTCACCATTGCAGTGTTAACAAACAGCTGTTTGTGTCTGAAGCTGCCAACCTGCTGGTACTTTAGTGTTGGTTAAGTTCGAAAAGAAATTGCTGCAACTAGCAAAACACAACATTAAAATCAATTAAACAAGTTTTAATATAAAATATGGTGCAAAAGATATTAATGATTTGTTTGGGTAATAAATCAATCGAGTCTAAAGAAAAAGTACAACTCGATTTTCACTTTATTGACTTTTCCTGCACACAGGCAACATTTGCCGGTCGCCCATAGCCGAAGTTGTCATGGTCGATGTTCTAAAGCAGATGAAACTGAATAGTGTGGCTGTGGACAGTGCCGCCATTGGCTCCTGGCATGTGGGCAACCGCGCAGATCCTCGTGCTCTGAGCACACTTGAGAAGCATGGCCTGAAGAGCACACACATTGTACGCCAGATTAAGAAGCAAGATTTCAACGAATTCGATTACATTTTCGGCATGGATGAGGAGAATATGAGCGAACTGCGCCGCCTGGCACCGAAAGGCTCCAAAGCTGAGCTGCTCATGCTTGGTGACTTTGGACTGAGCAAAGACAAACGCATCATTGAGGATCCCTACTATGTAATTCGAGTTTTGCTGCCGATTGCAGTTTCTGTTAATAAATATTTATTTCAATTGCAGCAAAAAGGCGCAGAGGGTTTTGAAATTGCTTATCAGCAATGTGTTGTTGCTTGTAAGGCGTTTGCAGAGCAGCGATTGCAAAAATAATTGTAGTAGGTAAATGTTATTGTTTTTTGTACAAGAAAAATGAATAAACCGCTGTTAATAATGGGAATGTCAACCGGTTTGTTAATACATACAGTAGTCACTGGCAAAAGAGAACTTTCCCATAAGATAAAGTCTCAAAGGATGAGTAAGACATGCTATAGTATGGTAAGAAAAGTGTTTATTCTGTACATTTTTTCAACAAAGTGTCTCTTACTGAGGCACTACTGTACCGCTACAGTCACATGTGATTTGCTGTCTATGGTGAAATTGCGTCAATGCAACGCTTCAGTTTAGAATTTGGTTTGTTACAGCTGAGTATTCACCATTCTGATTAAAATTAACTGGGATATTTGCAAAAAATAATCAATAAAACAATATGAAAGTTTTGTTTGTGTGCTTGGGTAAGTTGTTGTGTTTGTAATAAGCTAAACAAAGAGAAATTTACTAATTGCATCTTAGTCTTAATAGGCAACACCTGTCGCTCACCCATGGCGGAGGCGGTTTTAAAACAGCTTATACTTAAAAAGCAATTGGTTGATTGGAAGACCGACAGCGCCGGATTGCGGGACTGGAATGTGGGCTGGCAAGCGCAAGGACGTGCACAGGATCTGTTGAAACAGCATGGCCTCAAAACGAATCATCTTAGTCGCATTGTGTATATAGTTTTTACTGTTTAATAGACCAAGACTAATATTATTTCTCCCCTTCAGATAACCGTTCAGGACTTTTATGATTTTGACTACATATTTGGCATGGACGATAGCAATATAAGGGAGCTCGAGCAAATGGCTTCACAATTGCAACCACAACCCAAATGTCACATTCAGCTGCTGGGCAGCTATCTTAACCGCCAGGAAGATGAGATTATACCAGATCCATATTTTGTAACTACTTCGAAGACTGCTCAGTGTTTAATGGTACTCAATTTAGCCTTTGTTTTTATTGCAGAGTTCCGGCATGAGCAGCTTTCACGCGGTATACGAACAAATCAAGGAGAGCTGTGAACGTTTTGTGCAGCAGCATTGTTAATAAGTTTGATGATAGTATAGTTTATACAAAGCACAACTTTATTAGCACAATTAAAAGACCTTGCCCTGCAGCACTTTGTCCATGAAACGTGACCATCTGTGCTCTAGGATTTGAAATGCTTGCTGCTGTTCCTGCTCCGTCAGAGCTGAATAGCGCAGGGAGTTGAATACGAGAGTTTTCAGCACACGAAGACCTGCGTTGTTGGGCGCCATGCTCATGATGGCATAGTAGAAATCATAGCTTAAGCCTTTGGCATTCCAGAAACCCGGATCATCATTGCAAATGACAACGGGCACATCTGATGCCATGTATTGTGCTCCTGGATGATTACGCATATCCCAAACCAAATGCAGCACCTGATTCGAAATGGGATTTAGTTCCACAGCTATGCCACGTGTCTTCACCGCATTCATCAAAATGGGATGCTTGACCAGGGCAAAGGCATGACCAATCCTTGTGGTATTCAGCAGCAGAGCATCTAGCAAATTTATATCCGTCGAGGCGCTATACCAATCTGTAAAACTTGATTATAGCTCTGGACTTATCTCCCAACAATTTAACTTACTTGTTTCTCCCGCATGTAGAAACAAACGAGCACTGGGCGGCAGATCCTTAAAGGCTTCTAGCTGCTCATAAAGTGGTTTGCCACTATCCTCCTGACCCACCAGATCAAATCCTATAATAAACTGCGGAAATGCTTCCCTACAAAGTGGATTAAGATTGTGTTTAGGCGCAGTTTGGATAAAGTAATGGCTTACTGTAGCAATCGAAACTCCTTGACCTTCTCCCTCATCTTGATCGGATCAAAGCCACGCCAAACGGCATAAATGATTTTAATGCCCATAAAATTCGGATGCAAACGCACAAATTTCTCATTCAACAATAGGAGTTCACGCACCGTTTGCTTCTTGGGAAAAGTTCGTCCACTGGCATCATAGAGCTGCGTTAAAGAACGTTCAAGGATAACTTCTGACAGTTCAAGGAACAAACTTACCTCTCTAATGCCTACACGCAGCTCTGCATACATGACATTATCATTGTAGAGCTCCTCCAGCAATTGCCAGTGATAGGCGCGAAATGCTGGTAAATAAAATATGGCTTCCGTTAGGGTATCAAACATGCCTTGAAACTTGCTCCAAACAGATGTTATGGTTGGATAGTCCACTGCAAAAGAAGCAGTTACTAACTTATTCATTTTTTCAATTTTCCGCTTGTTTCAGTTACTTACACTCCGGCACTGGCGTATACAAATTGATGAGTCTCTCAAAGTTCTCATCATACAATGCTGGATCTACGGAATTGCGTCTCTCATCAGCCACATTGACATACTGTGAAGTGCAGCCATGCTCCTTTAATGCTCTACGAAAGCTCAGCTTGCTACGTCCCTCGGCGTTTGTGCAGCGCAATAAACCGGACATGTAGGACATATTCTGCACCACCCACTTGGAGCTAACCGCTGCCGTGTTGTGCAAATGGAGAACCGCTCCCTTTGGCATTTGCTGTAGAAACTTAAAGATTGCACTGCGATCGATTAGAGGTTTTGCTTTGAAGAAATGCATTGCTGCCGCATTTTGTTCGGCATTGCGAAAACCCTGTGCCAATTCGCCAAGCTTATACTGCATGAAGAGATCATCCACTTTGGACTCCTGATTCGAGAGCGCTGTGCATCCACCCGTCATTAGCTGCTCCTCAGCATTGAGCACTGCCTGACGTGCTTTTTCATAACCTTAATGGAATTGTTTTGTACATTAGCTAATGAGCATAGATTTCATATACAGCTTACTTAATGTGGTTTCCTGACTCGCAGACCAAGAAATATTGACCAAGTAGTGGAGTTGAACAACACGCAGCAAAAGTCGCGACATTTTGACAAATGAAGTCACCCAAAAATTTACTATCGTTTTGTTTGGGCCGCGATAACGAGCCGAGCCGCCTACACAAATATTGACTGTTGTCGCCCTATTGACACGTCGAGTCTTAACTTGTACACAATTTCCCTTGGCTAGTTTAGTTTTAGTGGTTTTTGTATACCGAACGGCAGCAGGGTTCAACAAGAACTGTGCGAATCGTTGCCGCTTTATCAAATGCAAAGTGTGGCAAATAATGTAAAATAGTTGTTGTTGCTAAATTTGTTCTACTAGCGAGACGTGTTTGATTTTTTTGACTGTATGAGGAATGGCTGTGCATATCAAGTGAATCCACGAAAAAAAAATACTGGGAGAAACAACAAAACAGACACGTCAGTATGATTCTATACCCTACTTGGGAGTGGCTTTATAATGGGTATAATAAAGGTTAGAAAACAATTGTTAAAACCATGCCTGGGTATCAACCAGTCGTGCCTGGTCTTTGAAAACTTTACCAATTGTCACTGACGTTTACGGACGCGCTTAGCTGGTTTCTAATCGCATACAAAATGAGCTATTTCCCTGTATAAGTTGTTAGATGCTTAAGCTTTAAGCTCGGAGTACGCTTAACGGTAATTGCTGGCATCAATTGTCGCCTGGTTAAAATAAAGTGTAAAACTCCCATTTATAAGAAATAATTTGTTAGTTTTGTATATGTGAAGTCATTTAAGATAATAATATCTTGTTAAATAACAATTAAGCTTTCGTTTTTCTTTTTTTTCGTAGGTTCTAAACTTAAGGTCAATGAAAATATATTTCCTATATTTCACTGCCAGCTAACCCTATGTGAATGCTGCCCAATAATTACATCACTGTTATACAAATGTATTTATTATTTAGTGGTTCAGTTCAGTTCAATTTCTCACGTTTCGTATTTTATTTTGCATCATTGTTTCTCTTGACAATGACAATCTAACTTGTCACAATTGTCCCCTATACTCGAATATTCCTCCCTCCACTTCTTTTATCTCACCTTTTTGCACATTGCATTGTTGTGGCAAATTTGCACATATCCCATTCAATGCCAAGTATCAATTTTAGTTTGTCCCCAAAACAATTTGCGTTAGTAAACAATATGTAAAAAAAAAAAATGCTGATAACAAACATGGATTTATATAGGTCTATAGCTGGAGCATACATGCATCTAAAATGCTCTTTTGTTCGGCTAGAAACTAACTAGAAACTAGAAACTAGTAAAAGCTTAAAAGTATTTTTCTCTTAGATAGGGTACCCTTATGTATTCGAAACCCTCAACAAATTCAATCGCACCCCCGTTGAATAGTATGCACAATTTGCACAAATCTCTGACATTGAACTCTGTGCTCAGCTTGGGCTGTGCTGATCTCGCCCAGAGCGTCGAGAGTAGACGGAATCATGAATACTATACATAAAACGTTGATAGGCGTGATTTGTCAGCGGCTTTATCAGTAGGCAAGTGAACGCCAAACAACGCGCAACATACAACAAAAATAAGAAAAATCATACAAAACAAAATTAAAATTCAATACAAAGGTTTTTTAACTACGCAATGTTATTGAAATTACTGTGCTTATGGCTTTGCCTTGTTAGTCAGCTGCTTAGTGCAGATTTACGTAGGTTAAATGCATTATCTCAAGCGTCAAGCGTTTGGTTAAGACCTTGAAAATTTCAATTACAGCTTATGAAACACTTCGCGAACGCATTATGAAAGCTGAGCAAATGGCCTCGTTGGGTGGCAATTTGTGGCTCACTGCGGATGAGGAGAAAGCCAACAATGTGCTGATGAATGCCAAACGGGCGGAGATCGCTGAGGGCATTAAAAATCCAGAAAAATATCCGCCAGCAATGCATTTCTTTCAGGGCAAACAGTTTGTGCGACAAAGTGAGGTGTTTCGCATAATACAAAAGATGCCCAAGGGTGCCTTTCTGCATGGTCACAACACTGCCATGGTCAGCTCCAGATGGGTTATAACAAATCTCACAACGACCAATAATCTATATACCTGCCGTGATATCAATGGTCTGTTAATATTCACCTATGATACGGCAAGTTCCAATTGTCATAGTGAGGAGCAAAATGTGTGCACGGAACGTATTAATGCCGAGGATCGTCATCAATACGAGCGACAGCTGGAGAAACACATCAATATGCATAGCAATAAGCCAGAGTGTAAGTTAAATAATACTCTACTTGAACCCACTTTTTAATCCAACTCTTACAGCACTCTTGCCGAATAGGAAAAAGATTTGGGAACGTTTTGAGAATATTTTCACAACCGTTGATCGTTTGTACAAGTATCAGCCTACCTATTGTGCCTATCACAAACGATTGCTGGAGGAGCTCTGCGAGGATAATATCATCTATGCGGAAATAAGAGCTTCACTTTCACCTGTAAGTATGCTATGATAAACTTCATTCTACTATTAAAAGCTACTGATATTTGTGCTAGCTCTATGATGATCATAATCGCACATATAGTTCACTGGATGTGGCCAATCAGCTAGAGCGTATTGTGGAGGAATTCAAGGCCAAGCATCAGGACTTTGTGGGCCTCAAGATCATCTATGCAAAGCGTAATCGTGCCTCGGAGGAGAAAATGGCAGAGAACATTCGCACCTTTAAGCAGTTGCAGTAAGTTATGATTGACAATTTGTTGGTCTCGATCTAATCTCTTTTTGGTCTTTATAAGCTCTGCTAAGCCAAACTTTATCATAGGTTTTGATATGATTGGCCAGGAGGATACTGGAGATACATTAAGCAAATTTGTTAATGAACTCTCAGATTTACCCAGCACGGCGAATTATTTCTTTCATGCGGGCGAGACAAGTAAGTTTCACTTTCAAGTCCTCTAAAGATATGTCTTACAAAGGGATCTTTTCCAGATTGGTATGGTCGCACCGATTGGAATATGATGGATGCCATATTGTTGAATACCAAACGAATTGGCCATGCCTACGCTTTGCCCAAACATCCACAGCTGTGGTCAACGATCAAGAAACGAAACATTGCCATTGAGGTGAATCCGTTGTCCAATCAAGTTCTGGGCTTCGTTTGGGATTTGAGAAATCATCCTGCCAGTTTTTTGATTGCCGAAAACTTTCCCATTGTGATCTCAGCCGATGATCCAGGTGTTTGGGGCGCCAAGGGTCTTAGCTATGATTTCTACTATGCCTTCATGGCCATGGCGCCAGCCGAGGCAGATTTGCGCTTTCTCAAGCAGCTGGCATTGAATTCTCTCAAATATTCGGTGCTAACATCGTTGGAGAGACGCAAAATCAATCGAGTGTTTCAGCGCAAGTGGCAAGAGTTTATTGCAAACATCTTAAATCCCAAGTTCAAATAGAAAATACAGTTTTGTAATTATACAACTTAAGCTAATATAAAAGACATAGTTAAAGGTTAAAAATTCTTTTGACTCCTAAACCGTATTCGCTGCAAACCAGCCATGCAGACACTTGGGCACAGGTCCATTCGTATGAAAATCACATCTACCCAACTCCGTCATGCTCTTGGCACAGAGCACAATCAGGCCCACATAACGATCGTTAAGTCCACCCACAACCATTGAAGCCAATATCACACCATCATCTTCACTTTGTGGCTGTGGTGAGGGCACAAATATGGGTTCACTGGGATAGATGTTATTCTCGCACCACGTTTTGCACGTCCTGCTCACAACATCCACTTTGATGAGCTAAAGGGAATCAACCTTGTGATTAAAAGAAACGTCTAGAGTTGGCTTTTACTTACCGTTCCTGGATTGTGAGCATCTACATCGGAGCTTATTGCATAGAAGTATCGATACTTCTTGCCCATATATCGTTCATAGTATATTCTAGGCGTCTCACAGCCCCAATCGCAGAGCATTTCGGGTCGCACGAATATTCCCTGTGCACTCTGATAAGCTTCAGCCTGGGAGTTGCCAAGTGTGACCAGATTTATGCCTTTCTCCTCATCGTAGCGCGGACGTTTAGCTTCCTGCCGAGGACTCTCCTGCTCCCTGCCATTGGTTGCCATATAAGTGATATCCGCATACTGTGAGGCAGAGTGCTTGAGACGTGTAGGCTGGGCTGTTGTTAGACCCGCCAGGGACAAGGACTTGACGAGGCGACGCTTGCTGGGTGGAACAACTCCTGCGCCCAGGGGCAGAACAAAACGCAAAGGACGTCCTCGAAAGTGTGTCGCATAGTCGGGATTCGTTTGCATATTCACAATTGCCTCCAGATACATGCAGTTAATCATCTCTGGATTCTTATAGCTACATATATCCACCACCACATGACCATCCTGCTCAAACGCATTGATGATATGCAAATAGAAAAATGCTTCCGATTCATAGGTTTGCACCAGTTTGCCACTAACACGCTCGATCAGATGAAACAGCGTGGGCTTATCCTCAAACCACTTGAGGCAAGCAGATAAGTTGTGACTATACAACTGCGACTTGATGTACTCCGTCATGGAGACCGACAGCGGCTGCTCCACAAGCACAAAATAATGCTCCGTTAAACCAAAAGTGTGCATATAACCCGGATGAAGTTTCCAGCGGCAGGGCAATGTGGCAACCACATGTGCATCCTCAAACATATGCTGGCCATTGGGAAAACATATAATGCTATAGGCCGGACCCGATTTGGTCATGCTGGTGCCCAGATTATAGACAGTGCCGCTGGGCAAAACATGCGGATGCGATGTATGATTGATAATGCCCACAAAATCAGTGGTGCATATGCGTGCCTCCGTGGCTAAGGTGCAGGGATTTATGCTGCAAGCAAAGCAAACAACTTTAGTAGGCAAAAGTAAATATTACGCATACGCACCGATGCATAAAAGGTGTCTCTGTTAGTGTGTAGTATTGATCACCAAATGGATAGATGGATATCATGGAGTTATCACTGCCACTATCCGGCTTAAAGATGGCACCAAACTTATCAAAGATCGAGTGACAAGGATCGGGCACCGCTGCTGTACCAAACTCCGTGACCACAATCCGTTGAGCCGCACGATTCTTTTGCAACGTCTGTGTGTCCACAAAGCGATTCTGATAGGTAACCCGGCCATTCTTGATGGCAAAGCGATGCACCAAGGCTGAGCAATCGAACAGATGATTGAAACGCATTTCGCCCACTTTCCAACTGCCTGGACCATTGCGCAACAGACTGCCATTCAGCCAATTGGGTATATGACCACTCGAATGTCCCTCAATGGGTTCCACAATCTCACGTTCGCAGGAACGCAGCCAAACATCCGATGCACAATTGGGATAATAGCGTCCACTGCCATCTAAACGCTTTGCCTCCGGATCCGCTCGCTGTTCATCGTACTTGACCTTTGTGTGGGAAAAGAGAAGCGGGATAAGCACACTATTGATTGACATGATTTGCAACAAAGACATAAGCTGTAACTAAGCCATGGCTTAATGTGGATTAGCCGCTGTCAAATCCATTGTCGCATTCCATTCCATGCATCAGCTGCAAAGATTACCCGAACTTGACCAGGTGTTAAGTTTGTGTCAAGGACATTATTAACACTTGACAACAGTTGTTGTAGTAGGCTTAAAAATGATCATCTCATATATTCTAACACACAAATTGATTATTAATTAACAACAAACATTATTTCGAATTTTTTTCAGGCACACTATTTTTGAAATTTATTCTCTTAAATTTCTAATTAATATTTAACAAAAAAAACAGAAAACTAACCGCAAAAAAGTCACGCATAAAACTTTTAAACACGCGTGCGGACATTGCAACAGTTTGTTGCCGAAAAAAAAACACAGGCAAATAAAATCTAAGCAAATCAAAGGTACTTAAAGACAGAATAAAGTGAAGTGACCAGCCCGAAAAACAAATGACAACTGACTGGCAAGTTAGCCAATTTCATATGTAGCTCGTCAATGTTGAGGGTGGGCTCTGCCCATTGGGCTACCGTACGTATAGTGAGCGACCACCTCTGCTATGGGGCAGAGCCGATTTGCGCGTGTGTTATTCATAATTTTGATTACAGTTGTTGTCGCCAGAGTGGCTTGGTTTGTCGCTTGTAAGCCACACCGTAGTGGAATGGAAAAACTAAAAAAATTCTATGTGACACAAAGCATTTTTGCCGCTTCGTCGACAATTGTGCAAAACACAATTCTATAACTAACATTTTTGCATAGGCTTAACGCCAAATAGGGGAGAAACATGATATAGTCCACTGACTGACTTTATTTTGTGTATGTGTCTGACCTTGCTGCCAAGTAATGTTTGTGTGTGTTTGTTTTCCAGAAGCCACAAAACAAAGTGCAACAATAAGAAGTTAGAAATGGATGGCAACCTGATGATGAAGTAAGTACTGAAAAACAACAAGCTAAGTGATATTGTTTATCTTTCAAATCGCGCATACGACACGTGTTCAATTTTCATATTTGTTTTGAACCCAAGTTCATGATCGTATCAATTATGATCCAGCCTTAAGCTAAATCTACAGCTCACAATTTAAGCTCATCAGCTCTAGTCAGGTGCATCGCTCTCAAGCATTGCCCCAGTTTAAGCATTTTAAGCTTTTAATTTAAATTGTTTTCAATTATTCAGCATGCAAACTTTTACAACTTGAGTGGTTTTCCTTTTATTATAACTGATGCAATTTTTGTTGTGGAAATTTTGTTATTATTAATTTTTATATTATTGCCACACCTACTTTTCAATTAGCAATTATTTTTTATGTTTCCTATGTTTTTTGCTTTAAATAAAACGTTCATTTTGGCTATTTAAGGTGTTGCAAAACGCACAGACACACCTTGTTTTTGTGTGTAAGTGTTGGGCAACACCTTACGCACTCAAATCAGCTGTTAGCTGACAATCAACAAACAACACAGCAACGGCGCAAAACAACGCCGAAATAAATCACAACAAAAATGTGCATTTAACTAAATGAAATTTTACAACTCGACAACAGCAATAACATTGCCGACTATTTTACCTATTCAAGCGCACTTGAATTTAATGATTGTGATTGTTTTGTGGAGTGCAGAAGTGACTTTAACTCGAGCGCTCTGAATTCGTTTTACAACCAATACGGCTGCAATTCGAGTGAGATGAATGAACGCGGGACCAGCAAAATACCCCGAGGAGCGGCCAGGCCACGCCAAACACTTTCACCACGGCCAAAGTACGAATTCCAGCCACTGTTCCATAACCGCTCCAAAAAGGAAGATGATTCCGTGCTGACCAACAATCTGTGGAAGCTGGCACGCAAAATGGGCACACTGAATCTCAGCAACAAGGGCATGTCACGCGGTGAGTATAGAATATGTTGAGTGCTTTGATTGATATTATCTGCGATATAGCAACGGTCGTGACGGCGAAGCAAATGCGGCATTGGAAATCATTGTTGAAACCGGCAGCAAAAATGAAGCGGGACAGAGGCTTTGGCTACATGGACAGCAGCGCCTTATGGTTTCTGTATATGTAGTTGGCGATTATCATCGCTGCTGTCGATCTCGAACTTGGCCTTAGCCGGACCATAGAAGGCGCCGTGCAAATAACACGCTTCATTGATTTCCCATGACGCAATATTGATTTAGACATTGTCTTTGCGATGTTTGGCGTTTAGTTTGTGCGCTGAGCTGGCCGCAAACAGAAGTGTTGTGGCTCCGTATCTTAACCGAAATATCCTTCAAGATTGCGTCCTCTAGGCAAACGCGCAAGAAGCAGCTCACGTCGTTTTGCATGTGCGCTCCGCATCGGCGACAGCGACGCTTCTATCAGATACGTGAATTCCAAATGGCCTCATCTGGCGATGAGCTGGAGAGTGAAGATCCCGATGATGAATTGGAACTGGAAGATGAGGCAGCAGCGCAGCCCAGCCAAGAGCCCAGTTGTGTTGATTAGCCAACAAGCCAAGCGTCTGCTAATGAACATTTTTCTTTTGTTTTGCAGTTCCCGAACGCCTATATGATATCAATGCGGCGGATGAGGATAGCATTAAGGCTGATTTGGTAAAATTAGCCATCAACGAGGAGGATGCCTGGTGGAATCAGGTGCCATTGAGCAATCTGGACTTGAGCTCGAATGCTCTGACGCACATATCACCGAAGATTGAGAATCTGTTGACACTCACCGTGCTTCAGTTGCATGACAATGCATTGGTTGCACTGCCGCCAGAGATTGGCAAGCTGGAGAAATTGGTGCAATTGAATCTTAGCCACAATAAGCTAAGTGAATTGCCACCCGAGTTCTACAGCTTGCCAGCGCTGCGGCATTTAAACATTTCGCACAATGAATTCCTTGAACTCAATCCGGATATAAGCAATTTACACATGTTGGAATATTTGGTAAGTATTTTGATAGTATTGTTGTAATTGTTTCTAAAAAATAACCTAATATATATATACAAAATGTACAAAGGACGCTTGCAAAAGGGTTCTTAATTGATTTTAGTTCGGTAATAATTCTTATTTCTAGAATTTTCTAATCAACAACTTGTGTATTATAGTGTAAATAACAATAGAACTTAACAACAAACTTATTTAAACTAATTTTATATTTACACATACAAGTTTACTTGATTACTTTATTAAAAACATATTAACTGCTTGTATATGTAGCTATCAGCTTAATATCAATTCCCATCTTTTTCAACTTATTTTAATATTATTCTACTGTTTCTAATCACAAAAACAACGAAAACTAATCAAACCCTTTTAACATTAACTGCTTGCTAACATTATTGATACAAGGATGCTGGAAATAATAAAATAAACACTGTGCCCGGCGGCATTGGTTTTCTGGTTCGGCTAACAACGCTTCTATTGGCCAATAATCACATCAAGGAACTGCCACCTGATATTGTCAATATGCGCTGTAAGTGCCCAAAACCTTGATAAGATTAACTCAATTTCCTAGTGTAAATGTTGCCTTTGCGAAAAGCCCTACAAAAACTGGATCTGATGAAAAATGATCTGATTGCCTTGCCAGAAGATATGGGTTTGTTGAGGAAACTGGATTGCTTGTACGTTCAACACAATGACATCAAGGAGTTGCCCGATTTCGAGGGAAATGAAATGCTTAATGAGCTGCATGCTAGCAATAATTTTATAGAGGTTAGTTTATCAATTAAAATTCAATACAACTATGATTAACTTACCCAACTTTTTTTAGAGCGTACCAAAAGATCTTTGCGCCAATTTGCCACATTTGAAGATCTTCGATTTGCGTGACAATAAAATCACACAGCTACCCGATGAGATCTGCTTGATGCGCAATCTTAACCGCCTGGATCTTACCAATAATTCCATAAGTGTGCTGCCTGTAACCCTTTCCTCGTTGGCGCATTTAATAAGTCTGCAAGTGGACGGAAATCCGATCAAGACTATTCGTCGCGACATTTTGCAATGTGGAACGACGCGTATTTTGAAAACATTACACGATCGTGCCCAAGCCAAGGTCAGGGAGGAAGGTGGAGCGGATGTGGAGTTGCCATGCAGCACTAAATCCACAACGGGTAGTGATGGAGCAATGAATAATCTGCCCAGCAACATGACAGACAGGTGAGACATGCCAGCCAGGTAGTCACTACAGCCATCTAGTTCATCATTTAACAATGTAGCAGCTACCGGCAAAATGCTTTATATCAGTGCCACTGTCAGTGTCAATTCCAACAATGTATGCAACAGCAGCAACAGAATTTTGCCAACTACTATTCCAGTTTACCATATATGGCAGGTGGCAGTCTCTATAACCACTATAAAGAAAACTATTTTATTGGTCAAAAAATGCCTGAAAGACAAGTGCATCCTGTTGTGCCAGCTCATTGGATGTAGAGTATCACCAAGTTGCACGCTAGCAATTAAGAGAACATTCCATTTTACTCAATGCTCATTCGAGTTTTTCTTTATTACAGATACAAACTTCGCCATACACGCACCTTAGCTGTCAATTTGAAGAACCTAACTGATGTGCCTGAACAGATCTTCCAGCTGGCCAGCGCTGAGAATGTTAATGTGGTGGACTTTTCGCGCAATCAGCTACAAACGCTTCCGCAGGGGTAACTATAAGAAAAAAAGCTGTTACTACCAAACTAAAACTATCTTCTTATTCAGTTTACAGCACATGAGCAAACTGGTGACAGAACTGGTTCTGGCCCATAATCTTATAACCAGTGTTCCCAACTTTATAACACAATTCACACGCATCACATTTCTAAATTTGTCCAACAATCAAATAAGGGATTTACCCAAAGACATTGGTGTGCTGAATACGCTGCGTGAACTTAACATTGCCAACAATCGGTTCGTCTATATCAGACCATAATTATATTAATTACATGCCTAATGCTTGGGTTCATTAACAGCTTTGACTCCTTGCCGAGTGGTTTGTACGAGCTGCAGGGACTCGAAATATTGATTGCTAGCGAGAATTACATTAAGACATTGAATGTGGCCGGCTTGAAGGCTATGCCACGCTTGAGCACACTCGATTTGCGTAATAATGATATTGAATATATACCACCCATACTGGGCAATCTAACGAACATTACGTGAGTTAATGAACTACTTTAATGTCACATCCGTTTTCATATACTATTTCCTACACTTGCAGTCATTTGGAACTGGTTGGTAATCCATTTCGTCAGCCACGTCATCAGATCTTGATGAAGGGCACCGATGCCATTATGTCGTACCTGCGTGATCGCATACCCAATTGATGCAATATTTTGCAATTTATTGACAAGACAATTAATTTATTTTGATTTATTATTGTTGTTGCGTTGATTTCGAGACAAAAAAAAGCTAAACCAAACGTAAACACACACTACTTAATGTGTGTGTCTGTGTTTGGGAACCAAACGCGCGTAGTACCTTGTATGCCACTTAACCATAAAGCACTTCCCCTTTTGCCAAAAGTTCCACACACCAGAAAACTAAAACCAAAATTTTTAAATGTTACGATATAAGTTAGGTACGAGTACTAACATTGTTTTTTTCTCTCAGTGTATCACTTTAAAGCAAACTAGTCAGCTGGTATGGTCAATACACACGCACTTTGTTAAAAGCTTTGCAATAAAAACTAAACGCAAATGTTAATGTACTTTCTGTTCTAATTGTGCTCCACGACCTCGTTGCGCAGACGTTTGGCCAACGTGCGTCGCAGTTGCAGTGCCGCATTCTCTGTCTCCTCGACTTGAGCGGCAGGCATGGCTAGCTCTGGTGTTTCCAGCAGCTGTTGTGCCACCTGCGCCGAACTGGGACGTTCTCCTGGCGTGCTGCGTGACACGGTTTCTTGCAGTTGCTTGGCGCGTGTTTGCTTCTTGATCTCGACTATCTTGTCGCGCTGCTGACGCAAATACTCTTGCCTGGAGACAACATCACTGGGATCCACTTTGTCCTCCTGCTCAAAGAAGAGATTCAAACGCTGAAACTTATCGTTGACCAGATCTAAGCTGGCATCCTGCTCTGGTGTCAAGGCAGCCTCTGGACTTTCAAGCGAATCGGCCATTAGTTGCTCCACATCCACAGTAGCAACGTCTGGGCCCTGGTCTGAGCCTGTTGCAAGCGCCGTTTCTTCGGTTAGTTCAGCGGAAGCAATGCGTGCCAATTGATGTTTCTCAATGAGATCCAGTGCCTGCAGCTGCAGTTCCACATTTCGTTGTGTCATCATGCGTATGAAGATTTTCAAATCATTTGCAGCCCAAATCTGACGAGGTTCGAGAAAGTCAGACAAATCTTTGTACATTATTCAACACTTACCTGCTGAAAGAGCACCTGATGGAACTGAAAGGGATTCTCACCCGGACCCTGCTGCCTTCCCTCGAGGCACGCCAGTTCAAACTGTTCCGGTGTTATGTGCATCTCCTCCATAAAGCTGCCCAGCATAAAGTCCACCAGATTCTTGTACTCCTCATGGATTTGTCGTATATCCTCATTATTCTCATCCAGCTGCAAATTTGGATCGAAGACTGCCGCAAATAAAAAGCGTGCATGACTAATAATTAAGTGCCCCTGGTTTGATTTTATTATTTGCTCCTACCCAAGGACTTTTGCTCAATAAATGTTTGTAGAGGCGCATTCCAAACGGGTCCATGCAGAAAGCAGACCAAAGAATCAAATACCCACGAATCCTCAGCAGCCATTTTCCGTTCTATGACTAATGAAACCACTTCAAAGTTCAAGCGTAAAATGTCGTCAGCTTTCCTTTGTTTGGTCCTTGAACGGATTGCCATAGTAACCGAACCAGCCAAACAAACCACCCATAATAAATACGATTATATATTAAAAACACATTGAAAGCTTTGCATTTTATGTTTTTGTTCTTTTTCTTGTTTTGTTTCCGTTTAAAAACTATTAAAAACTATGATTTAATTTACTCGAATCATAATATAGAGATGTTTCAAATAATATATATATATGTATGTATGTATATTTTAGGTATCGTATGTAAGTGTTTGTGTGTTTGAGTTAGTGTGTGTGTGTGTGTGTTAGGATTAAGGGGATTAGACAGCATATCATATACAATACACATTTTGTTTATATATAAATACTATAAACTATAGTTTGTTTTTTTTTTGTTCTTGTTTTATGCAAAGTTCTTTTTATTGTTATTATTATTATTATAATTTCATTTTTATTGTTGCAGTTCAAGTTAAAGTCAAACAAAAACAACAACATGGAAGGATATACATTTTGTTTTTTTGTTTCATATTTTAAGTCATCGCTTGGGGGTTGTGTCTGTCAGCTGCTCCAAAAAATGATAGGAAACCATTTAGCAGGATACTAAACTAAAAAATAAATATATCTCTAAATGTGAAAATGTTCTTGCTCACAATGGCAAATAATATACGATTATTAACAAATAACTTTATTGTATGGTTTGGATATTGTTGTTATTGCTGCTGCTGCTGCATGTTTGTTGCTCTGATTTCTGATGTGGAGTTCACCGTTTTAACTACATTTATATTAAAAACTATTGTATTTTAAACTAAACACAAAAAACATACACATGGAAAACGCAAAGAAGACTTTTGTTATTTTACTTTTTTTTTTTTTGCTTTGCGTATTGTTTTTCTATTTGTTTTTAAACCACTTTACAGACTATGTTTTCATTTCGTTTTTTTTTAATATTTTAATTATCATTATTAGTTGTGTTGTTTGATGTTTCTATGAGTGTGTGTGTGTGTGTTTTTTGTATTGAATGCAAATTTGCTGCTTTGTCTAACATAATATGTCCCTCTTTAGAAATTTTACAAATTCTTCACAATTTCCCAATCGTTAACCAACTGAGTGCTGCTGCTGCCATTTCAGTATAAGTAGCTTCTATTGTAGTTCGATATATAGAGATGGGGAAAGGGATAATGCTAAATTATATACAAGGTTTATGTTAAGGGAATTTTACATATGGCTAAAATATTGTGAATGCACAAAAACAAATGCATGTCATTTAGTTGGCTAAACAATCAAGTTGTGGGCATATTAATAGGCAGTTATTGTCCTAAATAAAACTATTAAATATACAAATAAAGGAAATTGTTTGCTTTGTATTTGCTACAAACTTTTGCCACCCTTGGCATTGGCAAAAACTGTTCAAATACACTACAAATCATTTAGATTAAGCACCAATGGTTCTTGTTTTTTTTTGTGTCGTGCTGCATAAACAAAGTTAACTGAAATTTAAATTAGACTTACAATTAAAAAAAGAGTATTAACATATAGCTAACAATAAAGTATTATAAATACAAAGCAGCATAATTTTAAAAAAGCATATGATATGCAAAAGGCGAGCAACATTTTGTTAGCTTTGCCTTTGGACAATCATACAGAGCAATAAGTTAATGCTAAATTCCCTTCATTAAAATACCCACAACTTGATGATATTGCACAAAAAAAATATAGTAAACTCTTTGCATACAACATCTACACGTTAGCCAACTGAACAAGTTTTGTTTTTATGCTTTTGCTTTAAGTAGGGATCGTTTATTCCTTTCTCTCTGTGTGAGCTTGCTGAGCGAGTTCTTTTGTTCGTTAAGCACACAACTCCAGCACCGCCTCCTAACGGAACCTAAACACTGATTTACTGATTCTGTATTTTCTGCCGTTGCTATTTAGTTTAAGTTTTAACTTCCTTATATTTATAAATATATTTATTTATATGTTTATTTTGGTTTCTTTCTTATGTTTTTAAGCACTCAAAACATAATTCACATAACTGCAACTGCAATAAATGTGTTTTTATTTTTTATCTGCTTGTTGATCAATAAGTGTTTTGTTTCTTTTTTTTCTTTACGTTTACGTTTTGTGTGCACATATAATATTTTTATACCCTATAAGTTATATTCATTTTCATATACATATATATATTTATTGGTATATATATATATATATATTTATTAGTTTATGGTTTTAATTTAGTAAAGTAAGGTTTTATAATTTTCTGTTTTACTTTTTTTTGTTTTTGCTGTTTTCTTTAAAATAAATGTTTTAGGCTAAAAGTTTAATTTTACGGTATTTCGTTTGCTTGTTCTTCTTACATCGTTTGCTAAGAAGCAAAAAAAAAAACACCCATAAACCATATTTAACGGGTTAGTTGTATTCTTCTGTTGTTTTGTTTTTTGTTCGATCTTACTTCGTACCGTTTTCTGCCGTGTTGATTACTTAATAACTGTTGTTGCTGTTAGTTGGTTGGTTGGTGCTGCTCAGCTTCTTCGATCCACTTTACATTTGTTGCTAAGTGAGTGTGGGTGTGTGTGTGTGTGTGTGTGGGGGGTAAGAGAGAGAGAGGTGTGTGTGTGTGTGTGCGTGTGAGTGTACTATCTTATAATTGATGCCGCTGTTGCTGAATGCCCCTTACTATGCGATACGAGCGCGCTTTTGTGCTTGGGGACCATCTGAATCCTCATCTTCCTCGTAATCTTCCTCACCAGAATCGCTTTCATAGTCAACCAGTGCCAGCTAAACTCACACAAGAACACACATTAAAGTTAAATGGTTCAACTAGCTTTTAAATTCAATATGAAGATCTTACCTTTTTGGTCGCCTTATCCGCGTCGCTGCCATTTGGCGAATGCGCGCTAGACGCCATCTTCAACCCATCTCCAGTTGCATCGATTTTGAGCGCATCTCTGTTGTCTGTGGCGGGTGACTGTGTCAGTGTCTGTGCCTCACTGTTTAAACAGTTTACAGGCATTGAAACGGCAGCTGCAGCAGCAGCAGCAGCTGACGTTAGGTTGTTGGGCGTACTAACTGCCGCCGTCACCGAGGCAGCCATGGCCGTTGCAATCGTTGTTAGAAATTGAGATGCCGCGACAGCGGCAACAGTCGCCGAATCGCAGAGCGCAGCAGCGGCTGTTGACGATGATGTTGGTGATGATGCGGACGTGGACGCAACTTCCATTGACGTTGTAGATGATGATGATGACGCTGATGGTGATGACAAAGACGACGATGTCGACGTTGATGATGACGACGCCAATAATGAACTTGTTGTGGCCGAAAGCAATAGCTCCTGTGTCTGTGGCATCACCACCGCGCTCAGCTGCTGCTGCAGCTCTGCAATCTCGGGCTGTTGAGATTGTAATTGTTGTTGTTGTTGTTGGTGCTGCTGTTGTTGATGTTGCAGTTGCTGCTGCTGGCTCTCGAGCTGCGCTGCAGCTGCCGCATTCGATGTGGAGGCGACGGCAACAGCAGCGGCCGCTGCCACCAGTGTGCTATTCAGGGACAACGTCTGTTGTTGCTGGAATGAGTGCTGCTGCTGCTGTTGCTGCAGTGCAATATTTGCAGCTGCTGCCAGCTGCACGGCTGCCTGTGTCTGTTCATCGATACTGCTCGCCGATGATGATTCGGGACTGCTGCTGCCACTTGCCACTGGTGCGGCTGATACTGACGTGGCAGTTGCTGTTGTCGCCGTCGCATTCAAATTTCCTAACAAACCACCACCATGCGGCGATGTGCTGTGTGGCGGCGACTTCTGTTGCGGCGACTGATTCTGTGCTTGCGGGCCATTCTTTTCGCTGACGGCTGTTTAGAAAAATAAGAGAGCAATTTCTTAATACATACTTGCACCATGTATTTCTTAAATTAAAATTGGTTATTAAAATTCACGACAGGAGCTGACGCAGTCGGGAACACAGACACATCTCTAAAGGAGATTTCCATTATCCAACCAAAAGGAAAGCCACAATTATTTTAAGGCTAAAGCAAGTACATATATAAATAATATGTATTACAAGTTTTAGATCTCCAGATTTCTTGTCTACACTATTCATATTCGTACGCAGCTATAACTTACATTTCATTACATTGTTGTAGCTATCGATTTCCTCGGAGAAGTCATCTTCTTCATTGAACCACATCTCTTCCTCCTCCTCCATTTGACGCTGATCGCGACGATAGCGACCGCTTCCGGCACCACTACGTATCATGGGCAATGTACTAATCAAATGAATGAAACCATGAGTTATGCTTGTACTATATAAATATAAAGTAACAAACTTACCCATCGGTACGATTTTCCAACTTATCGCGATCCTTGAGCCTGTCCTGATACTGATCATAACGGTTCTTAAGGTATTTAAAAGTTTGCACATATTCGATTTCATCAAATATCTTGCTAAAGTTCTCCACAAAGTATACACACAATGTGCGTATATCCTCTAGTTTTATAAACTCGAATAATTCCAATATGGCCGATTCGAGCAGATTATAGCGACCATTGTTACGAATAAAGGCATCAACAACGGGCGCAAATAGATTGCACTTAACAATGTGCCTGAATTTGAATACAAATAAATTTCAATATATATGCGTAAGCAATTCCAACATTAATACTCACCTGTTGTAAAACTCATCTTTAAGTGCAATTATTTTGCGCAGCAATCGTAGAGCGCCAAGTACAAGGAACGTGTGTGTGCTCTTCATCAGCACCAGAATTCGTTTCAAGAGATCTTTTTGCAACAAGAAGTTCTTAATATGATAGCTATGATGTTCGACACAAAATGACAAAATATCCAACACTATGCCGAGCAGCTGTGCAGTCTGGTAATCCTCATTTAAAGGACGATCGCCCATTGTGTTGAGCATCAACGGCGCTGTTAATGAATTATTTAAATAAGGCGTTTTGAACGATCAGAAGTTGAAAAAAAAAGTTACTTACCAACTAACGTTTGGACGCTGTACTTGTAGAAAAAGTTAAGAAAATCTCCCTTCTCAGTCAGCATATTTTCTGGTTCCAGCAAGATCTTAATGATGCCCATTAGCTGCACCGCAATGCCCAGTTCTGGCTCCGAATCGTTCAGCATTTGTTCAATGGCAATGTTTAGCAACATGCGCTCCTATAAAGATGAAAAAAACCAGTTTAGCTGGCTACAAGTAATACACAAAAACTCAATGCACTTACGCCCTCTGGTCGATTGGCTTGATTCAGGGTGTAATTGCGCACCACAAGCGGTGAGAATTCAACAATGGCCGTGAGTATGTCAATGGAGGCCGACTTGGTCTTGTTGTCATTCATGACAAGTGTCAGCTCCAGAGCCTGCAAAATGCCCAGGCAGGTGAGCGTCTTGTAGAACGAATCCTTGCCCTGCGGCTGCAGATTTTGTGCAAAGTTACAAAACTCCTTTAGAAATAGGACGATATCGCGACGCTTTAAGTCGCCTGTTGACGGATCTGTGAGCAGGGTGAACAAATCGACCAGAAAACGTTCGTCCTCCTGGATGAGCGTCACAATCTCAACTTTGTTAAAGAATATGAAACTCGACAATGTGTTTAGCATATTATCTTCGACAAAAACTGATGGCGTGGGCAATATAATGTCCTGTATGTACTGCACTCGGAACGTTTGATGGATTTTGGCCAATAAATCTAGGTTCTTGATGGGCACCGCTTCACGGAATTTGGCCCACTGCTTTAGATACTGCCGATGCTTCTTTGGCTGTGCAACACTCGGATCGTACTCGAGGCAACCAACCACATCGAAAATGGTATCGTCAGCAAACATGATTTCAAAAAGTGCATTCTTATTAAGCAAGAAAATGTTCTTGAATATTTCGAACAAGTGATGTAAGCCTTCAGTGTTGTCGAGATCCTCACAGACATGAAACAAATTTAATAACTTCTTGATGTAGTTCTCCGATTCAAGGGCCATGGATAGCTTCTCCTTGCGCAGCGGCGTCGACAAACAACTTTGGATTGTCTCCGAAATGTCCTCGAGCCGTGAGAGCTCGCATGGCGGTAACTCAATCGGCGGTGCTGTATCGGACATGTCCTCGAAACGTTCATCCTCAGACTCCTCGACAATGTCCTGCGTTATCTCGACAGACGGATCTTTGCCCTGTACCTGTAGACAGCAAAGGATTCACAAAATATAAAAAATTTGCTGAATAGACTTAGTTTAATAATCACAAACCTGACATATCTTTTCCCATATCTCATCGCAACCAGCCTTTTCTTGAAAACTGAGCGCTAAATCAAAATTATCGCCCTCCGACCAGACAATCAACGTATCCTGCTGCTTCTGGTATGCGGTGTCCGGCTGTATCTTACTCTCCAACAATAGGGAACCATCGGACTCGGCACGCACAAGCAGAGAGGTGCCCTTGAGACGCTCCACATATGTGGAGGAGACATGGCCAGTGCCACGATCATCCCATTGGCGCTCCGCATTTAGTGCGTACAGCTTAACACGTCGGCGGGTGTCAGTCGTCATGGTTTGGCTTTAAGTTTGTTGTCCTCTTATATTGTTGCTGGTGTTTTTTTATTTGTCTAAAATTTATTCCCTTTGCTTTTTTCACAAATTATTTTGGTATTGAAACTTTGCTTTTTTTATCGTTGTCGTTTGGCTTGTAGCCGCGCTTGTGCTAGTCTACTATAGACTAATTACGATTAAGTTATGATATTGAATTTGAAATTCAAAGTATTCAACTAATCTCTACGCTTGACTTGTTTATCCATGTTATGTTGTTAGATTTTGATTTGTGGCCTGCGCACAAAACTGAAACAGATTGAAAAATAAAGCACAAGATTTTTCTTTTATTAATGTGTTACAATTAGAGCCTGTCAAAATTTATGGCGATTAATTTGAGTCACATTCGGATGTTAACCGACATCGATATTTTCATTGAGTCAATTTGTTACCTATCATTGTTTTACAACACTGTAACATAATGAGTAATTTCAGCCATACACAATTTCCTTACACAAACACCCACACTCACGCAAAATACAAGACGATAACAATAAATGCGTATCACAACAGAAACTGCAAAACAGCATATAACATGAATGAAAATGTGAAAGCTACGTTTGATATTGCTGCATACACACACATGCAAGTGTGTATGTATATTCACAAACTACTCGCAAAAAGAAATCCCAAAAATTGTATGTTTACAAACAGTAGAAAATAAAACAAACAAGCAAACGGACAAAACTTTTCAAATCTCTACACAAGACACTAGTCGTGTTATTTATTATTATTTTTTTTCTTCTACTTTTTCGGATGTCTACACATTCGCAAACTATTATCGCGCTTTCGCCAAAGCGACCCACAACGACGACCAGCGCAAACACGCGCGCGACAAAAACAAACAAAAATGAGTGGTCAGAACTAGAGTGAGAGCGAACCGAAGAGAGAGCGACGTGAGCACGAGAGAGTGCATGTACATTTTGATTTGTGTGTATGCAGTAGGTGGGTGGCTGCCGGCTAGCGGGGCCAATTTTGCGGAGACAAGATTAGATTATCAAACTAACACTCACTCACACATACATATACACATATACATATTTAATACATACAAACACTGTTGCTATTTCGTACAACGTACGCACAAGGCAGCAAAAATCAATGTAAAAACAAATTTGTGTGTGTAAACAGAACAGGCAATGTAGCTCAAAGCAATATAGAGACAAGGTCTACGTCATCAATAGAGGAAACTGCGGAAATTCACCTTTGGTCAGTTCACCAAAACGTTCTAGTGGCGCCAAGGTTGTTCTTAAAATGCGTATTTAGTGGCATAAAATATAGCCAATTCAAGATTTGTTTCTTTTCTACTAAGATATATATTATGTAAAGCAACGTGAACGATTTCAACATTTGCAAACACTGATAAAGCGTTAATCTGTAATCTATGTATGTGTACATTTATATTTTTTATTTTTTTTTTTTGAGAGAGGGCGCCACTCACGAATGTGTATCACAACAAAAGCAGCAATTAAAAACAATCGCTGCCGTCGAAGACATTTACGCAATCAACAAATAGTTTTTTGATTTTTCTTCTCTTTCCTCAAATTTAAACGACAAGGGTGCATAATACAAACATGATTAGTGGGCGGACGGCTGTCTAGGATATCAATGATAAAAATTGAATGTTAAACTGGTCAAAAGGCGTTATTTGCCACATGCTTCGTCATAAGATACTTGGATGAATAAAAATAATCTCTATTTGTCGCCCAGCAACAAGAGTTCAAGTGCGGCCAATAAACATAGTATGTATTCAAAACTGGAGCGGGAGAGCTCTGTCAAAAAAAAGCGGAGAAGAAAAAGCAGCAGTACAATGGGAATAAAAATCAAATGAAAAATATTGACGCTGCCTGCAAGTGACACAAAAACAAAATAGGGGCGAGGCTGAAGGCGCATTGGATGTGTGATGCGTGCGCGCAAACGAAACAGGAATAACACAAAAAGAAAAAAAGCTCAAAAGGAAATACAGGACAATGACAATACCCCATAATTCTGTATCTGTATGTGGATTGCATATGCATATGTGTTCGTGTTCATATGTGTGTGATGGATCGCGTACAATGAATGGCCCGCAAAAGCTGGAAAGAAAACGAAAACGGAATATGCAAAATACGCGCGCATGCATGTATGCGTTGTTTTTGTATATGAGAATTAAATGCACAATATTTTTTTTTGGGGTGGGCATCTGTTAACTTGCATGCAAATGCAAACGTATTTCGTGTGTCCCGTTTGAGTGGCAATCGTGTAAAAAATGTCGATTTTGACATTCAATTTTTCTTAGCGAAAACACACAAACACATTCACCTACACAGAATGGCCATCTAGTGAGTACATCGTTTTTCGGCCGTTTCTTTTGTGTTCATTCAGTAAATTATTGCGAATGACAAGCACACAACAGAATCGCAAAAATTGCAGCGTATATCTGGCAAAGAGCATGTCAAAGGAAAAATGCCGTCTACGCTCGCACTTTTTTCACACACTCACACACACACGCGCATAAACATACAAAATCAGAAAAACACAACTTCTCTGTCAAATTTTTATGACGCATGCTTTTTTTGTAAATATATTGTTTTTATTTGCGGTTGCACGATTTTTATTTGCAGTTTTTTCCGCAATAGCGGCATACGTATTCAATTTAATTAAACGCACACAATGTATAAAAACAACGGGTACACACCACGCAAAACCACACAGAGACGTCATGTACACACACTTATAAAACACTGAGAAGTACGGCGAGCGCAAAATCCACCACATGTAACAGCGGCAATCTCTCAAATTCAACACACTACAAAATAGAAGAACCAAAAACTCAACACGACGAACGTTTGTTGCATAAAGTTCGAGTTTCGAGTCCACAGAAATGAAAACAATTTACCTCAAAATCTGCAATGTTCACACAGGCGCAGAATCTCACAAATGTTTGATATTTAGCGAACGCGATTATTACTCGTCGTATTTAGAAGTCTATTAGAATTATGAAGTATAGTTACACACGAAAATACACATGCACACCTTAACATACACACACACGCACGCAAACACGCTCAGACACAGAAGCCGCAAGCGGGCAACAGCGGTGTAAGCGAAAGCGCGAGGGGTAATATTGAATCTTGACCAAAAAAAGTGTATGCACTCACGTTACAATTCCTTGTTTATGCTGTTTGGCTGCGCCTTACACAATCTCTTTAAGTATGTACAACTTGCGTTTGCGCATATTTACTGTTTCCAACAACTAATTTATTATATATTTACGGTTGAACTTTTATTTTACAATTTTTCGCGGAACGGACGCTGTTCCAACCGAGACGACTACGATTTTGTGCTACTACGACGCCATATTGTTTTTAGTATACATCGAAACGTTAATCGATGTACAGGAATCTATCGATGCACAAATGTAAACAAAAGTATGACCAGTTTTCGTCACAGTGCTGCAAAATTTTGGTAGCAAGTGTTGTGGGTTGCCGGTTGTAAATTTCATTTATTTATTTGTTTAATAAAAGTATACTTACTATGGAGCCAACAAAACATAGATATTTTAGCATACCAGCCAAGTACAAAGGCAGCAAAGAGGAGGATTTGGAACTAACCATACAGAAATATGGCGATGATGTTGTCCGAATACAGCTACTTAATCGATTGCATGGAAAAGAGAGTCGAGCGCAGCTTAAACGTTTTTTATTTATGATTAGCTTGGCGATTGTTTACTATGCTTTGGCAATGAAATGGAGCAATGGATCATTAAACGTTCGGCAGGCTCACATACTGTACCCTGCACTGCTAGTATTTATGTTATCATTATTGATATTTCGCAACACTCTTCACCTGGTGCACTCGGAGCGGCTTTTCTATAGCTGGGACATGGCACTTCAAACAGAAACAATTCGTACATTTGGCCGTCAAACGGTACTTTGTGTGCAACGAGGACATTTGCATGATATGGTCCTCAATGAAGTTATTGAGAATGTGGGTTTGATTGTTGAAAAATCATATCATATATACTTATTAAGCACATTTATTGATTACAGTTGGATATTAAATACATGCTTATTCTGCGTACCAAGGGCACCTTGTTTAGGGAGCGGCCCATAATACCGCTGTTTCATGTAAGTGTGGCGAGGTTTGTTCCCATTAGTGTTAACAATTGCTTAATTGTTTTCAACCCTTTTAGTGTCTGTCTCCATCCTTTGAGTGTTTGCAGCATATTCAACGCATATTACATGGCTATTGGCTAAATAATAATTTGAATCGATCGCAGCCAGTTCAAAGCAACGAGGAAACCTCAACGGTTGCATCGTAAAGCTCCTTCATTTTATCAATCTATATAAAAAATAATGTTAATCAAAGACAACTAAATATACCAAAGACTGTTACTATATGTGTGTATACCTGTAGCATCGGGGTGTATTCTTCTTGCTGAGTGCTCTCAGCGGGCAACTTGGGTATATTTAACTGAACATTAGCTATGTTAAAATCACTACGAATCTGCAGGCATAATACGCTTTTAATTTTCTGAATTAATACAATCACAAAGCAATAACATACCAAATTGTTTAGCTCGGTTGTGTACACATGTTTGGCCAGTTTTGGATAGAATTGCAAGTAAATGGCCTTGCAGTAATTCAATTCTTCTTGTGCCTTGCGCAATGTATGCACCTGCTGAAGCGTCAATTCTGCACAGAAAAAATATTAATGAATAAAATTGTTTTGTTATTATACATCTAACTTACTTTCCATAGCGTCTGTTTGTGTTTTGGCGTCTTACTTTTCGAATGTTTGTATGTGTTGTAAAACGATACGTTCCAGACAGCCAACAGCACTAGGTCAGCAGCTGACATCAGTCGCGCTGAACAACAAACAAAAAGTCGGTTAATTTATAATGTAATATCTATATCTATAGTAAGAACCGATTGCTTTGCAAAAATTCCTTCAATTACTTAAAAGCTATAGTACTTAACTTTGTATCTAAAATGTAATGCTTTTTGTTTATTATATTTTGGCACCCTCTTTTTTAAATGTTAAACAGTGCTGTAAAACGCTAAAATGCGTCATCAGCTGACGTCATTTACGCATAGCAATAAACAAGACAACGTTTTGTTTATGTGCAAAGTTAAAGTGAAATAAGTGTCAATGATCCAATAGAATTGTAACGCCGGCATTTACCTCAGCCCTATATACACACACACAAACCTACCCTAATGATGCTAAGAAGCTGTCATTGTCGCTGTTTAAGATTAAAACAATAATAAATGTAAGTCCAGTCATTTAGCTAAAAATACTCCCGATCGGGCGTGTCCGACCACATGGCTGAATAATCCGACTAATATGTTATGTTTCGTTTCAGTTTCCATTTGCTTAACCTGCTGAATCTGCCCTTGCCATGAACCGATCGGATTCCATTCCCATACGGCGAGATCGCTCCTTTGACAGTGTACTCAATCGCCTGCTTAGGATGCGTACCCAGAACCATGAAAGTTTTCGAGCTGCCATGTATAACTTTTTGATTGCAGCGGGCGTTGCTGCTTTTGTGGCCGTCTGTTTCATTCTGGGGCCTTTTGTGCGACCGCTTTTGTGGGCCTTCCTAATGGGCGCTGTTCTGTTTCCCTTCAAACGCAAGCTGGCCGAGCTCTTGAACAACTGGTTTCAGCGATTGGAGGAGCGTGACTCGAATGTACTTGTTGCCATCTGTCTGGCACCACTGGAGGCCACCGAGCACTGTGGACGCATGCTTATCAATTGGCTCTGCCAGCATTGGCAATTATTGCTTGCTGGCTGTGGCGTTGCTGTTTGCGTTAAGCTTCTTGTTTTATATGCACCCAAGGGATTCCTGCTTGCACTCTGGACCTGGTTGACCTTTTCGCATGGGCTTTTCGTGCGAATTATCGGTTTCCTTAATGTATATGTGGTAAGTAGTATTCATTATATTAAAGAAATCCATAAGCATACCCGCATTTAATCTTCACAGCTTATCCTCTTAATTGTGATCTACCTGTCCTCTGTGCACTTTTTCTGGAAGCCAGCAAACAGCTCGCATTTTGTTGTCGCCGGTCAAACCATGTGGATAGCCATTGCTGGCTATTTATGCAGCTTTCTGGGCGCTCTACAGGTGCCAGTATTTCTGCTTGTCATGGGCTACGTTTGCGTTTCCACGGTGTATCATCTGCAGACCAGCGATGACAATGATACCAGCTCATATGTGGATCGCCTATACAAGTTGTTTGACAAGAACGATTTTGAGAAATCTCTTAGCAATTTAAGCATCTGTCGCAAAGCTGGTGGTGATACAGGTGGACTACAATCAGACGTGGAGGATATATCATTGAGCGACACACTTGGCTCCGAGGATACATTTGATGTGAAGGCAGTCGAGGACGTGGTGGGCCATCAGAGCGATACCTTCTTTAAGCTATTGTTTTATGCCTGTCTGGGCACCTTTTTGTATCGTAACATCTGGATGTTTATTCTGGCTGCTGTGCCGGTATTTTTGCACCTACTCTACACCGCTGGAAGCTATACGGGCATCACACAGTTTGTTTGCAACAAAATCAATGATGGATATCAGGCACTACGAGTAAGTTTCTCCTAAATCGAGCTGATTGTTTAATAACTCTTACTGTATTTGTAGTCTTGGGCCTTGGATCATCATTCGGCTGTGCTGCCGCTGTGTTTGCCGGGTGTGCTGGAACTAAACTACAAGATCAATAGCATATCGCGGGATTCGCTAAAGTCATCTGTGGAGTCGGTGACATCGATATTAATGATAATACTTATGCTGCTTATTATTGTGTTTTTAAGTGTTTTCTTTTGTGTCAACATCTATTCAGAGACGATTGAGGTCGCTTATCTGGGCAAAGATCTAATTAACAAGACAATCACCGATCGTCCTGAGCTAATTGATATTTTGCCCGCCAATATACAGGCGTCCATTGATGATGCGCTCGATAATGCACATCATTATGGACGACGTAAAATTGAGACCTATATTGATGATTGGCTAGCGGAGGCGGACAAAGTCCATGCGACCAAATTGAAGGAGCAAATTCTGGATGTGTGGGACAGACTTATTCAATACTGGATTGATTTCAACAAAGCGGGCACCTCCTATGGTCCAAGAGTGCCCACGGATGCGCTTAAGAGCACCTTTGGCGAGATTGTCGATAATCCAGGTAAGTCTCAGCTCCGGTTAAGGTTATCTTTGAACTCTTTATCATTTGTCCTACGTATTTATTTGATATGTTTTGAGTTATTTTATGATTTGAATTTAGCGCTCGGTTGATTTTTTGAACCACTGACTTGCATTTACTTTCTTGCCTAATCCCACATCCTGTGCATAATTTTTCGTATGCGTCAAACAACAAATAACTCATTACATGTGCTTGTGGCTAACCAATGGTTTTATTTTAACCAAGGACATTTTAAAGAGCTAGTTTTAGTGGCAAAACAGGGCATCATTGGCTGGGCGCAGAGCAATACACAGACAATTCTTGAAGTCGCTGAATCCCTATGGCACATCATACGCACGAATCTCTCCATGATCATGGGCGTTACAGGGGAAATTCTCTCGTTGCTGCTGTCGGGCGGACAGGCTTGCATTGAGTTCATTTTGGATATGGTAATAATGTGTTAGAGCTTTATCTTTTACTGTCAAACTTAATTTTGCATCCTTTTCCAGATCGTTTTCTTCACCGCTTTGTTCTATCTGCTCACGGCCAGCCAGGAGAAGTATGCGCCGATGCAAATAACCAAATATATGGGTTACTCCGCCTCGGGCATTAAAGTCGCAGATGCCTTGGAGAATTCCATTACTGTTGTGCTCGTCTCCATGTTCAAGTGCTCGACTTTCACGGGCCTATTCACGTGGCTGGTGCATACGGTATTTGGAGCTCGCATTGTCTTTCTGCCCTCCGCATTGGCTGCACTGCTAGCAGCAGCTCCTTTCTTAGGCAGCTATTGGTGTGCGGTTCCTGCTTTTCTAGAGCTTTGGCTTGCACAGGATCGCTTCTATGCAGGCCTAATACTCTTCCTGCTGCAATTCTTTGTGCCCTCCTCCTTTGAGACTGCCATCTATGCGGATTTGAAGGGGTAAGCTGGTAAACACACAAATAAGTATACTCTAACTAACATTTTTGCTTTGCTGTAGTGGCGGACATCCTTATCTCAATGGTCTGGCCATTGCCGGCGGCATGTATTGGATTGGCTGGCAGGGTGCCATATTTGGTCCCCTTATGCTGTGCTTCTTCATTGGTCTGTTCGAGGTGGCCACTTTGGCCATGCGTAACAATTCGGAGCCCAGGTATGTTTGGAACTTCTAACTGCTCCTTGGCAGATGTGATTTATCATTTTGCATGCAAGTTATGTATTCAATTGTGTTTTCAATCAAAATACTCTGCTGCTGAAGATTATGAGTAAGTTTTCTGTTTGGTTTTTTCGTGATTTCAAAAGATTATATATATTTTCGTGCTGCTTCTATTATCGTTTCTTGTTAGTCTCCTGCTAAAATAAACTAAATACTTATATCAAATATTTTACTGCTTTACAGACGAAGCTCGGATGAGGAAACACGAACCACGTGAGTTGGAGTTATAGGAATGGCCAACACAACTACGAATTTGAACTAAAATACTCGAATTGCAAATCTAACAATCCTATTGGCCGAGTAACTAAAGCCAAGTGTACCTACTAATGAATGTTAAGTTAGCAATGCTAAGCAAATCTCCACATTTTTCTTATACGTTTGTTGCGTCGCTTTATAATAGTTAGTGTTCCTTTTTTTCTTATATTTTACTAAATTTAAAAAGTATGCAAAATAATTGATTCCGTCTACAAAAGCTGTGTATAACAGCTAATGTATTTTTACTAATTGATTTATTATATAAGTTTATATACCCTCGAAGAAAAACGCTTAAATGCAGGAAGCACATGATATAGTGTCTAACCATCTAGTCTTAAAAATATTGTAATTTTATGTGAAATGCTCCAAAAAAGCTTTTTTAAGGGTATATCAACTTTGTTCTAGTTATATATCATATCTCTTGTTTTGTATATAAAAACACAAGCAGATAGATGTTTGGCTAAAGCTTGACTCATAGAAAAAGAAAACCGTGAACCGGTTTCCCATGTACCAAGTACGTAACAAGAAATATTTTTGTGCTCGCTACACATGCATATGTGATTTGCTTAAGCTTAAATTTACAATTAAAACTCTGTTGCAAATAAATGTCAATACGTACTAACAAACGTTAAAGTTTATTTTATTTAAACCCAGTTACATTTCACTAGTTTTAATTTCAGCCAAACACTACAAAACGAGAATTTAAATCGTAATAAAACCGAAAACAAGAAAGAAAATGCCGAAAAGGTCATTGCTCCGGCGGAAGCCCTACCCAGATGCAGTGAAAAGCGTGTGGGAAAACCAGTTGTGATGAAAATTATAACCAAAATGTTACAGCCGTTGGATACACTGAAAACCAGTTCAAATTCTTAAATTTCTAATAACATTTAGGTGCATTTTTTAGCAAAGAATAATTTCGAATTTTTTTTGAACTTCTTAAATCAATAAGAACTTGAATGGATAACATAATTTTAAATACAAAAGTGCTTAAAATGAGTATTTTGTACACAATTCAAAGGAGCTGTAATTATTTAAAGGAAAAATACATAAAAAAATGTTCAAGAAAGTAGAAATTCTTTTTGGTTTTGTGCACTTAGTCAGTGAATTGATTTTTGAATGTAAACTCCGGATGTTGTTCCACACTGCAAAAAATCGATGATGAGTTTAAAAATTAACATTATATTTATTTGCGTTTTACTCACCCGCGGAAGAAGGAAAAGTCACAGATGCGAATGTTCTTGTCCATGGAGGAAAGTTTCTCCACTTCCTCGGCGCTTAGTTTAAAGTCAAAGACATCCAAGTTCTCCTTTAGACGCCCCGCATTTGTGCTCTTTGGAATGGCCACCACACCAGTATCAATGATCCAGCGGAGCAGCACTTGTGCTGGACTCTTGCCATGAGCGGCAGCAATCGCCTTGACCTCCGGAATGTCCATTAGATCGGGCAGATCACGCTTCACACCAGCGGCCTCATTGAACTTGGCAATGCCCTTGGAGCCAAGTGGCGAATATGCCGTAATGGCCACATTCTCCGCCTTGCAAAAGTCCACAAGATCACGTTGCTGCAGATATACATGATGTTCGATCTGATTGTTGGCCGGACGAATCTTGCAGTTCTTTAGCAGACGCTCCACCTGTTCCTTGCTGAAGTTGGAAACGCCAATCGATTTGGCCAAACCTGATTCGACCAGTTTCTCCATCTCTGCCCAGACAGCGGCATGATTGGTCGATTTGTCGACCTTGACGCGACCTTGGTCATCAAACTGAAAACTTCCATCCTCATTGATAAAGAGGGTAAATGGCGTGTGAACCAGATACATGTCAACATAGGACAACTGTAGATCCTCCAGCGATGCCTTTATTGTAGGCTCCACCTCATGTGGACGATTGGCTGGCAAATTGACAAACGTAAATTACTATGAACAAAACCATATGCCCTCAATCTCAACTCTTACCAATGGGTGGCAGTTTGGTTACAATGTAGAGATCCTCGCGTTTAACCTTGCCTGCGTCGAGCCAACGTTTGAGAACGCGTCCAATTGCCTTTTCATTGCCATAGACGGGCGCTGTGTCGATGTGACGATATCCCGCCTCCAACGCCAGATCTATTGCGGTTTCGATTTCTTCATCGGAAGCCTGTTTGGTAATGAAATTGCGGTTATTAAGTATATTTATCTATAGACAGACACGATGCAGCTTTAATTACACACAATGAGGCTGTTTGACTGTTTAGAGCTTAACTACAATATTTGGAGAAAGTCACGACCCATTGTACTTGTCCCACAAAGATTGATTTGTTTGCAGTAGAAGGAGAACCGGTTCGTCCGTTACAAAATAAGAACACGAACAAATTTCCCTAAGCAAACATCCCATTGAAAAGTACCAAATGACGTGACCGGTTGTGTCGTTGTTTGAGTAACATTATCAATATAGTATATATATTTATGTATATGCATATCTATTAATGTTTACATACTACATACATAGTATATAGTTAAGTGTAATCAAATAGCTGCATAATAATTACCTGCCAGGTGCCAATGCCAATGACGGGCATTTTTTCGCCATTGTTAAGAGTCAAGAACTGAGTGCAAGCCATATTTAAAACAAACAAAATTTATTACAAATCACTTGTTGAGTTTCAATTCAAGATTTTAAAGCAGTTTTGTCAGCAGCAAAACACAACCGTTCTGACTGAATACTCAGCTGAGAATAAATGAGCGGACTGCTGTGCCGGCAAAAAGTAAAGCTCTCAGAGCTTTTGACAAGTGCACAATGGGCTACATTGACATATGATTTGACAAACATTTGGCATTGTTGCACAGTTCAGGCAATATGTAATGACCTAAAGTTGATACTTCACTGTTGGCAGTCAATAAAAAATTAAACATATACCTATGCATTGCAGCTATGTTTAGAATCACAATATTGTTACAATAACTTAAGTGCATTTGCTCCACAATGCAGTGTTGATCAGTTCTATTTATAACTATCGATTGGCGCAACTTATAAGTATCGATGTTAGTAGCGCGACACTGAATGTTTTTGGAGCTCGCTAATTGTAAGTTCATTAAGTTAAAAACTTAAGGTATAGTGCTTTTGTGTTCATAAAAAATCATTATCCAGTGGCTACAACATATTCTTAAAAAGATAATAGTCATTCGTGTTTGCTATAAGGCGAAATCAACAGGTAGTTTAACTGCACGTGCGCTCGAACGTGAGAGCAATCGCTCTCTCACGCACATTGCTCTCTTAATTTCCCTAAAAACCGCATGTTGATAAAAAAAAACAAACTTGTGGAAAAATTGAATGTGAAATTTAGCGAAATTAAATTAAAATGTTGCGCAAGGTGCCGTTAATAGTTATATTAGGCTCAACGGGCACTGGCAAAACAAAACTATCGCTGGAACTTGCCGAACGCTTTGCTGGCGAGATTATAAGCGCGGATTCCATGCAAGTTTACACAAATTTAGACATTGCCACAGCGAAGGCCACCAAAGAGGAGCAATCGCGTGCCCGCCATCATCTGCTGGATGTGGCAACGCCAGCGGAGCCCTTCACAGTTACCCACTTTCGCAATGCCGCGTTACCCATTATTGAGCAACTGTTGGCCAAATCGAAGCCACCAATTGTTGTTGGCGGAACAAATTACTACATAGAATCGCTTCTATGGGATATTTTGGTAAACACAAAAGAGGAGCAGTCGGAAGATAAATTGATACTCAACCAAGAACACCTGACCACAGCTGAGCTGCATCAACATTTGTCCCAGATCGATCCGAGCAGCGCAAATCGCATTCATCCAAACAATCGTCGGAAAATCCAACGCGCCATTGAAGTGTATCAGAGCACAGGTCAAACGTTGACGGCAAAGCTGACGGAGCAACGTCAGCAGCCCGGTGGCAATCGTTTGGGTGGTCCCCTGCGCTATCCGCACATCATTCTGCTCTGGCTACGCTGTCGACAAGATGTACTCGATGAGCGTTTGGATAAACGTGTGGATGGAATGTTGCAGCAGGGACTGCTTAAGGAGTTGCGACAGTTTCACAAATCCTATGCGGATGTCACGATGCAGGCTTTCACTAAGGGCGTGCTCCAAACCATTGGCTACAAGGAGTTTGTTCCATATCTGTCAAAGTACGATGCACAGCAGGATGCTCAAGTGGAGGAGTACCTTAGTGCCAACAATTATCAGCTACCAACAAATGAGCAACTGCAAAGTATGGCAAGTGATTCAGAGCAATTGGCTGCAAGCTTAAAGCTTCTAGGCAGCTGTTGTGATGAACTAAAGCTCGTCACGCGTCGCTACTCCAAGAAGCAGTTGAAATGGATCAATAATCGTTTCCTCGCCAGCAAAGATCGACAAGTGCCTGATCTCTACGAGCTGGACACAAGTGATGTGAGCAAATGGCATGATAATGTTTTCAAGCGTGCCGAGTGCATCATCGATAGCTACCGCCAGGAGCAGATTTGCGAAATAAAGCCCATGGCTAAACGTGTACATCCTGGCGCCGATCTTGACGAGGAGACAAGCAACTTTTGTGCCATCTGTGAGCGACATTTCATTGGCGAATATCAATGGGGCTTGCATCTGAAGTCAAACAAACACAAACGTCGCCGGGAGTCGCAGCGACGCAAGGAGCGGGAAGCAGCAGAAACCAGACCCCAATCGAAGCCAGCAACAACGACAACAACAACGCCCGATAAGGCGCTGTAATTTGAGAGACACTCAGACATAAATCTCGTAATAAATTTATTTACGTCTACTGAAACCTGAAGTAATAGCTTTTTATACACTATGCAAAGGGTATTAATGGTTGGGCATGAAACTCGTAACGCTTAAGCGATAAAAACTTTGTGATTAACTAGTAAATATGTTGGCAATTTCATTTGTTAATGTCAATTAACTCTAGTATGTAAAGAGTACTTAGGGAGCACACTGTATTTATATTATTGTTATTTATTGACGATGCAAGCGAATCAGATGACCCTTCCCTGATTTAAAAAGGGGAGGGGTCGACGCTATCAGCTATATGTGTGAACAACCGCAAACCCACAGAGGTCGTTGCCTAGCGAAAAAAGCGAAAACATGTTTATGCAATTGAGAAGCCCACGTCGGGCAATCTAAAATCTTTTCATCTTACATTTACATTTCAGTCTTTGAAGTGAAGTGATCGGCAGGCAAGCACAAGCACCATTAAAAAGGACTAGCAACAATGGCAACTAACAAAATAGGTAAGTGATTGGGTGAAATTATTCCGATTGAATTTGTAAATTTAACCTATCCTTTTTACTTTTTCTAGCACTACTCAGCGTCTCGGACAAGACGGGTCTGGTGGATTTGGGCAAGAAGCTTGAGGGTCTTGGCTTTAAGCTGGTGGCCAGCGGTGGCACAGCAACAGCTTTGCGTGGCGCAGGACTTACTGTACAGGATGTTTCCGATATAACTGGTGCACCCGAAATGTTGGGTGGACGTGTCAAGACATTGCATCCCGCTGTCCATGCAGGCATCTTGGCACGCACCACCAACAGCGATCTGGCTGATATGAAGCAACAGGATTATGATCTTATTCAGCTAGTCGTTTGCAATCTGTATCCCTTTGCGAGCACCATTGCAAAGCCGGATGTTACTTTAGCTGATGCCGTGGAGAATATTGATATTGGTGGAGTTACTTTGTTGCGTGCCGCAGCCAAGAATCATCAGCGCGTCACTGTCATCTGTGAGGCTGTGGACTATTCCAAAGTGTTGGCTGAGATTGCTGCTAAGGGAGACACCACCCTCGAGACACGTCAAGCCTTGGCTCTCAAGGCTTTCACCCATACTGCTTGCTATGATGAAGCCATCTCCGATTACTTCCGTAAGCAGTATGGCGCTGGTTCCTCACAGTTGACCCTACGCTATGGCATGAATCCTCACCAGAAACCAGCACAACTCTACACCCAGCTAGCTCAGCTTCCACTTCGCGTGCTGAACGCTTCACCCGGTTTCATTAATCTCTGCGATGCACTCAATGGCTGGCAATTGGTCAGGGAATTACAGCAAGCTCTGAATTTGCCAGCAGCTACTAGCTTCAAGCATGTCTCCCCAGCTGGAGCTGCTGTTGGTGTACCCCTAAGCCCAGCGCAGGCCAAGCTCTGCATGGTTGATGATATCTACGAGCAGCTGACACCAATGGCCACCGCCTATGCCCGAGCACGTGGTGCGGATCGTATGAGCTCCTTTGGTGACTTTGTGGCACTCTCTGGTGTTTGTGATGTCGTCACAGCCAAGATTATCTCACGCGAAGTTTCCGATGGCATCATTGCAGCTGGCTATGAGCCAGAGGCCCTTGAGATCCTAAAGAAAAAGAAGAATGGCAGCTATTGCATTTTGCAGGTAAACCTAGATTGTAAATAAGGAGTCGAACTCGGCCATTACACCACCAACGCCACCCTACTTAAATCCCTAACTAAATTCTACTCCTTTTGCTAGATGGATCCCAACTATGAGCCCAGTGCAGTGGAGCGCAAAACCATCTTTGGCTTGACGTTGGAGCAGAAGCGTAATGATGCTATCATCGATGCAAAGCTCTTCTCTAATGTGGTCAGCAAGAAGAGTCCTTTGCCCGAGTCGGCTGTGCGTGATTTGATTGTGGCCACCATTGCTCTGAAATACACACAGAGTAATTCCGTTTGCTATGCTCGTGATGGTCAAGTCATTGGCATTGGCGCCGGTCAACAGTCGCGTATTCATTGCACACGTTTGGCTGGCGAGAAGGCAGACAACTGGTGGCTGCGTCAGCATCCCAATGTGGCTGGCATGAAGTTCAAGGCGGGCGTGAAGCGTGCCGAAATCTCAAATGCCATTGATAACTATGTAAATGGCACGGTGGGCAAGGATATGCCGCTGACGCAGTTCAAGGGCATGTAAGTGTATATAGCTAAGAACTTAATGAACAGTATTCATAAAGTAACTTTTAACTTATCAGGTTCGATAAGGCACCGGAGCAGCTGACGGAGCAACAGAAAGCTGAGTGGCTTAAACAATTGAATGGTGTGGCTCTGGGCTCAGATGCTTTCTTCCCCTTCCGCGATAATATTGATCGCGCCAGATTGGTTAGTGCTGACTGCTCTTGTTGTCTCAAGTATTCTCTAATAATTTTGTCTTGTTTTTACAGAGCGGTGTCTCCTACATTGCCAGTCCATCGGGCTCAACAAATGATGCTGGCGTCATTGCTGCCTGTGATGAGCATGGCATCATTATGGCTCACACCAATCTACGTTTGTTCCATCATTAAACTTTCATTATTCAACTTGGGAACACTCGAATATATCAACTCAATTTAACCAACCTGCATTCCATATTCAAACTGCCTGCACAACAACATTTCTTAAAGCTTAACACAACAGAAATATTATAAATATCTATATACAATATACGAGAAAATTAATATCAATCAAAGCGAGGTATTTATCAAAATAATAGAGACTTTTGTTTAGTTAGTTAAAACGTTCGCTGCCTCGTCTAAAAGCTATTTTATTAAAAAAAAATTAGTTTCTAACTAATGTACAGATTTGATTTGATTTGTTTTAAAAAATGCTGCTGTTCAATATTGAAACCTAGTAGCGCCTACTGCGTCGCTTGCGACAAATGCCACGACAATTGCACACAAATATAACGAATGTCAAACAGAAGATGAGCACAGATGCGAGGACCAGTGCCACCGATGTGGTCTGATCGTAGCTGAGCGTCGGATCGAGCACATGTTGCTGCGGCAGCAACTGATAATCGACCAGAACTTGAGTGCCATTCGGTGGCGGGCAGGGCTGCTGCACAATGATCTCCTGATGCTGGACCTGCAAGTTTAAAGAGATGGGTTAGGGATCAGTCGGATTGCTTTAAGCTCTAGCCCACTCACCTGTTTGTTGCGGCACAGCTGCAAGCCTGCTGAATTGGCCAATGTTTCCGCACTGTACTCATCCTGCACTAGGACGGGCAGCAACCAACGTTGCGGTGAGGCCAATTGCAGCCAGGACCAGAACTTGGACAGATTACGCGGATGCACCAGATAACCGCCCACAGCTGTCAAGGCCAGACTTATCAAGGAATTAACCAGACTTGCTGTCACATTGCAGGGCATCAGATGGGCGCAGAACAGCGCCAAGGTTTGTATAAGCGTCAGATAGAGCAGCATATACCCTGTAAAAATAGACAGTTCTTGTAGTCTAGTATATGTAGTTTGTTGCATGAAACTTACCCATGTATAAATAGATGCCCGTATCGCTGCTATTCGAGTAGGTATATAGGCCAGCCATACTGTGAGCTGGCAGCAAATAAGCCAGCCAGATGCACAAGCTCGGGAAAAGACCCAACAGACTCTGTAAAGGATTGGATAACCAGTTAGTTAAAGACTAAAGAGCACGACGCAAAAAACCCACCTGTACAATTATATACAGACTGCGTGTATAGAGACCCAATCGTATGTCACGCTCCGCATGGCGTCGATCCTCTTGGGTGTCACGTATGGTCAACATGACCAGTGGCCAATAGGCCAGCACCATGACGCAATGATGGTAACCGAAACGATCGTTATAGGACAACTGTGGATCCGAGGCAGGCACATCCCAGAAGATGCAACCAATGCATAGCGATAGCACTGCGGCAGCAATCAGCTTGCTAATCCAGGTGAGCAGCGATCCGGGCTGCTTGTAGCCCGTAAAGCGTTTGACCAGCGCCTTGGCCTGGCCAAAGAAACCAGCTTTTAGTGTAAAATTGGGCATCGAGGCTGGTGGTGCTGCGAGCGGCGGTTCCGAGTTGATTTGATCCCAGGCATTGGCCAGTGATTCAATGCGTGCCGAGGACTCTAACATGGCAGCTGCCGATAGATCGTCCAGAGTGACCAGATCCACTATAGAAGAAAGCATTAAGATTTGTTTATACTATAATGAAAGCTCTTTTACTTACGGTAATAGTCCGCTGGATTCTTGAATGGCGGACACGGATATCCTAGCTCGCCCATGTGTCTTGGCAGATCTCCTCTGCTGCCGGAGAAGACTGTACGTCCGCCGGAGAGCAACAACACGCCCGAGCACATGGAAAGTATCTCAAAGGTGGGCGGCTGCAGGGTCATGATGACAATGCGGCCACCACTGCACCATTGACGCAGATACTCCACCAGGAAGAACGTATCAAAGATGTCCATATTGCTAGTGACCTGGTCGAGTATGAGTAGCGATGACTGCGCCAACAACTGACAAGCAACACTCAAACGTTGCTTCTCCGAGTGTGTCAAGGTGGAAACATTGGAGGCACGCACCGTATTCAAACCCAAATCCTCAATCAGCACATCCATGCGCTCCTTCAGGTCACTGCGATCCAGTGGACCACGCAATGCAGCATGGAAGTTCAATGTGCATTGGACGCTCATGCGAGGATCAAGTGAAGACACCTCCAAGGCCGGCACATAGCTGCAGAGCTCCCGCAGACCACGTCGGTTAACCTGCTGGCCATTGATGAGAATCTCGCCACCAAGACGCTCGCGAAGACCAGCCAGGCACTCAGTCAAGGCGCTGCCCTCTCTCTGTGACGTTGCCATAATGGCAAACAGATCGCCAGCCTTTGCCTGCAGCGAAACTCCATGCAGACAAGGACTCACATCCAGGCAGTGCACCTGAATATTGGGATAGATGAGACCCATTGACGACTGCTTGCGTCCATAGGGCTGTGCATGACGTGAGCTGCCATAGATCCTAGACTCGCCATAATCATAGCCAAGTCCATCGCCACTCAAGCCAGCACCCAACAAATCCGCCTCACTATGCGAACGATGTCCATAATGCTTGCCATTCATATATTGATGCGATTGATGCTGTTGATGATTATGATGATGCTGTTGTTGCTGTTGCTGCTGCAGATGATGATGATGCTGACCCACAGCTATGCTGGCGCGACTGTTGGCCTGACGCAAGGCCGCAGAGGGTACACCGCCTTGCGCTCTGGACTCGGGACGCGAGTGTGCCATGGCCATGCCCATGCCCATGCCACTGATGGCACGGAAATCCGATTCACTGCGATATTTGCGCAGATTTGGTGGCACACGACTGCGAGTCGTTTCATTGTCGCTGCTGTCGTAACCACTAGAGCCAGCGCCCGCTGGAGCACCCGAACTATCCCGAAAACCACGATTCACACGACCGCGTACACCTCCTAGAGCGCTGGAGTTGCCATGACCCGGTCCCAAACCAGGTCCCGGACCAGGTCGATGTGAACGCTGTGAGCCGGCATTGGGTGGAAAGACGCGCGGCAGTCCGAACTTAAGATATGTATACATATTCGAGCCCAGAGGAGATCTATTAATGATACAATGAAGGATAAGTTTAAGTTGAATTTCGCTTATTTTTCGAATCAAAAATCTATCTCTATCATGCGATTAGCAAGCGTGCGATGTCAGCGTTAAGGAATGTTGTTAATCAATTATGCCAACAAATGATGATTGTACGAGACATTTGAATGAACAGTTAGTATAATTTATGTGGTTGATATTATTGCTACTTACTTGGGTCCGTAGCGCGGATGATTCAAGATTGATTGCACTGTGGTATCGCGTAGCTGGAAATTTCCATATGGCAGCGGTGATTTATCTGACGAACCCAGCGCCGAATCGGTAAAGTCAGAGTTCAGATTTTGCCTGCCGATGGGAATTAGAAAGAAATCACGTTGAGAATGCTAGAGAGTTTAGTGCGTAATAAACTTAGTATTTGTGGTGAGCAGCGACTCGCCAACGTATGGGTGCGGTCAATTTGATTCTGGCTATGGCATTTGAACTTCCGCTTTTGTCTGCGGTTTAATCAAGCGTCAATATTGTCAAATAAACAGGTGCAGCTGCCATTTCCTTGCACAGCCAAAGCGGATGCATCAAGGGCACGCCCACTGAGAGTTTAGAGGCATTTCCATTTCATTTCCGTACTCTGTACTTACCTATAGATGGACCAGGCATGCAGATCTTCGGATGCCGCCGGTGGCAGCGGTGTATTTGGACCATGAGGCACTGAATAGCGACGCTCTTCGCGTGACATTTTCTTATTGTTTGAAAAGTTGCTTAGCTCCATGGTCTACAAAATAAAAAGAGAGAGAGAATGATTAAGTATGTAGTTTTGGTGGCAAAAATGTAGCTAATTTCAAGTTAAACTGGGTCAAGAATGGCAGCGTGGCGGTTATTACTCATAATTTGAGGGAATTAGCTTAATGAAAGCCCAAATACACACTCGCACAAACACACACATGCAGCAACAATTAGCCATTGTTAGGTGAGAAAAAGTCGAAAGCAGCAACTGTTAAATACCCTGGGTTTTTGAAGTCTTGGCAATATTTTATATAACTTAATACTTTAAATACAGAAAGGTACATTTAGTTAATTTCAACGCAAGTAACTACAGGGTATTTCAAGAAAAACTTTGCAAAACAATGAAACTAATTCAAGTACTTGTTATTTTCTTGACTTGGTCAAAGCAACAGCTAAGTTAGATTGTTAGTTTTTCTTGTGCATTTCGACACGGCAGCTGCGTTTTTAATTGCTAATGCGAGAAACGCATGCAAATGAGCCGCAAACGGCGCCCAAATCTGTTGCACCCGCACACACACACACACACACACACACACTGATGCAATCAAAACAAAGTCGCGACGTCTGCCATCAAATGCACCTGTTGCAAATGTTTTGGTCTTGGTTTTGATTGCCTTCGTCTGGTGCAGCAAGCCGTAAGCGTTTCCGTTTTTAAATGCTGAATATCTTAAGTTAAAGTTAACACTCGAGGCAAGAATTATTAGGAATTTGTATACTTAAAACGAGTTAAATCTTAAATTTGAGCAATTGAAGAAGCCTCGAATTGTACTTACTCAAGAACTACTTTAATCAGGTGTGTATTGGAATGAACAAAGGTTTTAACAAGAGCTAAAAGTTCTTTAATTAAGTTTAGTTTAATAAATTTTTTCTTAGTGCATGCACAAGTGGCAGTTATTAGTTAAGTGTTCTACGAAAAGCGTTCACTTTGTTTTTTTTTCTTTTTTTTGGGGGGGTTTTGTTTTAATAGCTCTCATTTAGTGTGTTTGAGCTGGCGAAAGTGAGTGGCAGCCACCTGCAGCATGCCACTTTTCGAGCTAGTCGTTCACATTTTTTGTAGCTCTTCTTATTTGCAACTTGACTTTTAATGAGTGGCAAGCTGAAAGTGAAGCTGTTGCTAAAAGTTGCTTTTTCTTGGTGAATGCCAAAAAAGAAAAAACCAAAAACGCATCAGCAAAACGCTTGATTACCGCATTTTTGTGAAATGCTCAGCGCATTTAAACATCATCAAGTATATGAATGTGCATTATGTATTATTAAATAGTTGTTGCTATTGTTTAGTTTACGTTTTTGTTTATCTAAGCGCATTTAATTGCGTGTTAAATTCGCTTTAATTAAAATCATTTGTATTATATAGCCAGTGTTAAGTGCGCTTTTCCACCCACAACCATGCCTCTCTAACTCTCTTTTTCTTCTCTTTTTTTTTATGAGTTCAAAGCAGTTTAGTTGATTGTTTTTTTTACACTTTTTATTTGCTTTTGCACTTCTTATTATTGTTGTCGCTCGGCATTTAAGCATGTAGTATGGTACTTGGCCATTGCCAAGTGAAAGTGGAAGGAAAGAAAAAACTTTTTTTGCTTTAATACCTTCGCGCTCAATGATAATGTAAATATAACTCAAGAGGCTGGCTACAGCTGAAACTAGCTACCATATAACATCGATCTACCTACTCTGCCATCTATGGCCATACTTAGAGGGCCAACAAACTGTGTAGAAAAAGCAAGAAAATAATTTTGTCGGCTGCTTTGTTGTTGTGGCTGTTGGACTGAATGAATAAATGAATGAATGAATGACTGAAATAATGAATCAATGTAACGAGTATTGAGGGCACAGCATCAACATTGATTTATGTGCTCATGATGGGAACATTGTCGGTATCGCTGATATCCATATACATATATATACATACTTTGTACACAGAGAGAGAAGTTTGCCTAAGTTTAGCTTTAGGTGTTTAGCTTTAAGTATTGAAAGTACTTTGGTTAAGTGCAGTGTTAACTTGTATTAAGCACAACTTGAGTAGAAGAAGAATACTTGTTATCTTATGTATCACATTTTTCTTTCTGTCTACCCATAACATTTACATCATATTTGTATGTTTGTATGTATCATGGTATCATTCAACTTTCTGCCTTGTTGCAAGTGCGTAACGCAAAAAAAGCAAATCAGAAAGTTGAATATACTTTAGTACAGAGTCTTGCATCCAGCTTGCAATGAAAGTAATTTTTTTTCTTTCTGTTTTTGCTGCCTGGGAATAACCCAAAAGCTTATGAAATTCAACACATTTTAAATTGAAATGTTTATCGTAAAATTTTGAAAAAAGGGTGTGATTTACGATTGTCATAAAGTTTTCTCTCTCTTAACTTTAGCACCTTTAAAAGAGTTCGCTTAAGTTAATTAACTCCTTGAGCTGCAAGGCTATAAAGTTGCTTTTTTAGCTTATTAGGTTGCTAAAGGCAGTATGGAAAAACTACAAAACTAAAATGCAGCTGTTCGAAATTTTTAAATAAATATTATGTATTTTTGTCTATTACACATTGCCAACTCCCAGATGCAGTTACCCTCAACAAAAAAGTTGTTTATGCAGCTGCAGCAAATACCAAAGCCGCGAAAACAACAAAACCAGAATTAGCCAAAAAAGTTGAAGTCGGAAGCAGACAGCTGGATGTGAAAAATAAAAGAAATAAACTGGCACAGTTACGACTTGCATATGTGGCCAGAATTATATCATAGGCCATAGTTAGGCAATGCGGCAAAACCGCTTGAATGTGGCCAACGGATGTGTGGCGTCAGTGTCAACGGTGTCAATTGGCTAAACTATTTGTTTGTTTACCTCTAAGCGCAAAGCACAAACGATGCCAATAAGCATCGAGTTAGCGCCCAGAAGAGTGTTAGCCAGTGTCACAAGTTGGCTAACCAGACTGGAACGTAGACACCAGCTTTAGCTACAACTGTGATGCAGACCCGTTTGCTGGCCAAGTTGCTGTTCATGTCATTCCCGTTGCTTGTGCCGCATTTTGTTGACGACGCCCGGTTGACAAGTGGCCAAACCGTTGCGTGTCTTGGCCAACACAGTCACATGACCATTGATGCAAAAATGCAGTTAGATACAAGTGAACCATGATAGCGAGCAAAGAGCAGCAACAGGAGGAGCAGTCTTTCATTTCGGTCACTGATTGGACTGCCTGCCTGCATGTATTATATGATTTAATGGAGCGCTGCCAAACTGCTGCTCTTGACCATAACAATTTGTCTTAGCTGTGGGCAGCCACAAGTTGTTGTTGTGTTTGTACTAATTTGGTTGTGCTTGTGTCTGGGCTGATTGGCTTACAAACAAGCTGCCGGCAATTTAAAAACAAGCTAACTGACCCAGCTAACTGACAGTTGACGGTCTAGGGCATTCCCACGCAGAAGCGAATTAAATTCGGTTAAGAGAGAAACTTGATGGTATATTATTTATGAACCATTTCCGTTTGTAATGTTTTAGCTTCTTTGCCTACGAATCTTTAAATAAGTATTCTTAGTTTCCATGCTTAACTATCTTAACTAAGAGTTTTTCTAAAAGAGAATCCACAAATATTGAAAAAGCTTTCAGGGCAAGAATATCTTTATCTTTTTCAGTGTACTTGCCGTTGGCACGTTAACCACGTTGTTTGCTGACCAAATTAAACTTGACCAAACAGGTAACTGGCAGTTGGTAACAGGTAAAGCTGGCCGCCAATAACAACCGCTCAAAACCACCCAAAATCAAAAGCTGTTCGTTCTTCAATACTCGTTGATTGCCTGACTGACAGACTGACTGACTGACAAAGTGTCCAGGCAACATCAAGAAAAATGCCCCTTCTGGCCTCTGGCCCAGTGGGAAAGTGAAAATATTTTGTTGCTCGTATGGCAGGCACTGAGCCAAAGTGGGTCGCACTTGCAATTTGCAATTTTTCAATTAATAATCGACAGAAAAATAATGTTAAAAGAGAAAAAAAACAGAAAATGTTGCTGGGCGTGACTGGGAACTGGGAACTCTGTATTCGGGTCTGACTAATACTAATCGTAAGGCCCACATGCAAATTGATAATAATAAACATAAAACACAATTTTGATTACCTGTTTTCGTTTATTTTTAGTTTTTTTTCTTTTCGTGGAACGACATTCCGCTAGTTAGAGAAAAAGTCGTTTGTTGAACTTGTCTCTGTCTCGCTCATTTTGTCAAAATGAAATTGTTGATAAAATCGAATTATGTGTGTGTGTGTGTGTGTTAGCGTGTATGTGTGTTAATTGAGCACTCGAATCTTGAGTTGGGTTTTATTTTCTTTTTTTTTTTTTGACTAAGTTTTAGCACATTTTGTGTGAATGTAGCGGACAGGCGAGTATGCAAATTTTGTCATATCTCATAGATACACACAGCATCATACACAAGCAGTCACTCACTCAGTCAGTCAACGGAACACGCACCAAGAAGAAGAAAAACACAAAATCTTCAGTTCCACAATTTACAATATTTTGTGAAAGTTGTTGCCGCCGAGCACTGTGTACTCGAAGAAATTGATTATGAACAGATTTTGTGAATGTGAACATTAAATGCGATTGTTGTTGTGTCGTCTGTTGAGTGTCATCTTTATCGTTTGGTTTGATTAAAGAAGCTGTAAGCTTTTCTATGATTTAATCGTTGTGTATGAAAGAAAACAGGTAAGTTTATACAAAGATTTAATAGCTAACTCATATTGCAGATTTATGTGCATGCAAGCTGTAACTGTTCTTACTAGGCGTGTGTCAATAGCTTGAGAAATGGCTAAAAATGATTTTGCATGCCAAACACACTTAATAGCCAAACTAGTTCTGATTGCAATCAACCAATCAGAACTTAATAACAAAAAAAAACTTTAGTCAAATAATTGATTTGAAGAGCAAATTCATTGCTTTTGTTAACAAAAGAAGCCAACAACTACTTAGCCAGTGTAACGGGGCCATAAGCTGTATTAGTTTAGCCAATTGTTATTAAATTAGGCAATCTCAGTCAAACAGTGGGCACGAAAACTACAAAACCATAACGACAATGCAACAGAGAAAAAAAACCAACAACACACGAAGAATGCGCTTGAAAACTTTGGTTTTAGTGCTGACAGCGCTTTGTGACCCCAAAAAAACCAAAAAAAAAGCCAAGTTAATGTCATGCCGTCAACAAATACTCGTCATGGCTGCATAGCCCTCACTCTCTGTTGTGTTCAACGTGTCGAGTTTTCAAGTGAGTCAGTTTTCAGTTGATTTTCAGCGTTCAGCGTCAAAAAAATCCAAGGTCAGTTTTATTAATTGCCTTAAAAGCGCACCAAAAGCTATAAGTTTTCCATGCTACAGTTTTTGGCCATCTTTGCAGGCAATTAACGCTAGAAAACACTTTCCTATGCTTGCAACACAGACACCAGCTTGTGAAAGTCGTCATAAATTTGCATGCCAAATGCCTTTACGCCTGTTTTGTCTGCCTGTCGCTGACTCTGTCTCTGTCAATTGTGGACCATCAAAAACTAGCTCCCTCAAACGCCCCACGCCCCACCACAACACAGCTCACGTGCAGCACTCTAATTGACACAAATTCCATGACAAACAATATACAAACGTGGTTTGTTTAGGTTGTTTTTTTTTTTTGCGTTGCCCTCACATGCATATAAATATGCGAGAGATCAGCCCAGTTGGACATGTATCCAGACTGCGAATAGCTAACGCACCCAACCAGCCCTAGACTTGGCTTCCAAATGGCGCCATTTACTTACAGTGGTTAAAGCTCTCAGACAGTTAACACTTATTGGCAACAGTTTTATGTATATGCAAAACGCAGCAAATAATTACAAATAGTTTTCACATCAATGGCTTCGCTCACCTTCAGTTGTTTTTTGTATAACAAATTAAATACTATTATTTATTGGATTAAGTTTTAACCACTGTTCAAGGCATTGTCATTCAAAAAGCTATTGTAGATCGAGCCAAAGTCTTTGCCTCAGCTGAGTGACATAAATTCATGGCTCAATTAATGCACAGCACGTTGAAATTGTATGTGTGTGTGTATCTCACTGTAGTACACATATCCATGAGATACTTTAGCCATAGTTCTGATTCTATGTCAGAGTGAACCGTGCCTCAGACACGCAGTTCAAGTTGTTTGCTATTGTGAAGTGAAATGAATTTCTAGTTAGTTTTTTTGTTTTATGACCTCACGGACTATGTAGCATCTGGATGGATGGCTTTCATAGCACTTTCTTTGGCTCTAATTATGTTGGTGTTCTTGCTGCCGCTTTAATGTGTTAATTTAATTACAATAAAAACCCCAAATTAAGTCTTTGTACTCTGTACTTTATCAATGCATAACATTTTCAAATTTTCACCAACAATTTCTACTTTTCACTTGCAGCGCTTCGTTAAGTTTTCAACTTGGCCAAAAGGGAGAAAGAGACGAAAGAAAGATTTCATCAATTTGATTAATGTCGAATGCTGACTTCATCACCTTCAATCGATTGCCCATTAAATGCAATGAATCATGACTCTTGATGCTGGCTTCCCGCTAATAGCAGTCACTAATGCAATAATACTTAGATGAAAACAAAAACAAAATGATATAAGTATCGGAGGAAGAAAGAGTAGCTGCTAAGGCAAGACACAGCGAGGCAAGAACAAGTTCTGGCCAAGAAATGCAGCCACACCTTTTGTTGTTGTTGTTGTTGTTGCTCTTGTAGTAGTTGTAGTATGGCTGCCAATCGAAATGTTTGGCTAGACAAAGGCGGCCAAAACTGCCTCACCTCACCCCCTCCGTCTCTGCTGTTGTTGGCAAAACTCCAACACTGACAATCAATTCAGCTTAAGTTGCTGTGTTTGCTGCTGCGCCTTCTCTGATTTTGTCTTTGACTTCAAGTTTGTGTCTTAAGTCTTTCTTTTATTTTTTTGTTTTTTTTTGTTGTGTGCTCCTGCAAGTTTGCGTCTTAAGTCTTTTTATGTGTTATATATATATTTTTCTTTGTCTTGTGCTCAAGCCTAATTAATATTGAAAAAAAATCGTATACTATAGAGTTTCTTAAAGTTTGTTGTCTAAGTCTTTTGTTTTATGATTATTCAATAGCGCTCAGCGAGCAAGGATCCTACAGAACTTTAGAAATTCTTTAGTTGACGGCCTGCTTTTCAAATATTTGTTAATTTTTTTTGGCTAACAACAAATCATCCGTCGGCAGCACCGTTAAAAGCCATTAGAAATACTGTTAACTAATTTACGACACGAAAACAACAACATTAGAAAGAGAGAAGAAGAAATACAAAGTAACAAGTCAGCAAAGCAAAGAACATAGAGAGAAAAAAATGGTCTTTCGGGGAGGGGAAACTGATAGCAAAAGGTAGTTTGTCAATGAACTAAACGGCCAAGTTAACGGTAATTTCTAAATGCAAGCCTAAAATTAACATGGGCCAAAAAGTGTGGATGCTGAGAATTGTGCTAAGTATTAACACTTTGATTTTTATCATAGTTTCTTAACTTTGAAGCGTTAATGGCTATCAAATGAGTGTGAAAGTTGGCCAAAATGTTTACAACACAACTTTGTGGCACTAAGAAAAGCAGCTGGTCAAATATGAACTTTGTTTTGCATGTCAATAAACAGATACCACAAATATGCAGCAACAACAGCGACAACAACTTTATCAACGGCAACAGCAAAGAGGAAATGCCAAAGACGCTGAGTTCTGTTGCACAAAGCAAACAAACAGTGAGCCTCTACGCAGAGCAAAAAGAACTCGGCGAGTCAGCGAGCGAAACAAACAAAAACAGAAACATGTATCTGTAAGATACAAATAGAGATACAGCGAAGCATGTGAAGGCAACTTGTTTGATTTTTCTTCAAGTGTAGGCATAGCTTTAACGTTGACTATGGATACTGAGCGCCCTAAGCGCGCAAAAGAACTTTTGAGCCGAGTGGAAGCGATACAAAAGCAAAAGCAAAAAGAGCAACAAGAAGTGGAAGTGGTTGGAAATGGTGGAAGCAACGATAGAGGCTGGCTAAGAACGAAAGAGCAAAGAACGTAACGCAACGGCAAAACGTTTGCTAGACAACTATGTACAACAACTAAAACAACAACAACAACAAAAACTTGCTTGTGGGATCTTTGACCTGCAATGGCGACGACCGAAGAGCGGCCAAGAAATCAACAACGTGGAGCAGGAGCAGAGCGCCCGTCAACGCCTCAACTAAGCCATATAGATACACACACACACACACACAGAGAGAAATACTTTTGATATGTGTTTGTGCTTTATTTTTTTGAGGTGGCAAGTGTTGGTCGCTTGACTGCCGCTGTTGCTGCTTGCTTTGTATTAAACAAAAATTAACAGTTAATACCAGTTGTACAAACTTTAATTAACTGCCTCAATGGACACTTAACGTAAATGTTACAAACTAATCTTTAAACTTACCAGCAGTTTGCTTCTAGTTGTGTGTGTTCAAAGCCAAAGTTGTTGTTCTTTAAACTAAATTTTAAACATATTCCATAAATAAACACACAGCACGTTAATGAACAATTTTTTTTATACTTTTTGGTATGAGTGGCCAATAAATGCCGCTAGTTGCAATCTCATTTGTCACATACACACACACGGACACACACAGCGAGATGGCTCATAAACCACAATTTGCATTGCACTTGCACATTGCCATTAATTTCAGATAGTTCTACTACCGCATTTATTTACTTTAGTTACGTGCCGTCAACATTTCAATTAGTTATTTCAAGCGCGCAGTAAATTTTATATTTTTTTTCATACAATTTTTATTGCTACTATTTTTGTCGTTTATTTGTTTTCTTTCTTACACACACTCGTTTTGGCCAGCGTAACGTTAACAAGCACAACTCTCTCAGTGCTCTGCTCAAACCGTACTGAGCCTGAACTTGGCCTCAGACGCCATCTTAGCCAGTCGCATTGGAAACGAGCACTGCAATGCAATCCACATTCCAGTATCCAATTGGAATGTGTGCGTGCTGAGCCGATCAGCAAGCAAGTTTTAGTTGGTTTTCTGCGCTCAATTGGCATAGACGTGTTTACGGCGTTTTGGTTCTTTGTTTTTCGGGGTGTGTTTGAGCGTTTAACAAGATATTTTATTAAATTTTATAAGTTAAAAAGCATACTTTTTAAGTAACAATCAATTTAATAAACTTTTTTCGCCTTTTTCACCTCTCTCTCTTCTTGCTGTTCACTTCCAGTTCGCACAAGCTCAAGTTCTTTGAGCCGCTCTTTGAACGGCGTACAGCGTGTGAGGCATAGAGCAGAAGAACACAACAAACAAAACAGTACTTGTTGTTGTTGTTTTTGGCTATGAAAATGATCGGCAGCGATTACGTACTGGAAGCGCATAACATATTCCACACCACTGAGGCAAATGCATTGGAAATACCACAAAACTCTCTTTTGCTTAAATCGCTCTCCCTCTCTCTCCCACTCTCTTTGTGCAGGTGGACGGTGGTGGTTGTTTCAATGGTGCCGGCAACTCAGCTTTGGTGCTTAAAGGCGTCAATCTGACCGTGCACAGTGGTGAGGTGATGGCCATATTGGGTTCCAAAGGTAAGCAGCTTAACAATTGATACCTATAACTACTTAATTGTGTACTTTATTTCACTTTAGGCAGTGGCAAACGCGCTTTACTGGATGTCATTGCTAGGCGTGCAGATGGCGCCACTCGCGGTCAGGTCTTGCTTAATGGTTCGCCGTTAAGCAAGGCGCTCTTCCAGCAACGTTGCGGCTATGTAACACAATCCTGCACTTTTGTGCCAGGATTGACAGTGGTTCAAACATTGCACTATACGCCAACTATTGTGAGTTTTACGCACTAACACTTAGAATCCACATTAAACTGATTCGCTTTTCAATTAGCTTGGCGGTTATCTTAAGAGCTCCAAGGTGCGTCAAGTTCTGGCCGATTTGGCCCTCTCACAGGTGGCCCATAAACGTGTGGAGTATTTGAATATCAGCGAGGCCAGACGCTTGGCCATTGGAATACAGCTGGTTAGAGATCCGGGTAAGCAAATAACTTTCCATATCTATCGTTAAGTTTCATCATTATTCCCCTTAACAGTCATGCTTCTTTTGGATGAGCCCACACAGGGTTTGGATCCACTGAGCGCCTATCTGCTCATCTCTATACTCTCGAATACGGCCAAGAAGACGGGCTGTGGCATTCTTCTCTCCCTGGAGAAACCACGTTCAGATGTCTTTCCCTTTTTGGATCGTGCTTTGTTTCTATGCCTGGGCGGTGTTGTCTACTCGGGTGGAACTCGAGCTATGTTGGAGTATTTCCATGCAATTGGTTTTCCCTGTCCGCAGCTGGAGAATCCTTTGATGTACTATCTATGCTTGTCGACTGTAGATCGTCGCAGTCGGGATCGTTTCCTCGAATCAAGCCAACAGATTGAGGCCCTGGTAGAGCGTTTCTCAAGAGAAACTCCAATCTCTGATGCTCCGTTGAATAACATGGGCTCTGGCAAAGTACCGTTGGCTTACGGCAAGCCGGGCGAGCTTAAGGTTTGGACAATGCTTTACTTGTAAGTGAACCCTTGGAAAACTGTCTTCTGTTTTCTAAACTTAAGTTTTAATAACTTTTCCTAGAAAACTTTTGGCTTCAACCTTCTCCTGCGGCGTTGTTGGTATGAAGACGCTCTTCCTCCGCATGCTACTTCTACCCATTGCCATGAGCATTATGTGGGCATTTTATACAAATGTGGGCGTAAGTAACTATAAAATACTTGGGTGAATTATTTTTTATCTTTGTTATTTTTCCAGGATGATGCAAGCGGATTTTTTACTCGTAATGGCATGATTTTAAATATACTGGGCTTATCCTATGGCTGTGGTATATTAACAACCATATCGTTGTGTGAGTTTTCTGTTTCTCTTTTCAAAACTTAGTCTCTTTCATTCATAATTTTTGTTTTTCTAGTTCCCATTTGGCGCAAAAAGTTCTCACAGGACACACCGGAGGGTCTTTACTCGGGCACTACGCTTCTGGTTGCCTACAATGCCGTTTCCATACCCTTCTCTGCGGTATCTGCTGTTTTGGCCAGCTGTGTTATCTATCCGTAAGTGGATTGAATCTAATCCTGCCTCTTGTATCTATTGAAACTCTTTTCATTTCCAGCTTATTGCTGGACAACAAGTATAACAATGGCACTGTGTTTGCCTATCTCTTTGTGGCCCTTTGGTCCAGCTACGTTCTGGCTGAACAGCTGAGCATTGCCTTTCTGCTAGTGGTCAAAGTGCCCTTCAATGCAGCCATTGCCGTAACCTATGTCCTGGTCATAAGCATTGCCCTGGCCAGCGGCACAGTGCGGTAAGTCGAAAACAAGTTCATTAAAAGAACCGTCAACATTTTTCTTGTACAGCTCTTTTAAAGGTTTGCAGCCCTGGCTGCAGGACAACACCAAGGGCACCCACACCCGTTATGCATCTTCGTTGCTTCACAGCATCGCTTTTCAGACACGCAAACTGAATTGTACGCCAACAGCCTCTGTCATTTGCCCTAAGCCAGCGGATTTTATGCACGAACGTTTGGGATTGCCAGATCCAGATGTAAGTTAAATCTAAGCTCTGCCTTTGTGCAATGATTATTGAGACTTTTATTTCCCACAGGAAACCATTGATGTGGCTGCATCTTGCGCCTTTGCTGTGGGTTTGGCCGCTTTCAATATGCTGCTTTATTTGTTCCCAATGCCGCGTTGCGTCCGTCAGAAATTTAAAGACTGAGCGCCACGACTTTATTTAGTATTGCACAAATCACACTAACTTTATTTAATAGGCTTTAAGTTTAATTTAATCAATAAAAATAGATATAGCAAATACTTGCGCTGTGTTAGCGGTTATGTTGGCCACTTTGTTATCGATCTTCGGCAGCGAAGCAAAAAAAGTACTGAACTAGTTCGATACTTTGAGCTGCTTGCAAAGTATCGATACTTATAGCTTGTGTGTTTTGGCGGGCATTTTCAAACAAATCACAACAGCACATATTATTTATCATTTTATTTACAAGAAAACTTATAATTAACATAAATTTCGTAATGAATACAATCGAAAAACATTACAAATGCCAATAAAAATACATTGAATAGAACATTGTTCACAAAAATTTAAGCCAGCTGTAGTTCGAGGATGAGTATTCGTTTGTTTGTTTGTTTTTTTTCGCTTCATTTTGGTTTAACAATTGTCTAACGACTAAAAATATGTTTGTTTTATTTAAATAACTAGATACACGCATTGGAAATTCATTAGAACGCATCTGTATTGAATGAATATGTACGCGAGTGTTAATCGGGCAAACAAAGAGTTTTGCCCCTCAAGACGAAGACGGTTTGTTAAAAGCGGAAAGCATGATTTTGTTATATAGTTTATATGATGTGTATATATATATTTAAAATACTGTGGCACCTATTTGTATAGTTGCTGCTGAACAGTGAATGGGTATTTTGTACGCTATGATTGGGTTTACTGGATGATGCAGTTATGTAGTTTGAGGGTAGAAAAGTATAGTGCTAGAGTAACTAAAGTGGGCATGATTTTGTGGTTATGTCGAGTAGTAAGCTGAGAACGAGCTTAGACTTAATCCGTGTCATAGTAGGCATAATCATAGCTAGTATCCTCATCGGCATATGGCGGCCGTTTCGATTTGCTTTTCTTATCCTCTTTCTGTTCCTTTTTGCTCTTCGATGATTTTTTCGGTTCCAACGTTGTAGTTAATGCCTTTGCCTTTGCTGTTGTTGTTGTTGTTGTTGGACGCCTTGTCGTTGTTGTTGTTGTTGTTGTAGTAGTGCTGCTTGCTACAAACGCCGTTGTAGTTGTTGGCCTGCTGGTCGTCTTCGGACTAGATGGCGCCACCTGTGGACTATATTGTGAATTATACTGCTGTGAATTCTTCTCCGCCTTGTAGATATCAGCGCGTAGCTTATTAATGCTGGCAGCACCAAAGTTAAGCGATTGAGCCGTCTTAAACAGTTCATCCTCATCGCTTAGATCCTGTTCCTGTTCACGCTCCTTCTGATACGCCGACTGCTGTTGACTCTTGAGATGACTGTGCGCCTGCTGGAAACCATGTGGCTGTCGGCTGGATACAGCTGGAGCTGCTGTCGTTGTCGCTGATGCGTTTCGATTGCGCAGAAACTTGATGCGATTGCGTGGAAAATCATTCTCATACAGCTCCGGATGATACTGCCCATCATTCTCATCCACATTGTTCAAGGGATTGGCTGTGCTGGGCAGCGCAGCGGTTACAGCAGCAATCTTTTTGGGACTCGGAGACTGCGGTCGCTGCGTTTGTTGTGCCTGATAGTAGCTTTGCTCGTAGGGTTTCTTGTATGTGGTGGGCTTGAAGGTGGTTGGCGTAAAGGCTTCGCGTCCAGCTTGTGTGGTTCTCTTGGAGATGCCATAGCTAGGACTGGCTGTGCTCGTGGTCGTTGGATAGTGGAACTCATCGTCGGCATAGCGCTGCGTGGTTGCCTTATAGGTAATACTACCACGGCTGGTGAAAGTGCGTGGCTTTGCCGAGGACTTAAAGGGTGATGGCTCCCGGTTGCCCACGCGGGATATATCCTGTGCCCTCGGTCGCGTGTACTGCGGCTCCAGTTGTGCGCTGGCCTGAGCGGGTTTCCTAGAAGTCTGCTGTGTGGCCTGGAATGGCTGTGGCTGCTGCAGCTTGGCCTTGGGCAGCTCCACAAACTCATTGTGATTGATGTAGTTGGATTCCTGGGGAGCCAGTTTCTGTTTCCTTGCCGCCACCGTCGGCTTATTCCTTCTGGTTGTCTCCTTATCAAAGTCCTGCGCATTCTTACCCTCGGTGCTCTTGAAGCGATAGCCATTATTCGGATTATAAGTGGTTGGTTGTATGCGTTCCTGGGTTTGATAGTCATTCTGCCCAAAGCTGAAGCGACTGGTTATGCTGCTGCCCGACAGACGAGGCGTTGTGGGCGCTACCGTTGAACTGGGCGTGGTCGATTTGTAGTCCTGCAAATCCGTATTGAACGATGCATGCAAAGTGATCTTCTTCAGGGACTTTGTATAGGGTGCAATTGTTGTAGTCGTTGTTGTTGTTGTGCCCGCAGAGCTTGGATTGCTAACACGCTGTGCTCGTGTGGGCGTGGCACGCGTTTTGCCAGCCGCCTCTGTCGTTTTGCGATTGTAATCGTTGAAATCATTGGGTCGGGGACGTGCTGCTGGCTCCTCATCAAATTCGCGACCGCCATGACGATTGGCAAAGAAGTGCGAACTGTGGGAACCCTTAAAGATATCATCGATGTCTTCTGCGGTTGTGCGAAACAAAACAGAAACAAAACAAAATTAAGCAAAGTAAATAAAGATTGTAGACAAGCGCGTGATTAATTTGTGTAATAAACTTTTAGTTTCCATTGTTATGCTCTGCAAACATTAAATAATAATAGAAAAAAATGGGTGGAGTAGCTCAGTTTGTTAACGGTTTTTAATTTGCTTGAGTTTGTCATAGCTGGCGCTATATTGTTATCGATTAATATCGATTATTATGTATATGAGTTCCATAAAAAGAATTATCTTTCAAAAATCTTTTCGTACTCCCTAAGTACTTGAATAAGAATTAAATGATTTAAGAGCAAATATTACGTATACGCTTAATAGAGTATTTCAAAACCGCATTAGACTTCGATTATGCTCAATTATTTGTTTGACTTTTGTGGCTTACGTTTTGAATCATCATTGTTGTTGTTGTTGTTGATAATTGTTGTAATAATTGCGTTCAGTTGTGGTTGTCGTTGTTGTTGTTGATTTCGTTGGCCTACTGCTGGTGCTGCTGCTACTTGATGTGGGCGTATAATAGCTAGTGATGGGTCTGGGCTTGGATGTTTGCTGTTGCGTGCCATCCGCACTGGAGGAACTGGCCTGAGCATAATTATGTCTGGGTCGCGACTTTTGATCGTTACGTTGATTCTCCTTCGAGCGACGTATATCGCCTGCAAATTGGGTCAAAATATAAGTTAATTGTGAACATATAAAGAAATATATATAATTTGCTTATTAAGTATTTAGCTGACCACTTTCGGCACGCTGCAAATGGAATGTGGACTCCTCCTCGTTGGCGTTTTTACTCTCATCAGCGCCGCGATACAAATCGTTTAGATTATTGTTGTCATAGTAGGCGGTGGCCTTGTCACAATCCACATCCGCCCAGTTGGCACAGATCTGTAGCTCCTGATCGAATGCTGTGGTATTTGGGCAGAGGAAGCGATAGTCCTGCACCTGTTGGACAAACGAATTAACTCTTCGATGTGAGAGCTGCGCAAACAGACAAACGGCATAAACAGCATATACAGCAGAGATAAGCAGATCAAGACATGCAAATATGATTGTTAGATAGACAGATATATAAAAAGTGAAATAAAGAGCGAAATTACATAAAAAGCATACTAATATTTTGGGTTAATAGATAAAGTTCAAGAGCAATAACAATGGTAATAGCTTAAACAGTTGTTCTATTCTACTTAACTATATTTCTTGGCCAGAGTATAATTGCAGACTACCAAGTCAATTAAGTTATGTTCGCTATAAATTCAACTAATTATAGCAGCACTATTAAATGCAAATAAACAATTATAAGCAGAGAAACTATAATTAAGCTTGGCTCAGGTAAATGAAATATTAATACGAGTATGCTGGCAGAGACTTGAGATCTTTAACAGATGTACTATCTAAGAATATATCGTGACAAACAGTTACCATAGCCTCGGCAAGGCTCTTTGGACTTTAACAAGACACAACAACAACAACAACAACAGCAAAAGCCATTGAAATACACGAACTTTGGCATTTAGGCTTATGTCGTTTTGTGGTTTGTGGCACTTTTGGTATTTGGCATTTTCCAATTGGTATCCGGCAGCAGGCAGGCAATGCAACTTAGCTAGCCAGGTGATGCTGCACACTTCCATTTTTTTTTTGGTTGTTTTTTTTTCTTGCTTTTTGCCGTTTAATTGTAAAGTGAACGTTCTCAATCTTGGTTGGCGCTGCATCTTACAGATACGTTTAGTGTAGTCAAAAACAGCAGTAGGCTAATTGACAACTCAAAATCTATGTGTATTATAGTTCAGTTCGTATACCAGTTAAAACATTTTTTTCGTTTATATGTTCAATATGGTAAGACCAGGTACAGCAGGTAACAAACTTAAGCAAACGCTGCTCAATGCCAATTCCTTTTGCAATAGGCCAAAATGTATGTCTTTCGCAAAGTGTCCGAACTCAATCAGCAACAAACGGATGTGTGTAAGGAGGCAATCTCAAGTGTTTTAGATGATGTTCTAAAGGGTAAAACGAGCACGATTATTAGTTTTGGATTGGTGGAAAAGGTGCGTAGAGATGGACCAAAGAATATGGTTGAACACATTCTCAATAATTTATTCAAACATGTTTATGCGATGGGTGCCAATATGGAGATAAACATATCCATTGGACATAGACAGCTGCTAGACAAGAAGCAAAATGTTATTTCCAAGCAGCAATTTGTGGCAACAGCCAAAGATGTTTATGCCTTTATGCGCAGGATTGATCGAAAGCAACTTGTTTGCCCTGTGCTCTTTAGCATATGTGTTCAGCAAACGAATCTGGAAGAGTCCATGCAGCTTCAGGGCAAGCTGCAACTAATACACCTTAAGGATATTGCTGAGCCATTGAATCAAGAGATCAAAACTCCAATGGATGATCTGTTAAAGATTCTCCGAATGTTCGCAAGCAATCCTAAAACCCATTTAAGATACTATAACATGGGCTTAACTCCGATTCTTAAGGACTTGCTGGGCAGTGTTGATGGAACAGTGATTTTCAATTGCACAATATCAAAAGATGAACCACTCGAATTAAACCTAGATAAGTTAACAACTTCGATAAGAAACAAGGTCTGGAAAACGCTCTATATGAAAGAGCATATTAAGTGTAAAATGCTTAGGAAAAAGCTTTTAAAGCTGAAACTGAGAAAACCTAGAAACAAACAAGCACAACTGCTTGAAGAACTAATCAAAATCAAAGAGGATGCCATCGTTAACTTTAAAGATATGTTGGAACTGCAACAATTGCTGCCACAACTGCAGGTCCACTTCGAGCAGCTTGCTCAGCAAGTGGAGCAGAAAAATCAAATGTTGTCGCAACAACATATGCTGCTGCTCAAGGCCAACGAGAAGGTGCAAAGTCAGCGAATAAGTTACCAGCAGAAGCTATCACTGTTTGCCGATATGTTTACGAGCCTGTGGCAGCAGCAGCGTTTTGCCTTGCAGTTGCAAGAGCAGCGGCGAGAGGTGCAACTATCTAAAATGTTTGAGTCCATGTACAGTGAATGGCAACAGGAGCAGCTGGAGTGCAACAAAGTCAAATCGGGCTAACAACATTGGCAATTAAGAAGAGCAGCAAACACACACAACTGCTACACACTTGGCTTAAAGGTCAGTGATGCAAGTCAAGCAACTGTTGCGCTCTTTGCTCTCTTCAACATCTGCTTTTGGCCTTAAATGCTTGCAACCGGCTTGTAGCAACCTGGCCAACAGTCACGAAGTCTCATCACACACACACACACACACATTACCCCCCATTCGTTGCTATGCAACTTTTGCCATTTAACTAACAACGAAGCAGCACAAAAAAGATAACAATAAGACAAAAAAAAAAGAAACGAAAACATTTTCCGCTTTTATATAAAATCCTATTGTAAACCAATAAAATTTTTCTCTACGATTTTAACTACAAAACGCACGATTATTGAACACGCGCTATAATAAATATTATATATTGATAGTTAAGTCATTCCAAGCAACTTATCTTTAATAACTTGTTGGGAGATCAGAGAAAACAAAACTGTTGCTATTACCCTTGTTGCTATTGTCTTTGTGAACTAAGAAAAAACCAAAAAACAAAAGAAAACTTACCCCAATGCCTGGCAACTTGACGCAAACATGAAACATTTGACACTGCGTCTCGGGATCGGCATAGTAACCGCCAAGGATCTTGTCGCGGCATGTAAACGATGTCTTCGGCATATTCTGCAGACTATACGTTGGCCATGGCCGACCATAGACATCCTCATCCTCATCCAGCAGCTGTGCGTGCCCAAGTATAATAGCCGTCGTTGTGGCTACAAATAAAAAAAGAAAATCGTGATCAGCTTTAATCTTCACATATATAAATATTGTTAAGACTTCAAGTGTGTTGCAGTTGATCAAAGCCAAACAGTGGCCCGCTGCCTAGACCTGACCTTCAGCTTAATGTGGCTCACAGCACTTTCGCTTACAAGACGCACGAGTCACAAGTTTAACATGAGTTATGTGTGATGAAGTACTTAATGCCAACTCAAGGTTGACTCTCAGTTAGGTTCTGTGCGAGTGTGTGTCTGTGATTTTAGTTGTATTTTGACAATTGATGGCTTTTTGATAGCGATACCAAGAAGAAACGGCATCATTAACATTTGTGAACTGCCCAAAATTCCCACAGTGAATATTTATGTTATATTGGCCAACAATAAGCATATGAGGCTTAACAAAAACCATTAAAATTCCATGTCAATCAAAGTGTTATGGATTATCTGGCAAAAGTGTTAGATATACAGCTAACATTAAAAAGCACTACGGCTCGTGACTTTTTTAATGGCCCACAAAGGCTAATTACCATGACGCCCAAAATGTATGACTTATGGCCAAGTTTTTTGTTGGCTACTGTTCTTACAAAACTGGCAAGCGGAAGATGCAAATGCTTGCTGCAATTAAGGCAATTGCAATTTGGCAATTGCAGAACCAATGCCAAAAATCGCCTTGAATCGCAAACACAAAAGCCAACAAAAAGCAGCCAACAAAAATTCGTTGGCCAACATTATGCAATAGCAACAGTGCCACAATCATCATCATGACAAACAGAGAGAGAGAGAGAGAGAGAGTGGGAACAGAGCCAAAGAAAATAATGGTAAAACTCGTCTCTGGTCTAAAGATTCGCATTTAATTCAAATGAATTTCATTTTCAATTCCCATTTTTTCCCTTACCAACATTTTTGAATATAATTTTTTTTCTTTCAGTTTGGCTTTGTGTTTGGGTCTGTGTGAACTATGACTGGGCAGATGATGATGCCTCGATTGCGGTTGAATCTTCAAACCTATTTTTCTTTTCACTTATTTCTTTTGTTGTTGTTGTTGCTGTTCAAAATTCCCAATTTGAATCCCAGACAAGTGAGTCGCACGACATGAAGTCGAGCTTCCGTGGGGCGTCGTCTTCGTCTGTGTCTTGTGGCATCTTAATGACCATTCAAAAGATAGTTTACAATAAATTTGTACATGCGCATACATAATTATTGTTATTTATTGCTGCCTGACCCAATAATATATCAGTTAACAATAATTGCTGAGACCTTTTCTATTGCAAAACCCCTTTTCATTTGAAATCAAACAATATTTGTAGAAACTTCAGTTAATGTTTAGACCTTGAATCGTTGCATAATTTCATAGATTTAATAAGACAGCCATCAGCTAATGATCATGCGAATTAGTTATTGAAGATGTACGAAGTACATATATATATTAGATGTGATTGTGGCTAAAACCAGAATGGAAGGTCAATACTCAGATGCGTGACCAAAAAAGTTTTAATGTGCCTAATGATCTAGCTTAAATAAGGAAGTGTATTAAATATGTTAAAAATAGTGTTTTAATATTGAAGTTTTAGGTGTTTTTTTTAATAGTTTTTTGTTATTATATCATTTGAACTTTGTTGAACAGTTAACGCTTTTGGAAAGAAATAAGTTAACTTCTTGGCATATTTTATAGCAACTTTGAAGAGCATCAAAAATAAGAAAAAGAAAATTGCTCTTTCAACTTTTTCTGCCTTCAAAACTGTGAATAAAATCTATAATCTCTTCGATTTAAAGATTTATTACATAACTATCTTTATAACTAATTTACTTACCCAATAGAAAGGCACACATATGATAATTAATAATCGTCATGGCGCTGTATTTAAGTAGTTAATCCCAGATACAACGAGGCGTATGTGTAATTTATAATATCCAATATAAAAATGAGGGCGGTTATCCAAAATGCTTAAGCTGCTAGTTGTTAATAGTGGTTGATATTCACATGGAATGCACTGTAAAACATACAAAACACAACAACACGCAGAAAACTGATTTATTATTAATTCGAAGTGTTACAAAACGCACAAATTAGTTGCTTTTTTAATGGGTTTTCAACAAGCAAAAAAACCCTTTTTCTCGTTTATTTGTTGCTGCTTCTTAGATTAACACAAGAAATCATCGAGCGATTCATATTCATAGGCTAAAACTGTTTGTCATGTTGCATGAAGACGAGCGCTCAAGTAGAAAAGCAGCAAGCAGCAAGCAAAAAACCGAAATTCTTTTTATAGTTAATTTTTTTTGTTTTTCTCTGTGAACATTTTCAAACTTTGTATGCAAATGCGTATGGGCGAATGTGTTTCGCAAGGTGCGAAAACTACGGAAAAGCCATTTAGAATGTGCAGCGAAACGTTGAGAAGAAGACAAGTCTCTGTTTGGCTGTCTGCCTCACTTGGCTGGGCAAACAGGCAGACAACAACAACAACAGCAACAACCACTCAGTCATTCACTGACAAGTCACAATTCACAGTGATAGTAAACGTTTATTTTTTTGGTTGAAAAAGGTTTATGTAGTTACGAACCGCACGAGACGAGCACAGAGCGAGCGAGAAGGCGCAGTGATGCGCGTTTTGCGACTATATCGTTTACGTTGTCGAAGCGAAATGATTTCTGAAAGCGAAAGGAAAAACCACTTGGGCCTCATCAGCAGCAGCAGCAGCAGCAGCGACAGCGACAGCAGCGGCAGCAGCAGCAACAGCGACTTCGGCAGAGAGTAGACGAGTCTTCAGCTAGAAGAAGAAGCGGCTGAGTTGAGTTGAGTCTGAATCGTTGTTGTTGCGGCTGTTTTGAGCGCTCATGTGTCGCATGCTTAACGCACATTACGCATACGCAGCGTGTGACACCTTGTGTTCATTGTTGCTGCAGTTATGCATTATGCATCCAGCATCGTTTGTCACTCACTTACGTCAGCTGTTGCAGGGCCGCAGGGCCAACGCCAACGAATTGCTTTAGTAGTTTTCTCTCTGTGTATGAGCAGGTCGCTCATTGAACTAAGCCCCCCCAAACCAACCTAAACCGCACTCCCACCGCAATCCGCCTGCAATTACATGTATCGTGTGGTACTTACTAGTACATTGAGGTAGTATGTAGCATCGTCGTCGACTTGGATCGCGTCGGTTGCATCTTCCGCTGGTATTATGTCATAGTTAGTCATGGCGCGGCGGCATTGTCATTTACTGTCGCTGCCACAGTCGCTGCTGTTGCTATTACCGTTGTGTCGGGCCAAAAGTCGCGATGTTGTTGCTGCCGCTGCTGTTGCCGCTGCTGCTGCTGTTGTTGCCGTCGGCAATCCGGTTCTCGTATATGGGTGAGTAGAGTGTGTTTGGCACAGAGTGTGGGGAATGCGCGGCATTTTGCACCGTGTTGCAGTGTGGGAATTTGCACGCCCGCAGTACAGACAAATATCTGCAGTTAGTTTTTTAGTTGTTATTTTTTGTATTTTTATTTGGGCGTTGCTATTTAGATACTGCTGTTGTGTGTGTTGCTGTTGTCAAAGCGCCCAGCAATCAACTAATGTCCATCAAAGCGTGGCCCTATGACTGCCAGCTTTGGCATTTCAAAGTTGAGGTTGGCTGCCGGAGAATGATCAGGCAAAGTCAGCCACGCTCAGTCAGAAACAGCAAAAAAAAACAGACACAGACAAAAAAAAATGTCAACTGACTGAAGACGAGCCTGTAACGTTGTGACTGTCAACCTGGCCCAAACTGCAGGCGCTGGCATATGCTTGCAATCTGTGTGTACCTTTAGCTTTACACAGTCAGAAAAGAATTCAAACTCGAACCGAGTCTACTCTACTCAAAACAAGGTTATTTTCTTTAAGGCCATATGCCATGCATTTTTCTGCTTGTGTAGTTAATGCTGCGCCTGACTGTTTTACCATCAATTTTTGTGTGTTGTGTTGGGATTTTGTTGTTTTTTTTTTGTTTTTTCTAATTTCTCGTCTCATGACAAGAGTCAGCTGCAATGATTGTGTAAGAGGTTTGTTTTGGCAGCGTCCGTCTGGCTTTTGGGCTGCCTAGAAAAGCATAATAAATGTTCAATTTATTTATTTTCTTTGGCCTACGTTTTGTGTCAACCTGGGCTAAGAAAGGCTGTGACTCACGCGATGCTTGAAACTGCGTGGGAAAGGCTAAATATGACTAGGAAGTGCCAGCTGGACACACACTTGGCCAATAATGAGAAATGAATCCATAAGCTGCAGTTACAGCTATAACAAAAGACTGCAGCCACGAACTTGTTTAGTGTCAGCATTACACAGCAGCTTGGCCATAATTCTAATTAGCGCCTGCCTTTCAATTAAATACACATCAATTTCGAATGGCCTTCGAACTGGCTCTGGCTCTGACATTGATGAATGTGCCACAAAAAGAAGCGAACACGATTTTGCTATACAACTTTTACAAGCAGCTCAATAGATAATAAAAGAGCATTAAGGGTCTTACAACAGCCGAAAAAGACAACAACAAGCATCATTAAGAATTCCTATACATAACTGCCAAGTATATTATTTAATTTTTGTTTTTTGTTTTTTTTTGGCTTGTGATTATATAAGCGCAGTAAAAGTGCCGAAAGCATTTGCACAATGTGTGGGAGCCAAAGCCAATGAAAAATGCATTTGCAGACATTCACCAACAACTGCAGCAGCAACAGCAGCAGCAAAAGTAAATTTCAATTAAGCTGAAGATGCGCGTTGCAAGGCAGGCAAGCGACTCTTCTGGCATTTTGCTGCCACAGCCAAACAGACGCGCCAAAAACTTAGCAGCAGGCCACCGACTAACGAGTCGAGGATTGCAATTGAAATGGGAATGGTGTTGGCAGCCAATCAACACTTAGAAAATAAAGTGATACTGAAGTAGAATACAAAAAGTTACACTTTAAAGCAGCAAACTTTAAACGAATCGAGAAAATTTGTTAAGTAAAATCATATAGAAAATGAATCTATTTTAACCAATTAATTTTTTAGCGTGCAACAGCTGCTGCCTTGGGTTGGTGCTTGGCAGGTTGGGCGGTTGGGTGGCTGGGAAGTCTCTGGAGCCTGGGCATTTCAATTGGAATTGTCTGGGCCATTGAGTAATTGTGCAGCAATGAGCATGGGCAAAAGCAGCAAAAGATTTCCCGTTGATAAAATGCAGCGCATGGAAAACCTCATAATAAGATATCTCACACAGACAGAGAGAGAGAGAGAGGGAAGAGCAGAAATTCGCATGGCTGTGAGATTTGGGACGCATGCACGTGGCAATGCCGACAGCAGACTCTATGCAGCTGTGCTGTAAGTTTGCAGTTTATGATGCGACAGCAACAAGCTTAAGAGACGCTTGCGAAATGTTTTAACGCCAAAGTTGCGGCACAGGATTGGGTCAGTCAGTCAGTCAGTTATTAGGCTAATAGTTGCATATAAAAAAATATGTACAAAATTAATTGATGCGCAATAACATTTAAAAAAAAAAACAAGTTCGATTTGTCGAATTGCAGCTTAAAGCAAATAAAGTGCCAAACTGTGGCTAAAAATAGTATGCGAGTATTAAATAAACCAGCAAGACTTTCGCTTTTTATGCCCCATGAAGTTATATGACAAACTTCAAGCAACAAACATTCTTTGAGCTGTAATGAAACAAAAGACTTAGGCAACGAACTTCTTTTGACAGCCGAGTATTGAACAAGCCGACTTGTATTTAAAAAAAGGCAAAACCAATAAAGACATACCTAATACAGCAAACTGCAGTATAATATAAATTTTGCATAAAATGTGCATTAAGCTTCACCCCCGCCATCAGATAGATAGATAGATAGATATATGTTTGTAGTCACACCAGAAGGCGCAACTTGTGCCGAAATCTTTTCAAGACGAAACGTGAGAAAATGTTATAGACATGAAGGCAGTTGCTATGCCACATAGATATTGTATATATATATATATATATATATATTGTTGAGCTGAACACAACACAAAATAAATAAGAAAAAAATATTTGCAAATTATGGGAATGGCAAACGGCAACAGCAACAACAACAGCAACAACTTTGCTGATTTCGCCAAGAATCCGGCGCGGCAAGTTGCAGATGCTGCACTAACACCCCAACAGCAACAAGTTGCTGTGGTATCTGTGACTAATTGCATTTGCCCATACAAATGCATTTTTTTTTTTCTTTTCGTAATTATTTGCAACAATGTTGGATTAGTATACGTGTGTGTGTGTGTGTGTGTGTGTGGATTTATTCATTGTAATCATGTTAATGAGCTGTCAGGCCAACGACTTTTTGGCCAGCACATTGTTCAGTGAATCTTATAAGCTCCACCACCCGACTGTCATTTCCTATGGCAGCTGCAGCAGCATCTGAACAGAATACTTGTCTAAATGCCAACTGACCAGGATGTTGTTATGTTGTGTTAGGTTCGTTGCATTTGCCTTTGAAGCCACAAATTATGCGCATTTATTAAGGCAACTTTTTTTCATTTTGCCCCCGCTTTCGCCCCTCTTTATGCTAATTCAATTAGATGCCATTTGCAGCGACGCTGGCAACATTTTTGTCACTAGTTCGTCTCTGTTTGAACTTTGTGCTTGTTGTTGCATGGGTGTAGTCAGGGAGGAGTGGTAGGTAAGTTGTTAGAAGGAAACTATGCTTAATTCCCTTTATAATATCCCGTCTACGCCCATGTTCAGATACATCTTTAAGCATAAGCTGTTGCTGGTGTCTTCTTCAATTGCTTTTGCCGTTTTGCCGCTGGCTCAGAGCATAGTTTCACTAGCAAAAGGTGCGCCACTTGCTAGCTAAAAACACGACAACAACAACAACAACTCTCGTTTGTTGATTTATGCGTTTTGCAGCATTTCAATTGGCATTTATGTCAAATGGCGAATAAGTTTTATATATATTTTTATTTTTTTCTGTTAATACATTTCGCTTTATTTGTTTTTTAAGCGTCCTTGAGCACGATCATAAAACCGCTGCTCAGCATCGACACTTTTCCAGCAGCATCCAAGCCCTCAACTCTCATGTTCCCATGGCTGCCACTCAACCTACATAAACAAGTTAGTTTTTGTTTTTTGCAGTGTTTTATTTGGGCTGCTGAATGGCATTCGTTAAGCAAATAGTTTAATTGCTTTAACTTAAGCGACAATAATTTTTGTTACTTTTGTTGAAAATTGTTTGTTTGTCTCATTGTTTGCTATCAAAGCAAAGATCTATGCAAAAAAAAAAAACAACCTTTTTTTGTTTATGACTCTTGTTGGACCTTCAAATTGGCCTAAAACATCATTTTTTTTTTCTGTTATGAATAAAGTTTCACAATAAGTTTGGCCAAGCAAAGCCAAGTTTCTGCTTATTTAATATAGTATTGAACTTAGGGAAGTTTAGGCTAGAGAGTCTTTACTGTATTTGTTACACGAAGATTTAGCTGCTTGACGCTTCTAGCTTCAATTTCCAACACGCAGCTTACAACGATTCCCAGTAGAACAGCAACAGCAACAAAGCGAAAAGCAGACAAATGCGATTTGCCGCTCACAAAACTTGGCTCTAAATGTTGCTGCTTGCCTGTCAATACTAGTGTTGAACTAACAGTTACAACAACAACAACAGCAGCAGCAGCAAACAATTCTCTACAGCATGTATGCAGACAGAAAATGCCACTGGCCTTGGCGCATGCTGAGAATGTTGCTGTTGGGTTAGCAGCAGCAGCAGCATCCGCAGAAACATCTTTTGAAAGCGTTCAAAAAGCGTTTGGCTCTCAATGCTTGTTACAGTTTTGTTGCAGCGTTACTTATTTCTTGTATGATTATGTTTTTTCTTCTCTATTTTTTGATGTGAAAAATCACATCGATTGGCCAATAGCAACTAGTTGTTGCGGGGCAATGAAAATCTGTTGACTGTAATTAATTAAACAAATTATGTGCATTGCGCAGACGCGTTGACGTTTTTGGGTGCATTTCAAGTTGATTGCAATTTTTATTAATTTCACTTAACGCTAAGCGATGGGAATGCAACAGCAACAACAAAAAAAAAACTTCAATTGCACTTATGGTCAATAGTGATTACAATTGCAGCAGCCAGAAAAAAAAAGAAACCGCAGCAGCAATGCAATTTTGCAATGTGACTTTTACGTGCCTGGCCGACTGTCTGGCCGTCTAGCTGGTTGTCCATATAAGCCAACATATTGGGCACACCTGGTACTCCATGTACTTTGTGCCATTTTTGTACGTAAAAGGCAAAAATTCTTTTGCAGCTGCTGCAAACTGTAAACACAAACTTTGCTTTGTCATTGAGCGTTTTTGGTATTTTTTTATTATTATGTTTTCTGGTTTGTGTGTTAAATGCAATCAATTATTAATTATACGCCTTGTTGCCTGCCATTGTTGCGGCAATTGCATTTAAGTGTCCATCAATCGACAATAGTGCAACATCTTCATCAACATTTTTTCCATCACAAAAAAACATACATTTGGAAATAGCTAACAACCGCATCCAAAATTAGTTTCGTTATTGTGTTAGCCTTCGTCTTAAAGCTCTAACTCTAACTCTAAACTGAATTGATTTTTTACGTGCGTGCGGTTTGAAGCCACAGCCTGCGTGTGGGAAATCTTCAGATTTTGTGGCCAGCCAAAAGCGAACAACAAACCTAATGCGGGGCATGTAATTCGATTGAATCGGCTCCGGAAATGCATGTAAACGCAGACCCTTTAGGTCTCAGCAATGGCAGGCGTGTCTACACTTGAAAAAAAAAAAGAAGTACACGAATTCGAGTGTATTCGAAACTTTTTCGAGCATATGTATGATGGGCTGCCTTGGTGCACAGACAGTTAGACACAAAGTCATTTGAAAGCCGTGACACAAAGCCACTTGGCAAAAGCAAGCTGGCGGCATTTGGCGTTGCTTAAAAGTCACATTGTTGACCTTTTTAGCGATCGCTATATTGGAGAAAAGGTTTTTTTTCCTGTTGCTGCTGCTCGTCTCAGGCAACAAGCAACGAGCTCATTAAAATAATATTTAACCTTTGAATACAAGACAAATACTTGTTTGAATACATTCATGTATATATATATTCAAGTCATACTCATTCACTCGTTTCGTGCGTTGCTATTTTCTGGCTGAAGCCAACGAGCCGTGCGCAATTAAAAATTAACTATTAAGTTTTTAATGTGTCCAAATTGTTGTTGCCGCCAATGTGGCAAGCCAAGCCACCCACCCCGCCTTTGGCTAAAGCCAATTCAATGTTTAACGAGTTTTGCTGTCAAAAGCAGCATTTTGGAATTTAAATGCCCTAACCAAAGCAGGATGTGATTATGCACAAGTCATCTTTTCAATAGCTTAGAGGTCTTTTTTTGTTGGCGTTGAAAGTTTTTATTGTGTCTTGTGCAGAGCATCTGGAATTCGTATTGTTATGCCACCAGCCAACTGTCTTTAAAAGTGAATTTAACAACTTTTTTTTTGCAAAAAAACAAAAGAAAAAATTGGCAAAGCTTTTGTTATTTGTTTTGACACTCGCATCAACAAGACAGCAACAGGGGCAAGCAGCGGGCGTCCCGCTTTTGACCTATGCACAATGTTCACACGCTGTACGAATTGTTGGCCGAGGGCAGGGGAATGCGTGGCATCTTTCAACCCTGACATCAAAATTGTTTAACTCATATCGCACCTACCAACAATAACTCATCACAACGACACCAATAACACTTTTATATACGCTTAAGTACAACATTTACAAATGTTTTGATTTAGTAATCAAAATTTAGCAGTGTTATCAACAAATAATACACACAAATTGACAAGTTGTATATAGTAATGGTCAAATTATGAGGATGTTTGCGCGCGTTTTGTTTGCCTACATTGTTTGTGTGGGCGCCTACAGTGTGTGCTCCACACGCCTTTGATTTGGTGATGACAGATAAGTTAATAGTTCAGAGATTAACAGAAACGGATAACCTTCAGATTTCAAAAGAATCGGCTTAATTGTTTAATTAAAAAATTTTGGTATCATTCGGTTTACGGCTCGTTTGTTTACTGCTGTTTCTCCTTCCGGCGTCGTTGCAGCAATTTGCGCAGCATATTAAAAGAGCTCAACACGGGCACCATGACGGGCAGGAAGAGCGGTATATAGATGGCATACTTTTGTTCATCGGGAAAATAGAGCTGGGCCAGTAGGCTTGCATCAAAGAAGCCACGTTCAGAGGCCACAAAGGCGCGTTTGGCCAGAGCCGAAGCATCTAGCAGACGATGCTCGAGCAGTGCGACCTTGGCGGCCAGTATATCCACATACGAATTGGTAATGGCAGCACCCACCTTATCATCAATCACAATGTAGCTGATTTGATCTAGAAAATAAAAACATTGTGGCGTATTAGAGCATGAACATATAATTTTATAATTGCCTTGTTATATATGTATTACCCAGCAGCTTGATGAGGCTTTGCAGCGTACTGCTTGCCGTGGCAATATGCCTAATGGCACTGCGTCGCATATAGGATTCGTACTCCCAACGCCTTGGCGCAAGCTCCTCGATATCAACTGTTTTGACACCCGCTATTTGCACTTCGCTGCTTATGTCAAGCAGCTTGTGCAGTTGATCCAACATCACTTGCATATTATCATTGGTGTTGACATAGTAATCCGTTGGCGGCTCATTGTTCATAAAGGCCAAGCAAACATGCTCCGGAGGATTGGCTATGATAAAGCCGCCCCAAGGTGGTGATATGAAGGCGTCCACACCATTTCTGGTCAGCATCTCGTTCCTGCTGTTGTATATGTGCAGCGGAGCCGTATTGCAGGGTGGTATATAAACGACAAGATTAATCACAGGCTTATCCGTAATACTGGCACTCAAATTTTGTGCAATCGAGGTGAGCAAGTGGGGCAACGCTGACTCCTGCAGTGCATAATGGCGTCGCAGTTTAGTTGTATCGCGCACTTGCTTGAGATCAGCTTCGATGGACACACGATATTTCCATTGAGTGCGCACCGTATAGTTGGATATATCAGAGATCTGCGCCAAAAACGGCTCAATATACGCTGCAATAAAGATGCATTTAAGTTTCCATCGTTTAGTATAAAAACAAGAGTTTAAGCTTACTCTGTGCGGCCAGTGCCACATTCCATTGAGCATGGGTTAGACTTGGCTTGGGATTCAGCACGGATATGACCACATCGTAGGCAGGCTGTGGTGCTTCCGACTTGGTGCCCAGACGCTCATCTGTGCTTAGTATCTGATTAATGCGATACGTTTGTAGAATTTTCGAATGCAGCAGCTGAGCAATTTTATTAGAGGCTACAAAAATTGGGTCAACAAATTAGTTAAGGATAAGTCGAAATGATTGGCAAACTACTTACAAACATCGCTGCGCATTAGCGCTGAACGCTCTGTTGTTAGCAGCAGCTCATCCTCCAGCTTAGACCACTCTATAAATAGAAAATCGCCAACGTTTAGTGGATGAGCCTGAAGCAATAGCTTCTCCAAAGCAGCTGGCGTATGCACTTTAGCAGCCTTGTCAAATGGCAACAGTTGCTTAAACTCCACGTTCCAGATATCTAAATAAAACAGAGATGACCAATGTTATTGCTTAACACTTTGTGCTATGCTTACCGCTGTCACTAAATGCGGTTTCCAGCTCTGTAATGAGCAGCTGTCCGCGATTAATCTGTTGTGTGTAAATGGCAATTTGGACAGACGTTTTGATCGGTTGCTCACTTAAACGCTGAATGGCCGAAGATGGCAAAGCGACTCTGTACAGAAGAAAACGGTGTTCATTAAGAATCTTCATTAGGGTTTTCGAGACGAGCATACCTGTAAACGGTTGTTGTATTCCACCACATGGGCACGCCAATGCCAACAATGACCACAATAAATGCAATTGTTGCTGCAATGCGATATTTGTCTGTAAATAAAGTAAACGAAGAGTTAAACAATTATCACGGATGCAGTTATTAGATGTCTCCTCTGTTTCGTCAGGGCATAAAGTTAAGGTTCTGCTTTTTTTTAGATCACTTTATTGGGCATTTGTATTAGTTAATAATATTCCGTTTTAGTATACAATCAACATTATTCACAAGTTTCTGTAGTTTTTGTGCAGTTTGCCAGCTTGAATAACATGTTTTGTGGCTTGAACGTGTGCGTTGGCATTTAAGGATATTTATTCTCTGTAGCTGCAGGATATAACAAAAACGGGTCCCTTGTCCAGCGGCGTATTGCGTGACACATATTTGGTGAATTTGGTTGTGCCTTCGCAGCGATAAACAATATTTAAGGCATTGTCCACTGGCGCTATTGTTAGCAGCACCGAATCATCCGCACATGTATCATCCTCCTCCTGCTCCTCCTCATTCTCCATGCTCTGATCTTCGACAGTGCTTAGCTCATTCAGCCCATTTGCATGTGGCGTTGGCCGCTGCTCCACATCCGGTGACAGGTATGTAATCACTGCAGCACCCTCGGCTGCATTCAGATAGTAGACCAGATCCAAAGTGTTCTCCTCACTGACCAAACCATCGCCCAACACTGTATAGTTTCCGTGCGACCAGCGCTGTAGTTCCACACTGCATGTGGGCGTTATTGCATCCACGCCATACAAATCCAGATCGGTAAAGTCACGCAGTAGCTGAAACATGGCATTGCTGCGAAACAGCTGTAGCAGCTCCTCCACTGTTCCCTTCGCTGTGCTCAGATCCATTACCTCGTAGTTGTGCGCATTGGCGGGTCCTTGTCGTCGCCAGGTGAGCGACTCATCGTTTAACAGTTGTGCACGGGCCAGTTCGAATTTCTCACGCTTGAAGAACTCATACAGACAAATCTCTGAGTTATCCTCGATTCGTTTCTGTATGCTGCGACGTGTGGCCGCCTTCAAGTAGACATCGTTGAGTAGTAATCCCAATGTGGGTCTGTTATTAATGTCCGGCTGCAGGTAGCTGAGGCGTGGAAAGGCGCGCGAGGAATCTCCAACGAATGCCTCATTGGTGGCACCATGGAACCAGCCATTGATGGTCAATCGTGGATAATCGAAGGTTGTTACCTCGCCCACCTGGTGAAAGGAACGTGAGCCGACTTTGAAGAATGCAAACTGATTGTTTTTCGGCGCTATTTTGCGATGCACTGGAAATTGTGGAAATAACTGATCATCGCTCGAGAAGATCTCTAAGCAGCCGCCCTGCTCCTCGTTCCACTCCTCAACGCCCTCCCAAGGTGACATGTAGTATATGAATGCTATCTGGCGATCCTTCAGCAGATCATCATGCACTAGCAGATAATCTCCGCATGTGTACATGCTGCACGAGGCGGATACATAGTCTAGCTTTAGTTTTGTCACCTCCTCCAGCCAGGGACGCACTTGCTTACGCAGCAGCTGCAGAAAGTTTGAAAGCAAGCGGCACTCCAACATGTTGGAGAGATCAGTGCTCTGATAGAACTCGTAGAGATCCATTTGTTTGCGGGACCAGTGCACCTTGTTAATCATCTCGTGTACCAGAGACTGGGTGCTGCCTTTGGTTAACAGTTCCGGCAGCAGGCATATTTGAAAGGGTTCTCCGTAGATTTGTGCTCCGGTTTTGTCGTTCTTTGTGCTTGGCGTGGGATTTGCCCATGTCGATTGTAGCCATTGCGTCACATCCTTTTGCAGATAAGTTTTGTTCAAACATAAGTCCACAACGGCTTCAACTGAATCCTGCTTTTTAACGATTCGTGCTAGTTTCTTTTGTGGTTCTTCTTGGTGTTGAGACGTTTCCTCGGTTTCATCTGAAATGGCAAGACAATGAATGACATTGCATTAAGCATTTAACTTAAAGGAGGGCATACCTTAAATTTTAATTTATGGCCGCGCAACATTTTGACTGACGCACACCTATACACAGGCACTCACGTAGGCTTGCTCACACACACACACACACACACGCACACACATGCATATGGGGTGTGAGGCTCTTTGGACTCGATATTGTGCCGGCACATTTTATGCACACAAGCTGTTTGCTTGTTTCTTTGTTACTTATTCAAGATACATGTTAGCTTCCACTCACCTTCGGTTTTATCTTTTCGCTTGGGCTTCAGGGGACTAGTTTGCTCCATGTTTGTATTATTAAATTTTATTAAAATGAACCAAATGAAGTATGTGCATCGAGCGTCTGAAGCAAAAATATCAATGTCTCACACTCTACGAAAAGTATCGATTGACAACGTCGCAAAACTGCGTTAACAGAACGCATAAATGTTTACAGTTTGCTGTTATTCGATCGTTCCACATCCACTTGTTTCGTTTTGTTGATAGTGTAGACTGCCGTTGCTGCGGGCTGGTGCAGTCGTTAAACACTTCCACGTACAATAAATAACACTGAATCAAACATTTAACACCATACAGAAAACTCAATAATGTTTGATACAAATCGTTTGCTAATAGTTAATCAAGAAGCTGAGTGTGTTTAAGTGATTCATTAACAAAGAGTGCTGAATCAAATGTTATTTCCATACTAGTCGGTTAGTGCATATCACAATCTTAAATGAAAAGTTATACTATTTTCGGGTTCAAATTGGGTGGCAATGCCGTGCGATGACCTTGGAAGAGCAGGCCCTAAATACAACACGTTTATAAAAACAAACATACGTTACATATGTGTGTGTGTGCCCAAATGGAATGTGAACTATGCATATGTGTGTATGCTTGATCTGGAACATTTGCCTTTGCTGCGTTCACAGTGGGCCAAAAAAACAGCTGACTCTGCCACCTGATGATGAGGAACGACTCGTTTTTTTTAAATTAAAAGTTGGGTGTGGGCGCTGTGGAGTGGAGGTGGGGTGGTGCATGATCTCATTGTTTTTGATTTAGTAGCAGAGTTTTTTTTTCTTGTTCGATTCATTTTATGAGCTGTTTTGTTGGCAAAACGAACGGGTAAACAAATAGATTTACTCCACTGGCCAAATCGGAATGTTAAGTATAGAATTTCATCTCCGTAATCTTTTGCTGCTTCAATTTCAAATTCCCAATAAACGAATGTGCTATTTTATTAGCGACTAGCAAAACTTTACATCTTAGTCAGCGCAATACTAGTGCAAATACTCTTGCGTCATTTAAAAATAGTAAAAAAAACACATTTTGCTTTATTCTTAAAATAGCATTTAGTACTCCCAAATGGGCAAGGATCAGCATTTAATTGAGGCGGCACGCAATGGAGATATCAAAACGGTTGGCAAACTTCTCGAACTGACAACCAAGCGACATGGTCCACTCTCCAGGTGAGTAATCGCACAGTAGTCCATAATAGATAACTAAACGTTTTGTTTTCTTTAGCTTTCGTCGCAGTCCGAATATTAACTATCAGGATGTAAATGGTTATACCGCCTTGCATCATGCCTGCCTCAATGGACACAGCAGCATTGTGCGCTTGATTCTGGCACACAATGCCCAGGTCGATGTGCCGGATGTACGTGGCTCGACGCCGCTCTTTCTGGCCTCCTGGGCGGGTCATCAGGATATTGTAAAGATGCTGCTTTTCAACTCGCATGTGCCCGCCAATCCCAATGCCCAAACGATTGAGAACGAGACGGCGTTGCATTCGGGCGCTCAGCATGGACACAATGCTGTCGTGGCCATACTCTTGTCCTATGGTGCTGATCCCACCATACGCAACAATAGCTTCCAAACGGCTCTGGATTTGGCAGCACAGTTTGGCCGCTTGCAGTCGGTGCAAACGCTGCTCCGCGTCGCACCCGATCTGATAGCACCCTATCGCCGCTATGTCGAGGATGAGAGCATATCGGAGCTGCTGGGCTACTCCAGCCAGTATGCATCAACGCCCACCAAGCACATCTTCACACACACTTGCCTACACTTGGCCAGTCGCAATGGACACAAAAAAGTGGTTGAAACTTTGCTGGCGGCGGGCGTTGACGTCAACATACTCACCCACGCAGGCAGCGCACTACATGAGGCGGCGTTGTGTGGCAAGAAGTCTGTGGTTGTTACACTACTCAAAGCTGGCATCGATGTGTATGCCACCGATGGCAATGGACGCACTGCACTAGAAATCCTATCCGACTATCCGCCGCATGTCACCTATGAGATTGTGGCTGTCATCAATGGTTTGTATATATCAAAATGGCAGTTACACTTAGCGAGTGTTTACTGTACATTCGTCAATCGAAAATTCTAACGCCCACATTCACTTTGCTTTTTAGAATTTACAAATTTGGCCGAAACGCAGCTGTTGCGCCCAAACCAAACTCAGCTGGTTAACAACAACAACAACAATGACAATAACAAGCTGGTTATGGAGAACAATGGACACAGTACGCTGCCCAAGCGTCTGTACGAAAAGAATGCACAGCGGCAAAAGCCAAGCCAAAGCCACAATGATCCAACGAAGCTGAGGAAGTAAGAGCCAAAGCCCAAAGGCAAAGACTAACAATGATTATGTTTGTGACACGCCCCCAGATCATCAAACATGTGTGTGTGTGTTTAATTGTGACCTCAATTAACCAGCATATTAATGAATCGAATGAATGCCCAGAATCATCTTATATAGCCACTCAGCACTCACTTGCACTCGCACTCGCACTTGCACCCGCATCCAAACAACTTGCATTCCACATTCAACTTCACAATATATAAAAACTTGGTACGAAGAAACATAAGAATCGCCTTCATATAACGGGTTTTGGTCTTTATTTTTATCTCTCTCTCTCTCCGCTCTCTTTGCTCTAATCCAATTAATTGCCAACTTCGAATCAAGTAGAAAGCAAGATCATCCAAATGGACTTTCGCACTCTTTAAGCTCATTGGATAATTATACCAGACCGCCTGCAAATTACTTGGATATGCGACCGGTTCGTCCACAAAAGTCATTCAATGATGTTCACACATTGGAGCCACGCCAGGATCCGCTGTGGAACAGCTACAAACGCGTCTACAAGCAGCCATACCAAAGTGCCCTACTACAGACCACAAATAATTTATCAAATGGTTCGATGCCCTCGCGTTCTTATGAGTTCATCAATATGCTCAAGACGGGCTCCAGCAGCGAAGAGCACAGCACCACCAACAGTTGCAGTTGTAAGTGGATGCAAAACAATATTTTTCCAATCTAACTACTCGATTTTCTTTCCTTCACGACAGCTGCAACAGCTCCTGCTCGTCGTGCTGTGCCGCAATATGTGGAAATGACACTGCCAAGTGCATCGCCAATACCCGCTCCTCGGCGTCACATCACAAACGCCCACTATGCCAATCTGCCGTGCAGGAGCGAAAGCGAGACGAAGATTGATAGCAACAATAATGCCAGCAAGATTAATCGTCATTCGCCCACACCGGACTATCCGCCACCCACAGTGGTTGAGGCGGAGACAACGATCTTTAACTATATGAAACCGGTGTCGCCACGTCTGGACGATTCGACGAATTCATTCTCCTCGGAACACGTGGAGGAATTTGTGGGTGACATCCCATTTGCTGGTCTCTTCAAGGGTTCAACGCTGAATTTGGCACAGGACATGGTGGATGGTGTGCGCAGCGGTTCGGTGGCACGTGAGAACCTAAGATCGCCCAGCATGGTGAGATCCGTTAATGCTCTAAATCACCAAAGAAGAAGCCTGTCCAAGCAACGCTTTTCCACAACTGGCGAGGATTTTAGCGCCTCGCGTGTTTGGGCCGAAATCGATACGATATTCGAGCATATTGGCAATGAAGTGTGCACAGTGGAACAAAAACAGGACGTAAACGAGGAAGAACAAGAGCAACAGGAGGCTGACGCTGAGGCGGAGGAGTTGCCACAACTTTCTTCAGTTCAAGATCCGCGTCAATCGCTACACATACGCAATCCAGCGGAATTGCTTTTGGGCAAATCCAAAGAGAGTCCTGCCTCCGATTGGTGCCATTCGCCCTATGCGCTTGTCTATGGCGAAATACGTTATTCGGTTTTTGTGAGTACTAAATAACTAAAGAAAAAAACCAAGTCTTTAACTAACATTATGCCAATATTGTTTTTAGTATCTGGGCTCGACAGTCATACGCCAATTGCAGGGCACAATATCAACGCGTAAATCCATACAGAAATTGAAGATCGATGAGAATTTGAAGCCAGCATCGAGTGTAAGTGATATTAGATTGCTTGAGAACTGCACCACGTCCACAAAGTATCTGAAGGCGGCCAATTTGCAGACGCGTCTTAAGGTGGACATTGCTGCCTCCTGCGTGGGCGTCAAGTTTATAGATCATGACACTAAGGTTTGTAGCTTAAAAAATGATTTTGTTTAACAATATAAGTATTGATGCCATTTTTATTTAACAGACTGCCATTTGTTCGCATGATATTGAGAACATTAATTGTGTGTGCCAGGATGCGGAGGATATGCGTTATTTCGCTTATATAACCAAAGAACAGGATTTGCACTATTGTCACGTCTTTATGGTTGACAATTTGGTTTGTTTTTTTTTTTAAATATACTCATTCACATTCTCGTATATTAATTGAATATTTTTTTAATCACAGGATTTGGCAAACGAAATAATATTGACTCTTGGACAAGCCTTTGAGGTGGCCTATCAATTGGCTCTAAGCCGACAGAGCACGCCCTTAATCCAGAGTGATGAGTAGTGCTACGAAATGCATTATAAACTTATTTATTATATTGCCATTTATATTGTTCATTTCATTTGTATTTTATTTGACGTGCTAGTCGATGATGCCATTAGAAAACTGTTGTTTTTTTTAATCTCTCAACAGTTATATAGTATTTTTTCGAAGAATATTTAAAAAAAAAATCAATAAATAGTTATTTTAAACATTCAACAGTCGGTTTATGTTCTTATGTTCTATACAAATAATATTTGTATTGGCTAATTGGACGACAGCTTCTGAAATCAGTTTGAACTTCAATTATTGATAACATTTCTATCGACAATCACTATAAACGATACTGTTAACAGGCATCGATACTTTTAACCCAAGCGCGCGAACGACGCATGTTAACTAACACTGAGTGTGTTATTAGTATTTTGAACGCAACGTAGAAAAGCAAACAGACGCCAGAAAAATAATTTGTGTAAAAGAATTTGTGTCTAACATATAAACTGATACAGGCAAGTTGCTAATTAAACTGTGTTAACGTTAAACACCATAAGTCAACACCAATTTTGATATTCTGCTATTAGTAATGGAAATGGCGCAGTCAACAAATACGCCCGTTTCTAAAAAGACGCGCAGCTCCGTTCGACCTAAACCTAAAATGGAGGATGATAGATTCGAATCCATTAGCGAGGATGTGGTTATTGCAGCACCAAAAACACCAACTACCAACAAGCGCACTATGAGTGAGACGCCGCGTCGCAGTGCTCGCAAAAGCGTGCGTCCTCCCTTGGACTATGAGGATATTATTGAAAAGAATACGATGAGCTCGGCTACCAAGGAGAAAAGAGACACAACTACGACTACTTCTTCTGCTGGAGGAGAAGAGGTAGGCAAGTGGGTGGCAGCCGAGGTGGGTCGTCATTCCTGCAAGCGTCATCGCAGTCGCAGCCGCAAAGCGAACAAGAGAGCTAAAGTGGAAAAGAAAACGGGCGATGAAGAGGCGATTGATGAGGAGAAGCAGTTTAAGGAAGAGCATAAATTGGACGAACAGTGCTTAGAGACTAAGCAAGTGGATGATGAGCAACAGCTTGAGAAGACAGCTGTGCCCAAGATTGGTGACATTATTGACATAGCAACAGTCTCACAATCAAGTGGTGAAATATTAAGTAAGAGCATTTTCAATATAAATGTTACTTTGGAGCTGGATGATGGCGTTGAGGACACAAATCCTGTGGTAGAGGCAGCTAAATTAAATCTTACAGGTAGAAATTAATGCAACTAAGTTTAATGATTCTTGATACTTACATAGTTGATTATAATCCCCGCAGTTGAGCCAGATCTGGCAGCAGCTCATCCAAATCAGAAACAAGAAGCTGTAAAGACAAGTCCTATCGTAGAGACAGTTGACTTGGATGATTCAGGTAAAGATAACAATTAATATCTTACCCACAAACAGATTTTATATAAATTCATATGAATTTACAGCTTCCGAGTCACCCGTTAAACCAGCAGCAGAAATAGCACCAAAGGCAGTTGAGAAGCCAATTCCTTTGCCGGAGGCAGCTAAAGTTAACCCTGCTGATATGGATGAACTCGGTTTGTGTCCGCTTGAACCCGAGGAAGAGCTCAAGGAGGATGATATTGATGAACATGATAATGAAATGCTTTCACTAATAATGTTCGACGAAGACGAAGATGTCGAGACAGAGGACAACGTTTTAAACCGAACCTTTGATGCTGATGAACAAGCAAATGTTGTTTTGAATGATAAAGTTGATGACAAAAAGGATGCCAAGCCGCAGCCAAAGGATAAAGGATATCGTTTTCCTACACCTCTTAAATGCAAATCGAAACCAACATTCAAATTCAATGATCAACTACCCACAATTATGGGCAGTGCCAAGAAACCTTTACCATTAACACCAATCAATAACAGCTTGCAAGCCTCTGCTCGTCATCCACGCAAGCGTTCCAAATCAATATCCGGCATGACAAACGATGCAAAGGCAAAGAGTGTCTCTTTCTACAGTCCCATCGAGGTGACCCTGGTCAATGACATTGACAAACGCTGGGATACACTTAACGTAACAAACAGTAAGTATTTCATAATATACATAATTGTAGTTTAATATTTATTCTAACTCTTTACAGATGTTACACAGCGTCGCAAACGATCGATGTCATTGGATGAGAATCGACCTTTTATGAGCCGAATTCCAAAACCAAGTAACTACAAAAATAAAATAGATTCTTGAATTATAAGCTTTAATATACTATACTGATGTTACAGAACAATATCCGCCAGCAGCGGCAGCTGTTGTTAAGGTCGCCACACCAGGCAACAAGCTGAAGGTGCGCACAAAGCTACCCGATTTTGCGGCCATACATCAAAAGCAATTTGGCAAAATGGAGAATCTAATTGATCACATGGAACGCAAAGCGTTGCGTGCCAAACAGCTGACAAGCTCAGCTCTCAAGCTGCAACAGCAACAACAAACACAAACAATGGGATCAGCAACGAAAAAGTTGCCCATTAAGACAGAGGAGCGCTCGCGACCTCGAGCTCTGAAGAAGATTGAACTGTCCAGTGAAGTGGAGCGACAGAAGCGGCTGCCGACACCTCGTAAAATTGTTGAAGTTTTAACACCAGCAAAGCCCAAAAGCCATATTCCAGCATCACGTCCTTTAGCGACAACAACAACAGCTTCAGCTACAAGACCAGCATTCAATTTTTCCACCTCTATTGCGCAAGCTCCCAAGATTTTTATCTCAACTACAAACTCGACGTCGAGTAAACCGCTTGCTGCATCTGTTCAGGCTAATAAGGCGGAAGCCCGTCGTCAGCGGCACATGGAAATGTTTAAGGGAGGACGTGGGGCTACAAAGGATAAGCGGAGCGAGCTGATTCGTGGAGTGCGCTCAAATCGACGTTTTGAGCTACAAATGCAACATCGCCGACAAATGGATGGTTAATTTTAAGGTTTCTTACATTTTAATTTGTATTTTACTGATTTGAATTTGTGTTTATTTTTTATATTATATAGACGTTCTATAACTATTTTTGTATACGTTTAAAACATGCAACTTGAAAAATTAAATGTTATGATTTAATCTGAGAAATTATTAAAAGTTGTATGTTTTTTTGGTAAATTTAAATTTTAACGTGTTTACTCAACGCACAACACAAACTCATCTCGCTTACTCACAGCCTATCGATAATTTTAATTTGCAGCCCGTCGCGTCGGCTATCGAGACGGAGTAAACATGTTGCCAGACCACGCACTGTGCTTGACTGGGCACATTGTTGTGCAACATATGTGGCTTGTTATTGTAAAGATCGTTGTCGAAGCGTGCGGTCGGTCAAGCGGAATCGCGCGTCGTTTTCTCGATTTTACCGTTACCGTTAAATTCACGCAAATTGCCGAAAATTTACAAGATAATTATATGGAAAATATTGATTGTGTTTTGTGTGTGCCTTTTATGGAATATGGATATCAAAATTTAAAATCCAAGTGTCTAATTGTAGCATAAAAGGTATGTGCTAAAAAGATCAAAGAATTGGTAAACTAATTGTGTGTGCCCTGCAAATAAACAGCAACAACAAACCAAGCACTTGCATCAATTTTGCTCGCCTTTGTTGTTGTTCTTCTGTATGGATATTAATAAGGTTGCTTATTTGTTTGCATAGCTGATGGCTGCTTTTGTTGTTGTTCAATGCAAAATATTTGGACAAAACGGGTTTTCTGTGTGGGAATATATCACATACACACACACACACACACACTTATGCATATTGATTGCTTTTGTTGTTTGCTTTTTTAAGTCGCTTTCAGTCGCATCGCTTCCATACGTTTTTTTTCCGAAAAAAAAACATGAGGCTGCAAGAGATAGAAGGGAAAAGAAAGAGGGAGATAGTGCGAACGCAACATGTGTGCCGGCCGCAGTAGCAGCAACAACAACAACAAAAGCAACATTTTGCATTGACATTTATGAGCGGCGCTAACGGCGCATTACATATGCTCGCTTGCATACATGCATGTTCATATGTATGTATGAATGTATGTATGAACTTGTATGCGCACGCATCATTGACAGTTTGAATGCGCGTCTTAATTTATTCATGTGTGTGTGCGCATTTATTTGCCTTCGCCCTCTTTGGGCGTTTCGCAGGCATTGTTGTCGTCCCAGGTAGTGCTCGGCAATTTGTTTACCGTTTTTATAAACGTTTATTATGTATTGCGCGCATTTTCATTGTGGAAATTCATACGTATTTTGTATTTCCGCCGCGCATGCCTAACAGCTTATGGGAAATTGCAATGGAATTAACACTCATACATATGCATATGCGTAATTTTAATTGATTTTCTGATGCGCCCCCGTGCCTAAGTATCTAAAGCAGCAGCTGTTCGAAATGTGTCGATAACTTTCCGTTAACCCATTTACTTCCATGTTCTGAGTGTAGAAATTTGCGTAGGTCACTTTGAGTTGATCTCGTTTTGTACAGTTGTAAATTTAGCAGCATAGTAATTTAACAGAAAAATGTTAATGACATGTTAGTGTTTAACAGTGGCTTTTGTGTTAGGTTTATTATGTTTTACATATTTTATAACTGGTGTTCCCCAATTATCTCGGAAATAAGATATTTTTAAAAACACACTTTAAGGATGCTTACGTATTGCCTTACTATATTTAAACTGCAATATCCCATAAAGTGCATAAATCTGCTTACATTTTACTAAACATGCGCTTTCCCTTTCTTATCTTTGCAGTGTCAAAAAAGCAAAACCGAAAACGAAGAAAAAAATTTGCAAAAAATATTAAAAACAACAACACGTAACTCAAAAAAAGCCTCTCGTTAATTGGTGACATAATTTTTTCATAGCTGGCAAAAAGCCGACACGTAATTGTAGTTTTGCTCAGTCTCGACGCTCGGTCACAACTTGAAACTAAATTTGATGTGAAAAAGGTTGCATTTGTTATACATACATAAAAATTGTGGTTTTTTTAGAAACTTGTGTGCCATTAATTAAGGCACTCTTTAAATAATTCAAATAGCAATTGCATGTTTTGTTGTATTCGTGTGTCGCATGATGTGGCTTAACAAAGCCGCCGAATGTGAAAAAATGTTGTGCAACATCTGTCGACAAATCGGAATCCTTTTAATGCTCTTGGGGGCGGCATTGGGTGCCACGCCCTTTGCCAAGGAATACCGCAGCGCGGGCCTCTTCAAAGGCAACACTCTAATCGACATGGAACTGGATGCAGCCACAACTCTGGACATGGGCGCCGAGAAGCTATCAGCGGGCAGCATTGCAGCCGAAGCAGACGAGAGTGCATCGAATTTCGATACGGACAAAATGCTTGCCTTCAAGTCGGAATCATCGGTTATATTGCCGGGTGTACAGCTAAACGCAGGTAAGTTCTAGCAGGATAAGCACTGAATTTGAAAGGCCTAAAGATTTAAACAAACGATTATTCAATGTAAAAGTGCTTCATTCAGTTGTCAACTATTTGCCACATTTTTCTTTTCTGTATTGAGCTTGTGTAAATCTAGAAGTACATATGTTCCATATGTATCTATAACACCTCAATGGCTTGTTCTTGCCTTTCCCCATTCATTCATGGACTTTGCTTATCAATTTCAACTTGTTTTCGGGCTATACTTTGAGTAGTGCCGCACTCTAATGCAGCCTGAACTTCACCTCCATCTCTCAAACCAAAAAAAAAAAAAACAGAAAAAGAGGCCATTGAAAAGAAATCCGTCTCAGGTAGTTGGGGCGGCGCTTATCTAACCTTATCTTACAACACTTTACTCAACTTGTGTTCCGTTGTCTTCTTCTTCGTCTTCTTCGGGTTGTTTATGACCTGCGCCTTGGCGCTGCTTGTCCCAGATCATATTTCCAAATATATTTGCTTCCAACAAGTGCATTTATTGTCGTTGTTGTGTGTGTGCCTTTTGTTTTCATTCTCCCCATGTATATTATGAACTGCTCTTCGCTTCTGCTCTTCGCTTCTGCTCTTCTCTAATGCACTAAGAAAAAAAACTGCATGTTGCTTTACTTAAATGAAAGTTATTCAACCCAAGTATTTTTCATAAAACTATTTCTTATCGCTCAGTGTATCTTTTTCATCTCTGATGGTAATCCAATCGCTGTGCCCTCCACTTGAACAGTTGCTGCCCAGCTGGGCCAACCAGGATGTCAACCGCAGCTTAACGCTTTCGAGTCTTTCGATTTGGAGGCACGCTCGGCACATCCGTTGGAAATATATATTCTCTTTGGCTCATTATAACGAGATTAAAGTGTAATCACTGCCAGACGTGTGCTGTTTGTCTCTGATTCTTGCTTGGTATCTTTCAGTTTTTTAGGTTTTTTTTTAACTAAAGTGCGAACTTCCTGTGTCTGCCTGAGCAGATCAGTGAAAGGGTTTGGCTTTTTATTTTCTTTTCATCATTTGTCTTTTGGCCAATTCCTTATTTATTTAAATGTCATTTAAGCGGCTTAAGCTTGTGTCTCTTTTTTTTCATTTATGAGCCACGTTTATGAGCGTGAAAATGAAAGTACTTTCGTCATCTCTCGCACGCTCTCTTTTACTCGTTTTCTTTATATATGTAGAGCATAAATCTACAGCTCTTTTTGACTTTTTGAGGCTTACAAACGTAAATTTGAAGCTTTTGAAACTGTGGCACAAATAATGGCTGATTAACTGATGAGTCAGCAACATTTACAAAACGTTTTAAATGTCATGGAAATTGATAATTAATTGCCAATCGTGTTGGTGTTTGCCTAAATTTCTAAATTCAAAAGTTGGCTTTAAAGTTAAACAGAGAAATCTTCTTCAAACAGTTTAATGCTGTTTTGCCATAAAATAAGGCAATCATTGAAAAAGTTCTAAAAGCATTAAAGTTTTTTTTTGCTGGCCAAATGCAGAGTTGAAAATGTTAGGCCGTCTACCTGGAACCATAAATGCTCTCTTTGGTACTTCTTATTGAGTTTTGTGTGTTTTTTGTGTGTTTTTTTTTTGGGAGGCAGAAACCATAAAAATGTCTGCAAGGCACGCAAACTTTGGCCCTGGTGGGGACCTGTTTTTGGTATTTGGCATTCATTGCCTGTTGGTGTTGCTTTTAGTGTTGTCTTGGGGTACAGTACGCAGGAGTCTTGCCTTGGCGATCTTAGCAGGAGGCTGTGTTGTCGGAGCTCAGAGCTCAGAGCTCTTAGAGCCCTGGGTCTCTGGTCTCTGTTGGCACTTCAACTCTTTAGCAGCGTTTTTTCGTTGTACACAGACAAAAAATGAGTTTAACTTGATCTAAAATGTTGCTTTTTGATAAGAATGAAACCTCAAAATTATGATTTTCTAAAAGAAAAGTGATAAAAATAAATATAATTGGGCAATATTTACAATTTTCCATACTTCATGTGACATTTTCTCTGTGTGTATGCGTTTAGATACGTTGAAAGATACTTGGAACTTGAATCTGAGGATGTGTCTGCCCCTTGGTGTGTGTGTATGTGTGTGCGAGTGTGTGTCTATGGCAAACAAAGACAGCCGACAATCGTAAAAACTAAACGACGGGAGTATTTATGACGTTCAGCTTATACATTTATATAGCAATAGTTGTCTCCCAGTGTGTGATCTTTCGCTGTGTGTGTGTGTGTGTGTGTGTGTGTGTGTTGGATCAAGTGCCAAAGTCAGAGACGAACGTTGTGTTTGGGTTAGATAAGAGCCCAAGGCTTCGCAGCACTTGCACAGGGCATGCAAAATGCAAATTCAGATAAAGAAACAAGTTAAGTACGTAAGAGTATAAGACTTGAAGATACCCTTGACAAGCAGGCAGGAAACTTAACTCTTTATATTGCCAAAGAAGATCTTTGCAAAGTTTTTACTGAAAGCTCTTAGTGCAAATGACAAACGGATACACTCTTTTAACCCCATATTAATGACTAAAGGGTATAAATAATATGCCATAAAAAGAAAACACATCTATTTCACAGCTGCAGCAAGACGGTTAAATAAATCAAGTCTGCAGCAAGTCTGTCTGTCAGTCAGTTCGGTCGCTTTATCTCTTTGGCAGGTAGCAAAATTGAGAACAACATTGAACTGCCAGTGCAAAGTGCGAAATATCCCACAGTGCAACCTCACACACACACACATATAGAGAATTGCGTTCGTCGTTAACGCTGGCACGCTAATTTGACGAAAGCCCATTTCATGGCGTTTTTCCACATTTCATGCCTGCCGATTCGGCACGCCACATGACCAGATGTAGCAGCAGCAGCAGCAGAAACATTCAGCATCCAAACTACTGCACCTTGCTGTATCTATCTAAGCATGCATACACTGGAAAAAATATGACATATTGAAAGTAAAAAGTTAATAATAATAACAACACAACCATTGAAACCATTTCAATTGTATTTGCATTGGGTACAAGGTAATTTCTGCAAGTGTAGTTAGCTACGTTTACCCTACAGGTAGTTTTTAACACAGTGCATCGTCACAGCTCATGCTGCTTCATGATCTCGCCCAGCGTTTTGTTTGCACCTTTTGCAAAAAAAGAATACGAAAGAAAAACGGTTTTTCGTTTCCTTAGCCCATTTTCCATAATGACTCCTTTAGACGCTTCTCTCTGTCTCCCAGTGTGTCCTCCTCCCTGAGAGTTACAGTGCAGAAGATTTGGCCTTCTTGCCTTTGTGTTTATTTTAGCAATCGTTTGTTGTGGCTATTTATTTGTTTTCAATTTTACAACGCTGAAAATTGTGCAAGACCGTACATTCTACAAATAGTCACGTATATATCGATTTGTATACATTGTTCTGCCCCTTTGGGCATTGGTTCTATCTATGTTTATCTTACACTCGGTTTTTATGAACTCTGCCGCTTTGTTGTTGCTGGCAAGTATTAGAATAAATCTGCAAAATTCATTGCACCACTGTGCATCATCATCGATCGTCTTATTGAATTCAAATTGAACTTTCTAAGCCAAAGCCAGGCAAATGGTTAAATTTTGTTGTAGATCTTTATCCATGAAAAGCAAAAAAAGCATTGTTTGTTTTGTTTTTGGTTAGGCACAAGGCACAAGCAACAAACTAACTATGTATGTACATGACTGCCATACAGACAATGGCACAATGTTTGTGGCAAGTGCAACAAGCGTGCCACCTACGTCGCATTGCCTCACCCCCAGGCTCTCTCTCTCTCTTTTCATAGCCCATAAAACAGGTGTCTGCCAATGTATTTAAATTTTTGAATAGCAAACTAACTGTCGTTGCAACGCATGCACCCACCTCTTTAGCCTTCACTGCCCCCCCTTCCCACTTGTGCCTCTTGTCACCCACACAGCGAATCCGTTAAGACAAACAAACTTTCAGCCAAGTAGTCGTAGTAGTGGAAAGAAAGTGCCAAAAACAAAAACAAAAAATAAAGTGAATGTTAAACAACCAAAAATTATTCGATAGAGATAAAAGATGTAACCACGCATTGTAAGGCTTGAAAGAAGAGAAGAACAAACGAATTTAAAATACCCTTTCGTTATAAACTTCATTAACGAAAAAATAATGTAAATTTTTATAGCAGCCATATCAACGAAAATTCCAGCAAACTGAAAGCGTGGGCGTTATGCTTAAGAACAATATTGTATGGAGCGTGTAAAGTTGTGAATATTGTTTTTTTTAAACCACACAGCATAAACTGAAGAGCTGGCAATAAATTCTGAATTCTTCAGATGCATTTTGAGACAAGCGATGCGGGCGCTGAAAGATACAAGCAACAAACTGCAGATGTCGATGCTAGATAAAGCTCATATGCAGCGGCAGCATAATAAATTACAAGAAGAAGGAAAAAAATCAAAATTAAGAGCATTATTGTTAGCTCATTATATGTATGTTCCGAATGACGGATTGACGAACTGTTGCACATGCAGCGGGTAGAATTGAAATAGAAAATCTCAGTCCAATGCTGCAACAAACAGCAAACAGCAGCCATAAACAGACGTGCAGATGTTTCATTTCATGTTTTGAGTTATGTTCTTGCTGTCTCACTCTTCTGTTTGTGTGTGTGTGTGTGTGTGTGGCTGACATTTGAACTTCAGGCGCGCAACCGCAACATGCGGCTCTGGGGGCCTTTTCGGGCCAAGTTGCATAAATAAACTTTATTTTCTGCTCTTTTTTTCTCTCTTCCAGTGAAGAACAACCACAAAAACAGCAGCATCATAATTTTACTTTGGTTTTCTTTCTTTTTTCATACAATGACCTAGAAATTTGGCTTTCTACGTTTTCGTTTTTTTTTTGGTTTAGATTTTGTTAACATTTGTTGTGCGTTATTTTGTTATTTCGTTAATTTAATATAATATTAAACAGTTGGCTTTAATTGGTTTGGCTTTTTCACACGTAAAATCTACAATTGATATTTCAAGATTTATGCTTCCGCTTTCAGCTTTTTTCAAAACATTCGCACTGTTTTTGTATGCATTTTGTTTTGTATTTCTAGTTCGTTTGATCAGTTGCAGTTTAACTCTTTTATATACCCTACTGTCTACTGTCTGCCGTCGTCACTCCTCGTCACTTTGCATGTCAGCACTTTGGGCGCCATCACTTAGCGCCCATGCGGAAATCAAAGTCAAACGCCGCAATTATGATGCCAAAAATAAATCGTTTTGTAGTTTCGTTTGAAGCATTTCGAAATGCTTATTTCTTTTAATATATATTACGTAAATTGCTTCCGCACTGCGGCTGCTTGCTGTTCACAATTTGTCACGGCAACACCTTTGGGGCGATCTTTTGCTATATGTACTATATGATAAAATATTAACCTGACTCGCTCAAAGGCCTCCAATTCCAATTCCAATAAATGATCAAAAAGCAAAAGCCGACGACGACGACGACGACGAAATAGCCAATAAACAGTCAATTATAGTACATACACAAAGTGCATAAAATTAAATTTTACTTGCGATGCTTGCAGCGCTCCATCTCAGCAACCATCCATTTATCCATTCGTCATTCAATCAGTCAGTTTAGTCAGCGTTGAGCTAAGCAGTATTACAAATTACGCAAATGTTGCCAACAGCAGCAGCAGCAGGTTTACAGCAACAAATTTGCATTTCCATTGCTGTTGTTGTTGTTGTTTTGTTGCTATCTCACCTTGTTGTCTAATAGTTGAGCTCAGCAGCTTGCCACTGTTAATTTATGGCAATTTAATGAAAATTACCCGTTTCGCCGTCGCCTTAGAGCCGCCCAGGAGGTGTGCCCAGGCAAAAGGCGCCTTTGCTGTTTGCTCATCATTGCAAACAAATGATACCCAGCAAGTAGTTGCAAAGCATAGGCTATGCACGACTAAAAAGAAAACAATTTGGATTTAATCTTTCTTTTAAACTACAGGTCATCTCTTAGTCATTTCATGTAAATTTATGCAACATAATGCGTCTGCTGCTTATCATCATTAGGCATCACTGTTTGGGGCAACAGCAACAAGAGCCGTCAGCCAGGCATTAGTCTTTTAGCCAACTCATTCGGTCCAGCTACTGGAATTACAACAGATACTTTGGCAAGCGTTTTATACACATTTATTTATTGTTATTTATATAGAAATAATGTAAACATTTGAACGAAGTAAGCCGCTTACAAGCCAAAAGCATTCCACAGCAAATGCTTGTCGCAATATTTTGATTGGTTTGTTGTTTTTTTCTCTCTCTTCGTTTTTAGTATCGCAACATTTTAAATTCCCAAAATATTTGGCAAATAAAAAAAAATTGGTCAGTAGTCTTTAACAAAAAGCGAAAAATATTTTCGTTTTCAATTAAATGACAGACGCTTAAAAAGTTTCACAATATTTTCTTTCTGGCGCCTTTCAATAAAACTTTTCAACATCATTCGGCGACATTTTTTGACTGCCTTGGCGGGATTAACAATTTACATGTGGGTCTCCATGTGCTGGTTTTAATGGGGCTTCCAGTGGCGACAGCGGCATTAAAATTAGTTAGTCGAAACGATTTGTGCTGGTCTTTGCTGGCCAGCACGTTGCGCGGGGAACACTCATCAAATTGTCAAGCCATCAAGTGCAGCTATAAAATTGGATTTTTTTTTTATAGCCAGCAAATTGCTGGAAAAATGTCTATGGTAATTGAAAGCTGACGAGATTTATTGAAATGTCAACGCATTGTGGTTTACCACAAATACAAATGCCTTTAAAATAAGAAAAGCCTCGTGTAAACACTCTTAGAAAAACCATTCTAAACTTTCTTGATCACAAGTTTATTGAAGTTTCTAATAATGTGGCTTTAACTTATATGCTTAAGCTAAAGCCTTTTTACTGTTTAAAGTTTTTTAATCGTAATGTTTTGACCTTGATTTCTTGATTTTTATACCGTTCGACAATTTATTTAACGATTATCTTAATTGCATCGAGCGGCCCACACATCTATATACATATATATGTTAATCTTGTGCTTCTCTCCCTCTTGTTAACTTAAGCTTATCAACATAAATCGATTGGATACTATCACTCCAAGGCAGACGATGCTCAATTGATTTCCAATTGGGGCTTTAGAATGTGCATACAAATGTTTTTGTTTATCTTGGTAGGGGGTGATTTTGCCTCATACCCTTTTCGCTAAGCCCTTTTGTCACCTGTCTTTTATGTCGTTTGGTTTGCCTCAATTTATGCACACCACAAGACCAAAAAGTTACCGTTATCACGTTTCTAACGGCACTCGTAGAGGTCTTTGCATATGTTGAACAGGTGAACGAACCGAATCGATCGAATGACTCTTCAAAATGACCATTTTTATAGTTGTTGCTGTTGCGTAGCATAATCAAATGTGATTTATGAAATACGTTTGAATGTTGTTAAAGTTATGCATATATGATTAGTGTCTCTTCTCTCTGTCGGCGATCAGCTATCAATTAGCTAATGATGCAGACGCAAATTATATATACGCCAAAGGGTTTGAAATGTATAAGCCAAATGCCAGTTGGCCAAGCGGGAAAAAGCAGAGAGAGAATCTAAAAGCGATCACAACTTTCACCCCAAGAATAAAACAAACAAATTTATAAGCGTGCCGCTAAAAGAAGAAAAAAAAAACAAAAAATAACCAAACAAAAGTGTTAAAATGAACATTTCATTTTCGACAAAAATGTGTTCACATTCAACTTACAAGCTAATTAGCCACAGCAACACACAGACAGAACTAGAGACAGACAGTGAAAAGTCGTTTAGAACTTAAAAACATAAAAAGAAAGCATGATGTGCAAGGCAACGAGGGCAGTTTAAGAGGTTTGTGATTATTCTATACCAATACAAAGATCTCTTTCATGTATTCACTAGCCTCTCTCCTCTGTCTGTGTTGTCGCTTCAGATACATGTTGTAAGTTGGTTTGTTGTACCGCATGTGTTGTATATAGATATATGTAAAGGTTTCATGTCGACAACACACGGCAATCGTCAAAGTTCGACACGGCCGATCACCCCTTAATGTTGTCTTTTCTGCTACGCTCAAGATCTTTAATGATTTAATGTGGTGTGTATGGTGTGTGTGTTGTAGGAAAACGTTTCAACGTTCGGTCATGGCTGACTATCTATGAAAGCTTTCTCGTTTCTCGATATCTAAGTTTTTTTTTTGTTGCCATTTACCGTACGCTCTTGAGATTTGTCACAAGGTAAAGTGCGAATGAACAAGTTCCAATGCTTGAATGTCCAAGCAAGTAGTTCTTCGTGCAAAGAGCATAAATCTTTCACTTGCCATGCTAGATTAATGGCTAATGATCTATATTTAGGCTCACACAGACTACAATTTCTCCTTTGAGGTCAAAGACTTGTTGTCTTTTTCTGTCTGCGCACTGCTCGACTTAGCCGACATTTTTGTGGCTAAAGCTTAACTTATGCCCACACACAAAAAGCCCAAACGCTTACTCATTTCGCGCTGTTCGGGAAAGTAGTTTAAAGACCATGGCTAACCGCATTGGGTCATAATGATTATATGTTTCATTGATTCATTATTGTTCGTGTGCCGCACCAAAAAAAAAATCATAAAGTAACACAAAAGCTAAAGTTTTACTAGCGACACTTTAATGTATTCGATTTCTTCAAGTGTATGTCTTTAGAGTCTTTGATTCAGTGCGTTGACATTCATTTGCTATTGACTTGTTGTGCTGGCCATGGCCAAAGTGGCCCGTTCGATATGTATCTTAATATCTGCATCTGTATCTGTAAATTGTGATCTAAATATAGCGGGCACAAACAGCCAAACACTGGGCCATCTCAACTGGTTGACGTTAACCATGTGCGGGCATTGTGGGCGTGTCTCTTAACTATTCAATATTCACTTAGCAGCTGTCAACTTGTCTTGGGGTCAGCCTTAATGCAAATGTCTTACTGTAAGTGTATAGGCGCACAGATGTTGTTGTTTATTTTAAGGGCTTATAGATAGATAAGACTAGCATAATAAAACGTGAAAACATGTTTATAAGTTTAAATTTTAACAAAGCTTCAAGTTGATTATATTAAGACTGCGTTTTGTGTAGAGTTTTAAGACGTTTACCAGAAACTAAGTCAGTTAAGTTAAAGGAGATTTCGGCAGAATACTGTTGCAGCCTCTAACTATAAACCGTTAGCTGACTTTGAACTTACCTGCCTCACATTAAGAGATGAGTTCGTCTCAACAAATATGCTTTAGGGTTACGGCGGCTGCCTTTGACAAGCTAAGGGGGTCAGGGGGCCAGGAGGCAGAGCATAAATCACATTAACCACACTCATAGAGATATCAAATTTCGCTGGGTGTTTGTTGCCAGTTGGCCAAGTTAATTGATTGGTTGCTTGCGCTAGCTTTTTGCCCCGTACGGCCTCGAGCTCAAAGTCAAAGCCGTTGCCGTCTGCTGTTGCAGCCAAATGCCGCACGCCCGCAAGTGCTGACATTTGTTCAGTGTCACGACTTCACAAAACAGCAGACAGACAAAAATATAGCTAGAAACAAAACGGAGAGATTGTTAGGCAACAAGCACTGCAGTTTGTTCTCTGTTAGAAGTTCTTCACTCAGTCTGTGTGAGTCTGTCAGTCAGACAGTTAGTCAGTTAGTCAGTTAGCTTTTCGCGCAGTTAGTCAGTGGCTGCCACTCACGACATCACCAATACATTGTACACTTTACACAAAAAGGAACAACAAGAACTTTGTATTTTGGTATTTTTCCAAGTGTTGACTCTGACCAAGCCAAGATCTAAGAGTTCCAAGACCTTAGACGCAGCAACTTTCTTTCGTGCCGCGTGCAATGACAGCGTCCAAGTCGTATTCAGTCGGGTGGATAGCATCCACCCAAAGCGTCATCATGGTGTCATTGATCTTTGCTGTTGTTGTTGCTGCTGCTGCTGCTGCTGCAACAGGCAAGCTGCATTGTTCTGAAGGAGTTGGCGGTGGCAACTTTTATCGGCTCGCCTGATCAGCAGCATCTTTGCCAGCTTGCGGTACTTGCTGCCAGTTCAAGAGTCAGCGTCACGTTCTTCTTCTCCGTGCCACAACATGTTGCAAATGCTTCAGCAGCAGCATCAGTAGGGCTGCCAGCAATTTTTACAAAATTAATTTAACATGAACTCGCAACTAATTTGGAAAGCGGGGATGCAACGACGGTTTGTTGATTTGTGAGCTGCATTAAAATTCATTAAAGAAATGTGCGCCATAAACATATTTAAACACTGGCGCAACGTTCTTCTTCTTCTTCTTGAGGTTCTTTTTGTTGTGTTCGTTTTTCGGTTCGTTTTTTTTTTGGCCAATTTCTTTATGGCTTCATATGGCTGGCAGACAGCTGCAAGTTGGCGGCGCTTTAATAGCCCCAACTTGACTGTTTTTTTACTTCAGGTCGGCTCAGTGTTTTTTGGCCAAAACAAGTTTTTGAAACTGGTTCTCAGTGTTTGAGAAGTTTTTTTTTTTTTGCTTCTGAGCAACAAGAATTTATTTCTAACTTAAGCAAATGCGACTTTATCGGATAAAAGTCGGCAGGCACATAAATACATCGAATTTGCATGACTATAAGTTATCCTGTAAGCAGCTTAAACACTAGATATATTAGAAGAAACTTTGAGCTGCATTTAATGCTAAATAAAAATAATAAAAACAAAAATTAATGCTTAATCAAGAATTTTATATTATAGGTTTGTTTTGAAGTCCAAACAACTTGGTTAGTCTCACAAATAGTTTAGGCCGTATTCATCCTGTGCTTAAGAGATATTTACTAAATGATAATGCCAGCAGCTTGGACAAGGGCATAGGCCAAGTTCGGCTCGACTGGCTTTCATGCGAAAATCTTTAAGACTTGTTCTTTTTCTGTTTTGCTTGGTCTGCGGAAGTTTTAAGCAAGCTACGTGCCGGTTACTTTTTGACCAGGCCCAAACAAATACACGCTTGTGACTGGCCATTTCCGCTGCTGTTTAATTGAAACTTCTTCAACATACGCTGACAGGCAACGGGAAAATCCACTTGGGGTAAACTGTGGGCAATGAAAATGCATTTTCAACGCCTCAGTCAAGAACTTAATTCAATTAATTTTAAAATTGTTTATGCCATGCCAAACAGGCATTTAACAACTACAATTTCAAACATACATGCATGCATATATATTTTGTAATAAAATCCGCAAGAAAGAATTCTTATTAAATAACAGCGGCGTGTCTTTTGCCCTAAACCAAACAAACAAAATGCACAAACAATAAAATGTGCATAAATTTCATAGGCAGATCATTATTGTTGTTGTTGTTCTTGTTGTTAGCAGAACTGGCCAACGTGCACGTAAAATTGCTGAAAAGCCATGGAGCAGCACAAGCTTGAGGCAGTGGAGAGAGAGGGTTTTTGGCTTTGGACAAGTAGCTGCTCAGGTTGAAATTGGTGCATGAAAAACGGTTTTGCGGACACTGCGCTAAATAAACACACATGTGTGTGTGTGTGTGTACGTGTTATGACTAACAGATTTTGGAATGTGGTCGAAAATAAAGAAAATTTGCAAGCTTTGATATATAGATATATGTGGAGTAAGGCGGATAAAACAAAAGATAAGAAAAACAATCGCAGCTTTGAAGTCGATTTAAGTATGCAAACAATGGAAATCAGATAAAAGTGCAAAATGTATCTCAGATCGTAGACAATAGATATATGCTATCCTGTGTAGCATGATAAAAAAAATAGCTAAATGCAAGTTTAACAAATTTCAACAGATAGCTTTTTGCTTATGAGCAATAGGGAAATTTCATGTATTTTCACCTGCCTTCTGCTATCAATGCTTCTAAGCAAGAACAAGTTTATTAATCGCTTCTTGAGGCACAAAACTGATGTCTGATTAATACAAGTAGTTAAGCAAGAATTAAAAAATTTGAATATTGCTTATTTTTATTCAAATTATTAAGCATAATCAAATTCTCAAGAGTTCGTTTGCCAAATTGTTGTTTGTCTTAGTAATTAGTTGATTGTTCTTGTTTTTTTGTTAAAATGTGTTTAGCATACTCGTATTCATAGTGACCTAATGAATGGCCAACAGCTCGTTGGCCTAATGGAATTGGCCAGTTAGCCAACTTAACACAAAGTGTCAACAGTATAGATTTTGCCGCTTCACAGCCATCTTCAGCAACTTGTTGCGGCAACATTTCAATTTGGTCAGCTCTGATGGCTGATGATTGCTGCTGCTGCTGCTGCTTGTGCTGACTGCAACAGTTGCTGTTTGCTGTTGGCAATAATTGCGTCTGCTGCTTGGCTAATCGCGCGATCTTGACTTGACTATCTTATAAATACCCCACAATTTATGTTTGCTTAAGAATCAACCGTTAAATGCGCTGCCTTGCTGCCTCGCTGCCTTGCCACCGCCTCTCACTTAATTAAAGGCCTCGACAACGCGCCGCTTGCTTGCCTGCCACACATTCGATGTGCAGCAATTTATACGCCCCAAAACTACAACTTGCTCAATAGTACACTGAACACAAATATCAAAAGCTTGCTTTAATTATACGATAAAATGTTGTGTGTGAATTTCTTGCAGTGCTTGCTTCACTGGAGCATTGAGAGCTCGATACAAATTCAGTTTTAATCAACAAACTTGTGCGCGTCATTTGACATTGAACGTTGAACAGTTTCTGCTCATTTCCTCTCATAAATTTTGGCCAGTTTTGTAATATTTTCGGCATGGCTTTTAACATACTTTCAAGCATTATTTATATTGCTCTCGTGTCTTAAATTAATTGCTGTTTGGCTCTGTTTGCTGCAAAGAATTTACAAAACTTACGCAATATATAGAAAATAAAGCGAAAACTTTAAACTCATTGCAACAGTTGTTTCCAATGAGATCATTCACATTTTATAAAATGTCTGCTACTAAGGGAGCATATAGCTATTATTATTGTTGTTTGTTTTATGCAATTAGCTGAGTTATTGTTTAGTTAGGTTGAATGCAAAGTATGTGCTTAGATTCTAAGTATTACACCCATTGGCATGCAAAATACTGTATAATGACTTTGGGAACTTGTTTTGCAAATGATAATCATGACTAACAGTCAAGTACAGATTACAATATTATATAGCCTATTACTTTGTACTGAACAAAGATCATTGTTTGGCCAGTAGAAAAACTTCTTACAAGTAACCGAAACGAGCAAGATCAATGAACTTGTAAAACTTTTGAAGAGCTCTTTAAAACCTTTTGGTTTTTAATATGCTAAAAGCATAGAAATGGTCAAATAACAAGTGGAATTTTACAATACGTTGGTGTTGAAGCTTTATTATAATTTATATTGTTATGCCAACAAAGTAAAAATTAACTTTAAGCGACTTGCATATCTTTGACTCCAAGAGTTGTTGAATCATAAGCTTTAACATTGAAAGTTAATGAATCATATGTTTATAGTAATTCATATACTAAGATATTAATGCATTACTTTAGGCTTGTTAAACTCAACTTGTTTGGGCAAAGCTCTTCTTTCAGACTAACTGATCGAAGAACAGTTCCTGTCTAGCATTTGAATATTTCATTTTATTGATTATTGACGAGCTACTTTATACAATTTATGTATACGCTATCAAAGTTTCAATGATGACGCGACTATTCAGAGACCCGGGTTCAAGTTCACACTGAAATGGAATGTAATTAAAATTATTATGTCACGCAATGTGCGCCTCGATTGACAATTTATAAACACACACACACACATTCTCTATATACAAATACTATGTATGCCAATCGAATATTGCGCAAGTTTTGGTCTAAACCTTACAATTATTGTTTGCTCTCTGTTGGAATGGAATATCGAAATTCATGTAATGCGTTTTTGATTGAGCATTTTGGGCACGTTTTTAACAATCATTTCAAGCGCCGCATGAAACAACAAATTTTTATGAATGAATAGCGCTAAATTGGCGTTTGTTGCAATGCCAACAAAAACAACGAAATAGTTTTCAGGCATTTTCGCAATATTTATTTGCAAATAATAATTTGACATCGTCAGCATCAAAAAGTAAAAAAGGTTTTGCCGTTTACCGCTTGACCCCAAAAATGAACAAACAAAAAAAATGTTCAATTGATTTTGATTATTTTCTCAACTTGTTGAACTCAATTAATTAACCAGAGATAACTTGTTGTTGTTGTTGCTGCTGTTGTCGTGGGTGTCAGCATTTAAAAAAATTGTCTTTTCTCTTTTTTCTCCACCTCTCATCGATTTTAAAATGGTTTCAACTTTTAACATTGAACTTTTACAATATACACTTTAAAATACATAAATAAACAAAACAATTGTCTAATTTGTTTGCTTTTATTGCTCTTCTCCTTGCAGGTAAACCACAATTGCTTTCGCCTCAATAAATTTACATTTATTAGTTAGTCTCGATGCGGGTAAGCTTGCAACAGCCATAAAACGCAGCCTGAACACACATTTTATGAGCCAAGTGCCAAAAGTCTATTCAAATGTAGTTGGCCCAACGGTCAAAGCCATAGCCAAAAACTAGCAAAAACCAAAACATGTGTCAAACATGTCAATTTGGTTTTGGCTTAAACCAAGTGTGGACATAAGCCCCTCCCCCCTACCCCCCCGTCCAGTTGAGAGAAAACTTACGTGAGGATAGAAAAGTTGCAGCTCATTTCTATGCACAGTTTGCCGTTTGGCAAATTTTGGTTTTCAGTTTTCGAAAATATGCATTACCAAATGCAGCACACAATGGCTTAACCTATGGCTTAGATACAAATGAGAGACTTTAAGATGCTCTGTAGTTTGTAGTTTGTAGTTTTCAACAGTTAAGTTCTTATTAAAACCTCTCTAGAAGCAAATTCCTATTAATGCTTAGCTAGGTTTTATTGCTTTCTATGATTTTAATGCCATTTTTGACGACTCTTCGGGTGTTGGAAAACAAAAAACTTGTTACCAGTTCTTCAGTTATTGTTCAACAGCTGCTTGGCTTTGGTGTGTGTGTGTTTGTTTTTATTTTTTTGGTGCATGTTGACAGAGCTGTTTGCAGGTTTCCTGGACTCCGTCAGCTTATCAACGGCCCACGAATATATTTTGCTTGTTTGGTCTACGTTCAACGTATTGCCGCCGGAAATTTCATAATTTCGCTTTAGCCTTAACGTTTCGAACGAAAATTAAAATGTTACATTTAAGCGAAAAACATTATTATGTCTATTTTCCAAGAAATGACACTTGACACAACGCCCACCTGGGTAATTGTTGCTGCCGTCTGCCGTTCCTTTTATTATTTCTTTGATTGCTTTAAGTAAGCTTAGCAATGCAGCGAAATTAATAACGAAAAGTTGAAACATTTTTGGGTTACTTTGGTCTTTTGAGCTGTTTCTTTCAGTGACTGACTAACTGATTGTAATTATTGCCATTTCCGCTCGGCTGCGGGCGAAGGCGTAATAAAATTGAAAGTTTCACAGTTTCAGGGGTAGCTCCTGTTTTAATTCGCAACTTTTATGACATCCTTCATTAGAGTTATCTAAATGTCTTTTTTTCCACTAATAGTTTGAATCATTTCTGCCCAGCTCACAATTGCTGTACAACAACTTGTTGCCAACCATGAGGCAATATAATGTTGTAAATCGCTGTTCCATTCACTTTTTGTTGCTTAAGTGCCTGCTTAAAACTTTTATATGGAACATTTGGTGGCTTTTATTTTCTGACTTCTCGGGCGGTAATTAAAAGCAACGTCCAAAAGGCAATTGCAGTGGGTTTTAGTTTACATATGCTCAAACACTTGGCTGTTGGTTGTGGCATTGTTGTGTGGGTGTTTCAATTTCCAGTCTGGCACCGGCTTAATGGCATTATAGAAGGGACACGCCCCGATACAGTAAAGTACAGAAACCGAAACAAAGTTTTGACCTACTGCAACACTAAAGGCAAAAGTCAACGTGGCATTAGCACAGACATTCTAACACTTTTTCTTTAACGTTTTGATAATTCGCTACGCATTTGCAGCATCATTAATTAGTTCAGTTCCATTAGGCCTAGAAAGTTTGGTTTAATGGAGTTTTGTTTGTTTGTGAAAGTTGCGCCATAACTACTTAGTTGGTTGAATGCAACACAGTTCGGTGGATTTGACTTCGCTTCGATTTAGGCTTGCTTCATTTTTCAAGCCATGTTGTTTGTGTGTGTGTCTGTGTGTGTGATAACCACTTGTTAACGAAATTTACATTACCTTGAGCTCAAACTGCCAAAAATGTTATGAAAAGTATTCAACAAAAAGTCAGTTAAAGGAGTTGGTTGCATCTTGAAAAGTTTTTTTGACACTCAAGTGCTCTGAACAACACATATAGATCTTTTTTGTTGTGGTACACTAAGAAAATGGTTTTTATTGTCTTAAGACATTTTTTTTGTCAGTGTATCATCTTTTTGGTGTGTTTGTGTAGCATTCCGAAATGCACTTCAAGCTGCAAGTTTTCGCTCAAGTGCCACTAGATGTCAGTTGTGGGCTCCACATAAGCATTGAAGTGTGTGTGTTTGTGTGTTACGTCTGATGGGGTCCTCCATGCCATCTATCTAAGATATGGCCTGTTTTTCTTCTTCTTCTCTTTCAACTGGTTGCTTAGAGGCAGGCTTTGTTTAGGTTTAGTTGCCATTAGAAGCGCATGTCTGCGATCGCGTCGACAACAATCAATTGCCTTTAAATACATTTTATTGGCGTCATCAAATTGCTTTCGGTTTGTTTCCCTGGAAATCCGCAATGCAACTTTCCAAAGCGCGCGCTTAGAATCAATGCTTAAATGGTCATTGCCAGCTTCTCGTCGTCGTCATCATCATCATAATCAACATGATTATTATGTTCTTTGGCAGCCATAAATAAACACTGGGAAACAGTCAGCAGCGGCAGCATTGGTTGCAACAGTCTCTTGGCTCAGTTCAGACAGTTCTTTAGCTGCTGCCTCTTCTACTACTTGTGGTCGTTGGCCCGCATTCTGTTTGGTTGCTCAACGATTTTGGTACGACAAATCCATACATAAACCACAACTCCAATCGAAACTCGAGTTAACTTCACTCGCGCCAAACAAAGTATGCCGAAAAAGCAAAATTAATTGTTCAAACACACCTTTCAAGGAAGCTGTGCGTTTGTTGCCAGTTGCCAGTTGCCAGACCTGCATTGGATGGGTTTTTCTGCTTCACTTTTCTATTGCACGATTTTATGCCATATTTTTCTTGCAGCACGATCAACTTGAACCGCTTCCTGTGTACCCGTACCCCTTCTATCAATGGCGACATTATTTTTGTTTGTTTTTGGTCGTGCTCAACCGTGTGTCGCTCTCTGGCAGATTATTATCAATTTTCTTTTAGCCATGACAACGAATATTTCTGTTTGACATGTGTGAAAAATATTTATGCTTGTTTTTGGTTTTTTTTTTTTGGCCAGTCTCGTCTGGCTGCAGATGCGGGTAACAGTTTTTATAAGCTTACAGCAACCAAAAGTATGCATATTTATATTAATATATATATGTCGTTAAATGTTAAGTTTATTAGCTAAGCCAAGCATATGTTGTGACAGTTACACGAAAATAAAACATTAAGTTAATTGAAAAATTGTTGGCTTGCTTTGCTGGCAATAATCCTTTTTATAATAAACTTTACTCTATAAACATTATAGACTCTAAGGATTTACTTTTAAGTAAACATAAAAGCACTTAAATCTACATAAATATCTGCATTGATTTCTTGTTACAAAAGTATCTTTAAGCTTATCACAGTTAGCTCAGAGCTAAAAAGTGTTTCTTGATTTTGTAACTCATATTTTTTGGCCACTCTTGTTGGCAATAACGCGTTTGTGGCTTTAAGGCATTTTTGTGCGCTTGCTTGTTAAATGTTGTTTTTTTTTTCTTAAGCAATTTGTATGCAAATATTTTCAGGTCTGTGGCTCAAATGTTTGATTTGCAATTTGCCATGTGCAACTTGACACAACTCAGCTGCTGCGTTGCTGCGCTGCTGCCACTGCTGCTTGCAGCAAGGCGTCGCTTTGCGTTGCATCTCTCAGTTTCAGTGTGTTTAAGTTGCAGAAAGGCGATTTATTTTTTGTTTGTTTTATTAAATATTTCTTTTTTTTTTGGTGTCAGCGCAGATGCAGCTGCCGCATTGAAGAACAACTCTTTGACAGTCGCCGTTCAAGTGCTGGCAACTGGGCATAATTATGCACATACACTTGGCGAAAATGTGGGCTACTTTTTACTGAGCATAAGAAAAAAACTATTCGTAAATATTCTAGAAGTAGCTCTGCTTGATAGACAAAATTGATTTTAAAGCATTTGTTTTCTCAAGTGTACAGTAGCTGCATGAAGTTTGTGGACACAACAAGTGACCGGTGGGGGGGGTGGTAGGGGTGACTGGTGTCGCTGTGGAATTCGGTCAAGTACTTGCCACTCGCTTAATGCAACTCTGGCTGCCAACTGCCAAACTGTCGGCTTGAGTTGTTTCTTGTTCTGTTTTGTCATTGGCTTGAGCTTAAGCTTTGCTACGCTTTTTGTTTGATTTGATTTGTATGTGTGTGTATGTAGTGACAGGCGCATTATTGACACTTTATCAGACATGCATGCAGATATGGGTTAACACTTGAGGCCTGCCTCTGCTGCCACCCCATTTGATCATATAAGAAAAGTGGCACGCAACTTTCTACGCATTTGTTACAGTTTGTGTTGGCCCACGCTTATCACATTTGCCCAACATACTTGTGTGTATATGTATTTAATTATTTCGCCTGTCAGCCAAAAAGGCGAACGTAAAGCATTTTTTAATGAGCGACGCGTCTCGACCTCCAAAAAGAAAGTCCACACGACAAAGCTGCCAAACCAATTGAAAGTTCGTGATAACATGTCTCTCTCTCTCTCTCTCTCTCTCTGTTGTCTTGGGCACCACCGTCCAATGACTTGGCTCATCTGTGTTAGCCCATTCCCCGGACAACCTTTCAATGAAGCTGCCGTTTTTTGTTTTCTTTCGTTGACAACGACAACAACAAAGTCAGCTGCTGTTCATACATATATATGGTTTATTGTTTGTTGCATTTACTAGCTACCGCTTTTTGCATTTAGCCATTTGACAAGCACTCTTCTCTTTTCTCCTTCTTCCCAAAAGGGTTTAGGATAATTAAGTTAATATTTTATGACTTTTAGAAATAATACTTGAGCAAGAAAGTTTACTTTCTTTTCGTTTCTATTTTCTATTTTAATGAGCCACGCCAAGCAAAAGAAGAAAACTTTTTCATTGTGTTGACTGTATTGAATTTGGCTAATTGGAACCAAAAGCGCTGCAGCCAGTCAGTCTCATTATCATTATCAGCATGCACTTTCGCCGCCTGTCAATTGGCATTAGGCATCAATGATGTTAGCCATATCGTTGCGGACATTAAACGCCTCTGAATAAATTCAAATTAATTGATAAAAGAGAGCCAAAAAAAACCGGCTAACCAAATGAAAATTATCGCCACGTTTTGCTGCAATCGGTGCAGTTCGGCATTTAGCTAAACACTGCAACCGTTTTCAAGTAGAGTGGGGAGGCACGAGGGGAGGCCAAACGGGCTGCGCATGCGTTGCTGCCCGTTGCCTGCCACATTGCGCAAGTTGCAGCCAACCCACTGCTTGGTTCGGACACAGAGACGGACCGGTTCGCTTTGGTCTCCGGTTCGGTTCGGTTCGGAGCAGCGCGTGTGCAACTCGGCGCAGATTTTGTCGCGTTTTAATACCCCGTACACGTATTACAAAGAGAGTTTGATAAGCATGGCAGCAAATAAAGTTAATATCGCTACTTTAGTCGGAAACTTCTCCTTTTGTTGTCAGCCAAACAACACCTCACCCCATTTCACCTTTGTGGCACCGCTTCATTTGATGTAAACCGCCAAAAAAGTATTTGAACTTTTGGCTTTTTTCTAGCTGCCAGCTTCCCGCCGCGCACCCACACGCTTGTTTGTTGTTGTTTGTTGTTTGTGTGTGTTTTGTAGGTTTTAACATTTTAAATGGTACGACATTTCGTCATGCTAATCAGTATGAGAGTCGAGACGTTGCCTAATTGGCTTAAACGGATATTTGTTTGAGAAAAACGGCGGATTATAAGCTCTAAGCTCTTTTTGCGAAATACAAATTCGTCGTTGGGCAACTGCTTAGATGCCTGCAAATCGATTAATCAAATGTCGTATACCATAATTAAATAGGAATTTTTCTGAAAGAAACCAAACTATAAATTGAGCAGAGAAAATCTTTATTTTGTTATAATAAAATTATGTAAACATGTTGTTAAATAGTTCAACAATGGATGAACAGACAATGGACAACAAACTTGAATGACCTTGAATGAATTTTATAGCTAAACGTTATTTAAAGCAATAAAATCCAATAACAATTTCCTGCACATTTGGCAATGATTTACAAATATTTGCGTTAAGCACATTAAATAAACTTAATTGGCAATATTTTTAATTTATATGTAAGCAAGTTAAGCTAGATTGAACAAGGTTTAGTTTAAACATTATTCGCCTGCTGTGCAAGATAATAAATTTAATTAATTACACCCAGCAGCAAACAAAAACAAAAAAAAAAAGCTTTGTTTTGCTCTAATGTGGCTGTAATTAAAATCAATAAAGTAAACAAATTACAGATACAAAGTCTCTTAACGATGTTTTGGTTTGAACTTTGTGTTCTTTGCAGCTGTCATTTGTTGATCAATTGTCTTTGATAACTATAACAAAGTCTGTCTGATTGAATATTGCTGTAATTGCAATCAAGTCAATGCCAAAGTCGTTGCCATTATCGCTTTTTACCTTCTTTAGCTGGCATTTATGTAAATGTTATTATTATTACACTCTAAGAAAATTATTAGTATTATTTGATTACATACAAGCCTTACACACCAGTTTCTCTGAGTGCATTCTAAAAGAGAATATTTTAGCATTCGTTTGCGGGCCTATTTACAAATTATGCAAATGACAGTGGGACGACGACGACGTCATTTGGTTTGTCAAGTCAATTGTCAATTGGCAATTGTTGACATTTGTTTAAACAATTTCCCTGATGCAATTTGTAATTTATTTACTTTGCTGCCACCCTATACATTGAGTGCAATTGTCTCTGTGTGTGGGCCTTCAGTCATTATATATAACAGCCACAAGGAACTGCGTGTGGAAACATGAAACAATTAAACTCAACATGCATTAATGTCAAGTTATTCGCGCTGTGTCCCGCTGCCAATTAGAGGCGAACTTGCAACGCAGCAAACGCAAAACGCCAAACGGCAAAGCAGCAAACAGCTGACAGCTGCAGTTGTAAATTTGATTTTTATGGCTAAAAACAAGCGTGTTGGCAATTGGCAACAGCCGCAACTAGCCAAACAAGTTTTGTGATATCTGTCAGCACTAAATGCAATTGCAATTGCAACCAGCAACAACTTGTTGTTTGCTTCTTTTCCTCGTCTCTTTGAGGTGTTAATTTGGCCATAACACTGAGCATTTGTTGTTTAAGTCATCTACAGTTTTCAAATCAAGACTTAATTATGAATTAAATTCTACAAATAATTGAAGAAAACTTTAGCGAAAACATGTTTTAAGCATTTCAATTGAAGTAATCTTTGCAGCCATGCATGAATAATACAAAATTCTTAATGAAAGTGATTCAAACTCTTCTTTCTTTCTTTAAATGCTATTTAGCTGCATTTGCAGCTTGTGTTATTTTTTTTGTGACGAACTTTAGTTTGTGCCAGCTGCATTTTAATTACTTTTTGGTCAAGAGCAGCAAAAACGAAATAACAAACAAAACGCTAAATGCTTGGCAAATTAATCGTGTTGTTGTGTCTGGACTTGTAGCAGCAAGAAAATCGTGACAATAATTCCAAAACGAAATCGGATGTTTGAAAATCGACAATTTGGCTGTTGGCCGCCGCCATTTGCCTGCAGAATTAAGCAATTTATCATCAAGCGAAACAAAGCAAAAAACAGAACACAACACACAACCTTATAAATAATACAAAACTCGCTTCGAAAGAACGAAAAAAATAAATTCTCGCTTGACGTGTGCGCTCACCGAACTTGATCTCGACTCTCGCAGAACTTATTGGCAATTAAGAGAAGGCGCCTCGAAATAAAAACAAAATTCACAATTTAGTTTATTCATAACCCAAAAACCACTTCACCCAGAATGCATTGCAATCGAAGGAGTTCACGAACTCGATTCAGCTCGTTGGGTGTGTTTTTGGAGTTGTGGAAAACAATTTGTTCTTTGTGAGTTGTCAGAGGTTAAAGTTGAACGATTAAAAAAAACAAGACTGTATAGTAGCAAATACCAAGCTATTGAATATTTTGATTTATGTTAACCTTTCGGGTTTATTGGGTTCTGTGTTCTTTACTTTAGGTAAAGGTTGTGCTAAAGAATAGATTCAATGATTAAAATCATGCAACTCTTGTTTTTTTTTTTCTGTTCCTTAATACACTGTACCTATATTTATTTGTATACTTAACATAATTCTTGTTGTTGTTGTTGTTGTTGTTGCTGTCTCTTGTCTTGGCTCCTTTACTTTGTCCTCACATTGTGTTCTGTGGCAGTTTCGGTTGCCGCCCATTTGAATTGACTTGCTTGAAGTTGCATGTGCCTCGGCTGCATGTTGTGGTTCGTACTTATTGAAGTGCAGTTTGCTTAGGGCGTACTTAAGTACCGTTATTTTAATAAACGTCGCCGGGGCATGCAACAAACTTTAAACTTGATTCCAGCCCTTTTTTTTTAGCTCATGGCTATGGTTATTTTTTGGTTTCGTTACTGTTGTTGGGTAAAAGTTTTGCGTTTGCTTTTCTTTCCGGCACCGAAGACTTTCTTACCCAAATACCAAATTGAAAAGCAGCTGGCGGCAACAGCAGCAACATGTTGCGAGTTCAAAGCGTTTTGCTGCTTAATTATGAAGCAGTCCGTTAGTTATAGTAATAACAATTTGGCAACACGCCCACGTGTCTGGTCTATAGACTTAACAATGTTGTACTTGTATTCGGTTTGTTTAGAACTTTTTGCGCTATGGTCATTTGAATGTCAATGCTTAATGTTGACACGCCTTTACACAGAGAGAAAAACTATTAGCAAGTTATCTTTGAAGTAAGAGTATTTAAGGTCATTTGAATCTATTTTTAAGCAACTCACTTTTCTCTCTCTTTCTCTGTACAAACAGTGGATTGACATTGTTTGTATAGTTTGGCGGCAACGGCTTCAATTCTCCACACGACGCGTCGCTGATTTTCGATAACCAATTTTTCAATTTCAATGTTCGCTCTGTGACGCGTTCTCTGTGACATGGAACGACCTTGAGTTACATTTGTGTGTGTGGAACCAGTTCAATTATATCGACTATGAACGTAAAAATTACTCATACAAATCGTTGCTATTGTTTCTTTTTTTTTTTTTTTTTAATGCGTGTTTCATTTGACGCGCCATAAAATTAACGCTTTTAAGCGGCAATTTGCGATTTGCTTTTCTGTTCAACATTTTTACTATATAAATGCCAAAGATTATTCTTTGTTGTTGTCTTTTGAGTGAAAGTAATTTGTATTTGGACACGCCTAGATCCATAATAATACGAAATTCACATGTTAACGAGACCCAATTCGAGATGCTAAGTAAGAGATTCTCTGAGTCATTTATGGCTTAAAAGTGTGTATAGAAAGTTGTTTGGCTTTTTTTTTTGTTTTGTTTTAGCCAGCAAAGTGATGTTGGCTAATTGGCTGTTTTTGGATGTTATAACAATCATTAAATGTTTATATTTTGTACCTCTAACCGCTTATTTAGTTAATCATTTAGCGCAGGGCTCCTAACGCGCGCGTGTGTGTGTGGGCTGTAGGCTGTGTTGGGCGTGGCACATCAGCAAGCAAACCAAAAAAGGGCGCAGTTTGCCGTTTGTTGATTAAATCGTGATTGCATCGCATATATTGATGTAATGTGTGCTAAGGGTTAAGGCTTAAGTAATGCAAATGTATCAATTTGTTATGAGAAAGCTTTCCAATATTCTAATGATCGAATAAAACACACCCTGTTTAAGCTAAGCCATTACTACAAAACAATGGGGAATAATTAGCAATTGTCAGATATGTGATTCAATCGATTGTTAAATTGAATATCTCTATTGAGTTATAGCCCGATGCCTGCTTTAAAGTCAAAGCCAGAGCACATTTGCTATGCATTTATGCCGCTCAAGTGTTACGATCAGCAGAGCCCAAGCAAATCCCTGCTCCACCCATTTGCCATCGAGATATCATTGTAATCGGCCGCGCTCTTCAAGTAATTTCACTGCATTTTGCATTGGGGCAGTTGCAGTCGCATACAAGCAATCTTCCATTTAATAACCAATTATCGTTGATCAACAGCACGCCCAGTAAAGCAGCCCACTGGCACAAAGAAGCAGCTGAAACACATTCGTATTCGAACAATATCAATTACCAATGATTATTCCAGGGATTCCGGTGTCTTCTCTTGACCAACTCACCAAAGCAAATGGAGCAAGAAAAAGGAAAAAAAAAATGGGAAAACAATTCAAGACAATTGTACTTTTGTGTTGTGCATCGGCTTGGGGGTTGTGTCTGATTAGCGCTTAAACAAGTTAATGCCATTGATGATGATTGCCAATATCTGTTGTGTACGAAGAAGCACCTGAACAGAACGAAATCGTATGGCAAATGGGAAATAAGATTGAAGACAAGGTGCGTACGTGGTGCAGATATATATATATATATATTCACAGACGCACCGCCAAGGCATCTGATTTATATTAACAAATAAGTCAGCCGGGAGTAGACGACTGTTTAATTCACTGCGTACTTTGTGCAATCTGTAACTACAAAACACTTTATACACCTTGTGTGTGTGGTTTACAGTGTATAGTTCCCAACCACTTTGGCTCAAGATAAATGGGCCAGCTGCTGATCCGTTGACAACAACTGTAGACAATGATTGCTGCTTGGAAGTCACATTGCGTTGTTGTTGCTCTCTGTCTATCTCGCTCTCTTGGAGTTGTCAAAAGACAGCTTTTGATGTTTTAGCGACAACACTTTGGATATACTATATATACTCGATGTGCTGATGTGCTGTGCTTCATTATGTTGAACTTTCCCATTGGAGTCTGGTCTTCCTAGAATATGTAAGCTTTGTCTCTGTTTACCCCCAACACTTCTTATGTTAATGTTGTCTTTAGACCAAAAGACAAACATACTTTTTTTGTTGGCATTACCTTGAAATTGAAAGCTAACAAAAAGTACAAAAAAATGCTGACAAAATGAGCCCAGTTACCAGTTAACTATTTCAATGTAACCACATTTGTTTGTCCAGTAAGAATTCTGTTTGAATGATGACTTAATTTGCGTCTATTAATAGTGTTTTTTTTTTGTATAGAACTGTCTGATGTTCTGATGTGGGAGCACTGTGACTTTAGCCTATGCAAATGAATAACAATTATGCTTGTCTGTCTGTCTGTTTGTTGATGATTGTGAACTAGAGCGCTAATTGAAAGACCCAACCAATTATAAAACATAGCTTAACTCACCCAATTCTTTTTTTTTTTTTTGTGTCTCTTTGCAGGCTGTCCGGTGACAACGAGTTCCCATTGTTTGCGCTGCAACAAGGCTGGTTGCATTAAGTGTCCACTGTACCTGGTGACAGACACCAGACAGTGTGTAGATGAATGCCCAACCGGATATCTGGATCAATGGTCCGCACACACAGAGTTCATGGGTCGCGTTTGTGTGCCCACTGGCTATTCCGGCCCACTGATGGCTGCTCTGGCTGGTCTATTGGGTGGCTTTCTTGTCTGTCTGTCGCTGCTGGCCGTGGCTGTAATGCTGGTGCGGCGCAAGCGTCGTCGCAAGTCCGTCAAACAGAAGCTGATCAATGAGAATACCATGGATCGTGCGGATTTTATGCGTCAACTCAACGAGATGCGTCCCAATGCGGAGTACTTTCTGGCCATGCTGAACGATACGCGGCGACAAATACGCAAACTATATTTATCCGGCGAGGTGGCAGCGGCCAATTCCTATCGACCCATTGTGCGCGATTTGGCCAAGCTGCTCATACTGCTAAATCGTCCGATAGAGCTGATACCAACGCCGCCACACGATTGGGCGCGTCTGTATGCGTGGTCGGAGCAGGCTCTGGAGCGCTATAAGCCGCAGGTGGGCCAACTTATCGACTTCTTTCAGGCCTCACAGCATGGCCATGAGGTGTTGTATGCGGCACCAGCCAAGAAGCAGCCGGGACACAGCATCTACAGGCAGCAACAGAAGCATCCCTCAGCGCCCACAAAGAGCAATCAATTGGGCGGTGATTTGCTGCCGGGGGATCGCAATAGCAATGCCTCAGCGCATCAGAAGCTGCATCTGTTTGGTTCGCTGATCAGTTTGCATGAGTTTGAGGAGCCGCGTGCCTCGGATCCATTTGGCAGCAGCTTCAATGCGCTCAAAAGTGGCAATCTCATATCGGATCTCAATGCCAGCTCACTCTGGCTGGAGGATGAATTCTATAAGCTGGGCTTTCGACCGCAGGACGAGATAACCACAGAGCTCTAGCTCCAACCAACAGCAAACAGTATTAATCTTAGCACAAACAATAGCTGGCAATGCTACACGGAACCTTAAGTGCAGCATTTGTTTAGCCATCTGGAGTTGAAGACATTCCACAGCAAGAGTCCAGCCAATTTATGCCATCAACTGAGACGCACATTTAGATACAAGTCGCTAAATGTTAACGTTTAGTTTAGTTATAGTTTAACTTAAATTCTAGTTAGTCTAGCCTCTAGAGAGCGAACTAGTCACGTAAATGAACACAAAAGAACACACAAGCATCAGCATAATGAATATCGCGTTGAGAATTGATTTGAATTTTATGGATTTTACAAAAATCGCAAACACAAATACAAAAAATATCATCTATCATGTAACGAACACTATTCGATAATATATAATAGTAGCAACTATACCTAAATAATAGTATATGCTTACCATATTTAATGTTATTGTAACTACATCTATGATATTTATAGACAGAGATTATAATGCCTAATGAATACAACATTATTATTATTATTATTATTAATATTAATATTATGATGATGTTGATGAACAATAAAATCAAAATGTGCCTAAAACGATTTAAATGCCTTTTCAACTTACAACGAACAATCAACATTTTAAGCCAACGTTATGGCGCCTCATACTTCCATACTATAAACGGTTCTTCCTTAACAGTAACCTCACTTATATCCTGTCATGTGTCCTCATTACTGGATTCCTTATGTGCACTTTGTAAATGCTCAGCCCACTTGCGCTCGTTGACCAAACGCGACAGCTCGCTGGCATCGTAGCCAATCAACAGCTTTAGATCACAGTCGAACTTGTAAGCGAAACGTTTGCCTGACACCTTGGATATCATATCGCCATCGTAGTAGTATCTTAATGCACGCGATAGCTTCTCATAGTTCATGGCAGGCTTGTTCTTTTTCTCGCCCCACAAACGGGCCACACGATCCGGATCACTTAGCTTAAACTCGCCCTCGGTGCCAACCCATTCGATTATATCGGTGTGTTCGCTATCTGTGAGTATTTCGAGTAGGAATTGCCACAGTTGCACCTGGCCATTGTTGCCGGAACCAATGCTGTTATGATGACTGGGACTCTGCGGCGCCTGTAAACCTTCCGAGGCTGAAAGAGAAACGAAATTTATTAGTTTTTGATTAAAACGAATAGTCCTATTCAACTTACAGTCATTGCTTTTGACGCTTTGATAGGATTTGCGCATGATGCGCTGCTCCAGACTTGCAGCAGCCGCAGCTGTGGCACCAGCCGTTGTGCCACCTGCACTGGTTTTGCTTTGCTTGGGCTTTCGCAGTTCCTCGGCTTGTTTGTGAACCACTGACACAAAATTGCATTCCTTGAGCAGCTGCAAGTGCGTCCAGAACACATTGCCTGGGTCTTTGGGCAGTTTTCGACTAAATTGCTCGTGCGTCATTGCACACAGAGCTTGTCCATTGATGTACCATGCATCCAGGTTGAGATCCTTCAGATCAAACTCCTTGACAGCCCACTCCAGCCAGTGAGAAACATGCGCTGGTGTCCAATCGCTAACTGCTTCGGGTATTTTCAGACGCGCTTGCTCCCGCTTGAATTTGCTATCCAAAACCCAATTGAGCACGGGTTTGGCCACCTCCACATCCTTATCATCGTCCGTAACATCCACATCGAATGATTCTTCTTTTAGCTTGCGTTTCTTGGCTGGCGTCTTGCTCGGACTGCTGCTGGAGGAGCAGCTCTTAGTGCTACTATTTGTATTTGTATCTATGGTGCTTAGCTGGGACGCCTCCTCAATGGCAAGTGTGGCAAGAGCTGCCTCTGTGGGCTTAAGGACATCTGCAATATTGATCTTCTTGCGTATCGTTTGAACCTGAACGTTGATTTGTACCAAACCCTCGCCCTTGACACACTGATCGACGAGGTTCTTGTGCGGCTCCAGCTGCAAGAGAATCAAGCTATATTGGAGGGACTCTTTGAGTATTTAACGATTTTTACCTCCTGCGCATCTTGCAAACAAAATGTATAATATTTCAGCTCGACGCCAATCTTTTGCTCCACAATTTTTCTGCAACAAGAAATGGAAAACAAATTAAACAAATTGTTATGGTTAGCTGGTTTGTGCCTACTTGAGTGTACTTAGAGGCTCCCGAATGTCCATATGCACTATAATAATATCATCGGGCTCATTTTCCACATCGCCGTTGCCATCCTCGTAAATGTTTGTCTCCTCAAATATTTCACTGGCAATGACTTCCTCTGCAAATGTAAGATAACATTAGTATTTAGGTAAAGCAGTAGATCAGAAGGAAGAAGAAGCACAGTCAGCTGTTCGGAGCTAATGCTCGCATACAGCATGCTGTTATTAAGTGTGTTGAGGCTTACAACATTAAGTTGAGTACAGGGTATTTAGTAGTCAATCAACTTTTGCGCATGCACACTTGTTGATTTATATACTTGACAACTGTTGCTGCACGAATACTTTATGTACACACTGTATGTGTGTTGATTGCATTGCATTGCGTTTTAATCGCTTAATATCTTGGCGGCTGCTTTAAACGCCATTCTTTTACTTACCCAGACCGCCACCAGCGCTAAGGCGTCGTATTAACTCCTCCGAAAGATCGTTGTTGCCATCCATATTTAATTGTTTACGTTTTTGTGGAGCTTGCCACAAATTGTGTGTGTTTTACATATAAAGTAGCGACAGTGTGACCGAACTGATTTAAGCTAAATATGCGTGTGGCATTTTTTGCGAGTTTATTAAGTGGCACTGCCCACTGAAAGTGCTGTAGCAGTCAGCCTCGAGGCGCTAGCACAATATGGCGGCTGATTTGAAATTGAAATATAGTTTGCAAAAGTTATTAATAGATGCCATAAAATATTAAAAGATAGATATTCAAATTAATCACACACACAATGTGACAATCAAAAGAATGTAAAAAAATTTCGTTTGATCAACTCAATTGTTGCTAAATGTTCGCAACTAATAAGGAAATTTATATGCTGACAGACGAGGCAATCATTTGTGTGAAGTGATTCATTAAAGAATTCGCCACACTTGCCACTTGATTGATACGAAAAATAAATACCACTTGATATATAAAGAGCGTGCCACACTTCAGTCTCAAATTTTATATATACTTCATAATCGTTGAGTATTTGCTTAAACGCTTTGAGGAAGTACAATTATGTAACTGGGCCAACAGAAGCATCCACTAAATGCTGTTTAACTTTAAACTTACCTTGGATTTTTTGCTTTCTTGACTTTTTTATAACAGCTAACAATGACACAAAGACTGACAATTGTTTTATCAGTTCAAAGTAAACAACGCCAAGTGCAAAGCGCACAACCAGCCACGCTCCTTTCTCTCCTCTCTGTCGCTTACTTCCACCCACGTTCAGAGTCAATAGTTGTTGAGTGAGTTTCGCACTGAGCTAGTTAAGTATTATTACCTCATTGTTGACTCAGTTGGACTTGCAAATTTCTAGCTAAAACTGTATTCTGGATGTTATCAAGGGTATGCGACATGACATACAACAACATTTGTATAGGGTATTAATTAAGCGCATAGTTAGAGTGGGGAAGTTGAGGAGAGAACATTTAGTTAGTGTCAACAGCAAGAAACCAAATAGATTTGAATTGACTTTGTAGAAATTTTCTACAAGAAAAGAAGTTTCTAGAATTTTCTGATATATATTCACTTAGTATTAACAAGTATTTTTGCTTAATGCTTAGCTCACTTTAAAGCCAACTTGAAGTTTACTTAGTGACTCTTTGCAGTTGAGTCAGCAACGAAAAGAAAATCATCTTTCTATTCTCAAATCATTAGTCATTAATTACTTAATATGTAAATTAGCTTGGTTCTCTATTTGCATACACTTTAAAAACCAACTTTCTCATCCTCGTTGACCTTCGCAATAAGTTCTGATCGTTAGCTACATACAGATACAAAATGTCTAGGTCATGTTTCCTACCCTTAGCTGCAGTTGGTACTTGCTTTTGAGCCAAAAAAAAACTCTAAAACAGTCAACGATATCAATTATGAGCCTAAGGTTCATAGCCATAACAAGACGCCTGGGAATTTGAACACAAACTGACAAAACCATAAAATTATGCGCAGTCATTGTGGCGCCGCCAAAAATACACACAAAAAATAACACAACTCTATTTGATGGCTTATGAGAGTTGGGAATATGGCCAAAACAACCCCTTGGAGGCGCCTCAGGATTATTTCGACGGCACGGCGACACAACAGCGCATTCAACTTGGCATTGCGTCACTAAAGTACAGTAGTCAATCGATGAACGAACAACTTAGCGTACAGTCATAAGGTTTATTCACTCCAGTGCTCACTGTACCGGAATAGTTGAAATTAAATCAATAGGACAACTCCCACATGGCTAAGGCCGAAACTCCCGAAACGGGCACAAACGGAGCAGGGCGAAAGAGTAGAGCAAAAAGGCGCAGCTGGCTCAATGTTAGTTTTCAAATAGTTAAGTACAACTCGTGTTGTATTTGCATTTCGGGTTCGTTTCGGCCTTTGTATTTGGGTCATTTGAGAAGGACTTGGCAATTGCAAGGACGTTTCAAAGACGTCAAAGGTGGGAGCTGCGTTTTTGCAGCGCATAACTCAACTAAATTTTGTGTGTTTCCGTTTCTTTTTCTATTTCATAACTTTTCACTAATTAATTGGTTAGTTTTTGCTTTTCGCATTTTCAATGGGTGCGCTTTCTGGGTCGACTCATAAATAAGCAGTTCTGGCTACTACCTTTTTTTGTAGACACAACCTTCAACATTGAGTTAGAGTTTGTCCTTTTTGTAATATACATATTGTATATATTTTTTATGAGCCACTTTTAGCTGATTCAGCTTCAAAGCAGCCATTTATCTAAATAAGAAAGTATTAAAAAAAAACACATTTTTTGAAACATGATTCACCAAATAAACTTTTTGGTTGTTTGTCAACTCAAGTCATGTCATCAATTCCGTAATTTCCAAATAAAAATAAATGTTGCTCTCGTTGCGTTTGACTCATGGCTTGAATGCCATCATATTAACCAATAAAAGAAATAAATTTTAAACAGGAGTCATGCTTAGAAATATGTTCATGACTTATTCGAACAGGAAACTATACAATCTATAGAAGAACTTAAAGTGAGTAACGGAGTTTATATGGCTAACGAAAATAGATTTTTGTATCAAGCTTAAAATATAAATTGAAAAGTTCTCATACAAAATTAGAAAGTCTTTAGCTTCTTGTTAATATTTATTATATAAAGAATTATCCTTTATATTTTAGACAAAATATTCTAAAACTAAATTATTTAACTGCTACACAAAAATGAGTTATTAATTAAATTGCTCTCGACATATTGCATTGGAAATTGCAAAAGTGTTTGTTCTGTTATCAAAATTGACTGCGCTGCTGCTGCCGGTGTTTAATATTGCTGTTGCTGGCGTCGCTGTTGCTGCTGCTGCTGTTGCTGCTGCTGTTGTTGCTGCTCTTGTTTTGTTATTGCGCTCATCGTTGCGAGGCTCTCAGCAGCAGCGGCAGTTGTAGAAAAAATCAGTCTGTTGTCGCAACTGAAACGCGAAGGTTGTCGTTGTCGGGTTTTCGTAGTGCGCGCTTCACGTCTCTTTTAATTTCTCAGAGAGACAGAGAGAACATAATATAGGTAGTCGTTGTCGTTGTCGTTGTTTTTTGGCCAACTAACGTTTTGTTTGGGCCAACACCGACACAGCCAACACACCAGTTCAAGCCAAGTACGAGAGAGTTACAAACAAATTGTGTATTATTTTATTTATTTATTTATTTGAGGCCTGTTATCGCTGTGCGTGTGTGGACAATATATGTGCGTGTGCGTGGGCGTTCTTAGACCGATTCAAAAACAATATCTATCATATGGTAAAGAATTATATTTTTTTGTATAACAATTTGATCGACAAAATATTTCTAGTGGCTGTTTTTTTGATTCTAAATATGATTTCTTTCATACGCAAAACAGGTAATAACAATAAAAATAAAAACTGAAACTGAAAGCGAGCAACAACAAAATTAATACAAAAACGTGTGAGCCAAAAAAAAAAAACATGAAATAAAAACTGTTTAGCTTAAATGCATGTAAGGTCAGGCAAACAACAATAAAGAAAAAAGAAACAAAAACACCTAAAAACAACAACGAAATTAAAACGATTTGCATTGCTTATTTGATTTTAGTGTTTTAGCTGATTTTTCTATTGCTACGCTAATCAAAGTCAAAGTATAATCCATGTTTATTTTGCAAGCAGTTTAATTTTACATCAAAAAATCAAACAACTAAAAAACATAAATACAAATGGAATTTTTTGGCTGAGTTTTGGCCATGTTTAATATTGGATGAGCAATCCACTTGTACTTGTACGAAGTACTTGTACCTTATTGATTTTCACATGTGCGCAGTATTGCAGTGTGAAAAACCGGCAAGCAGCAAATGTCCTTCGCAGGCTGCAAGTTTTGCCGGGTCCGATTCGGGTCCACACACACCACAAAGCCAAAAGCCCAAGGACACACACAGCTGTTGTTGTTGTTGTTGTTAATGCAGTGGCACTTGAATTTTCAACCACCTTGCTTCACCTGCGCCAGAACAGAACAGCTGTTCCCTAAAAGTTTAGCCTGGCAAAATTTTTCTGTGTGTGCAGCTTTTTGATTTCCATTTCTGTACACTCAGCGAAAAGGCAACACGCTGTGCGGCATGGTGTGGGTGGCATGCCTTCGAACCACTTGCACCCACTTGCAGCAGCGGCAGCGGCAGTCTCTCGCGGGACCACTTGTTAGCGGCGTGGGCTTTAACCAATAGATACAGGGCGTATACGTAATTGCATATTCTTGTACAGACAACAGCAATAGCATGTTGAAAGTAGCAAAAAGCAAGCGCCTAAGTGGGTCGCTATTTGTCTATGCCACTGGCAGTGTCGCCTGCTGTTTCGCATTATTACACATTGTCAAAGCACTTTGCTGCAACGCCTGCAAATAGGCAACAATTTATGCTTTGTGCTTCGCTTTTATCCAGGGTATTTGTTAGGCGTTATAGTTAAGTTACATTGGATCTTGTTACTTGCGCACACTTTTCATTAATTAATCAAATGCCTGCCCAGCCAGCGATGCGACAATCGAGTTTTTATTTTTATATGAAGCTTCCCATTCAACACATAATTTAACACTACAACGATTTTGTCGGAGGGGGCGCAATGCTTATCAGATTTCAGCACAGGAACCACAACATTTACTCGATTGTAATTTGATAGAATTACGCAGATAAGAGCAAACAACGCCAAACATAGAATGCGATCGTAATACACTCAAAAAAAATACATTTTAATAGTGCCCTAGCTACTCGAGAGTAAAAAAAACAGCTCACCTTGTTTCTGTAAGTGTAATCGTTTGCATATATGTATTTTATCTACAGTAAGGCTCGTTTCATCCGGTTTTGGGGCGTGGCATTGAACGCATTGTTGTTATATGCCAGCTCTTATCTGCCTATTTGATTTTAGCTTCGGGCTCTGAGCTCATCAACGGCTGCAATTTTTTTTTTTGGCATACAAAACCGAAAAGAAATAAAATCATATCAAATTCCCAATCGATCCCTCGAACAATCAAACAATCGTTGCTTATTGCCAACCTTTCCCCTTGCCTTATTTACCTACAATATGAACATTTTCAACCCCCTGCCTCTTTGTTTCCCCTGCTTACAGCTCGGAACGTATCGATTGCACATAAAAGGACAACTTGTATTTGGTTTTTATGTTGTGGCACGTGTTCTCAATTTATTTTCCCTTTAATTGGTTGCAACTTTGCACATTTATTTGTTTTTGATTTTATAAGCCTTACATTTCGCTTTGGTAACTGTCTTTAGCCATTTGCATAATTGCATTTACAATTAGGAACCCGCCCTGCTCCCATTTTGGGCGCTTTGTATTACCTGCCCCTCAACGAACTGCAGTTGATTGCAACCTTTTTGTGGTTTCCCCTGTTTAGTTTTTTGCGGATTCGCTCTTTTTGGTTGTTGCTGTTGCTGAAACCACTTTTTTTGTTTTCCTTTTAAAGCGGTGAAATGGCAAAAGGGAACAAGCAAGGCAAAGTATCCTTTTACCGACTGACTTTAATTATAGTTATGCCATAAGAGAATATCAAATGCGGGAAGCCATATCAGACAGAATATTGAGTTCTGACAGGGAAAATAACTGAATACAGTTAGATACTTTGACTTAATTGCACAATTCAAGCATTATTGTTACGCTAACCCTTTATTAAGTGTTTACACTTGGCAGAAGCCTGAATGTATCTCATGAGTCATTTGATAAGAAATACTGATAAAGTACTGCATACAATGGTTTGTGTGGAAGAACTGAAATAGAAATAGCAACAAATAAGACACAAAAAAGAAAGCAAACAAATAAAATTTTTATGTGCGTAGAAACTATTTCAAGTGCAATGTGAGGCAAAAGCAAACACACACACATACAAATAGATAAACACATAAAACTTTTGCAACATGTGGGGAATTGAGTTTCGTTTCGTTTCGTTCGGTTGTTGTTGTTGTTGTTGCACGTGGTGAAATTGTTTTGAAACATATTTCACCTCTTCTCATTTAATTAACTCAAAATATGTGTGGGCTGTAGACGAATGATGGATACACTGCAAGTTATAAACACGCAGTTTAATAACTTTCTAAACAGGATAATCATAAAGTTTTATTGTTCTTCAAGGTTAGCCATATCGTTAAATTTGTGTCATGAATTCTGTTTGCCATTAAATGAAAAGTAAATATGTGCCACTGTTTGCTCTAAAAATTGCACGAATATATATATATATGGTGATAAAAGCAAAAGTAAATTAAAATGCATGTGTTTTTGTTTGAATTGCAGTGTTTATTCAACAGATGCTAAACAGCACATTCAATTAGTCAGTCACCATTTGGCGCATATACAAAAATAGCCAAGAGCCAAGGTGCCAAAAAGTTGAATTAAATATTCGTTCAGAGATATGTCATGTGCTGCATTATATATGATTGATAAGTTCGACACGCTTCTCAGGGCAATTCGAGAAGTTATGATAGCGAAACGCAGAGGGAGAGTTTAGTTTTTCAAAGTCAACAATGCATTTGACAGATGACAAAATAAAGTGATTGTGGCAAATGCAAATGAATGCAGAAGATGAATGAAATGTTCAAAATGAGCCAGCAGTTTTTTGCCTTTTATTCAACTCAAAGCTTTTGATAGCATTCACGTTCACGCACAGCGTTAATAATTTAACTTGACATAGAAATTATTAGTTAGGGGAATCCCTCACAGCTCGCTCCCCCTTTTTTTTGGTTGGACACGCCTGTCTAAGCTCGAAGCGTAGCTGCTGACGGCTTTAACATGCTGCAACACTCGCCAAACAAACAACTCCACCCACAACCAACCCTTCGCTCATATCGGCTAGATTTATCTGACCGAGCGGCAGGTCAAAAGGCCAAACATATAGCATGCAATAGCGTTAAATTTTTATGCGTGTTTCGCCTCAAAATATATATGACAATTGCAATTGGTGGTGCAGTTGAAGGTGTAGCCGACAGTTTTGGTCACGCAATTCAAAAGAAAATGAAACTTTAACTTTAACTAAAGAGATTGCCGCTGATAATAAACAGTTGCCAGTGGAATGCTATGACGCTTGAGGGTGTTAAGAATTCTTCTACATGAGAGAGAGAGATGAGAGAGATGACATCAACCTGCTGCAGTGTTATCTCTTCCGGCATAAGGCAATTCATTAGATTGTTCACTTTAACTGTTACATGTTGTTATTATAAAAGTTTGCGTTTTGTTATCAGCAGATTCTGTTGTAGATAAGTTAAGTAATGCAAATATATTATAATACAATGTTAAGCTCAACGATTTTTGAACTTACTACCTGTTTTTTTCTACCTGCAACTGCCTTGAATATATACTAGTACAACTTACATAAATAATTAATGCAACTCATGCGCAGCAAGCAGCTTCAACATTTGTCTAACCTTGAAATGATATAGCAGCAAGCAAGTTACGTCATTTGACCACGAATAAAACAAAACATGTCCACAAAGACAAGAGTGTCCAAAGTGTCCACAGTGCCAGCAAACTGACAAAAGTGACTTTGGCCACTGTTAATTGAGTTGGCTGCTTGTCGTGAGTAAAAAATTGGAACACACGCGTCATTTGGGCAACCTTTGCGATAAAATGTTGATATGAAAAGAGCTTTTGATGATTTAGCGCGTCTTTGATAGTGCCAATGGCAATGGCATCACTTGTGTTTGGGCCACGTTGGGCAGACATCGCATATATGCGATCAGTGCTATATAAATAGCTAAAGCAATTAAACTTAAAAAGCCTCAAAAGAATCGAAAACATTTCATAACAAATAAACTATATGAAAATGTTCTAAAATTACCTTTACGAGTTTTCCAATCTAAGAGCAAAAGGGAAAATAACTAAAATTTAAAAATGATGTCATTTGCCGGCTGTTCTACACTTATGTAGGTGTTAAAGACAAAAACATTTCAATTTTGTTGTATTCATCATACGGCAATTCAGTGGCCAATTGGCTTTGTCGGCATTTTCTGCAATTTTCATCACGTCTTACAGCGGCTTAAGGCCTTTTTTGCCCAACAAGGCAGTTGGCCGGAACTGAAATTTGTTTATGTCTCCCACTCTTAAAATTCTTCTTAAGCGCCGGCAAAAGTGCGCTGAACTTTTGCCAATGACTCATGTAGTAAACTAAACGTAATTGTTTTTTTAATGAGCAAATAATATTAAGTATTCGCCACGTGCAACGCCAAGTGCTTATTACAATGTGCGATAATAAAACTAAATTGTTTAGTTGCTGCTGGCCGCTAAGTTCTATTCATTTTCAAATGTTCTTTTATTATGATTGATGTATTTTTTTTTTTTTTGGCGACTACCTCTAGCGAACACTAGAGGCTGACCCACTTTTTTCACATTTACTTTCAATAGAATTTATGCTCTGAGAGAAGCGAAAATAAACCATCTTGTTTTATCTTCTGTAATATATTATTGAACCGAGCTGCACACAGTAGCTGTCGGCAAGTGACAGACAATGATGACGTCGTCGTCAACGAAATAGAAATACAACAAACTGGCGCTATTAATTTTGATTGCTTTACACTACGCTTTTGCTCTCTATTGTTTTGTTTTGGGCTGCTCAACTGACTACTGATCGGGTGCTCAAGTTCTCAAGCTACGTATACGTAATATGCCCAGTCAGCTGCAGCGGAGGCTTTTGCTTGTAGCAGTGACAACAGGTTGCAATTATGTTTGTCGGTGGGCGTTGTAACAAATTAGTAATTGCTTAACTGCAATAAACAAAGATACAAGGAAACACCCCAGACTTGCTTCATAAATATTAACTTTTATTAATGTTTGACTTTACGAACAAACGGAAAACAAAAAAAACGCCTTTCATTAGAGCTTGGAAAATGTATGTTTACTTTTTAATTATTATGAGTAACATTAAAAGACTAACTAATTAGATGCTCAATGCATGAATGAGGACCCTTTGAGAAAGAAAAACGCTCAAAATGCAATTAAAACTTTAATTCAAACCCATTCTTAGATTACTTAGCATATTTACTGAAGCTTAACTTTTGCAGTAATTTTGTGTGTTGTCATGTTGGTTAGACAAGTTGACGTTTAGAGCTGGCAAGAAACCCTTATCATGGTCAAAGCAACAAGAAATTGTGACACACTCAAGGCAGCGGCAATTTAACAACAACACAACAAGACAACAAGATGACAATTACATAATTACGAGCTTGTGTTGGCAATTAACTCGATAGAAAAAAACCAACAACATACCCTTTCCTTGGGTGCAATTTGTAGTTTTGATTGATGGCACTGTTGGATTGAATTAAAAGCAAGAGAACGTAGCACGATTAATGTGAATAGGCTCGGCCGTCGTTCTTAGCATCAAATATTTACACTCATAAACAAAAATCAATTGATCGAATTGTCGTTATTTTTAAATTGTTTGCCAAACAATTGATGGTATGTGAGATAGGGGTTACTTTAAAGCGAAGGCCAAGCAACGCCACAGATTTAACTCAATAAAGTTTCATTAAAAATGCATAATGCTGCTCTAGAAGTAACAACAACAAGAGTTATAGTAATGAATTAAAAAAATAAGTAGAAGGCGTGGTTGGCTTGGGCTGCGGGTCATATCGAGTTCAACGATTATTAATCAAATGCCGCCTTAATTATGGCCCAGACACTCATTTCCCATGTAATCGCTATATTGCTATTGCTCTAGTAATAGCTCAGGGGCAAACACATTAAAGTGACGTCTTCGCTGTGGTCTGTGGCATCAATTAGAATTCGTTTCGCTTGCCGCCGATCAAATTGAACAACTGCCCAAAAAAGTTGAACGGAGTCTTCGTTTTTTGGCACTAGAACTGTATGAATGGTCTCTTTCACACTTGGTTCTTGGCGCTTAAACGAATGTCAAGTATGAATCCATTGATGAGTTTTACCCAACGCTGTCAGCGCCAAGTCAATTTCATTTGATGGCACTCTCTTTTCGATACCCTGTAGGCATTTAGGGCTGTCTTGGGGACTTTTAACTGTCACACAATAAACTATAAATATTATTAACAAAGTTCTGGTTAGGTAGGGTAGCCATTCTTCTGTGCATCGTTTACGTCTTCATCTTTGCTTTTTATTGCCATATGCATAAATTCGGCGCTTTATTTTTTTTGGTAAAGCAATTTCGAATATCGTATCTCTCACTCTCAACACACGCTTCGTTTCGTTTCCGGCTTTCGTTTTCAAGCAGTTCCACGAATGCTTTGACCGCGTGCGGTTCGAGTTTCAGTTCGATAAGCTCCTAATAGCACCTAAGTAACAGATACATTTGTATCTCACAAATATTAGCATAGTGGTGTGAGTCAAATTTTGGCATTGAACTTGCTATTTGAAAACGCTGCAAACAACAAATAAACGCATTGATTTTTGAGCTAAACAAAGTGTTTGCCATCTAAATTAGTTTTTCAATTTATGCTGCAAATATTGCTGTTTGTGTACAAATAAGTTGAAAAACACTTTGCGGATTTACCTCATAATTTTGTTTACTAATAGTTTCAACGGACACAAACAACAATAAAAGCCGCAACGAAAATGCGAGCAGGCGTGTAAATTCCAAGAAGCCAAGCAAGCGTCTAAATCCGAGTGTGATTTGAGACTAAATTTGGTCTAATGGACCATTATGACATGGCCAAAATGGGCTTGAAATCAGCGCGAGCCTTAATTGTGTGATTTTGAATAAAAACAAAGCAAACTAAAGAAAAAAATAAAAGAAGCAACTTGTAGATACTAAGATACGTTGAAACACGATGCTGCCCTACATAACTGTCTGTTCCATGCGACATTCAAGGGATTCGAGCAATGCCAAGTCTCGCATCTTTGCAGCCGCACATTTTTCTGCACAGTCAGGCAAATGTCAAGGCGTCTTTCTCTTTCTTAGCGCTCTTATCCAAAATTAGAACAGTCGCCAGTCGAGCACACACAGATACACACACACACACAACTGCAGATAGAGAAATTTTTTGCAATGACAGCGCCTTGAAATCTAAGAGTTCATCTCGGTGGCTTGCACTTTGCACAAGAGTTTTTTTCTTTTTTGGTTTAGACATTCTAAGCGTACTAGGGTCAGGTCATGGGGCCTAACATTTATCAACGGCCAATTTTGTGCACTTAGAGAAATATAGTTACTTAAGTTTCTTAATACCTTAAAAGTACTTGGTTTATTGTAAGTGATTTAAGAAATGTTTGCTTCAAGTGTATTATGTTTATTTATATGTGCCGCGTTCTTGCATTTACTTACAGGCAACAACTATCCACAGAGCATCCACCATCAAGTATTAGAAACGCCAAACCCAATCTGCGCCACAGGCACATGCAAATTCATAAGAAGCGAGTTGTAGATACATTTGCTAGATACTCCAGCACATTTCCGCACTCTGCACAGTGGGACGAAACGCCTGCAACGCCTGTTTGTTTATGAAAAGCAAATTGAAACTGGAACTCACAAACCGATGTGCCACAAGATGCCAGCCATCTAGCTAGCCATATTCATCCATATATGAAAATAAACATAAGAGTGATGCTGCTACTGCTTCAACTGGCCATGCCCAATTCAAATTAAAGTGCTGGGCAACAACAACAACAAGGAATTATTTCTGGAGTGTGTGTGTGCAGCAGTTGTGAAATCGCCAAATACATTCTAATAAATAGCCAGCCAGCAACATCTTGCCGCAGCCAAGTAAAATAAATAAAAAAAAAAAAATTGAGCAAAAGCAACAAAGATCCAGCTGAGGTGTCGAGTGCATCGCCCAGATACAGATAGTCGTAGTAGCTAGGATAACACGTAGGTCGTGGCCAAGGTGTTCAAAGGCAAACGAAGTTGCAGCCGCAACGAGGTGTACACATTTGGCACCATGGACGGCGGTTACGTAAACGAAGGTGAGTAGCACTCGTAAATCTTTCGATATATATACATATATATTTTAGCCACTGGCTGCAATCGATTTGGCTGCTTAAGTAAAATGCAATTGATATTTAGCACATTTATTTACTTGACTTGATTTAATGATTGTGAATGAAATATTTATGTTCAACTATTATGTGAAATGCATATAGTTTTGATGTGCTTTCACTATTATTTTAAGCTATTTTTAAATGCACTTAGTTTTCCTCTTTTCCTCATATATACTGTCTGATTGTGTTTTGTTTTTGGCTATTAGCTCATTCGTCTTCGCACCTATGCAACTACAAAAAGAATTCATTCAACAGATGTTTGCAACCAATTTGACTTTGAATAATGCCAAAAATTATATTACACGCAAATTTTAGCATGGCAAGTGTTGGTTATTTTTGCACAGTGACACAAAATGCAGTTTATTTGCATATTATTCAAACTGCCACTAGGCACACCATTAGTCAGCGCAATGAGCCAATACATCAAGATTTGCATGCAAAGATTATTTTGCGTTTTTCATTTCTTTTGTTGCTATTCATTTGGTGGTTTTTTGTTAAACAATTTGAGTTCCCAGAAATAGACATTTAGCGAGCCTTGATAGTTTCTTACCTGACTAAGTCAAGCTGACATCATTGAGATAGATGTGCCGTACAAATAAATATATAATACGATTCTTTAAATCTTGCACGCATGCGTCACGAAACGAAACAGAGGATAGCGATGCCATAATGGGTGTGGAGAGTCCAGGTAAATTGAAATATAAAAGCAATGTAAATATATATTTGTGGCACTCAATTATCAATGGGGTTCGTGGGGGTCATTAAACCAAGTGGCATTAATTTGTAACAGACACTCAATTAGCAAACGAGATTACACAGCGAGAATATGTTTGAGCATACGATCTAAGTAGCAAACATTTTGCACAGTGCACGAGTACAAGTCATTGACAGGACGACAAGTTTGCTATCTTTTAGATACAAGCCGGTTATTAATCGCCCACTGCGTATGCGTCTCTCTCTTTTAGGGCTTGAGATACGAGCTGCTTGTGATGCAACAGTAAATGTTACGCATATTTATATATAAGCAGCTTATTAAATGTTAATCAGTCTACACATTCGTTCTGCCATACTCATTCTAGACATATTTTTTTTCCTCAAGCCATAAAACGTTAAGTAGTCGCAGCATTGACAGCAGTGTGTGTGTGTGTGTGTGTGTGTGTGTGCCATTTAAGGCAAGTGGCGGATGCTGAACCAACCTTAACGAATTCTATTTCAATTAATATTCATTCCAATAACTATAACTGTCATAAAATTGCGCAGACGTTTGCATTGAACGGCGCCAGTTCCCAGCAGATGAACGATTGATGCAATGTCAAAATTCAAGTACACACCCAGTAAGACGTATGTAAATGCAACTTGGGGCACGTCTTTCACGTGCCTCACACACAAAGATCATGCCTGAAAACTGACATCAAGTTCCATTCAATTTGATACAGTTGCCATGGACGCTGCTGATGTCATCGACAATGAAATCAAAGAACTTCCAAGGATCGCTGTGGTGGAATTTTTTTATTTTTTTTGGCATTTTTGTGCGCTTGAAGAAATTGTTTGCATCATGGAATAGTATACAGTCACGAACGGAATAAGCATTTTTTCTCTGTGTGTATGAAAAGTTTGCGAGCGCGACACAATGAAGATAAATTTTTGCAGCGCCTTCAACTTAATGCGATCTTTTTGCTGAAACGCTTTGGATACAAAATTTGATTCCTGGAATTTTGTGTATGCCATAATAAATAACTTTACTCTGGCCATTAAAATCAAATCACAAAAGAGGGTTTTATTAACGTGCAGCTGTTGCTGCGGATCGTCTCTTTTGGAGTCATAAAAAAAAAGCTTGAACTTGCCTTTTCGTTGAATTGTCGCTGCTTAATCTAAACAAATGTTGGGCTTTTTGTCGGCGGTGTTGTATATAATTTTTAAAACTTAAGTGAAATCTGTTGATAACCTTGAAATGCACATAAAAAAAACTGTTGCGAGCCAACATTAATAGCTTATGAAAATACAAAACAAAACAAAACAAACCACCCACATATTGTCTGTCAAATTAAATATCGGAAAACAGCTAAATCAACTGACTTTAACAGCACATTCGAATCGCAATTAGATAGCAGAGCAATACGCAATTTGTGTGAAGCACAACGATAATTTATAGTTTCTGTCGTTGTTTGTATACCCTTTATCCAACTGTTATGTTATTTTGTAGAGCATTGGCACACTTTGAAAAAAATATTAATGCTGATGATAGATGCTTTTAGAATCTATCTTTACTTTTTAATCATGTATCTAGCAAAGGTTTTGTTTTTGGTAAACTATTTTTCAAGTGCAAAGTCGGAAAACGTAACTAAAACATGGACATGGTCCGCTCAATTTTTACATTGACCCTGCGGTCGCGAGTGCTTTGAACTGTAAACAAAAACTTACACACACACAAACAGCGTGTTTGGTTATTGTTTTATGCATATATGTAAATTTAGTAGCGACATAGCGATGACGACAACATTAACAAGAGGGAGCAGTTTTTTTGTTTCAACTTAGCAAAATTTATTAGCATCAGCAGCAGAAGCTGTTGGGTTTAATAATGGCAGCTGCTCTTTGTTTAGACTTAAACTTGACCTTAGAATATATATGTTTATAGATATATTACCTACATAATTGGGCATGATAAGTTATCTCTGCTTTTGCATAATCCACGTGACAGAAGAAGGCGTGATAATTCACACCTTAAGCGATAAGAGAACTCTGCTGAAAACTAGACAAATATAAAACTCACTCAATTACAACTTGAATGTGAAGTTGTTAAACCAGTTTTGTTTCTTCAACTATTTCGACAGGTAATTGAAATGATTTTTCAATGCTTTTAAGTTTCGTATACTTTTGTTGAGAAATGCATCAAAGTGTAGAAAAGCTGTGAGACAAAGCGGATCAATTGTAATAGGAAGCTGCCTAACATCAAAAGGTTGTCAGACAGACAACAATAAGAGATTGCATCATTTCTATTTTCACCTATTTACGCCATTAACATTAACATTTTCATTGGCGAACATTGCAATATTTGTTGTACTTTCCATGTGTCTACGTTCAAGTTCAGCTGGCTTGCTTTAAGACAACTATTTGCCAATTGATCAAGTGCAGCATTAAGAAAACACATGATTTGCATTCAAACTGTTTGCTTAACCGCCAAAACGATCTCGATTTGAGTTTAGTTTTTACATTGGCTCTTTGCCGGTCACTTGGCATCTAAAAACTAATTTGCATATGGTCCACAAACCGCAACTGACAACAAAAGATCAACTAGAAACAACATCAACATGATCCGACATGACGTCATTGTTATGATCTGTGTCTGCACAATGTGCACAATTAAAGGCAATTTGCATTGCACAGCAAGAAACGACCAATTGACGCTGACACATATTGTGGAACGCCCATCGATTTGCTAAATAAACACTCCAATAGAGATAAATGCCAAGCGATTCATGCACTGTGAGAACTCTCACTACATCTACTCGACTCGATTTTTCTATGTGTATTTATGTTTTGTATGCAAATTGTATTAGTCAGCCACATTATGTTGATTTGCTGCAGGTATTTTTTTTTTTTTTGTCTATGTTTTATCTACGCCAACAATCGGTAGCGGTTAGCCCAATTTACTGACGTAATGTTTAGCAATTTATTCTCTCTCTCTCTGTCTGTTGCTGTCTATCAATTTGGTAATCGCTGTAAACGTTTAGAGCTGTCAATTTTTTTGCATATAATGCGCGTAATTTTGCAGCTTTATCTGCAATAATAAAATTAAATAATTTTTTTTAATGGCCAGCCATGTTAACCGGGCTAAGTGTTTTTTGCTGTTGATTTCAAGACAAACATTTCGAAAATACTAACTAACTATGTGGGTGAACTTAGCATAAGACTAACTAATACCCTGCACATGGAAAATTTTATATACAAGTTTGATAAAGTTTAAGAATCAAACATGCCTCTCTCTTTTTTCATATAATTGCGTACAGAGTATTAAAATGCTCAACGCCCCAGAGATAGCTTGAGGTGGCTGGTATGCAAAATTTACCAAAATTGGCATTAAAAATGATGGCTAACTTGAATGCCTGAGCCGGCAGCTAGATCGTGATTTAGACGGCATGGAATATCTATTGCCAAAGTCCGGTCAAACAACAAAGGCTTCTATGGCCAGCCAGCACGTATGCACAAAGCTAAGATTGCACTTTAATAGATAATAATAATAATGAATATTGAAGAGCTGATTGCACCTGAGCTGCATAAAGCACTCAGAAGGAACGTGTCGAACGTTTGTCATAATGCGGAACACTTAGAAGACAGACATGATGGATGTGCTACGCATAGATACAATTGTCTTATTGTCAATTGTAGCGAATCGAACCGAAGACAGGCAGAGTTCAAATGAAACCCACGCATATTATATACAAGAACCCATTTTAATTGGCACACACTAAGAATGGAAATTGTTGGCAGTTAGCTCTGAATTGGCAAACGGATACCACAAAAGTCACAATTAATCAATTGTCATAAATGAAAACGAATCTTGTCTTGGCGTGGGCCACTCATTGGCCAATTGGACAAAAGCAAAAAACAACGCAAAGCCCTCGGGCAACTTTTTACAAAAGTCATACAAAAATGTTCATTAAATTTAAATTAACCGAGCGACACACAAACAGAAACCTGGCTTGGCTAACAGATAAATGCTTGGCTATAAATCACAACGCTCAATGCCAATTGTGGCATGCGTGCGGATCAAAGAACCGGCTAAAATTGACAGAGAAAAAAACAAGCCCACGCACACACTTTAGTTCAGCTAATCTACTACCTAGAAACGCATATCCATTAGCTCTCAACAATATTGTCGCAGCGCATGATCATTTTTAGCATATACTATTATTTTGACAGCGGCTATAAATAGATTTGCTTATAAACAAAATCCAAATACTTTCACACAAAAACAACAACTAAAAACAAGAGCGTGACAATGTCAGTGCCAGGCAAAGTGAAAACGAGAGCAAAACTAATTTGGCATCGGGCCAAATCAAAACTCGATTATGCTACCTCGTACCTCGTACATGGTATGGGGAAAAAAATAAATAAAATATGAAATGCCGTAATAACACAGAAAAAAGCAAACATATGATATTAAAATCGAATAAAGTAGACGAAATAAATGGTAGAAAATGAAAGTTAAGACGAGCAAGATACCCTGTACTAAAAAAAACTTTTAAAAAACAGCTGGGGTTAAGGTTAACATATTTTCAATACACCCTATGCTTAAGTTAAATACAAATCATAACTAAAGGCCCACAAAACCGAACGTTAAATATTGATATCATAGCCAATAAGTTAAGGCTAATTTGTATGGCATAACTTTTGTTATATGTAGGTGTAAATGCCAAGCAAAAAAAAATATCTCAATTTTGATCAAGCATAAAATATAAAAATATATATATACTCACAAATTATGGTTGATTGTGGCGACAGCTTAATGCCGCCGAAGAACAGGGAACCAGAACTTAACATAAATGCCAGCGCATAACATTTAATTATATGAAATTATAGTTTATGAGCGCTTTATTTTATTTAATTGTATGTATATAAATATTACGTCGTTTAGTACACGATGATGTCGTAATTTGGAGCTGGCTAACATCAAGGTCAATAATTGCCTGGAATGTAAATAGTAAATAGTAGTATATAATTAAAAGTTGCAAGCTTTGTAAACTGTAATAAATTGCTCGATTCAGCTGTTAAATAAGTCATAAATTAAATGCCAAACAAAAGGCAATAAACTTTGCTAGTATACAAATATTTCTGATGTGCAATTCAACTCTCTTGTTAAACATTCAACTAATTAGCAATACTCGTTGAAATCAATGAATTTGTAGTATACATTTTTTCAATGGAACAGCGTGAATTGCTTAATTACAGCTTGTGATTTTTTTCTTTCCCCGATTTCATTGTTATTCACTTTACAAAGTGTTTGTGTGCGACAAATTGTTGAAGTAGTTTAGTTTCTGTTACCAAACTGCCAACTGGCTTTAATTATATGTCAAATCACGAGCCCATCTGTAACCAGATTGCATGTCACAACGAGTTAGCTTTTTTGCGTGCAAGACAATTGAAATAGTTAAACAAAAGAGAAATGTTTTCGCATTAAGTTTGGGTAACGTGTCGTTGTTAATTATTCTTTCTTTCTTTAAGTGTACTCTATGATCTGATTAGGCCACAAGGTTTATTCAACCAAGCCTTCTTCTGGCCAGAGAGCATCTGACCTGCTCACTTACATACAGGTAGCAAAAATGTAATTCCATTTGCCTGCCAAACATTTGTTTCATTGCTTTGTTTATTGCCCTGCGCATTTTTTATGGCCTTTTAGTTTCTACTCTACTCTCTCTTTGCCCGCCCAGCAAACTTAGCCTAATGGAAATTGGCTTGAGATGTGTTGATAACTGACGACGGCTTTGTTAGATTATTTCGTTGGTTTTTTTTTTTCTATATTTTCATTGCGGTTTTCTCAGTGTGTTTTGTGTGTGTTTGTTTTTGGCTGGCGTCATGCCGTCATTTTCAGCCGGCGAACGAGAATGAGCGCTAATTTAATTTGCAAATTAGCCATCGCCTGACGAGTGTCAAATTTTGTTGTGTGTTCTTGCCGACTGAAAGTTTGAGCCTATTAAATGCTCATAGATCACACACAATCACCGCTCAGAGCACTGCGATTGATAACACCAAAAGTATCTCACACAGATGAGCTGCATGTCTGCTATATATATATATATATATCCATTTCGTCACTGCCTTTTACAATTCCGACTGCATTTGGCTTAATGATAATCGCATGCCAAATGAAGCTTAAACGTTCCCTCAAGACATTTGCTCTTTGCTGGGGATGCAACATTTGTATCTGCAATGCCACGCCCACATTGCTTTGCCTCAGGAGGTGTCGTCGTCGCTGCCGTTGTTGATAAATCACAAAAAAAAAATACAGAACCTGAAGCTGGCAGCATTTAGCTTCTCCCTCTTTACGCTCTAGGCTCATTTGTCTCGCTAAATTATCTTTTGTATGCCGAATGCAGTCACTCGAGCAGAGCACAAAGAGAAGTACATTTCCTCTGTATCCGACTGCTTGGTGATTTACACTTCCAAGGTGAAGTCAAGTGCTGACAAGTCAAACAGTTCGCAGGGCTTAGCTTTCTGTTTGTGCCTTTGCCCCCATCTTGCTGCAATGTGTTGTCATTTTGTATACACTTTAAAGAGGTTATTAAAGCTATGTGCAAGAAGGAAAGATTAATATGAAATCTTTGTCTGTAAGAGTGTGAAAAATTCGACGTGTGTGTGTGTGTGTTGATGTGCTGTATAATTATATATATATGTATTTCATGGTATCTGGGGTGCATGTGGCACGTCTGCTACCGTTGCGTTAATGTGACTGGTTTTTAAGTTTGTCTGCACCGGAAATGTGACCCAAAGCGAACTTCATCTGGTTTCTTCATTAGCCACTCGCATAATAAGCTGTATTGTTTTGTTGTTTTCTCCATTTTAAAAAGCAATATATGCAAATATTTATTATTAAATAATATTCCAAATATTATCCATATCTGTATCAGCACGAATTAAGATTAACGCTTATACAATAGATTTGAAAACTCACTTTCATTTGTTTGCCCCAGAAAATGTATTAACCAATTCTGTTGAAAAAAAAGAGAAAAACTTTAAAGCAAAGCACAGTTTTGTTGTGTCGGCTTTAATCAAAGAAAATGCTCTTTCAGCTCTGAAAATAAACAATGTTTTTCTTGATTTTTGTCGAGGCGTCAAAGCAAACTGAAAGCAAAATCCAGAAGGCAAACAGCAAACATCATGATCACAATAGTATGAACTACGTGTGGAGTTGAAAGTTTGTTTAGATTTGGAATTTTAATGCGACAACAATTGAATTGTTTATTACCCAAGTGCATGCAACTTTTCACTTTTTTTTTTGTGTGCTTCAACATAATGGAGTACTTAACTATGCATAAATCGACAAACATTTCCGCAGAACTTTCAAAACCCAACCCTCAGAATCAATGGCACTTACGAAAAGGAACAAAAAAAATACATACATATATAAAAAGCCCTAGACTCGAATAATTGCAATGCTGAACGCTTCATTAGAGACATGCAAAACAATATATGGGCAATAAAACTGAATACCGTGCTGTTAAGTGCTGAGGGAGTTACATTACTTTAACATTTCCTCACTCATTCTTGGCCACACGTACCGCAAAGTTCAGTCAACTCTTTTCACATGCACAACTTAAACGATTCAGCTGAACAAATAACAAGAAACGAAAAACAACAATAAAAATAATAATAATAAAAACACTAAGAATCATATTATGCTTCTTGTTATTGCTTTCAGTTTAGTTATGCTAGACATTTTGGCTGTGTGTGCAAACTGTGATATAATATTTATAATAATTTAATTAGCCAGCTTTGTTATTTCTTCGGTTGACCTACATTTTGGAGTACAGCGAAAGGCAACATATTTATTTGTCATCATTAAGTTTGCTTTCCTTTTGTGCCTTGTCAGTGCTTCAACATCTGTTAACTGCTTGTAATTAATGCAAAAATTGTCAGCTTCTCTTCTTTAAGAGATGCTCAGTCAGAGACTGGAATTGGGTCAATGAGCAATTAAATCACAGACATCTGCACTCCAGAGAATAACAGAGGATTCTTGTATTTTTGGCACAGGCATGGAGTAAAAGTTATAATTATTAAAGTTTAAATCGTTTAAGTTTATTTTTTTTTTTGGTTTTTCTGTGTGCTGCAAACAGATCCCGAGCATGTGGCAGGCATTCAACGCAACACATTGCAATTGCCCCCAAGAGTGATAAAAGAAAAAGAAAAAACCAACGGAAAAGTTAATCAAGCGTCGGGGTATCAGAACTTGGCATCTTCTCTCTGACTCATAAATCTGTGCAGTGTGATTGCCCAACTCTAACAGATAGATAGTGAAAGAAAGAGAAAGATAGATGAATGAAATGCACTTGTAAACACAACAAAGCAGAAAATTGTTGTTTAATTAACCCACTTGTCGACCCGTTTAACTCTTTTCCATTGTTTTTTTTCCTTATTCTTTTGTCTTGCTCCAATATGGGTTATCATTAACTGAGGTGTTGAATATTGTTGTATTGGCATGGGAACGGGAAGTGAAAGAAATAACACACAAATAAAAAGCGATTGCCTGTGATTTTAATTGTAGGCGATAAGATAAGGCTTTTAGTTAGAAATGCAGCAATGACGTAAATAGTACAACTCTTTCTTTCCGCCTTTGGGTAACAAAACGATTAGATGTAGTTCACGCTTACTTATCAGCACTCTCTCGGGTCTTTCACAACATAAAAATTGTTGCAGCTGGCGCGGCCCAAATAAATTCCATTTGGAAAAAGTTACGCATACGCCACGTATTATCTTTGCGCACAAAACACAAAACAAAACAAACTTAATATTGCATAGTTTGCCATACACAAAACTTGTAAATCGAACTTTAACACTCTTCAAGATCAAAGTCGAACATTTTGTTAATGTCTTGCTTTTGCTGTTATTGAACTCTGGTTCATTTTGCTCATGGAACAAACATTTAACGCATGATTGAGCCATATATTGCCTCTTGCTCTACACTCTGCTGCTGTAAAATGATCTTGTATATGTGCTTTTTAGTTTTATGCGCCTCAGAACTTCTCCCTTTTCACACAAACTAATCGAATGGCAAACTGGAGTTGCGGACAAGGCATTCGGTTTCATTTGACTGCCCAACTTGATGTTTCATTGTGTGGTTTTTAAAGTTTCAGAGAGCAAAAACATGACTTTAAAATTCAAACTCACATAACATGATTTTTCTCGGATTTATCTTATTTGAATGGCTTGATTTCAAGTTCTTTGGCCTTTGGCATTGTTATAGGTACTGAAGCATTTCATAATTAGACTATAAGCAAATTTTATTGTTGTGAATTACAGACTGCGAATTCCTTAATGCTATTTTTTGCCAAGCATTTGATTCGATTAGACTGCTGGCAGTTCTATTTATAGTAGAGCTACAATGAGCACTACACATTGTGCGAATGTTGAATTAATCGCATGGTTTCGTCTTATTTATAGCCAAAAAAAAATATATATATGTGAGGCAAGCAGTAAACAGAAATCGTTTAAACATTTGGCGCCGGCAATTGAACTCGTTTCGTTTTGCGGCTCTTCTTGTTGCAACAACAATATAGACGCACCCCTTTAACGCGACACGTGCCAGTGAACGCCCCATTCTAATGCACTTCCCCTCTTAGCCGTAACCAAACCCCAGCTGACAACAGCGTCAATTTGATTAAATGCCATTCAATTGATGCGTTTGGCATCGTTTCGATATCACCTACACCAACACACACACACACACACACTTGTTTTTCATTTCACTGCATTTTACGTTTTCGACACGCTCATTAATTGTTAATTATACGATTCATGCACTTATATAATAATAAAAATTCACCTTGCTTTTAACTCATTACGCTCAACATTTTTCCATTTCTCTCTCTCTCTCTCTCTCCCTCTCTCCCTTTCTCTTTCTCTGCCGCGCTTATATGTATATGTATTATTACAGCCATCATAACCTATTCAAATCCCAAACTGCAACAAAATTCATCAATCTATGCGCCAACAACAACGATCGCTAACACCGCCATCGAAGTGGCAACATCTTCATCATCCGCACCACCACAGCCAGAGTTACAGCAACAGTTGCAACCACAGCTAGCAAAGAGCTTATCATCCGATTCATCTGCATTGCCAGCTGGGGGAACATTTAAAGGATTCGTTGCGAAAATGCGTAATTTCAAGTTCGACAATTCGCAACCAATTAGAAAACGTTTACATTTCGATTTTATATCAAAGGACAGATTTTTGGGTATGTTTATAAAATTATTGTATTTGTGTTGTATATATTTTTTCAAGTGTATATTAGTAAGCTAGTCAGTCAAGTTTTTATTAACCTCATTTGACATATTCATTAAACAATTCGGTGAGAACTTTTACGAGCTAGCAATGCCCGAATTAATTTCAATGTCGCCAGTTTAATGCTCGTTCCAGACTCAGACTTTTTCAGCGCTTATGTAGGCGTTCCAGTTTTTCATTTTGAATACTGGCGCCTCACGCACAACGCCCACACACAAACACACACACACACACGTATACTTTTTCATTCATTCACAACTTAATTTGAATGTTTTATTGTGTCTTAATGCTACTTAAACTTCGACTTATGCATATTAAATTTTATACATATATGCACAAAATACTAAATATACCATATATGCTGTCTGCAACAGATCGGTGCAGGAGTATTCGAATGTCTGCTGTTAATAAAGCAGCACTCACACGTGCGCTGCAACATGTGTTATTGCTGTTTTCATTTTTAATTTTTCAAATTTAATGAAATTCTTCAATCGTTTCTCACCTAACCTAACAAAACTAAACAAACAATAAATAAAAACTGAAAAAAATCTCTTAAAAATGCTTTCAACGTGAGTTTAAATACCCTGACAAGTGATTTATCCGAACCAAAAACCAAATGCAATCAAACATGATCCATATCGCTGGCACTAATCAACTTTGTGTAAGTTTTAATTTGGTGGCTGCCACAAGAAAATGTTGTGGCTGCCACATAAATTCCATATGCCAGTGGCGAGAAGATCAAAGCCTGCTGGTGGGTGTGTGGTGCACCGGTTTTTTTCTTTTTGGTTGCACCACCAGATGTGGGCAACATAGATTGGGACAGGTAGAAAATTGTTTGCGAACTTTGTTAACCCTGTTCTGTTCGCTTGTTTTCTTGGCAATTTAATTAAAACCAAGTAACTTGTGTATAACTAACCAAAAAAAAAAATCCACTCTCTCTCTCTTTTTATCGCGCACACGTCATATTGTTTCGGCTGTTTTTGCGGTTTATAGCCAAAGTTCAGTACAACCACGCCGTTTGTGTTTGGATCGCGTTAATCGGTAATTGAAAATGCTCAACACGTGTGCGTTTCTTTTGCTCGCCGTGTTTGGACGAAACACAGTGGGTGATAAAAGTTAAGCATCTGGTGTGAAAGGAATAAGTATGCCAAAGAAACGTTTAGGTAATTTATTGAGCGTGAATTGAGCAAGTACCTCAAAAGATCTTTTCAGAAGCAAAGTTTTCGTAACATAATATTTGAACATTTGGTAACCTTAAACTTATGAAGTGTGAGTTAGAAGATATAGATATAGATCTTATCGTGGTGTGAACTAACTTCTGTGCAGCACTGTTATTTGCTATTTGTTTATGCCACAGCCCACTTGCTGGCTCTTTCGTCTTTCTACAAATGTTCCGGCATAGTTTTCGCCATATAAGAAATCCCCGTCTTTTTTTTTCCTGCTTCGAGTTTAATGATCTTTGGGCCAACTGTATGCCCCGGTAGCGCCTACGTTTCATGGCGCTGTCAACACCTTACTAAATGGCCCGTTAACATTTAATTTCCTGCATTTTAAATATTGGCTAAATTATGCCATTAATCATTTAAACGCACGCATTCTGTTAACACATGTCTTTACATGAAAACTCTTCAAAATGCAGCGGCATGCCCGGAATGCCATTACAGTAACTAGTTGAAGCGAAAGGGTGCCATAAACACTTTCTAGCTCTAATTAAATGATTGGACACAACCGAAGTTTATGTTCTCATTTGTATTCCTATCTTTTGTATGGTATCTCATCTAACTAATCTTGTTATTGCTTTGCTTTTTTTGTAGGCGGCCAGCTGAAGACGAAAAATGGTCAAAAATATGTATTCAATGGGCCACCATCGGGTGTCTATGTCTCCCGGACATGTCTTGTCATCTCGGCCATCATCATGTTGGCAGCACTCATCTCCTCCGTCCTTATTACCTACTTCCTTGCCTCACAAAGTCTGCCAATTATGGAGCCCAGTCCCAGGTGAGTAAGCCCAGTTAACTTACGCAAATCGTCTAAGGGTGTGCCATTGGCTATTAATATTTATTTTAGCATTCGCATAAACGTTTTTTGGCAAAAACTCAGCTAATTGACAGTTGAGCTCCAAATGACCTCATTTCACGCCTTACGCTTCTGTCTTAAGAAGTAAGAAAAAGCGAAAGCATTTGGCTCTGACGCATTTTGAGGTGCGGAAGGGTCAAAAGAAGCTGTTTGCTGTTAGCTGTTAGCCAAGGCACACCCGTTTCGTATGCAAAAGCAAATACAATTAAGCACTTTGCACTAAAAAAAAACCAAACTCACACTTTTTTTTTGTTTCGTGTGCAGCGCCCAGGCACACTCCAAGGAGCATGACATGGATGCAACAACGAGCTATTCACACGCAAATGCAACGCCCTTGGCAACTGCCAAATTCGATATACCCGATTGGCTAAAGCAAAAGAAAGATGCAACAACAACGGCACCAGAGCTACCAGTTGTTGTGCCACCCGTCGGCGACATTCCCATCATTGAGGAGACACTGGAAACGAGCAATAAGAAGTCTTTGGATCGTCCACTGCAGCTCTTCGAGGGCTGGCGTCCACTACACTACAGGTTTGTGTTAACTACAGCGTTAGTTGCTCAATTTTGCACTTTACTCTCAATTGAATAATGTGGCTTCAATTACGAAAGCGGCTTCTACTTAAATTGCTTTGCATGCTCGCATTTCAATTGGAAGCCACGCAAAGATTGATGGACGTGTTGGCATAAATTGTTCTGCTTGCAAAGTGAAGATTTGTTGTATCTACTGCTTCCGGCTCATACTATAGCAATTAGTTTTGAGATTTCCAAGTACTAGCATTTACATAAGCAGAGATTTAAACTGGAGATTAGGGCGTGTCAAATACGTTTGTCGATATGACACGTTAGAAGGCTTTAATCGCTTAATAATTAAAGCTATTTTTAAAGTGCTGTTATTGTATAGTCATTTAGCAGCCACCTATAATTGAAAATTTTTAAATGCTACTCATTAAAGCAACAATTAAATTTGTTTGCTTGGAGAAGTTTTCTATGAAAAAAATGTTTACAGAAAAGAATCTGTGTCAAAAGAGCTTGTCCTTTACTAAAGCCACATAAAATAAAACCTATTGATGCATGCCGTCATTTAGCAAAAAAAACATGAAAAAACTTTTGCAATTCAACAAACAAATTTCTCAAATGGATTGGTAAGTTATTTGAGAAATTCTTGAACCCTTGACCTCATGTCGTGCAGTACGTTTGTACATATCCTAGCACATTGTATTGACGTCATGCCAACCAATAAGTGTGTCAAGGATTGTGCGATTGAGAAAGAGTTTGAGTAGTCGCCACTTGGGCTAAATACATTTTCAACTACTTTGCACAGATGTCAACTAACTAAGACATACAACAACATGTTTAACAATTGAACACCACAGGAGCTACTAATCAAATAGGCATAGACATAACGTAGAACGTAAGCCAAACTCAACTCGGCTTGTAAAGCCACAACTGAATGGCACTTAAAAGACGCGGAACTGATGCGGCAAAAGATCTAAAGGCAAACTTTTGCACAGCACGCACGCCAACTGTCAGCACGCCAGATGCGTGAATGCTTGCAGTTTTACACTTACAAAAGCTTTTGTTTGTATTTTAACTAAAGTTCAACTTGAACAATATCACAAGATTACGTACCAATGTTTGATGTTTGTCTCTGCCGTTTAATAAGATACAAATTCACTATGGTTTGCCCCATTTTTAACTTTCTGCAAGTGTTTAGTTTCGATCGCTTACAGTTGCAGTTAATCAGCTGATTGTGTGTTATGTGCTGCCACCCTTTTCTTTTGCAATGTGTAGGTGGCTGCCAGCTGTTTGAACAGTTCTAATAGGTGGCTCCTCACTTTTTGAAATGCAGCGCATTAAAGGCGCAATTTGAAAGTTCAGCAAGTTTTTCTTCAAGTGTCGCTACAGATTAGAGCACAAAGCATTGGGCGCTAAGAGATGCGATGCGATGAGATGAGAGATGATGCTCAGTAGTAGTAGCTGCTGCATTCATTAATATAATTGACACAGAAAACGCAGAGAAGGCGCTCAATTTGTGGATGGCACGCAGCTGGAGCACATGAAGCAATGAATAGTAATAGAGTTGGCTATCTATCGGATGCTATTGGTATCGAATGTAAACCGATTTTGCAGCTGTGTGCGTGTGTGCTGATCAAAGCACAATATCTATCTGTCCATCTGTCCATGGCAAATTGCGTTGAACAAGCTTCCTGGTTGCCCCCGAGACGCAGACACATTGTAAACCAATCGCTGCAATTAAAAGCAGCCACAAGGCGCAACAGATAGCACCACATTGCAGCGAAACTGCTATAATGCATCTGCCGACCAGTTCTTTCCCCGTGGCATTCTTGCCAGTTCATCCATGATTCTTGTCTGTGCCTAAGGGAATTAATCTTCTATCGTATACTCTATCACATGCTTACTAGAGCTTATAAGCTTTGATTAAAGTTCCTCACACACCTTATTACCACTTTTCTCATAGTGCATTGCATATTCGATAGTTTCCTTCGTTTTCGTAAGTGTATTTGTTTTTCGTGCAGAGTTAATGGCATGCTTTTCTTGCCAATTCATTTGGCCGGTTAAGTAGACGCCTTTTGTGCGGTGTCATTATTGTCAATTGATTGACCTGCAGCTGCTGCTGCCGTCGTTCAATCACATGAGAAGCTGCACACTGATTGATTGGCACTTTTGATTGAAGCGTCTTGTCGTCTTTTGGCATTGATTTGAACTACAGCTAACACCTGCACCTAAATACTTGGCTAATTGCTTATCGCCACTTCCGTTCTCCTACTCTTTGCAGAATTGTCATTGAGCCAAATATCGATGCGTCTGTCAACAACGGAAGCGTCTACATAGAAATCGAACGAGATCCCAAAGTGAACAGCTGGGAGCCAATTGTCCTGGATGTTCATAACGTGAGCATATCCAATGTTCGCGTCATTCGATCGCCTATCTTGAATGGCAGCGATGAAGTCGAACTGGACTTTGATAGCGATTATGGCGATAATAATGACACATTTGTGGTCACACTGGCCAAGGCTCTGGCAACGGAAACCAAGCTGCGTGTAGTATTGAGCATGGATTTTGTTAGTCAGGTAACGGACACACTGCAGGGTATCTACAAGACGAGTTATACCAATCCGGAGAGCAAGCAGTTGCAGTAAGTACTTGGAAGGAGGAAACCTATAGAGTGTCTTATACTAACTGTATTCTTTCCCTATAGATGGGTCATTAGCACTCAGTTTTCGCCCATTGATGCACGTCGCGCTTTTCCATGTTTCGATCGTCCCGACATGAAAGCGAACTTTACCATAAGCATTATTCGTAATGTCAAGAACAAGATGTGTTTGTCGAATATGCCCAAAGCACGCAGCAGGTAAGAAGCTTTAAAAACCAGCTTCAATCACAGAGTTGACCCTTCTCCACCTTCCTATAGCATTCATCGTTCTGGCTACGTTCGCGATGACTTTATGACAACACCCAAGATGCCTACATATCTGTTGGCGTTTATTGTCTCCAATATGGTTGACTCTCGTTTTGGGGACTTGGATGGTAGCCTGGTGCCGCGCGTAGAGATCTGGACACGTCCTACTTTTGTGGATATGACCAACTATGCTTACAAGATGGTTAGAAAGTTCCTACCCTATTACGAGGAATACTTGGCCTCAAGAATGAGCTACCCAAAATTGATCTTGTCTCTGTGCCGGACTTTGGTTTTGGTGCAATGGAGAATTGGGGCTTAATAACCTTTCGCGATTCGGCTCTACTGGTGCCAGAGGATCAGGAGCTGGCCTCCTCATCGGAACATATGCAATATGTAGCACAAATCATAGCCCATGAGCTGGCACATCAATGGTTTGGCAATCTGGTGACACCCAAGTGGTGGGATGATCTCTGGCTAAAGGAGGGCTTCGCCTGCTACATGAGCTACAAGGCTCTCAATCAAGTGCATCCCGAGTTCCAGATAATGGACACCTTAACAATATTGGTAAGTTGACATTAAAGTTAATTGTTGCCCCTAATTGTTGATATATGATTTTTAATGTATAGGAATTCAAGGAGTCAATGCAACATGATGCTGCAAACACTTCGCATGCGATCTCTTTTGATGTGAAGACTAGCAGTGATGTGCGTCGCATCTTTGATCCCATTAGCTACTCCAAGGGCACGATCCTATTGCGCATGCTCAACTCCATTGTGGGTGATGAGGCTTTCCGTGCGGCAACGCAGGATTTGTTAAAGACCTTTGCCTACGAGAATATGGATCGTGATGATCTCTGGGCCTTCCTGACACGTCATGGCCACGAGAAGGGCACACTACCCAAGAATATGAATGTCAAACAGATAATGGACTCGTGGATTACACAACCCGGCTATCCAGTTGTTCATGTGGATCGCAATGGAGCTGATCTGGTGCTGAGGCAAGAGCGTTATTTGCTACCAGCTCGCAATCCATTGGATCGTAATCGTTGGTTTATACCCATTACCTATGAAACGGATGAGCTGCATAAGGGTGATAATATACCCACTCATTGGATGACCCAGGATGAGGAGCAACTGGTGATCAGCGATGTGTTTACCAATAAGAACAACAACGACAATGTTGTCTATTTGAACCTGAACAGACAGAGTTATTATCGTGTGAACTATGACATGACCTCCTGGCTGGCATTGAAGAAGAATTTCAGCACACTGCCAAGGATAACACGTGCCCAGCTTTTGGATGATGCGCTGCATCTGTCACAGGCAGAGTATCTGCCCTATGATATACCGTAAGTAACAATGATAATTAAAGCCTATTGGTTACTAAAAGTCATTATTTTTACAGATTGACTTTCCTGATGGAGCTGTTCACAGCTGTGGATGATGAGCTGCTTTGGAGCGCAGCCAAACCAGGTCTTAACTATCTGACCTATAATCTGAAGCGTGAACCAGCCTATGAGACCTTCAGGGTAAGTCTGCCTAGAGCACCAGAACTTGGCTGTTTATATTCAACAAAAATCCCTTTCGTTTAGGCCTTTATGAAGTTCATTGTGCGTCCAGCTTTCGATCATTATGGCCTAAATGAGCCAGACAATGAATCGCATCTGCAGTTAAAGCATCGCGCCTTGGTCGCCAATTTTGCCTGCAAATTCAACTATGATCGCTGCACACAGATGGCTCACATGAAGTTCCGCGAATGGATGCGTGATCCCAAGAAGAATCCGTGAGTAATGAAGCCTTTCACAAAGTCAATTCAACTAAATAAACTCTTTGTCGAACAGCATTAAGCCCAATTTGAAATCTGTTATATATTGCACGGCACTGGCGGAGGGTTCGTATCAGGAATGGTATTTCGCATACAAACAATATAGACGAACGAATAGTGCATCGGAGAAGGAGGAGATATTAACCTCACTGGGCTGCACCACCAAGCCCTGGCTGTTGTCCAAGTAACTATCACAAACAAATAAATATAGAATGTGTTTTGAAATTTTCCTTACTTTCAGATACCTTAATTTGACGGTTAACTCGACATCGGGCATTTTGAAACAGGATGGCGCCTTGGCCTTCAGAGCTGTTGCCTCAAATGCAATTGGCTATGAGATTGCTTTCGATTTTCTGCAAACGAACATTAAGGAAATAGCTGATTAGTAAGTATGCTCAATGAACTAAGGACCTAACTAATCTAATCTTCGTTGATTACCTTCAGCTATGGCGATGGCTTCTCCACCATATCCGAGATGATCAAGTCTCTAACCATCTATATGAACAAGGACTATCATAAGCAGCAGCTGCAAGCATTGGCGACCAACTGTCGCAAACTGGGCCTGAAGGCGGTTGAAATGGCCATTGGCATGGCTATGGAGCAGGTCAATGATAATATCTATTGGCGCACTCACTCCTACGACAATCTCAAAGGTTTCCTCGAGGGCATTGTCAGCGAGTTCCAGATAAATATCTTTTAAGCATCATACAATCGAGTTCTGAAGCTTTTCAACCAAAAAACAACAAACAATGCGACTTTATTATTATTCAACAGCCTCAAAATATAATTTTAAACAAAATGAAACGAATTATTTGCGAAAAGTGATATAAACGTGTAAGTTAGCCAACGTAGTTAAGATACAAGAAAGGAAAGGCAAGGATAAAAAACAACAAAAATCATATATTTATACTTTTTGCAAGTGTATTGTATATTTATTTATTTATAAGTCAAGTTTGCTTCATGTATTGTAATTTATTATTTTGAGTTTTTTCTTTTTTTGTGTTTTCGTAACGTTCCTATTTTTTAAATATTAGATTTCAAAGAAACCTTATAACCATAGTATGTTCTCATCACAATTAAAACCATCATTCATTCCGTTAAGAACACTGTTCCTAATGCTATGTTCAGTCGGATACACTGCAAGAAGAACAAAACCTGGAACTTTATAACTAATCCATTTTAGCACTAAGTCAACCAAAAGAAGATCATATTTTAATAACTTGTATTAAACAAATTTGAAACCTTGTGCACAGAATTAAAGTTAATTTTTGTTTATGGAAAACACGAGTGTCCTTAACGCATGGCTTAAAGTATTTGCGCAAGCAAGAGAACCTACATAAATTTAATTAATTAATGTAAAAGTCGTCTACTATATTATATTATGTATTTTGTATAATGCCTAACAGTAAAATACACATATATTATTGCTTAGTGCACAAACCTGTAAATAAGTTTTAATGCATATTAATATAATACAAATAAAAAACGATGTACTGTTACATAAACATAAAATTATTTATTTTAATTTCGGCAACCAAACAAAAAAAAAAATTTGGTAACATTTCGAAACAAATAACATAGTCGTTAGTTAGCAGACTTATGTTAGAACGATCTGTGCGGTTACAGAAGCTCGCTGTCATTTAGTCCATTCAGCAACCTATTGGTGTTTCACGTTATTCTGTACAGAAACCTATACCAATCAAACAGAAAACTGTATGGCATCACCGCTTACAGCTGTTTGCATTTTTATGTCATGGTACATTACCAAATGCGTATGACACTTAAAGGTTTGCAAGTGACGTCACACTCGAATATTGCTGTGGAGTATACCATGTATCGAGTGCTTGTGACGTAGTTTTAAAACGACGCTTCATATGCGCTATACCTTACACAGAAATATTGCATTGTTTGGATGAGAGTGAATGCAGTTTTGGGCGGCAAAAAACAACATCTCAAACGTAAAAGTTTTTAACAAGTAAATATATATTTAATTTGCCGTGTACATATTAATTAATGCATTATGCTTGCAGTGACCGGCAAGCGTCCAATTAAGGTCTGGACGCCTGAAGAGGAGAAAAAGTTTTTACGAATCTGGTTTAACAACTTGGTCGCGCTTCACTGTGGTCAAAACAAAGATGTAGTTTACGGGGATATGGTTGATCAGCTTAGCAAACAAGGAGTTTTTGTAACAAAAGCACATGTCACTACAAAACGGAGCTCCTTCAGAAAGAAATTTAATAAGTAAGATGCAAACAAATATGATTTTTTTTTATTATAACACATAATACCAAGCTCAATTTTAGAGTAAATAATAGCAAAAAAGCTAAAGATTGGGATCATTATGACAAAATGTGTGCAATTCTGCGATATGAACAAGCACTAAAAGAAAAGGACCCCCTTACCCCAAGTAAGTGATACAGTATAATATTTTTTTTTTAAATATTAATCTTCATTTTAGGTGAAAAGTCTGAATTGGGAAACGCCAAAGAAGCTGCTATCTTGGAAGGATACAGTCAAAATACTGACGACGGGGCTCAAACAACAACATCATCAGAAAATGGAGCTACACGTCGACTTCGCAGAAAGACAGAACATCGGACTTCTAAATTAAAGGAAAAACACACGTGGAATCCAAGCGACGAAAATAAATTTTTAACTGTTTGGCTTAAATTCGTTCGAGAATTGCAATCCGAACGTATTAAAAACACTGTTTACAAGGAAATGGTGTTGGATCTTAAAGATCTAGATATTGAATTGACTTTTTCGGAAGTAAAACATAAAATGGAATCGTTTGTTCGAAAATATAGGTAAGATCAAATGATAATAATTTTAAACATTAAATTTCATTTGAGCTTTTTTTTTGTACATTTAGAAGCGAACATGATAAATTTGGCTCTAATTCCAAATGGATATACTATGCTAAACTTCATCAGCTTATGAATAATCCAATGGCAACTACGTTCGATAAGTCCTCCGAAAGTTGTGAAAATTTTAGTATCGCTGACGACAGTTGCTCTTGGTTAGATGACGATATGCCGGAGATCACATGCTTGGAAAATGAGGAATATATACCGACAGTGTTTGACACAAATGAAATTAAAACGTGTGCCGACCAGTCTATGGAAAATAATGAATCTGTACAAAATGACAGCAATATACTTATAATGAAATTTGAGCGTTCTTCCATTGATATTGACGAACCGCCAGCGCCAAACAATTCTATGGAAAACATGGGAGATGTGCCAAATGAAACTAGTTCTACGATATGTATCAAACATCAACGAATTTCCATTGATGAGGACGAGCCGCCAACAAAAAAAACAAAGAGCAGTGACACTAATGCCACTGATACATCGTTGCATAGCGAAAAAGTACGAACCATAACTATTTCAACAGCTTCTTCAAGTAACGTAATCGATTTGAATGATTCAGACGAGTTCGAGGTTGAGTTGCTGTCGGACAACTTAATGATGGAGTCTGGTATTGAAAAATTCAACCAAGACACAAACAAACCAAAACTATCTGAAGAATATGGACAGTTCGTTGTTAAGGAGCTGAATACGTTAAATGAGGATTTGTTGATAGAGGCAAAACGAAAAATCTACAATATTATATGTAAATTGCAAATGAAACAGTTTGCAATTAGTAAAAAATCGAAATGAATTGATTAATTTGAGACATTTCATAAACTTGCGATGTATCAAATGTTTTTGTCAAAATTCTCAAAAAAAATTATGTATTTTTTTTTTTTTTTTTATTATTATTATTTGAGTTTACGTAAATTACATCGCGATAGTGATAATCGTATTAATCATTTTCATACGTGTTTACTTAAGTATTAAAGAATTCTTTAAAGAGATTTATTTGCATTATTCCTTTAACATAGCTTGTGTGTGTAGTTTTAATAAGTCAACTCATTTGAAACTTGATTTTGAAAATATATTGAATGCATTTAATGTAATTTCGATTAGCTTAAGTATTCACACAAAGACAAGTCAATTAAATTGTGTGAAAATGGCGCGCAAACTTTTTTTTTTCAAGTCGAAAACACATTTCGTTTCATTCTTTTTATGTACAAATAACAAAAAATAATATAATCACTTATAATAATGATAGGCAAAGAATTAAAATTAAAAACAAAGACAATCATGAAGAAAACACACAGAAAAAATAAACGTTCACCCATGGAACAGACGTGGACATTCGGGTATAGGGTTGTGTATAGTATCTATGCGTATCCGTATGCGTATATATGATTGGTTTTGGCATCGTGCCTAGACATCGATCTGGAATGGGGAGCCGGGTATATGGTCTTCGCCCCATTTGACAAGGAGCACATACTGGCCGCGATCACGCACCAGATACTGCACATTGTAATTGTTGTGGCCAGCATGCTTGACATGGAACTCCTCGCATGGCCCCTTCGGGCCATACATGCCCACATACAGGATATTGTTGCCTGCAAGAAAAACAGAGACATATTGAACAGATTGTCATTGCAAAGTAGATTCATTACTTACCCGCATCTGTGGCGCAGATGCTGAACTGATTTTGCTTGCCAATGTAGGCCTTTTTTAGGCCCATACCCTTGGGCACAACCTTGCTGGCATCGGACTTGAAGTTGGGTAGATGGACGCTGGTGTTTTTGCCACCCTTGGCAATCTTTTGCACTGTCTCCACAACAACAGTGGATGTCTCCTGGGCACCCTCATCGGCCAGTTTGTCGCCGGTGGCGTGCACCTTAAACGGTGAGCCCACAATGTGCATGTTGTTATATTTAACCGTGATGTAATGCTCTCCGGGCAACAGTGGTGTGTAGCGCACCTTGTAGCCCTCCTCGACCTCTGTGCAATCCATGGCCACCTTGGAGGGGCCATCGATTGAGACGGCAAGTGTGCCGACGCCAGCATTGCAGGTGTTGATAATAAAATCGGCTTTGTGTCCAGTCTTGACATCGTCCAAGCCATTGCCGCTGGCATGCACAGCCGCCGGATCGGCAACATCCTTGCCCACCTTGATTCTGAATGGTGAATCGGGTATGTGGACACCGTTGAACTTGACGTGAATGGCATGGATGCCATTCTCACGTGGATAGAAACGCACCGAGCACATCTCGCCATCGATCACCTGAATGAAACAATCGTCATCGGTGCCAGAAGGTGCCACAATCTTGGCGTCTAGTTCACCCTTGGCGCCATTCTTGCGCACCATGAACTGATAGGGCGCATCGGCCTGAATGTTGCCCTGTGGGAACTGCTGCACCTCCAACTTGTGAGCATCACCAGCATCCGGTGAAATGTAGACCTTAAACGGTGAGTCGGGGATGTGGCGATCGTTAAACTTCAGACCCACACGATACTCTCCAGGTTCTGTGACCTTGTAGGACACATCGCAGCTGCCGTCCTTACGATCCTTGAACTCAATGTCTGCCTTGCTGGGACCCTCCACCGAAATGGCCAGGGAGCCGCCACCCGCTTCACGAGTCCACACATTGAACTCAGCCGGCTCGCCGACAACGCCACGCTCCAGACCAGAACCGCCAGCCTTAACCAGATGACTGCCCGAATCGCGCAATGGACCCACTGTGAACTGGAAGGGCGAGCCAGGTATGTGCATCTCAGAGTAACGCACCGAAACGGTGTGAACGCCCAGTTCCTTGGGCACAAAGTGCACCGAATACAAGCCATCCTCAATTTCCTGAATCTCTGCATCCTCAGTGACATTGCTGGGCGAGGTAACGCAAGCGGCCAGATCAAATGATGTAATGCCGGGCATCTTGAAGGTCAGCTTGCATTGGCTGCCAATTTCCGTGATGGGCACTGCATCGCGCTCACGCTGAATCTTCTCACGCTTGCGATTGCTGCCCTCGCCGGCAACCTTGACGGTGAAGGGTGATCCCTCCACATGATGATCGGCAAACTTGAGATTGACAATGTAATAGCCCGGTTCGGTGGGCTTGTACGAGATATTGAGTGTGCCATCATCCTTATCCGTGCACTGAATCTCCGCCTTGCTGGGTCCCTCAATGGAAACGGACAGACCACCAAAGCCTGCATTGCGCGTATCCACCGAGAAGATATTGTCGCTGTGCGTCTGACCCTCCTTCAAGCCATTGCCGCTCACCTTGACCTTCTTGGCATCGCCGACCTCGCGTTCGCAGACCGTTACCTTGAAGGGTGAGTTATTGATGTGCTTGCCTAGACGCTTCACCGACACCAGATGCTCGCCAATCTCACGGGGCGTAAACGAAATGCCAATATTGCCCGTAGGCATACGCTTCAAGAAGCAGGGCTCCTCCAAGCCACTTGGCGCCTGAATGGAGGCGTTAAGTGCACGCAGATCATCATCGGTAATATCACCGGGCATTGTCACCTCCGAGCAGGAACCAACGGAAATCTGATTACGTTTGCGACCCTCACCGGTGATCTTGGCAAAATAGGGTGAACCCTTGATGTGCTTGTCACCAAAACGCACCGACACCTGATATTCACCGGGAGCAGTTGGCAGATATTGCACCGAAACAGTGCCGTCTTTGTTGTCATGATAATTGATCTATTTCAAAAGTTAAACTATAGATCTCTTGTCGATAAGGTATAAGGCACTACTTACGTCTGCCTTGCTGGGACCCTCAACGGCCATGGTCAAGCCGCCGGCGCTGGCACCTTTGGTTGAGATGGTAAAGTTGGCGGGTTCGCCAGTGACGCCGTGCGTCAGACCTGGTCCATAGGCGGTCACATAGCCGGATGTTATGGAATCCACATGGAATTTGAATGGGGAGCCTGTAAAGAAAACAAAACAAACATAAGTACAAGTTTACTGAGAGAACCTTAAGTCAAATATTCTTACCTTGAACCGGTTCGCCATTGTATTTAACAACCAGCTCGTGGGAGCCTTCCTCGCGTGGATCGTACTTCACGGAGACGGTACCATCACGGTTATCCTGAATAATGGGTTTATCTACCTTACCACTTGGCATTTTGACTTCAGCTGTAATTAAAGTGAGATTAAAAAATCAGTTTTGGCATCCTCAATGCTCAACATAACCTAACAAATACTTAAGTCCAGCGAATAGGGGCGTGACTGTAAATAGTCACATTGATATATGTATTTGGAATATTCAATTCAACAGATTTCTTTTTGTGTGGGTGGTCGCCATAAATTTAGTTATATATCTTCTTCAATATTCTGCAGTAAAATCATAATTTTTATTTTTTATGTTCGTATTTGCGTGATAATTTTTATTTAAAGAATCTATTTTTGTATGCAAAGCATAAAAGAACAAATATTTTAGAAACTTGTGTGATCTTATGACAAGCACAGTTAATTAATGACACCAAATGTTCTTTGCCCGTTATTTTTTTTGCACTCGGAACATATATTTGTTTGTTTTCCATTACTCAGTTTTAAATAAAACATCATAAATATACATTCTTTAAAAGGACAACATTTATTTGCATACTATAAACCAAACAGTTTTTTGGATAATCCTTGCAACACTCGAAAGTCACTTCTCAACTCAACGAAAGCTTCGCACAAACTGAATTCAAAGTAATATATTGAAGACTTTCTAAAGAAATTTCCCACAACGCCTACAATTAGTTTTATTATCTTTTCACACAATGTCAAAATAACAAACAAAATATTGCTCCCGGTTATATTTCTTAAAGGTCGAATTAAGGACGGATTTTTTATATTTTCTTTCCCATTTTCCTGGTCACTTTTGTATCAAAGATTTTTCCATATACATATAACATCAATATATATCCAGTAAATATATATTTTTATGGTAAGTTTCAATAACTGGACAAATTTTTGTATTGCCACGTGCCTATATGTGTTAATATTTTTCTGGAATTTTTCATGTTTCAGCATTCTATTTTTAGATTTTAACATATATAAAATATTCAAAAATATTTCAAAAATCATTTTATATAGACAGGCCACGGGAGAATCATTAATTTTTATGCGACTGTCACATAAAGTGACAAATAGAACAAAATTCTTCTAATAGAAAATGTACCTGCATTGAGTTTAGAGAGCATTCAACAGTAAATAAGAAGAATATATTTATGAAAATTGATAAATAACAGATAATTAGTTTGCAAAAAAATATGTAAGACATTGAAAATGATTAAATGATGACTAAAAGCACTTTTGACTTGTGCTGTCGCCACAACATTAACATAAGATTTTACTTAAGAAATATGTAAAATATATGTTGAGTTGTCTCAATCAAGAAAATGTCATAAATTTTGGAACCAAAGAACACAAGAGCTTATAATTTGCTTTGTTTTGATGCTATCGAAAAAATTTTCAACTTTTTCTACGCTTATCTCAAAAAACCAAAACCATAAAACATGCATAAATCAGAGTCGAGAAGAGCGAGTCGCGTGCCACGTCCAAAGATTAGTAAAAATATTCGAAATAAACAATGGGTAGAGAGCAAAACAAGAAGAATATAGTCGAAATAAATTGGCGTTAGTGCCAAAAGGAACGCTGCGAGAAAAAACAATTGAAAAATTTATTGCCTCAAGTTTGCGGCTCGTTTGTGGAACAATTAAAGTGGCATTCGTTCAAGTATTAAACGTGTCATAAGTGGTACAATGCAGCCAAAAGTAGCAAAAAAAAAAAATAATAAATAAAATTACCAACTGAATTATGTATATGGTATATATATGGACCTTCAGCTGTTCTGTTTTTTTCAAAGGAAATGACATGTAAAATTCAAATAATTTCAAATACTTTTCAAAGAACTTTGCAAATGAACGATCAAAATGTGGCGCTGAGTGCGTGCATTAAATACGAAAAAATACGTTTATATGAAATATGTGTACAAGCCATATACGTTAGGCATAAAAAATGATGCCAAGATAACTCTATAGCTGTTCACAACAACAACAACTTATGATTATTTATGTTTGAACATTTGTTGCTGTCCGTCCCAATGTCCGGCACCCACAAATCCCCCCAAAAACCCCTTGATTCAGGCTACCTGCCAGCCAGCAGCAAGCATTGCCCATTGAAGCATGGGAAAGAAGGCATCTTTTGGCATCATCATCTAATGGACGATGCCTGGCAATGCAAATGAAAGATTTAATGACTCTCAAGCCGTTTGAGTCAGCCAGCATATACAGCAATTTTGCGCCAATAAAACACTAGACGACACAATGTGGAAACAATATTTGTGTTAATTTAATGCCTCAATACTGTTTAGGATTTTTCAATTAAACGCTACACAAAAGTATGTTAATGTTTTCAGTCTGGCATCTTGTTGTCTAGTGTGAAGACAATTCAACAAAATTTCGCAAGAAGAGAATGAATTTTGCGCTTTGTTGCAAACCCTGATAATAAATCATAGAATTTTATTGGCAACAACTAGCTGGGCATTATGCGAGCAGACAAATGCGTCGCTGTCACATTCAAATAACATTTGGTTATAATTCATAATTGCATTGCCTAGCAAAGGGGTGGTGTGTAAGTGTGCCTTTAATTGGAGGCGTTTATAGAGATTTTGGCCATTAAAACAATTTAAGAAACACGCATATTTGTGGCTTTAGTCAGCGAAATATAATTGGTTTTGTTTTACAAGTTTTTGTACTCTTTTTCTGTTGCATTACCTTGATGTGTAACAATTGAAAATGATGATTTAAAATTTAATGGCATAAAATCTGAACCATTTAATCCTTGATTTTCCGCTATGATGGTCTCATTGAAGTAAACGTGTGTACGTTCCGCGTGATCACGTTCAGATACGGTCACTTTATAGTAATAGGGTCGAAAATAATATGAATGATCTGCCCAGGTCGCTTCCGGCGTTGGCGGTTTCTCAGATAACCAACTGAAGTGCATTTTTTTTATTGTTTTTTTTTTTTATATTTTTATTGCTTTTTTTTTTTTTGTCAAATTATTTAGTGGATGGGATGGTTTTGTTTTGAAATAAAGACACTTAAAATTTAGAACAATTTAATTTAACAACACACGCATTATTGTTGTCTTTTCTGACTGTCTAGCAGAGCAAGGATATGCTATAATAATAATATTAAATCAATTTTGCCAAAACATATCCTTGCTGTACTAAAACAGCAAAAACGCAACAAAAAAGGGGAATTTTCTTTAGCACTCACACTTGAAAAGTTTAAATGAAATAACGCGTTATATAATGCAATGTTTAATGTTTAATTTAATGTCTTTTAGCCCTTACTCAATTCACACACACACACTCATAGGCACACTTAAATATTAAAATATTTATTGTGCATTCAATTTATTAGCTTATTTTTTTTTAGAGTTATTATTTGTCATTTGTTTCTAGCGCACGATACGATACGATACGATTTTAATTGCCAGCGACGTTCTGCAAGGTCCACGCGTCTCCACGTCCCGATTTCAAGTGAACATCGACAGTTCCAAATCGAAATTAAGGCCAATATATAAAAGCAGACCCGTTCCTACCGCTAAGATGCGTTCGCAGCAGCAGCATAGATCGGCTAACACACACACACACACATGCACATTGATATAAATCTAGCGAAAAATATGGCTGTGCTATAAAGTAGGCAGCAGCAGGCAGAGCCATTGAACGATACATATAAATATGTAGAAGCACCAAAAGAATTATATAGAAAATTGGAAATATTTGCTTATGACAAGTGTGCGCATGTATTTGCCACACACACACACACACACACACACACTTACTAATATAAACATGGCTAACATAGATGGCGCACATCGTGTAAGCGTATTTGTTCTCTTGGACATTTTAACAGTTGTCATTATCGAAATTATATATATTTCGAGCTCGAAAAAAAGGTGCAAATATACATTTAATTTATTTGCTGCATTGCTTTTCCGACACACCTATACGTGTGCAGAGATATCTAAACCTATGAGTATAAATATTATATATATATATAAACATAAATGTTTGTATATTCCAAAGGAAATACAATTTATTACTTGTTGCAGCACAGACGACATAAAATTTATTAATATTTGCCCATTAAAAATGGGGAAAAATGTTTAAAAATAAATGCATGATATTTTTAAACGCAAATATGAACAAACTATAAAACATATATACAATATAAAATAAAAATTTAATATAAATATATATATAACAATTTGTGGAATGCAAAATATGCGTTAAACAAACTGTTTTTCTTGGCTTAAAGAGCTTATTATGTGAAATTAATCGTAGACACAAGTGTCGATATACTACGAATAATAATCAAAAAAATATATTTACACAGGTTCTTATGTAATTGATTTTAAAATAGTTTTGCATAATGTTTGGCATTGGCAACAGTTCGCCTGTATTCAATGGACTAAAATCAATCAAGTAGGGGAAAAAAAATATTCTTCCGGCATGGCTTTGAATGATTCGTTGAATACTTTGCAGAAGTTTTCTATACTTAAAGTAATCAAATGCAGTTCAAACTAAAAGCGTTTACTTTAATTGCATTCCGTATACAACATGTTGACCTTATTACCATTCATCAATAAAGTGTGGGTTGGCCAAATCATATGCCGTCTGATGAGCTATGAAAAATCAGTGCAACAAATGCGCAACAAAAAATGTCATTTGGCCAAAACGAATCATTTACAATAAACCATCTTCAAACGAAATGGAGCGCGCCATAAAAGTCGCATGTTGGCCACAAAAAGGAGGCGACACTTGTGCCGTCGGCAAAACGTTAAAACTATTGATATTTATTCAGAGACACGTCTAGCAAATGGCCCAAGTGAAATGTGAAAAGTGTGTGATCTTAATGAGAAGCCCAGGAGTTGATTTCTGGTTGCAGTACGTCGAGATCGCGTCACACACGGGGTCGCATAGAGCGCGTAGCCAAGCGGCGAATGAAATGTTTGCAAATTGCATGGAAGCGTGAAAAATCGAACAAATATTTTGCAACAGGCGGCGACTGCTGCTGCTGTACACAAAGTACATATCAATGATGAATATACTACACTTATTTATTTATTGATTTGCCAAAGAAACAAAAATCCAAATCCAATAGCAAAACGTTTGAAAAGCAAAACAGCTCATCAATCATGTTATGAATTTTTTGAAATTGTAGCTAAAGCGTTTTACAACTCGTTAATCCAACGAAAATTCACATAAATTCCGCTAATTAACGTGAAATATTTAAATACCTAATTACTTTCGCCCATTCGCCCATACACCGGTTAAACTGTCAATGAACCGTGAACAAAGGAAAACTGTTAACAAGAAATGCAATATTAAAGACCTCCCAAAGCAAACTCGTGTCGCTGTCAAATGTGTCAACAATTAGCCAACCAACTCCTGACAGTTCATCTGTCCGCCCACCTTCATCTGCCTGTCGCTGTCTCGTATGCGTTATCCATATAGTCGCATCGTTTCTTACATAGTATGTGCAGTCTGTTATTCTTGTTTTGAAATAAGTATTTCAGAATTTACGACAATTTTTGCTTTCTATTTTTGTTTATCCTTTTTCCCTCCCTCCCAAACATTTTCACAATAGGAAAACCAACGAATAGCTTTTGTGTTCGAGGCGCTACACCAAATGTCAAAATATTGCGAGACGCTTCTTAAATGGCGCATTAAAATCATGAAAAGCATTAACCTATAATCAAATAGGTATTTTGACCCATAGCAAAGGTATTTTCTTTGTTATTTCAAGAGGCATTTCATATTATTTTTGTACGCACCAGTAACGTTTCCGCCTGTTGTGGGTAATGGCAATTTCTCAAAGGCAACACTTCGATATGAAACTTCCGATTTGCCGTTGACAAGTTCGCTCTAAAAACATATGAAAATATAATTAGTTAATAAAAAAAAGCATAGAAATAGTCAAACTCTTGTTTACTGAACACATCTTAAAGATTTATTTTTGAATATTTTAAGAGTTTTATAAGAATTCAATGTGTAGCATAAGATTCGTTTAATCTGACAACTTATTTCTTCACTTTACTTTTTAATTTTATTTAAGCACAAACTATGTTTTTGCTGTATGCATAAATTTCATAATTAACTCACCTGTGTTGTTGTCTGTTTAAGTACTTTGGTTGTATGCTCCTCGACGTATTCAAGCGAGTATTGTTCGATGCTTTCGACGGCCTGAGGTCAATGAAAATAAGATTGAAAATGGCCAAAATGATTATGAACCAGATGTAATACGTACAGTATTCTATTAAAATGCATAAAACAAAAAAAGTGAACCAGACATGCGATTGGTTGGCGTTTTAGAAATCAGAACACAATCCCAATCACGAGAGTGCTACTTATGTAGACTATATATATATATATATGTATATTGTATAGATGTTCTTTGCACTTGTGATGAAATTTGCACAAATATTTAAGAACTATGGCCGAAGTCTGGTTATTATTAAAAGTTGTTGGCCATTGATTGATATGGAAAAACTTGAAAGTGTGAAACAATGAAAAACGAAGCTCCAAAAGATTGAAACATAACAATAATAATAATAATAAACGCACACACAACACACACACACACATACATAGTATAGACAATTTGAGAGGAAGTGGCATTGATTGACGGTTTGGCTTGTGGTAAGTAATTTTTTGGGTTTTTGGTTTTTCGTTTTTGTTGGTCATGTGCTAAGAATTTCCACAAGTGTTACATAAGCGCATTATAATGAGTGCAAATATTGCATTAATCGCCGTGTCGCACATACATACATATATATATCTATGGCCAAATCGCCAAAAAGTCATAGATACAAATCTTAATAAAATATTTTCGCTATTAATAAGAAGTACGCGAAAATTCACAGCCAATCAATAGAAGGAAATTTTCGAATATTCCATTTTCATTTCATTTCTTTAGCAGCGTGGTCTATATATACATATGTATGTAGTATATGCTCGATCTATTGACAGAAACTGTAGATTTATACACATGTATGACATGCATCAAAAAACGTCACAGAATTTATAACGCAAAAAGTTATGAGCAATTTTTTTTTTGTTTTTTTTTTCATTTGCTTTTTACACCTTCGAACAGATTCCAGTTGTGTAAAACGCGACGAAACGAACAAGAACGATGACGATGGCGATGGCGTCGAGGACAAACTCTGACTAAGAAATTGTGCGCGACTAGCTAAGACAACTAGTCGCAACAGTTGCAAGAGTCTCTGCCTCTTGCCAATCTTAATAGTTTCCACAACGAGCAGCAACAAATTCAGCACAAATGCCAATGTATGTGTGTGTGCATGTGTAATTTAATTTTCTTATTTTAATTACTAGCGAATTTTAGTTGTTTAAAAACAGAATAAGAAAGAAAACAAATACATTTCATATGCTGTCGCAGACGTATACTTGATATTTGCTGCTGATGCCACGCGATTGCTTGCACCAAAAACAACAACAACGACAACAACCAAAACAACAGCAACAACGAAATTGTGAATCAGCAGTCTCGACTTGCTTGGATAGTTTTTGTAGTGCTCTCAACACCAACAGCAACAACAACTTTAGATACACACATATACTTATGATATATATATAAAATATATAGAACGCATGCAGAAATGTATAATTTAGCAACATATAGTATATAAATTATACTAGTGTTATTTTCAGAATTTTTCCTATTTGTTCTCGCACAAACTTTGCAATATTTGCTAAGCTATTCAATGTTGCACTTTTATATATTGTTTGAATAATTATTATTAGAATAGTGCACTTTATTTGGACTGTAAACAATGTGTTTATGTACAACATAATTACTTTCACCCCTCCAACACAAAAGGCGGCCAAAACAAGCAGGCTCTGTAAATATTTGCAAACTTGAATGATTAAGAATAAGTTTACAAGGTGCTTGGAAAATATATTTATCTTCTGCTATAAGCTTTCTCCCCCTAAGGTTATAGAAGTTCTGTTCTCTATCTATTAATAATGGCCCTCTTGAATATTAAGTTAACGTTCCGTATGGCAAACATCAGGTTTCCCACTCAGCATTAATGAAGTTTTTCAAGTTTCAGTCAGTTCATATTTACACTGAATGTGTTTCGCAGGCATATGAATTTTAATTTACACAAAGCTAATTATGCGAAACTGTTAAGATCTAGCATAATAAATCTTGTGCTTCAATCTAATATGATTGCTAGTTTTTCTGGGCACAGTGCCCGCAAAAATGCAAATTGTTTAATATGAACTGTTCTGCTCCAAGAAAACATACACATGTGTATGTGTGTGTGTGTGTGATAGTTGTTGTTGTTGCTGTCGTATTTTATACGCCGTATTCCTGACAGTTCATCACTTAATATGTCAGCATTTTATACTTACAATAATGCTGCAAAACAATTTATAATATGTATGTGCTTGATAGTGCAAAGTATACGTATAGGTGTTAGAAAAGAATTTGTTGTTAAATTAGCAATTATTATAAATTAATGTTTGTTGTTTTGGTAATGGTGCTTAAGCTTGAAAAATGTACGCGCAACCAACTCGGGTGTTTTTGGGATTGGATTGGTTGTGCAGCTGGGTAAACTATATATATATATATGGCAACATATATGGTGTTATAACAAAAATACACACAAACAACTTACGCATACTATAAATATATACTATTTAACACATATATACATACTAATTAAGCATTAAAACAATTGAATAATCTTGTGCATTAAATGCATAATGTAAAACAAAGCGCATTTTGTAATTTAGCATAGCAGAGCATGTTGTTTTTTTTGTATAATTTTGAAAACGATTAACAATTGCATGCAATTCAAATTTGTAAGTTTTTTTTTTCAAAAGGTTTTCAACCAAGTTTTGTTTGTTGTTTTCATTTATTTTATGTTGTCATGTTTTACAATGTTGCACTTAAAATTGTATTCTTTGTTTTATTGCTGGGTCTTCATTGCTTGAAAATATATATATATATATACAGACATATACATATACGTAAATTGTTTGCGTGTTTTTTTTTTTGTTTTTTAAATTTGGATTTTCGTTTTTCAATTAACAATTTGACACGTTAACATTGAGGGACGCACAAAACACAAACATCAATAAAAATAAAAATGATTTGACTAGAGTATATATCAGTTGTCCTGTTGGCTTATGTGACTAGATAAAGAGAATATATGTTTTTATATATAAATTATGATAATAATTGCTAATTTTCAACAAAGTATTTTCCATTAGTTTTGTTTTTTGACTAGAGTTGTGACGATATTGTTTTGTTTTGTTTTTGGTTTTTGTAAATCAGTGAAATCAGGCTACCTTAATGGAGAAGCTACCATTCGGTATATCCTTGCCACCAAACTTGACGTTGATATCATAATCCCCGGGATCGTTGAGCGCATACAGAATGTCAAAGAAGCCATCCTTCTCAATAACATCAATATCAACAATTTCACTGCAACAGATAATCCATTACTTTTATAGAGATCAAAATAACGAGCAAACTACCATATATATATATACCTGCCCTCCTTATTGGTTATCTTGCAGGTGACCGCTCCATTGCCAGCCTCGCGTGCATCCACTTTCAGATGGGATTGACTACCGGATGGCTGAATCTTGGGCGCCTGTTCGACCAGTTTGCATTTCTTGGCCTCGCCGGTGGGGAATGCTTCGAGTTTAAAGGGTGAGCCCTGAATCTCCTTGTCGCCATACTTGATGCTGCACTGATAGGTGCCACACTCGTCAGGCACAAATGAGACCACATAGGTGCCACTTGCTACCTCCTCAAGGCGTGGCTGCATTGGCTTGCCCTTGGGATTCTTGATGGCCACATTTATATCGGCCTGTCCAGCTTGCTTGGTATCAATTTCAAATTCAGCTGGCAAAGAGGCAGGTGTCTTCTTCTTCTCATTGACGCCCTTGACGGTTACTTTAGTCGCCTCGGATTTGGGGAAAACGGTCATCACAAAGGGACTGAAAATGAAGTAAACCATTAAAACTATAACTAGCTGGAAGCTTGCATCGTTAACTTACCTGCATGGCACCTCGACATCGGCAAATTTCACCTGACATGTGAGAACTGAGCCGGCCTTGGGCGGCACATAGTGAACCGCATAAATGCAATTGCCCTTATCCTCGACACTCAGATTGTCAACGGGTATACCCTCGGAATTAGTCAGCTTAACGGCAATGGGGCCAGGACCAGCCTCACCCACATCTACATTGAAAACGGTTGGCACACCCTCGCGGACCTGTCCATGCTCAATGCCCGCGCCATAGACCTTCACCTTGCTGGGATCTACCGAACCCTCAACGAGCACACGGAACGGCGAGCCGGGTATATGCTTATCCGCAAAACGTATGGTGATATCATATTCTCCTGGATCTGTGGCCTGATAGTCCACATCGCAGCTGCCATCACGGTTGTCCGTGCAGACCATTTTCGCCTCAGAGGGCCCTTCAATAGCTAGCGAGAGGCCGCCATTGCCAGCACCCTTTGTCTCCACAGTGAACTTGTTCTTCTGATTGGTCAAACCACTCTCTAGACCAGGTCCATAGGCTCTGCAGCGTGTTGGATCACAGCCGCTCTTCACATTCACCACAAATGGTGAGCCGGGTACAGGTATATTATCATACATCAGCTCAATGGTATGACGACCAGCCTCGAATGGGGTGTACATAATGCGGAAAATATCATCTGTTGGTCCTTGCACCATCTTGCTGGGCAGCACATGTCCCATGGGATCAAAGATGGCACACGATAGTTTGCCAGAATCAATATTGCTGCCCACTTTGCTCATATCGACCATAAAGTCCGTTGCAGCATTCATGATGACACCTGAATGAGGGCAAAATCAAATGGGTTAACAAGATGTCTAAGGTGTTTGTTAACTTTAACGGAAAACAAGAACAAGTGATGCGATTAGTGTATCAAAATGGTTAAGTTTTCAACATAAACAAGGCAAGAACAATAAAAACAACAACAGCAACGTTGGATGGCAGGTTGCAATCAGAGATAAGGCCGCTGGCGACTTGTGGCTTTTGGGCAAGGCTGGCTGGATTAGAGCGTAGGCGGATTAGATTTGGTAACACGGCAGCTTTTGTTTTGCTGAAGAACTTTGGTAACTCCTACCATGCGGCTGTATGCCGATGCCGCTAACTCGGGTGTTCTTCAGATTCGGAACAGGCACAATGATCGGCTGGAATGGGGAGCCAGTGATGTGGCGTTCATTAAACGTTATGTTGACACTATAATCGCCTGCTTCCGTTGGCAAATAGGCCACATTGCAGGTGCCGTCGCCATTGTCCCGACAATTTATGGCCGCCTCGCAAGGACCCTCAACGGTCACACCCAGGCCACCTTGGCCCGCTCCACGGGTATCGATCATAAACTCCGCTGGCTGACCAACAATACCACGCTCCAAGCCCGGTCCGTAGGCGTGCACCTTGTTGGAATCACTGCCAGTCAAACACTGCAGGCGGAAGGGCCGTGGCGTTATCGGTGTGCCGCCAAAGCAAATACTTAGCAAATACTCGCCCAGCTGTGTGGGCGTAAAGTTGACCAGAAAACCCTCCGCTGTGGGTATTATATGGGCCTTAACGCGATTGCCCGACGGACTGGTTATCGTTACGGCCAAATCCGCCTTGGGTAGTCCGTGTGTGATAATACGAAATTGCTGCAAACTGTTTAGGGGCGCGGCTTTTGTAGATGTGAATGTGAATGTGAAATGACTTGAACTTAAGACCATGAAAACAAACTCACAGTTTGAAGAAACACTCAGTAAAGGAGAATTTTAAATGTCTAAATGTGACTTGAGTACAGGAATTTTCCTCGTTTCTGAGTGCATGATTAATAAAGATCCTAAAGTGGATTAAAGACACTCCAAAGCTATACTTACTTGGCTCCAGGCCATCAACCTTGATCTTGGACACATCAACGGTCTGCTCGACGACCACCTTTTGTCCCAGGGGCACACGTTGACCGCCATAGGTCATGGTTGTGGTGTAGGCTCCCTTCATGGGTGGAATGACTTCGACCGAATACGTGCTGTCATCGTTGTCGATAATGCGGCAAGGTACATCGAGCTTGGTATCCTCATGCACAACTTTAACCTTAAGTTCCGCCTCGCCAGCAGCTCGAGCATCGACATTGAAATGAGTAGGCACATTAGGACGTACTCCAGGCTGCAACCAGGGTCCGAATGCTTGCACTTTAGATGCATCAACGGGTACGCCTACATAGATGCGATGTGGTGAGTTCGGTGTGGAGACACCTCCATAATTGACTGCAGGAAAAAGAAGGTATTATATATATATAGTGCTACTAGAAGGAGAAAAACTAAGCAGCTTAACTAACCTTCCACAGTGTGTGGTACTCCAGAGGTTGGAGTGTAGGACACCTTTTTGGTGCCATCAGGATTGTTCTTGATCTGCACTGGCAGCTTAGTGCCATACACATCCTGTACAACAACATCCAGAGGGGCATTGCCTGCCTTGCTGGTGTCCACATCAAAACTAGTAGACTGATTGATGGTCACGCCGTTCTTCTCCAGACCCGGACCACTGGCTTTGACCAGCTCAGGATGAAAGTCGGTGCGTGGCAGTATTTGTGCAATAAACGGTGACTTGGGTATGTCCTCGTTGTCGCAGAGAATATGCACAGCATACTCACCAACGGCAGTTGGATGATACTTGACCAGTGCGGAGCCATCACCATTATCATGGCACTCAATCTCCGCCTGTGAGGGACCAGCCACAGTGAAACCGAGTGCGCCCGTTTCGCCATTGGTCTCCACCACAAAAGCGGCAGGATAGCCAATGACGCCGCTGCTCAAACCCGGACCATAGGCAACAATAGAGGATTCCTTCTTGGGACCCACTTTCACCTCGAACGGTGACTTGGGCACCTCTTGTCCACTGAAGGTGACCATGACCACATAGCGACCCTCCTTGGTTGGGTAGTAGTGGCACTCATAGGTATTGCCATCCACCTTGGATTGCATGACATTCTGGTTCATGCCACCGGGTCCAATGACACGCACTTCGGGCACACCCTCGCCGGCACCCTCGGTATGAATCTTAAAATCCGCATCATCACCAACACGCACCCCGGTCGCCTGCAGTCCACGGCCAGACACTCGAACCTTGCGAGCATCGGATAGCGGGGCTACCTTAACGGGGAACGGACTGTTCGGTATTGGCGTACCGGCATAGAAGACATTAATCGAGTGTAGACCTTGCATTGCAGTGACGTATTCGCAGCGCCAAGTATCATCCTCTAATTGACGCACCTTGGCCGCAACCGATGTCTTGTGATTAGCAGGATCAATGATGATGACCTCTGGGACACCACGACCCGCATCCTTAGCCAGTATGTCAAAGAAGGTGGGTTTCTTGATGGTCACACCATTGGGTTGTATACCCGGACCGGTTACCTTCACCTTCGAAGCATCGCCGGCATGACCTTCAACCTTAACGGGGAACGGCGACTTGGGTATATCGCGACCCGAAAACTTAACCCCCACCTTGTGTTCACCCTCAGCCTTGGGTATATACGAAATGGTGTACGTGAGATTCTTGTCATTGTTAAAACGTACATCGGCTTTCTCAACCACACCGTCGGGTCCCTCAATATCCACATCGACAGCACCTAAACAAAAAAGTTGCTGTTAAGTTTTGTTGGACACAAGTTTTATACATTTCATTACCTTTGCCAGCTGAGAAAGTTTCCACAGTAAAATTGGCGGGTGCGCCAACCACAGGACCAATGGGTTCAATGCCAGGACCATAGGCACGTACTCTGCAGTCAGGAGAAACAATTTCATTAGCAACATATTATTCAAATGCTGTAGGTTAGCAAACAAACTACATTTGAAATAAGTTATTAACGATTGCGCGAACTTGATTTCACTATCAGCTAAGAAGTATGCAACGCTTTTTAGATGGACAGCAGCGCTTAAGAGCAGCAAAAACTATGCAACAAACTTTTGCCAGCTTGACAAAAAATATAGCGTTCTTTTATGCGCCTAAATTAAAAGGCAGCGAAATGTGGGCCGGCAATGATATGTTTAGCTATATTGTTACTACGTAAAGAAAATGTTTAAATAAATATACAACATATGCAAAATTATCTAAATCTAACATTGCAAATTAACATTTAAAAAATGAAGTGTGAATGTAATTTGCGGTTAAATATTGCTTAGTTTATAGTGCTAATAGTTTGGCAACAAAAATGCGCTAATGAAGCCGCACAAAGCGAACAAGAATTTTCGAGTATGTACAAGAGCTAAGCTGAAACAGCAAACAGCAACAACCAGAAGAGCGCCAACAAGAAAAGCAGCAGGCAGCCAGAAGCCAGACAGCAAAATGCCAGCTAGCGTGTTGAAAAGTATCCATTAGATACGCGCGCTCAAGGCTAGGTGCGCAAGGCAAAGCCGCAGATAACAACAAACATTAAAAAGATACAAATAAAACAACAAAATCATGTGAAGCGGTCGCCGCTCACAGATACAAAATGCCATAAAGTAGCCAACGAGAAAAAAAAGACGTTAGCCCAAACGAAACACGGCCGTCAAAAGGCCAAAACGAAACGAAAGAAGAAGCATGCCGAGAACTTACCGCGGCGGCGGAATGCTGAGATTTGCAATAATCAGACATTCAAAATATATATGTACACATATATATTTTTATAGGGTAGAGACAGAGGTAGTAGTATATATATAATAAATAAATATATATACACATTTAATTTGTGAGCGGGTTTGAAAAAAAAAAAAAGAAAACAATATTCAATAAATTAAAAAGTTTTGCCCAGTTATGCATACATACAATACAATACAATACAATATAGATGTATATGGATATTGATTTGAAAGAAAGAGAGATAGAAACCAGATAAGAATAACAGTTTGGTATGCTTTGGGCTTAAACGAGAACAACTCGAATGGAAACGATTACGACACAACAGAGTTGAAAGCTATATCTTAAGATGCAGCTTAGACGAACATCCTAAAGCAATGTTAACTTACCTATTGGGATTCGTTTTGGGACGCAATGGTGCACCGGTCTTCAGCTTGGAGTTGGGATACTGCGACAAGTATGTCATCATCGATTGCTCATCGACATTGGGATTGACAAGCTCCTCGGGCTTAATCAGCTGACGCACATTTAACCAATCGTCGGCCACACCCATGGCCTCTGATGCATTCTGCACAGCATCCTTGGGATCCCACATTTCCCAGTCGGGACACAAGCCAGGCGCACAGGCATCCACCAAAGCGCCCACAGCCTTGCCTGTGGTCCAATCGTTAGTGAAGTTATTAATAGGCATATCAGGTATCCGGGCGTGTATCCAATTCAACAGACTGCCAGAAGGAAAAAAAAATGCAAGACATGAGTATAAGTTACGCTTGGAAAGATTTAAGATTAACTTACCGCTGCTTGGGCGTATGTCCCGAGCCATTCAATTGCTTCTCATCCTCGCCATCCCACATGGGCATCGAGATTGAGTAGTGCAGAATGAGTGTCCATATTAAACCCAGTATCAGCTTCAACTTGCAGTCCACAATATCCGAAGAGTCTGCAATTGAAAAATGTATTCAAATTAATCATATGTTACACTCAGAGAAAAGTTAACGAAATAAATGCTTTAGCTTGGATACGATGCAAGTTTTTCTTAGATTCTTGTCAAACCGGCAAAAATAGAATGGCCAAGACGACCGTTATGAGAGCCATTGAAACCGTCAGAAAAGTTTAATATATCTATTAATTGCTGTGGCTATGGTCAATTGCAACAGCAACAGCAGCAGTAGCATTAGCAACAACACATACCCCATCTGTCAATGCCAACACACTGTTGTTGTTCTTGTTGCAACATTGTTGCATGTGCTGCGTACAAGCTACCAATTATGTGCTAAGGCATTTTGTGTTAACTGTTACAACAAAACTTGATACTACAACATCTTGCGGCTAAACAGAGCCAACACGGCCACGACAACAATTCAGTTAGTCGCTAGTTTGGCCTGGTCAAGTTCAGGGCTGATTTGTGCACGCGACCAACTTGTCAGGCCGGTCCAAAAAAAAAAACACACACAAATAGCCGATTGGCAACCGATTTATTTGGCCGGCTTCAGACATCTCTCTTTTGTTATGATAATCGTCTTTATTCTCACATCAAACTCTATTTATATGGTTTTTGCTCTCTTAGTGGGTTTATTGAACTAACAAACGATAAGCATGTCTATTATTATTCTTTTGGCAATCTAAAGTGAGAGGTTCTGCTCTATTCACGCCACTGATAACTTATCAAATTATTGCTGTTGTTAACAAAAAAAAACCTCAAGATTGCTCCAACACCTGTACAAATTAGCTGCTGCTCTCTTAGCAATTGGAAACTTGTCATCTCACTTATGGCCAGCGTAAATTTGCTACGCATTATATATATATTGTGAAATGCATTTATAGTGAAAGTTGAGCGAAACTTTAACTTGTTGTTGGGCTCTGGTCACTGATTGTAACCAAATACAGCATGCATAAACAATTTCGTTTTACACTGCAACAATGTCATATTCTAAGTGATACCCTGTAAACCAAATGGTTGGGTTTCTTCTCATTCTCATCGTTCTAAACATCAGCTTTTTATATTTTTTTTTTTGGCGTTCTTTCCAGTAGAACGCTTTTGCCGCTGTTTTAGCTGCTCAACGAGCCATTAAACCATTTGCTGATACAGCACCTACATAAACAAATACAATTATATATATGTGAACACTTGGACAATAATTTTTTGTGAAATTTGCAATTTGGCATTGTTTACTTATCGAGCCACTTGTCTAAAGAGAGACAGCTAGCGAAAAGAAGAAGAAAAACGGGCTGGGTAAAAGCCATCAAATTGACCAACCAGCCTGTTGCCATTTTAATGCACAACTCAAAAGCCTGACTATTTTTAATGCCAGTCAGTCAGAGTCTCTTTCTCAATCCAATTGACATATTTTCCATAGAGTTTGTCGCCTTGTCTTAGGCCAAAAGAAAGCAGCAGCTTTAGCTGCAATTAAAACGGCGCTTAAAATAAAAATATATATATATAGAAAGAAAGAAAAACATGACCAATACAAGATGATTTGGCTAATTAGGCAGATGCTTCGAACTGTATAGAGAATGTCTCTCTAACTGTGCTATTCACAACTGGAACGAACGTCAACTGAATACGTTTTGTTTGTTCTTGGCTTTTAAGCATTGGCAATAGAATATGCCTGTTAACTATGTAGAAATATGCTAATACATGCTGGGGCATAACTGCGATGATAACAATCATGTCTTTGCCTCCTACTTTTGCTTCTTCTTCTTCAGAGCCAACAACAACAACTTGTTGCCCCTTTAAAGCAGTCACGTCACTTAAGCGAAGAGCCCATACATATGCATAAGTGTGAAGAGACTTTTCAGCTAATCATACAAGCACCAAGAGCTAAAGAAGATTCTCAAGAGTCTAGACTTTAGATACGGTTGCAGCCAGGCCTGCGGCAAATGGCAACTACACGTTGCTTCATTGCTGCAACATCATGCATAATCTACATAAGTGCTTGATGTTATCCATAAATTTGTATTTATGCGGTTGTTTTTTTTTGTTTTGGCATTATGTTGTCAAAATTCTTTAAACAACAAGCAGTTCATTGGCTTCAACTAGAAAGTATCCAATCAAATATTTAGCAATAAAATTATAAAAAAAAACTGCGGCAACAACGAGTCGGCATAATTTAGTAGTCGCACACAAGAATTATGATGTTAAGCGCAAAACTGCAGAAAACTACTTAATTTAAACAGCTTAACAACAACAAAAACAAGCTGAAAATGTGGCCAGGCCAAGCCAAACCAAGCCAAGACGCAGTTGAAGTTTAAGTAAGAAGAATTGAATACTTTTGACTGGGGCTGGCGTGGCCAAACTGGCTGGGTCACAGTCGTCAGACATGTTCTGGCGTGGCACGCGGCAACATACCAGAGCAAATCAAAGACAGAGAGAGAGAGAGAGAGAGAGCAAGTCAAAGGCATTTTCCGACAATTTTTCCAACGGCACACACAACAAACCAGTTATCTTGGCCTAATCAGGCTCAGGCGCTTCAGCTACGTATAGAAAGAATAAAAGCTAAAAGCCTGAAGGTGCGCGCGCGTCTCTAATTAAATTAGAGGCAGGGCAAACGGTGCCAACATTGCCACGGATTCGCAATCTCGCAATCTACTTGGAAAGTTCAAAAAGCATGCACTCAGCGAAAAAGTGTAGATATGTGTTTTAGTTAGCAAAGAAACCATGCAATTTTGGGCAGCTTTATTTTGGCGTGGGTTGTGCTAAAAATCAGCGTTCACCTTGTGGCATACATTTTACTGTCTGCTGTTTTTGTTGTTAGCATTTCTCTCTCTCAAGCATTGTAATTTTTCATTGTCGCACACTTGTTATTTTTGGGGTTAATTGAACCGGGTCTACAAGTCTACAAGTCTTCAAGACACACTAACGGCCTCCAGCCAATTTGAATAAATGACTAAATTGAGAGAATGCAAGAGAAATGCCAAGGCGCTTGCTCACAACTACACAACTACTAATATACAGAGTCTAATCACAATTGTATTTGAATCATGATGATAAACGAGTGCTTAGAAGAGAGTGTCAAGTGTTTTCGCATCATTTCTATTTTTATAAGTTTATACAATGCAATACACAACCGTGACGAAGCTACAACGTTCCATTTGATGGCGTCATGTTAACAACAAAAAGCAAATCATATGCCATGATTAATACGTGCTACATTCAAGTCCAATCGCAACTTAGACCGTGTCAATTGGTCACCAACAAAACATATTCAACGGAAATTCACTGATAATGTGTGTGTTGCATACCTCTACGAATATATATTTAACTAATCAAAATTCGGCTGTGATTCATTTACGTGAGAGTTTGGCTTAAGCAAATATTTTGCCCAAAAAAAAAAAAAAAACAACGGAAGCAAAATGAATTATCTTCTTTTTGCACAGCAGCAACTTCATTAACCACAAACCGAATCATGTATACTCTAAAGAATATTTCTCTGACAGACCAACCAAATATACAGGCTTAAGAATCATCACACAAGAAAAAAATCGTTAAGTTTCCAAAAAAAAAAACAACAAATTTATGATTTTAAAGACCGTTTAAATATTTACTATCAAATATTAAGAAATTTCAAATGACGGAAAGCGCATATGATAAGAAATGTTGAGATAAATTCTACAGATGGGGAGTTATGACCAAAAGCCAGTTAACGAAAGTACTTAAATGAAATGATTATTAACAAGCAATCACCAAATAAGTACAATAACTGTGTCAAACAAAACATTAAGTCTCACTTATGATGGTTTTTTTTTTGTTGTAAATTGAAACGGCTGACTGTTTGACTCAAACTTAAGGGTTTCATCTTAAGATGGCATCATCAATAACAATCAATTGGCTGTGACAAATTGAACTAGACAACGGCAACAAAAGGTTTTCTCAAAAATCTCTATAATGTGCAAAGATTCCAAACAATTTCAATTGTCAAAAAAGCAGCGCACATAAAAAAAAACTTCTCCAAAATAAGCCACAGATGATGTCATTGAGTAAACTGAGCGACTTTTTGATATATATGTATACATACACACATATTATTCTTGTTTCTCTTTGCTTAGTATTTTGTTTACTCCTTATATCTGGCGATTTTTTTTGGTATATTTTATACCGCAAACATTTTAGAGATACGGAGTGACAGCGAAATTCGTTGCTTAGATGGAAAAAAAGGCAATTGTTATAGTTGACAAATAAAAAAAATTATAAAATTACCAAAAACTTATTTTTTTACTCCGCCTTTAGTTGAATAAATATATAATTTTAACAAATAGCTAATGTTTTAGCTTGAATTTTGGCAAATGATTCACATATTTTTGGTGAACAAGTAAAATTGTTTATAATGAATATTGGTAAGTCTAGTGAATGACGCATAATAAGCTTAATAAACATGTTTAAAGTTCATTTAAAAACACAATTTTTAATCGAAGAGAACACACAAAAATACTTCTCTTATCAATGCCAAATTTGAAACTGATATAGCAAGGCTATAACAAAGGCGAAAGTTTATAATATTGATAAGCAATATAATCAAAATTATTTGCTAAAAGTGCCACTATCTTTATTATATGTGGATAATTGATTTCTTCTTTTTTTCATAAATTTGTTTCTACCCACAGTTGTTGCTGTTGTTATTGATAAGGTAGCGTTAACAATAATAAACAAAAAAACAAAAAAAAAGTCGGTTAAAAACACATAAATGTTAACATTATTTACGTAGCTGTCAATTATTGACAAACGGGTTTTTGTTTGTAGTTTGTTTGCTCTCTTATCAATTATCTCGTTATTGGAGTTACCCTTATATGCAGTAAACCAATTTAAAAAAGATAGTGAAGAAAAAAAAAAGTAGGAAAACTTTGGGACTCAAAAACAAACGTCATGAATAAGATAAGTTAGGTTTGTGTCTATCTATTCTGTAGATACACAAATGCACAAATGGCACATTAAAGTATATATATATACAAAAATGTGATTGATTGTCCAGGTAAGGCTCAAGTTTCAAGACTGATTCATAGAAGAACCTGCTCAATAGTTTTAATCAATGTACCAATGCAGATGTTAGTTCGTGATCCGTTAAGGTCTTAACTTTTTTTAGAGCAGCTAACACGGCTTAACATATTAACCTTCACAAAACTGTCCACGCTTCGCTGCTGCTCTTTTGAGAGAGAATACCCTGTATATAAAACTACAACTGACATCATGTACAATAAATACAATTGTATGACAAATGCAAACGTGTTGACAACTATATAAAATTTGTTGATCTTAAATTATGCAAAAAAAAAAAAAAAAAAAACAAATGAAAGTAAAAACCTTATTGCAACTGCCTGGCGCTATACAAATGTATGAATAAACGTTTGTTGGAGCCCCTAAGCCACAAATGACATCATTTATTTTGTAGTCAAGTCAGCGTGGCAAAAGTGAAAAATAAAAAAAATAAAATTAACAATTTGCTTGGAATGCAATGGAGGAGTCGAGTCGTTAACTAAATTGAGAGAGAGAGAGAGCTATTTTGCAATTGTTTAAAGTCTTTTGCTATCTATTGGCCTAACAACTTCTCTGCTGATTACATTATGCAAGTTGCATCAAAGGTTATTTGCAACAGCAAAGTTGACTCATTGCCACAACGAAACGTGACTTTAGGCATTCAATGTTGCCAGTATGTGACCACAAAAAAAGAAGATATATCTATGTATATCCGTTGGGAACCCAACCCATTTCAAAGCAAACAAAACAAACAAAGCTTATCCCAAATTCACATGGGAATAACCTTGAAATATTTTCGAGAATTTGACTACGCATAAATATATATCAGTTAAATTTTTCCTAATAACGAAGTAAATAAAGATATATATACATTAAAAAAAAACATTTACTTACCAATATTAACAATTTTAATGCCCTCATCCTGTAGAAATTTCAGGGCAACCGATACGTTCTCCAATTTCTGGCTACGGAATGTTGGACGTTTATTATATTTGGGCAGACGTTTCTGCGAGAGCACCTCGATGAGGGCAATCAGACGTAGGCCATCGGATAAATCCGTTTCCAGGTTATTAATGGAACGATCAATGGTCTTCAGATGCTCATTGGCCCACCTTGTAAAGGTGTTCTGTTGGATTTTCTTCCATTGCGCATCCTCGGCAAGATCACGTTCAGCTTCCATGTCTTCGTCAAAGTTCTCCTCGTACTGTTCCGACTGCTGCAGTTGTTGCGATTGCTGTTGGGTTATATACGTTAGCAATTGGCAACAGGATTTGGAGGCGGTTCATGAAAATAAAGACATGCGGAGCATGAACATGGAGATCACCCAAAGCAAGGCTCAATAATACTCTCTCTAACCTACATCTGAGTTTGACAGTTGACAGTAATGAAATAATGGAATGGTAAGAAACGAATCCTCACAAATTGTCTGGGTATTTAATAAAAGAAGTTATCCGATTGTATTGGATACGATCTAGGCGTGGCAGTTCACATAATGACGCCGACTTGTTCCAGTTTATAAGCAAACACAAACAAACGCCACTCAATAAAAGTTGAAGTGGACATTCTGACAACTTTCCACACACACACAAACACACACAGAGACACTTATCTCTTACTCTCAACAAAGTAAACGCAAAGTTTGAATACTCTTGCAGGAGAATATATGTTACGATCAAGTTTTCCAACTGGAAAATCGTTGTTCCCCTTTAGCGGCAGTAAAAAGGTTACAGAAACGACGAAGAACGCACTAAAAAGAAGCTCGCCACCGACGAAGAAGTTGAGTGCGAGGCGAAAGAGTGAAGAAAAAAAGAACATTCGCGTGCCAGTGCCACAAAAGTTTGACCGAATATGTATGTCTGTGTGCGTGGCTGTCTGCGTATGTCAGTGTGCGTGAGTGTTTTGGTTTGTCTCTTGCCGGCAACCAAAATAGAGTAGGTAGCCAGCAGTGTTGCCCTTTTGGCTTTTTAAAGCCAATTCTGAACTGTTTGCTATACAGTTTAAGCACTTATTCAGCAAATATTTTAGACATAAGCTTAGCATCCATTTCTGGCCTAATTTTTTTTACTGTGTTTATTTACGTTTTATTCAGTCAGCACTGATTAACCGCCTGTCTGGCGAAAAAGGGCTAGAAAAAGATTAAATGGAGCGAAGGCGAGAACGGAGAGACGACGACACGACGACAATTTAATTCGCCGCGCTCGATGCGCAGCGTGTGAAGTTCATTAACATTTTCATTAATTCGATACTGCGAAATGTCCGCACAATGTGAAAGAAATGTTGCAATTAAAAAACTGTAGCGCCCACCAAAAATAAAGCAAGGTCTTTTGCAAATAATGTTACAGCAAAGCTAAAGTTACAAGGCGACGCTAAAGGAAGCCTACACACACACACACACACCTGCACTTGTTGATGGAATTCGTCGCAGATGCTGTTGTTGTTGTGGCTGGTGCTGGAGTTGTTGTAGTTACTTGTTGGTTGCTGGGCGTAAAAACTTAAATTGCTGAAATTATTGCTGCTGCTAGTGGTGTTGTTGTTGTTGTTATTATTGCAATTCGAATAAACACACGCGGCGTTGTTTGTGTTGTTGCTTTGCGGCTGTAAATTTGGCGGGTTCTTTCTGTAATTGTTGCTGTTGTTGTTGTGATTCAGAAACAATGTCGCCTGCGTCTGCTTTTGACCGTTTGTATAATTTGCGTTATGTACCGCACCGATCAATTGTTGACTTCGATTTGTTTGATTTCTTTGCCGCTCGTCACCGACAGCTGCGTCGTTACTGCTGAGCGTACCACCGTTAACTAACACCAACCTCTGCTGATCGCTATACATTTTGATGGCCGGTTTCGTTGCTGTTGCTTTTCTGTTAAAGTTGTTGTTGTTGCTGCTGCTGCTGCTGCTGATCAGAGAGCGGCGTTGCTATCAGGCTTTTTCTTGTTACTTGTTTTTTTGTTTATTGTTGGGACGGTCTCTCTCGCCGGCTCTCTTCTCTGCTCATCCACACTCACGTTATGCTGTTGCTTTATCTCCTCTCCCTCTCTGGCGACAACAAAAACTCCTTTGCTCTGGCGCTCTTGCTTACACTCTCTCAGCTGCGCGCTTTTCACACTCTGTACAATAAGTAAACGGTCGTTTATGTACTGTTCGCTCCGGTTGTATACATACAAAAGTGTTTAACATTTTGCAAAATGACTCAACCAAATAATAATGTAATCATTTTATTATATCTAGTGGTTGTTTCATGTCAAGAATATAGATAAAATCCCCACCCGCTCCTCTGTAATAAATTCTCGACTACAGCCGCAATACATATACAAACAAGAGTACGTGTATTGTGTGCTGACCGGTTTACTGTTGATGCTTAATCTATTTGTTGTTCTGCTAACCGGCCTTTTGCTTAAAATCTCTCTCTTGCTCTGACATTGCTGCTTAACAGTTGTGACGCTCTCATTCTCTCAGTGCTGCGCTTATAAACCCTTTGAAATTTTGTGAGTGCTTTGCTGAATTTGTATACAATACATATAGATTTAAAATAACATTTAAAAAAATTATAAGTGAGTACGACTTTAAAGCTTCGCCCCAAAGTATGCATCAAATTGGAAAATATTGCAGCCCAGCAAGAGGAGCCCAGAAATTCGCGTGAAATAAAGCTAAAATTAAGCTGCTGATAGCGGTAACGACAACACTAATCACTATTAAAAATAAATATATTTAAAAAGAAAATGTATATATTTATATTTTGCTCATACGCTTTATTGCGAAAGCATCACTTATTCAAGCCTCACAAATTCAATGAATTGGATATCAAAACCAAAAGTATATGATTCATTCACTTAGCTTCAGATAACGCAAACATATATACACACATACAAGCCGAAAACAAATAAATGTAGTCAAATATTTGGCATATTTTGCGAATTTCGCTTTTGGCAATCACCTTCTTACACTCACACAAATGCAGCGAGCAAATAGAGAGCGGCAGAGACAAATGCAAACTGACATTTGAATGAGCGAAACAAATGATGCTGACAAATGCGACCTTCTCAATATGGTTAGGAATTGTTAATTTTAGCCAAATTAGTCAATTCCACAGCAAACGGACTTGAATACTGATCAGCTGATCAGTTGTTAATTAAATCCTTCATTGCCTCTGTTCTTACTACTAACTACAGTTGGAGGAAAAGATTTTTGCCAAGTGTAGCATATCAGCTTCTGGAGTGGCTAACAACTTGGCCCAATATGGAAATATAAAACATACCCGTCGTCCGCACCAAAAATGGTGCCAACAAATACAATGTACAATGAAAACTAAAAACGTGTGGCGCCACTTGCCTAGGAGAGAGGTGCAACTGGGAAAATATGATTCAGCAGCAACACGTACGTGTAATGAAATGCTAAATAAATTTTCACTTCCATTATAATTAATTTAAATTTATGTGCAACTAAATTATACACACAAACGAATACACACACACACACACAGACACAAACAAAAAATAAGCCAAGAATAATTTGTAAAATTCCCTCTAAAAATAAATTGACAAAATATTTTAAAGGTAATGCAAACCAGATGTCCTCCAATTTGTATATACTATATATAAGAATATAAATATATGGAATTATGTATGCGTGTGTAATAATGCATGGACAGGTGAGGGAAAAATATGAGGACATTTTTTTTTTGCATATTTATTTTACACAAAACGGAGGACAATAGAAATATTTTTGATTTTTACCCTTCGACAAAAAAACAAACCAACTCACTTTTCGTGCTGCCATTTTAGCTATTTTTGTTGAATGTTTGCAAGTGGTAATACTTTTAGTTTGTTACTTTTTTTTATTAAGTTAATACTGATTAATTACACAGGTTTGGCCCAACACGTTTTACCAACACACACACACACACACAAACAGCTAAACTATTTGTTTAAATATTGTGTTTCTACAAGTTGCGCACGTTGTTTTTATTTATTTATTTTCTTTTGCACTTGCGGCTGTTTTTTGGCTTTGGCGGTGCAAAACTGAGCTGCTTTTGTCACTTTACTTGGCTTGCTTGTTGTTATATGAATTTGATGTTCATGTTCTGATCGTTGCAATTTCTCAGTTCGACTGAGTTGTGTTCGCCGCCTTGCTCAGTGTTTTTATGTGCAGCAACAAAAAGTGCGCAGCTCTTCTTCTTCTACTTATTTTTCGCGTTCTCTTAATTTCTTGATTTTTTTTTTTTAAATTTGTACACCAAAGGACATAGAAATAATCACAACAAAGCCAATAAATAGTAAGCATTAGAGCTAATAAGCTTTAATAAACTCTGTGATGTACATAATCTTAGAAATATATAAATATAATGGTGAACTGTAGAATAATGTTTCTACCAAGAAAGAAAAATATCGTAACAAAATCGTTTAAATTATATACAAAATTTAAGCTTGAAACGTTTCTATTCAATCGACCATATGTGTAAACATCATCAATACATAATTTCTTCAATATTTGTTTGCTGTTTGTTTTGTGTCGTGTTTTGGTGTTTGCCAGCTGACGTCGACGTCGACGTCGACATCGACGCTTACCGCACTCTTGACTCTGTGTTAAACGTCATTTGGCAGCGATAATCCCCTCTCTTTTTCTGTCTCTCTCTCTCTCTCACTCTCGCTTACACTAAACGCTTGATAATGATTTGTTCGCGCAGCTGATTTTGTTGTTCTTTTATAAATAGAAATAATCACTGTTGTTGTTGTTGGCCGTTTAAGCGGCTAGCATGCTTCATTTGTTGCCAATTTGCAAAAAAAAAAAACGTATTGTCAACCAAAATGAGCTTTTCTTTTCCCCCCGCTTAGCGGCTTCTGACTCATTGGCAACATGATTTGTGCACAAGAGCATTATCGCATTAACATACTATATATCTAATAAAGAAAGGCAGCCCTCGAATTAAAATATGATATAAATCTTCGGTATGTTTTGACTTGATGAAACAGCAAACATAAACCTTTGAATTTTATTATGCTGGGTTCATCAACTCTTTGCGCGAAATTGTTTCATATTTATTATAATACTCAACTAATATTTTGGGATTCAAAAAGAAACCACAAAGTCTTTGCTAAAATTCTAAAAAATAAATTAAATCTATACTGTATACTTAAATATATTTTTTTGCTTAATTTTATGGCATGTCAGCAGCTGTTTATTTTTTGGCTTTGCGTAAACGAGCCAATGCGGCGTATACTGAATACGATAAATTCACGTGCAACCAAATGGCTACAAATACTGGCCCACACACACTCTCACTCTCTTTCGCTTGGCTCTCATCTTTGTTAAACTTTGTCCAAAAATAAATACACAATTGCAAAACGTACAAAATGTTTGCAATATTTCAAATTTTCTGAGCAAACATTTTGAAGCTGATTTTAGTCTTACAAAGCAGTATATCCCTTCGATTTGTAGTTAAGACACATATTATATTTGATATAGCATATTTGCAAAGTTATTTCCATACCATATGCAGTAACCAGATAAGCTAACCAATAAGTTAAAAAATAAAATAATTCAATTAAAAACAAAAAATATTAAAAAAAAAAAAAAAACCGACAGAGCAACTGCTGTTAAACTCTGTCTATAAATCTAGATTCAATGCTGGCAGCTCTATATGTTAAAGTTTAAAACAGTTGAGAATTATAAGCCTTGAGAAACACTAGACTATACTAAAAAATTTTAACATGAATACAATCGATGACAAATGATTTTGATTATTATTTTAATCGCTTGAGAAGAAGAGCATTTATTGTTTCGTTGTGCTCAAGTTAACAATTTGTTTGCTTTTTTTGTTGTACCAATTTGGCAACCAGGTGCGACGAGGCATGCCTAACTGTTTCTAAAATTAAGTTCAACAACTGCAACATCTGGCGAAACATTATGTAAAAATATTCAAGTAAAGGGTCTTTGTCTAGAGCACAAACAAATATATTTATCCCCCATAAAAACTAAATATGTATGCATATATATTTTCAATTTGCTTGCAAAATATTGTACACTTTAATATATGTATATTCAAAAGCACAAAACACATCGATAACTTGCGCAGATTATTCATCGCAATTTTTGTTTTCTAGTATACATTTAGATATACTTTGTTTTTTTTTTTGTTGTCGTCGCGTATTTTGCCTACAAAAGGCAAAATCATTTCACATACTTAGACATTTTATGTTTGAAATACACGTTATGCACTAATTGAGTAATTATGTGGCGCTATATGTATACAAAAACACACGCGCCCATATACTATAGACAAATATATATATATATATATATATATATGTACAACTACACGTTATTTTCGATTGCGTATACGTCGCGTTTGCCTTGGCGAAGCAAAAGAAAATATACCAGCGTACACTTCAAAGTCAATGCAGCAACTGAGAATTTCTTTTCGAAAATGCCTCAGTTATGGCCCACAACATCGGCCAGAATCATATAGCTGAATACGAGAGCCAAAAAAAAAAAAACACAAACATTTTCGAAATATTTCTTTCGAATTTCCATGCGGCTGTCGCACGAAATAAATATACACATATGCCTTGCGTCTAAAGAATTCTTTGAACATACTTATGACTAAGAGTCTTGTCTCGTCTCTGGGTCTACCTTTGATTTAATTAGAGCATCAGCCAGCTACCTTGCCCACTCCCCCTATCTACACGACACGTGTCGTGGCAGCCAGTAACATGGAGCACACACATAACACTGACATTATCGTAAATCATTGAATATGCCAAGCTGACTCAACGCAATATTATGTCTGCACATAGCTGACATATTTTGGTAATTTGCCAAGTATCTTTTTGAACAGGATATTCTAATTGCTAACGATACAAACATATTCAAATCCATAGATTTATTGGTTAAGCAAGTAGAAACAAAGTTCGGATTAGTTATATAGTTTTTTACAATATTTGTCGTTTTAATGTATTTTGTGGATAGCCCCCAACCACTGATCGATGCATTTTAACACCCTGAACACTGCCCTTAACTTCCAAGACGGAGACGGCTTCGAAGGGCACTCGATGAGAATACTGAGTATTATGCTGACCATTGATCGATATAAGGTAACAGGAGGCGGTGACAAGCACTTGAATGTCAAATCTTTCGCCATGACGATATGGTGTGGTGCTCTGCTCCTCATGACCCCAAACACCATCCACTTTCGAATTGTGAATGATGCGTTTCTGTGAGAAGCTCGATTTCATATGGTATGCCAAATCGTTGGATTCATTTCTACATATAAAGTTGATTTCGAATCTGAAAGTGAAAGTGTATATTTAGTATGATGTGGAATAAACACAGTATACACCTACTCCTTGCAGTTCTTGGCAATAATGCCAGTAAACCTAAAGATATCGCCTTCGCAAAGTGTTCCAACTTCAGCAACATTATCGGCAAAATGTAACATGGGCAGCACATCGAAATATATCTGAGGCTGAGCTGGCTGTAAACGTACATCGCATTAAACAATCTTCTAATATAAATATATATATATATATGCTATTGTATCTTACCGCCAGTTCTTGATAACTATGTGGATATCCACGCACCATTGAGCTATGCATTCGCACTTCGGCCACATCTCCCTTGAGCTCAATAAAACGCACCAATTTGTAGGGCAAACGATGCGAGTACTGCCAGAAATGATGTCCATTGATGGCTATCAGATAACAGGTTTGAGTAACGAGCACCTGAATGGCAAACCTTTCACCATTGCAGAACATAAAGGGCAGAGCGGTGGGTACTTCCTCACGACCCCAGGTGTTATGTATTCGTGTATTAATATGAATCTGTTGTGTTGCAAATCGAGGATTGATAAACAGAGCAATGTCTCGAGTTTTATTGGCATGCACAAAGTTGATGGCAAATCTAAGAACATTAATTAATTAATAAACAAAAAAAAATACTTGTATTTTATCTTTGGTTAAGTTACCCGCTGCAATTAAGGCCAACAAGGCCGGTAAACAAAAACGTGGAACCCTCACTGAGCTGAGTGATTTCAGTGAAATGACCAGCTGAAAACAAAGAAATCATGTATTTAATAATAAGCGCAAGAACTTTATTTAACAAACCTTCATCTATGGACACTGTTTCCATGGTAATAAAAGCTGGCTCACCCACCACAGGACCTGAAGGCCCCGTGCCAGGATGAACCTCAGCAGGAACTGCTTCAATGCCAGGGTAAACTTCAGCCGGAGTTAATTCGTAGCCAGGATAAACTTCAGCAGGAGTTGATTCAATGATGGGATCGATTATAGCAACTATCGCTTCTTCAATGACTGGAAAATAGCTTTAAAAAACAAATAATAAGGCTCAAAGTATGCTTTAGTTTGTGGAAAAGTTCATAAAAATGCTGCATACTTATTCAGATAACCCTACCTTTTGGGATCCGATTTGGGTCTTAATGGTGCACCGTCCTTTAGCTTGCAGCTGGGATATTGTGCCAAATAGGTCATCACCGATTGCTCATCCACATTGGGATCGACCAGCTCTTCCGGCCTGATCAACTGACGCACATCCAACCATTCATTGGCCAAGGTCATTGCCTCGTTGGCATTGAATTTAGGAGTTTGTGGATCCCATAGCTCCCAGTCGGGACACAAGCCGGGTGCACATGCATCCACCAAAGCACCCACTGGCCTGCCTGTTGTCCAATCCTTGGTGAAATTATTGATTGACATATTCGGTATCTTCATTTGTATCCAAGCCAACAGACTGCAAGTAAAAATGTTAAGAAAATCTATGCAAAGTATCAATATTTTCTGTATCTAACCGCTGTTTGGGCGTTTGAACCGATTCAACCGCTTGCTGCTCCTGTTCATTGTCCCAAACGGGCATCGATATTGAGTAATGCAAAATAAGCGTCCATATCAGACCCATTATCAGTTTCAAATTGCCATCGACAATATTTGAAGCATCTGTAAATTAATGATAAAGTAAATTTGCTAGCTGGCTTTAAACGAGTATTCAACTTACCAATATTAACCAGTTTGATGCCCTCGTCTTGAAGAAATCTCAGTGCTACAGCAACATTCTCCAATTTCTGTACACGAATCGTGGGCCGAGCATTATGAGGAGGCAAATCTTTTTGCGATAAGACCTCAACCAATGCAATTAAACGCAGACCATCCGATAAATCCGTTTCCAAGTTATCAATTGAACTTCCAATAGTCCTCAAATGTTCGTTGGCCCATCTGGTGAAGGTGTTCTTTTGAATTTGCAATTTGGCCTCCATTGTTTCCGTTCTCTCTACCCAAGGTTAAGAAAAGTTAATGTTTTCACTTTGGCGAATTTCGAGCCAAGACCGTTGCCCTTAAATACTTTCATTTTTTTTATACCCTGTACATGGTTAGCAAACTGGATATAAGCGACTTGTCAATATCATTTAAAAATATTTTAGCCATATTTTCTGCATACGATTTAGTGTAATATTTGAACAATTTCTTATAAATATATTAATGGAACATAAATAAAATTCATTTTTCTGCATTATAATTAAAGACAAAGGGGTATTGTGTATTCCATAAATACCTAATAACAGCTATTATCAGCAAAACTGGGAATTCTACAAATTCTACACCTGACATAAAGATACGCACTGTGGTTAAACCACAACATTTCAAGCAAATAAAAACTGTGCTAACGAAATTTGTCATTATTTTATGCCGGCTTATCAGTATTAAAATTGGAAACTCTCACGCTTTTACCACAAAGTAAAATAGATTTGGCTAAATGGTATTCGATAAGCAGTGCAAAATATACTTTGAATCATAATTTAAAATGAATTTCATGCCCTTGTCAACTATTTCTGAAGTTTTCTTTGCAATCTTATCATACTTTAAATAGCTTTTTTGACTAGGGTATACCGTAAGTATCTATTAAGTCTTCAAACCCAATTGACATTATCATTTTTAATGGTATTCTTTCTATTGCTTTACTTTAAGCAAAGTTTATAGGGAAATAATAATAATAATTAATAGAAAAATAAAGATAAATAAATAGTTAAAAACCCTTTATTAACCCTTTATATATACATATAAGGAAGGAACACTGCCTAAGCACATCGGGTATTCCCGCTCATTACACGCCTTATCCAATCTCTGTAGTAACGTACATCCATGAACACATCGGGAACACCCTGTGCACAGGGCACCACAAAGTTAAGTATGCCAATTAACTGATCCTGATAGACCAAAGGTCCACCAGTATCACCATGGCAGGCACCAATATTCAACTGCCTTAAGGCACACAAATGCGCCGCCTCTAGCTGTACATCCTTGTATTCGACCAGTCGCTGCATGCAATCCTGTTTAGTAATATGCTGCTGTTGCAGTCGTTGGAGCAAAGTGGGCGTAGTACCGCCCGCTGACTGCGTACCCCAGCCGGTAAAGATAAGCTGCGAAGTACCAGCGGGTAGCAGATCTCTGGCAATCGGCAAAGGTTGAGTTAGTGCATTAAAGATAATGCTTGCATTCAACTGCAGCAGCGCAATATCATTGTGGTACTTGGGCTGATCGTAATTGCAGTGCATAAATATGTCAGAGGGGTAGTGCAGAGCACCCGGTTGTGTGTAGCGTAGGGTGCCAACAGCTAGCCTCAAACGGTCCGCTGGCCAGCCAAGCACACAATGTCCGGCTGTGAGTATCCAGCGTTCCGAGATGATAACTCCTCCACATAGATGAGTGCCAACGAGCGTTTGTAGTGAGATCTGATAGGGTGCTTCACCCTCCAACGCATTTTGACCACCTACAATTGGCTCTACCGGACTGATGCGAGATAGAAACCATAGGAATAAGGCAGGTAACAGGCAGCTGCTTATAGCTTGTTTCATCATATTTGATATCCAAATGAAGACTGAGTCAAGCGTGGCTAGCAACAATTGGGTTATGCCTTTGTTTTGATAATTTATGGCCTGGCTTATCATACAGTGTCCAGGTCTGGCAATAAAGTCTAAACGGCAGGTTAATAAAGTCTATGATAAAACTTCGAGCAAGTAAAACAATTAGTTGATTTTCTGCCATTCAAAGTGCAAGATGAAATTGTTAAGCTTTTGTTTGATATTTCTACTGCTGCAGCGCATGTCCTTTAGCAAGCGTTTCCTTGACCAGGATGCTGCTGTTGTTTTCCCCAATGCCAAACAGCGCATTGTTGGCGGTCAAACAGCTGAGATAGGATTGGCCAAATATCAGGTCTCCTTGCAACCAAAAGTGGGCTATCACAATTGTGGTGGTGCCATTCTAAACAATCAGTGGATCATAACTGCTGGACACTGTGTCAATGAATTTCCACCCGAGCTTATTGTGGTTGTAACCGGCACAAATGAGTTTGATAAGCCTGGCGCTGTCTATGAGACATTGGAGAAGCATGTTCATTGCATGTATGATAAACCAGCCATGCATAATGATATTGCTCTGTTGAAACTAAGCAAAAACATAACATTCAATGAGCTAACACAGCCCGTAGCATTGCCTGTAGCTCCCCTTCGGGCAGGCGCCGAGGTTCTGCTCACTGGTTGGGGCGCCAATGAGCCCTATGGCGATCCCCTGCAGAGGCTGCAGAAGCTCAGCATGAACTTTGTGGAGTGGCAAGAGTGCCGGAGAATATTCAATCAAACGAGCAGCTTGGGCGTTGGCCATCTTTGCACCTTCGCCAAGGAGGGCGAGGGTGGCTGTCATGGCGACTCGGGTGGTCCGCTCGTTAGCAATGGCCATCTCGTTGCCCTGGTCAATTGGGGTAGACCCTGTGCAAAGGGTTTTCCCGATGTGCAATGCAATGTATATTATTATCTGGACTGGATCAGGAGTGTCATTAGTGGCAATAGCAAGTGCATTAACTAGTTTGACTAATTGGACATTCAATAAAAAAAAAAATGAAATACTAATGTTCCATCTTAAAATCATTAAAATAAGCAATAAAAACACATTTGTGAATCAGAAATATTTCTCTTTTATCATATTTGACTAAGTTTACGGACTTGGATAGTTGCTGGCATAGCAATGGCAAGTCTTGCAGCTCGATACGGATTTGGTGCGTCTAATCCAGTCAAGATAGGCATAGACCGAGGCAAAGCTATCTGGGTAGCCAATGGCACAGGGATGTCCCCAGTTGACCAGACCATATAGGACACTATTGTGTGCCACCGGACCGCCAGAGTCGCCATGACAAGCGCCCTGTCCCTGATCCGTAAGCGTGCAAATGTGTGTGGGTGCATTGCTCTCATCGCCGCCCATGATCTTTTGGCATGTGTTATATTCCACATAGGTCAGGTAGGCCTTTTGAAGCACATCGGGTGTATCGCCGCCAAAGAAAGTCGAACCCCAGCCGGTCAACAGCAATGTCGAGCCATTGGCCAATGGACCATCGGGTAGTATTGCCGGCTTTGTGTATTCATTCCACACAATCGGTTCGGTCAGCTCTATCAATGCAATATCATTATGAAAGTTGGGGAAATTATAATTGCAATGCACATAATATTCCTTTACAGAATACTTAGCATCCGGCTGATCATAGCGTATGGTACCCGTTACAACTTTCAAATATGGAGGATTATAGCCATAGACACAATGGGCTGCTGTGAGCACATGGTACTCATCAATGATTGCTCCACCGCATAAATGCTCGTCAAACATGCTCTGCAATGAGATCTGATAGGGTGCCAGACCCAATTCGGCATCGCTGCCAGCCACAACACGATTATCAAACATCCTACCCTCCTGGGCTAACTTTACCAGTTGCTTTGCACTTAACGGTTTGATGCGTTTGGCACTGGCCAGGCCAGTTCCGGCCAGGAGTAGACACAATATCACGCAATATTTTAACATTTGAACGTTTCAATCACAATGCGAGCATTAAACTTGCCAGCTAATCGTGATTTAGCTTTTATACCAAACATTGAAGAACATTATAAATCGCTATTCTAGGCTGATATCTTAATCATAAAATGATATAGACGAGCTCTGATAATCATTTTGAGTATTCGGACACAAAGCTAATGACTCCTCAGCTAACCAAGATACACTGCAAACATTTAAATCAAGATCTTAAATAAAATAGTAGAAAACTCTTTCAACTATCATCACAGTTAAAGAGTTCAAAAAGAATTAAGCATTAACTTTTGGCATCGTTTAAAACGGATTAGCAATAGGTTATGTGTAGACTTGAAAAAGAAAAAACATTTCATTTTCTACTTTCGTATAGTTAAATAAAATTTTAAGAAAACACAAGTATTATTTTTCAAGAAAAAGTCAAGAAAAACAAAACAAAAGAACGCCAAAAAAATTGTGTCATTAAAAATATCAAAGGAATATATATATATATCGTTAAACAATAAAATGCATTATAAAAAAATATCAGAAGAAAAGTACCAACATAAAAAACATATCGATAAAATTATTTTGCGACAAAAAAAAAAACAAAGAACCCAAACTTGATATCAAATTAAGGCGCCAATAAAGTTTATATAGTAGTCTGAATTTAATGTCCAGTCAGAGAATTAAAAAATAAAACAATTAATGTTCACAAGTTTATTAATGTTTATTAGAAAGTGTATGGATCAATTGACTCGTTGCTGGCAACCTGACATTTGCTGACGTATCCAGTCCTTATAGTATATGGTATTGGCATGCATATCCGGTTTACCCACGGCACAGGGTGCACCCCAATTGACAACACCAACTAGTTTGCCCTCCCACATGAGCGGACCACCCGAGTCGCCATTGCAGGCACCCTCGCCCGCCTTGGTAAAGGTGCACAGATGTCCAATATCGACGCTATCGATATTATCCCAATCCCGCTTGCAGTCAGCATGATCATAGACCGTTAGATTGATCGTTTGCAGGCGCTCCTTTGAGGGCCAATTGATCTGGGGTGAACCCCAGCCAGTTAGTGTGACTGTTGAGCCAGCCGGCGGAGTCTCAGTGCTCAAGTTGGCAATCTGTGTACGCTCATTGAACACTATCGAATCGTTTAGGTGTAGTAAACCAATGTCATTGGTATAGATGGCGGGTATATCGTACATGCAGTGCACAATGGCCTTGTCCACGAACAGCCTCTGGCCCGGCTCCGTTCTATCATTTGTGCCCACAATGATGCGTAAATTCTCAGCGGCAAAATCTAAGGCACAATGACCAGCAGTTAGAATCCAGCGTTGATCGATGATGACACCGCCACAGATATTCGTGCCCCAAGGTGTTTGTATGGAGACCTGATAAGGTGCCGCACCCTCTGCCGCCTCTTGTCCACCCACAATACGATTGCCATAATTTGCGAATTTATGATGAATTCGCTTGGCCTGTGTGACGTCAATGGAACAGCCCAGCAGTAGAGAATACCATAGCCACAATAGAGGCCAAGAGCCAAAGCATGTCCAGAACAATCTAGACATAATTGATGGCTTGATGATGGTTAACGTTTCCAAACACTTTTTGCACTTTGTTTAATAACCAGCAATGAAAACCAATTGATGCTTAAAGCCAAAGCTTTTATATGGATTCCCATATAAGTTATTTATCGCCAACGGGAGAGAGAGAGCTTTGCTCAGCGGCTATTGCTTATAGATATCTAGCACTTGATACCCTGTAAATAATTCTGCTTAAGTGTGATCAACAAAATAATCTAAGAGCATTGAGAACAAAAAAAAAACAAACAAATCTCAAAACAACCTTCAACAAAATGTTAACTAAGATCCATACTTAAACAAGTATTAAAGTGATGTTAACTACAAAGAGCATCTTCTAGTCGATTCACATTCGTCTAGACTGCTCATGCCTTTGTACTGGTCAAATCTTTATGGCCAAGACTTGAAAAGAAATAACAAAGCCTCCATAACATATGCATATCTTTACGATGCTTAGGATAAAACCCACACGGTAAACGCGTGCAAATTGGAGGGTCTATAAACTGGCCATAGAATGCATAAATGCTATAGTACCATTCAGATAAGCCTCGTCCGATGTGTTATTCAAGTGCAAAGCGTTCATGAATTTCAGTTTTAATTGTACAGTATAAACAATGGCAGCAATAACCAGATCAATGCTCATCAGCTGGAGCTTCTGTTTAGCTCTGCTGCTGCTATCTCAATCCGCTAATGGGTTGCGTCGGAAAGGAGAGCAGGTGCAGCGAGAGGAGCAGATGCAGGGCCGCATTGCGGGTGGACAGCTGGCCAAAGAGGGCGCTTGGCCCTGGATTGTCTCCATACAGAATCAATTTGAATTTCCCTTTTGCAGTGGCGTTATCATCGATGATCTTTGGATACTAACCGCAGCCAGTTGTGTTTCGGGCTTACGTGCTCGCAATTTATTAATCGTCACTGGCACTCTGTCCACCTGGAATAATACAGCACCGGGCTACTATGCGGATCGCATACATGTCCATTGCAATTTCGACAAGCCTCTGTATCACAATGATATTGCCCTGTTGCATTTGTCCGGCAAGATCGAGTTTAATGAGGTCACAGCGAAGATAACGCTGGCTGAGATTGATGAGCTGCAGCAGGAGGAACCTTTGATCTTTGCTGGCTGGGGCACAGAATATGCGGGTGGCAGCAACTCCCAGTATTTACAGCAGTCCGAAGGTAGTTATCTACCCGTGGATGATTGTCGCAAGCTGCTGGACAACACTGAGGATGTCGATCTGGGTCATGTTTGTGTGCGCATGGCATCTGGCAAGGGTGTCTGTCATGGTGATGCTGGTGGACCACTGATCAATGCCCAAAAACAGCTGGTGGGCATTGGCAATTGGGGTGTACCCTGCGCCCGAGGCTATCCCGATGTCTATAGTCGCGTTGCCTTCTACAATGATTGGATACGCACTACCATCAATGGTTGTGGTCAGTAAAAAATGTTTATCTTGATATTTAAAAAAAAAATGTTAGAAAATTTCTACAATAAAGAAAATTCCCAAGCACAAACTTTTGTTTTTAGTAGGTTTTTTTTTGGGTGTATAGCATGATTACATCATTATCAGCATTTGATTTGTCATTGATTGCAATAAATGCTATGCGATTTATATGTACGCCAACAATCTTTGGTTTTATTCTGATTGATATTGCCCTTTATGGTTGGTCATTAATATCCAAAGGCATTGCTTGTCTGCTTGGCATTTGACAAACCTTAGATCAGTTCACTTTTGACCGAGTTAGCACCATGTCTTACCAAATCGGAGCATACGTTCTTGTCCTGCTGCTTGTATCCTGCGGCACGCAGGCAGATCTGCGACGCAATTATCGAGCTGTGCCCGCTTCCAAACTAAAATTCAATTCTCGTATTGTCGGCGGTGAAGTTGCGCCCTTGGGCTCAGCACCCTATCAGGTGTCCATACAGAATTCCTATGGGTAAATAGAGTGCATTGTGCAGAATATGCTTTTGGATATTAAAAGAAGTTTCTCTTAACTATTTAAAGCAATCACATGTGTGGTGGTGTCATCGTACACGATCAGTTTGTGCTAACAGCGGCCAGTTGTCTGGCTGGTGTGCGCGAGCCGAATGTCAAGGTTGTGATGAGCACTAACGATTGGGCCGGTCCTGCCTGGGAGTATTATACGGAGAAGATATTCATACACTGCAAATTCGATCAGCCGTTGTATCACAATGATATTGCATTGATTAAGATGCAATCGATGGTGGCATACGATGAGGTCACACAGAACATAACAATAGCCGCTCTGGACGATCTTGTTGAGGGTGAGAAGCTGATTATGACGGGCTGGGGCAGCAGCGAGGAGACTGGCGATAATGAGTATGATCTAAGGCAACTGGAACTGAGCTATGTGCCAACAGCGAATTGCAATGCAACATATTACAATAGCAAAGATCTGGATATTGGGCATTTGTGTGCCGTGGGCAAGGTTGGTGCGGGTGCCTGTCATGGCGACACCGGTGGTCCTTTGGTGGACAGCAAGGGTCGCCTGGTGGGCATTGGCAATTGGGGTGTGCCCTGTGCTCGAGGTTTTCCCGATGTGTTTGCTCGTGTTAGCTTCTACTACGATTGGATTCAATCCACCATCAATGGTTGTAGCATTAAATAAATCTATTTGCCAGACGTCTGGACGATGATATCTTCCAATATTATTGCCCTCATTCCTGCTCTTTGGAACCATTTAATTGTGCATACTTTTGGTGTGTTTTTTGTGTTAACAAGGAAATATTAAATATGATATAACAATGCTTAATGCTTTGCAACCACTGTGCAAGATTAGCTTTCGCTAAACCGATCAGCTGTTGCTTATCACGCTATACAATGTGTATTATTATTTGTTTTATGTATATGTGAAATGAATGGCAAGTTCCGCGATTATCAAATGTCTAGCAGATATTGTAGATTAAGTTAAGTTTCGATCAAAGTTCGGGCACGCGGCGTATGAGTAATCTGTTGTTATGGCTGTCAATTCATTTCATGATTGGCAAACTGACAAGCTGGCGGTACTTACTTGCTATTTACGAGAATTTCTATTTATCAGCCTATATTGGCTATGGTAATGTCACCCAATGCCTATCAGAACTTCCCCAGAATTGCGTTTTATTTCTTATCTTGACAATTGGCTCGTAGCTATTCAAAGAAAGCTAAGGCTTAGATAAGCTGCCGAACAGTTGGCCAACTATAAAAGGAAAATGCTGCCAGAAAATTTCGACAATTCAAAAACGAAAATCGTTGAAACGAGAGTGTTAGCAAAAGCAAAAAAAAAAAAACAACCAAAGATGAAGTTAATTATTTGTATAATCGCACTATTTGTGGCACAAAGCGTTGCACGCAGAGTGTATGTGGCAAGATCGTTGAGTCGCCAGCTGGACATTGATGTTCCACGTCCAGAGTCTAGAATTGTGGGTGGCACTGATGCACCCGAAGCCTGGGCACCCTACCAAGTCTCCATTATGAGCACCTTTGGCGAGCATGTTTGCGGCGGCAGCATTATAGACAAACATTGGATACTTACTGCCGCCCATTGCCTGGAATGGCCCATACAGTATCTGAAGATCATTACGGGCACCAATGATTATACAAAGCCCGACGCAGAGTATCTGGTTGATGCGGCCAAGAAACATTGCGAACACGACAAGCCTGCCTATCACAATGATATTGCGCTTATACACACGGCCACGCCCATTGTCTACAATAGCCGCACACAGCCCATTAAAATGGCCAAGACGAATACGCTGAGAGCAGGCGATAAGCTAACATTGACTGGCTGGGGCAGCACACGCGCCTGGGGCAGATATGCGACCAAACTGCAAAAGATTGACCTGGCCTATGTGGAGCACACGAACTGTCAGTCCAAGGTGCGCAATGCCCAATGGGTGGGCGCTGGTCACATCTGCAGCTACACCAAGGAGGGCGAGGGTTCGTGTCATGGCGATTCTGGTGGTCCTCTCATCGATGCGAATCAAACACTTGTGGGCGTTGTCAATTGGGGTGAGGCCTGTGCCCTGGGCTATCCGGATGTGTATGCCTCAGTGCAGTATTATCAGGACTGGATACACACGATGATGTCGGCTAAGGGCAAAGCTTGTTAGAAAGAACTTTTCAACAGCAATCGAAGAAAGTCTCGCGAACAAAAAGCCAAACTGAACAAAATATTATTTTTATAGCCTATAATTAGTGAACAAATTGTAAAGAACAAAATTTTATCAAGCATATATCGCAAAAATGTACAAAATACTAAACTCATAAATGTTTTTATTAAGCAAAACTAGCTGACCATGTTGTTAAACTAAACTCTTATTCATTAATATTTAAATAATAAAATGACTCAATTTGTTTTCTAGATAAGACAAAGAAGCCTTTAAATATTCTTACTCAATTGAAATCCAAAGCTAATAATAAACAAATTGTAAACAGTAAAAAGTCACAGGGAAAATTTAATTATTGATAAGAATATTCCAAGTGTAGTCAAAGCATAACTAATCAAAAGCAAAAGTTGTATAATCATACCCGGAAAATTGTTATTCAATTGCCAAACTGACTAATTCAACAGCCAAGGTTGTTCCCTCTATCAAAGTTAAGCTATCTGTTTTATTTACCCTTGTGCCGTTTGTGCTCAGCTGGTCGTCTAGTCTTATCAATTTGTGCCTACTTAATGCATGTACATAAATGGAATAGTTTAAGAACTGTTCATTAACTTCTTTGATTTGCATTGGTTTTTTAATAAAATATTATTACTCAACAAAAATAAAAAAAAAAATTGTGTCTTTTGACTATCTCTCAACTTTAAAGGGTTGTTCCAATTCTCAAACTTTTTCGCTGATTGTCGACAGCTACTACGTGACAGGCATGAAAAGATGCCCTTTGGCTTTGACATTAGCCATAAAAGCAACAGAAATTGTACCGAACTCTGCAATTGGCATTAAACCATTATGTTGTTAGCATTGCTGTTTATTGGACTCGTTGTTGGCTCTCTAGGCGAGATCCTTTACCCACCACAGTATACCACACAGCGAATTGTGGGTGGTGAAGATGCGCCCGAGGGCATGGCACCATATCAAATCTCACTGCAGAGTGCCAAAAGTGGTTTGCATTCCTGTGGTGGTGCCATCATTGATGAACGTTGGATAGTTACAGCTGCACATTGTATACACAAGAAGTCACCAGAGGCATTTCGTGTGCTCACTGGCACTCAGGATCTGCAGCAGAACGTATCCAAGTACTACTATCCGGACAAGATAATCGAGCATTGTAACTATGAGCCGCGCAAGTATCGAAACGATATTGCTTTGCTGCATTTAAACGAGTCGATTGTGTTTGACAATGCCACACAAAGTGTGGAATTGGATCATGAACCCTTGCAGTCGGGCGATTGGCTGCTGCTCACGGGCTGGGGCACACTATCGCTGGGTGGCGAGGTGCCGGCCAAGCTGCAGCGCCTGGAGGTGGAATATGTACCGCATCAGGAGTGCCGCGAGGCACATGGCAACAGCACACACGTGGACATTGGGCATGTGTGCACATACAATGACAAGGGACGAGGTGCGTGCCATGGGGACTCTGGTGGTCCCCTGGTGCACAACGGCAAGCTAGTTGCTTTGGTCAATTGGGGCATGCCGTGTGCCAAGGGCAAGCCGGATGCACATGCGGCAATTGCTTATTATCATGATTTTATACGAACTCATCTTGCACTGCAGGAGTCCACGGAGACAGAAGGAGAGCAAACGACAAGTTTGCGGAAAGGTAAATGCTATGGTCATTGACAATGTGAAACACCTTACCCTATTATGGTTAATAAATAAAACTTTTCAATTGTACTTGGTACTCATTTAAGAAGTTTAACAGGAATAGTTATCCGAAATTTTTCATTGCATACCTTGAGGGGGCCAAAGAATTTTTAAAACTGCATGGTTTGTTTAACGAATTGTGAACTTTTCTTTTAATATAGACTTGAATGAAATTGGCTTAAACAACTATAAAATCACTTATTCACTTAGACAACAAGAGATGCGAGTTCAACGGGAATGTAACTAGAAACTAACTAAGATTCAATATTGGTGAGCAATGAAAATACTTTAGAACTGATTGGAGGGCAGATACTGATTGTTGATTGGTCCATTAACCTCAGCATTTGGTTGCTGCTGCTGCTGCTGCTGTTGTTGCTGCTGCTGTTCCTCTTCCTCCTCCTCGGGTGCATCCAGTGAGCCGACCACAGATGTGATGGGCGCCAAGCCCTCATCGGTAATGGTTGAGCTGCCGCCCAAAGCATCATATTGTGTCTGAATCTGTCGCTGGGCATTCAATGCCTCCTCGGGTGTGCGGTACTTGATGAAGAACACCTCAGGCTTGTTGATTTGCTGCGGCGCCTCAGCAATGGCATCCTGCAAATCAGCGGCAGTTGTCTTCTTAGCCAGCACATACACCACGGTCTTCTCCTGCTTCAGTGTCTTGGCCAGATTCAGGGCTGCGGCACGATTTGTCTGAGCGGGCGTCTTAACAAACAGCACATTGTAATGATTGCGTGGCTGCTGTGACAGTTGCTGCAGCTCATCCTGAATCTCATCGTCCGACTCCTCGGGTGCCGAGTGTATAAAGAAGTTCTTTGTGACAATGGGCTTCTTGGGAACGCGAACACGTGGACGAGCGCGACGCTGTTGCTGCAGTGGCGCCGTCTGGAAGTTGATGGGGAAATTGGCTGGCATGGGGAAGGCCGAAGAGAGACGCTGCTGCTGCTGCTGCTGATGATGATGGTGGTGTTGTGGCTGGTATTGGTTAACGGGTGGCAAGTAGGGTAGAGGCACGGATAATGGTGGCAATATCGGATGAGACGACGACTGCTGCTGCTGCTGCAACTGCTGGTTAAGCAAATGTGCCACAACAGTGGGTTGCTGCTGTTGTTGCTGCTGTTGCTGTTGCTGTTGCACACGGTAGTTGTAGCCCTGTTGGGTTAAACTAATGTCGGCACGAGCCACTGCCAATGCGGCCACAATTAGCGTCTAGAAGGATAAAAGAAAAAATATTAGATATAATCCATTATGATCCACAACTGAAACGCACCACAAATATCTTCATGCTGTTGCTTAGGCTTGGGAAACTTAGTTAGTGAATGAACTCAACGAACTCGAATGCTGTTCGCTCTGTTTGTCAAGTGGTTGTGATGATGGGTCAACTGCTGCTAACGCCTTTTATACAAACGTAGCCAAATGCGTGGTTCCAACTAGTTTATAATCGTTAACTAATCATGAAACAGCAGCTAACACAATGAATATGAATCTATTGCAACAGTTTACATTTCATATGCACAAACAGAGGCGAGCTAATAAACACTTTTAGTTGGGTGGCAAATGGTTGTGGGCCTAAACACGCCATTGTTTAGGGCGACCAGCGCGAACAATGGCCAATAAAATGGTGTTGTTTGTTTCAATTATTAACCGTTTTTGTTTGGGTGAATTAACAAGGCGAAGGAATAAGTATCCTGTACTTGTTGTTTCAATCACAATATGCAAAAAAGTGTCAAGAAAATCTTTAAAGCAAAGCAAGCTGGCACTTTGCTGTAGACGCTTGGAAATTTATCTTAAACATTTTCGCAAAAAAAAGTTGAATGACTCGATCTATTGATATGTAAATAACATTTGACACGAGGTTAAAAACGCTCTCAAACGTTTTCTATGCACTTTTGTCTGTGGCTTGGCCACTATTGTGGCCACTGTGTTTTATTGCCAATACAAGTTGAACTATAAAATGCAAATGCAAAATGATGGACTCTTCAAGCTGGAGAGCTGATTGCTCTCTAAAGAGAATGTCAAGGTCTATTGTCTATGTAAACAGCGAGAGAGAGCGAGAGAGAGAGAGATTGAAACAAAAGTTTGTTTGTTTTCAAGTATTAAATACTTGTTCACTTTTTCTTTAAACCACATTAAGTTGTAAATCTTATGCAAAACACAATGATATAATTCCTATGCAGCTATATAGATTAATCTTGAAAATATAATCAAAACATGGCCATTTGTCTTGAACGTTACACAAAAGTGAAGGTAAATCACTTTGTCAATTTGAAAGCGTTTGTTTTGAGTCCGTTTCGATTAAAGCGATTTGGCTTTGGTTGACATTTTGCTCCAGTTAGTGGAAATCTTTGGCAACGCAAATTACATGTCATAACACGTATTATCAAATTTATTAACCAAACTAATTGGATTGTCCATCAACAACAAAAGTATCCCACGCTAAATGTTTCGAATATATGAAAGCCATAGTAGCTCAACCATTAAATGGGTCAAACTGTTGCAAGTATCTAATGCAGTCAATCTTAACTCAAAAGTGCATCTGATTATAAGAAGTTTGCACACAATGCAAGTTTATCTTGAATAGAGTCCAAGTTAGCTAGCCTCAAAAATGATGAAAACTGGTTTCACACTTTCTCACGCCAAATGTCTTAAGGCATGAACATAAATGGAATGGAACTTGTCTTAAACATTTCGTTTTCTTTTGTGGTGTTTGTTGGATATGCAAAATAAGACACAAAGAGAAAATACAAGTTGTACAAAATTATTAAATAAAATCATTTAAAACACACAAAGATTTCCAACCAGTTTTTTCTCTCTGTGTACTTATATATCACAAAACAAAAAGGAAAAAACATTCACTGATCAACTTCCGCTCGTAATGTGAAACCAAAGAGAGAGAGCAATAATTAATTAAACTCTAACAACAACAATACTGCATATATTTCGCAAATGTTTAGTAAAAATGTTTTTGGTTTCAGTTTACAAAATCTACAAATTAATTTATTTGAATAAATGCGCTCTAAGTTACATAGATAAAAATAAAAAGTAAAAAGTGAATGCTGACGAGACATAAATTTTTTATACATTTTCGAAACAAGCTGTTTATTTTTGGTTATTTATTAATTTATTGTTTGGCTAACGCTTCACACTGTCAGATTTTGACATTGGGCCTTTGTGTGCTTTGCTAATATGAATGTGGATTATATTCAACAATTTGCATAACATTATTATTATGTCAATCTTAAAGTCGTTGTAGTTAGTTGGCAGACACATCTAATGACTAATGCACATTTGATTATTGGCCTAAAAATGGTCGCCATACTTTAGATTGACAAAATACACAAAGCTACTAAACGACTATCTTAAACATTGTCTCTTCAAATACAAACACCATACACCAAAACGCATTTAAGCCAAAGCAAGCAAAGTCTTAAGTTGTTGCAGTGACAATTAATGAATGAATCCAAATTGATTTCACAGATGTCTCTTTAAGCGCTCGGAAGGTTTATGTTTAGCTTTGATTAATTTTTTTTATTATATAATGTCATTTAAATGGCTCTTGGTATATATATATATGTGTTTAAATAAATCTTGCACTTAAGCAAGCCATAAATATTTAAATTCTTATGTTCGTTATATTGTTTTTATCTGAATACATTTTTAGTATAATGGTTGGTCAAACTAGTTCAAATCAAGCATATCGCATAAATATTATTGCATACTTTTAAGCGGATCATGTGCGGCGCCATCTATTGTTCGCATTTCAGTGTAAGCGAACAAAAAGTTTGTTTCTCGTCAAATCGGTGGCAAAATGTTTGATTACTATATAATTATAATTATTATTTTTATCAAAAAGTGAAGCTTCTTCCTTCTTCTTAAAAATCCACCTTAAATAAAAAGAACTTTTCAACTAAGTATTTAAGTATTTAAAGACATTTTAAATAAACTTTTGCTAATTGAAATCAAATTTCATCAGACAAATTTGCTGAACATATAAGCCAATAAATACAATACAATACAATAATAAAATCAGAAAAGAAATCAAACATTACAAACAAATCAAGCTGCATTGCCATGTTGTTAACAGTATAGTACACACTATGGTAGTACTTATAGCCCAGTTAATAACTGTCCATTAATGTTATCATTGTGCCGAGCTTGGTCAGTTGACGTTGACCATATAGCTTATCGGTATTATATTTAGCCATATACTAACCAACTGGCTATAACTATACTAAAGCCATAAAAGCTTGACCAACGCGTGCGATATTAACTGGAATCAAAGTGCCCAATGCGTTGGCCAAATAAAAACGCCTCACCCAGCTAATTTTAGACATATTTATGGATATGAATATGGCGTTTATATAGCCAACAAGTGAAAAAAGCACATATGTTTAACCCCCATAAACGTGAACTTTGGTCAAGCGGCAAACTTTTAAGTTGACCAGCAAGAAAGTGTCGAAAAAAGATTTTTGCTTATAAAACAGACATATTTTTGTTGTATTTATTAAATATATATCTTTACATAGAATATTGTTATTTGTTGTTGTTAGTGTTAAAGGCACATACTAATTGGTTGAATGTCACACAAACTGACTAGTTACATTTGATTTTATTTGAATTTCAAACAGATGACTTCAAATAATGAGTATATTCAATTGTCTGGTTAATCGTTGGGGAGAGACCCCAACCTCCCCCCCCCCCCCAAAAACCCATTAGGTTTCATTCTTCATTGTGCCGCACTCAGGAATCTTGTGCAGTCTTCTTTGGTCTAGCTCTATGGCTGTTGCGGCATTGTTTAAACTCAAAACAAGATCTTTTGAGCCGTTACACACAGTAGAAGCAGCAGCAGGCTGGCGGACAATAAACCAGCTGCTCCGGTTCGTTGCTGGACCAGGACAACGGCACGATTGTTCTCATTCTGCAGCACACGATAATTGTTGTGCAGCTGTTTGCCCTTATTGTACTCAATCTCCTTGAATTCATTGACCTGATCGAGCGTGACGGGAAAGGTGTCGGTGAGCACAATCCAGGTAACAGCCTCGGCGCAAGTGGGCGTGGTCAGTGAGCCTGCATAGGTGAAATAGGTATTGACATTGGGCACCAAATCGTCCACAGCCAAACTATCCTGCACATTGACGGGTATATTCATTTGCTCATAGCTCTTGATATTGTCCAAGCTCTTGATAATGCTGCCAATGGCCTCATTGGGCGTATTGGAAACATGATAGAGTACAGCCAGAACCGTAATGCCATCCTTAAAGTTGGCCGCCATGCTTATGTTCGGATATATCTTATTGCGATGCACAATGTGCACCTCGAGCGGATAACGTATATCGTTAATAGTATGCTCCGACCACCAATGCATATGGATTTGTTCCACAACATAGTCGCTAACCAAGCCACCGCCGCTCAGTGTCAAATCATGAGCAAATCCAAAGAGTTGAACTGCAAAACGAATGTTTTTATAGCAGGTGAAAGAAATTGAAAGCTAAAGACTCACTTGAATGTCCATTGTTGACCATTTGTAGCGAGCCTTGATGCTCATCGTAGTTCTCAAATTGAAGCACATTAAATTCACCCTTGAGAGAGCCTTTGACATGCAAATTAATTGGACTTTGCTTTCTGCCATTGTCACAAAGGCCGCCCCACTTGGGAAATGCTATAAATATAAATATATATATAAAAAAAACTTGATAAGCATACCACAAGAACTAAAGCACATTGAACCTTTTAAAGATTGCAATGTTACGCAGAAATCATTAATGGTTAGGGTATTCAAGCAATGGCATAGTAAAATATTCTCGGTTCTTCACGCAGTTGACAAAGTCAAATTTACATTTATGGCAATTTGACACAATTGAAATAAACGGCATACTTTTTTGTAGTAGCTATCAAAACACATGGCAGAGCACTTGACAATGATCAGCTGACCCACTCAGTAGTTAGTTAGTTTGTTAGTTAGTTAGTTAGTTTGTGTAGCGAGACTTGCCGTTGATTAAGTTATTTGAGCAGTGGCATTGAATTTTATTATTACTTACGTTCATCCTGATTGTTGTCCAGATCTGGATAACCCCAATCATTGGCTTTACTAAGCGACCAAAAGCTGACAGCTGCAAAATAGGAAAAGCAAAAAAAAACAATTGTTTAAAGCCATGAAAAGTTGAATGCACCCCTTTGTTATTTAATGGGCAATAAATGTTGAATTCAACTTGACCGACATAAAAATGTGCCCAGCAACAAAAAGACAACCAAGAAGCATTAAAGCCAACTACATGATATTCAAATTGGCGTCTGCTGCTTTTGGCAATACGTCAACAGACGCAAAAGCACCTTGCACTTGACACTTGGTCTAAAAATACAAAAACACAATATATATCCGTATATATATATATATATTTATGATGTTAAAGATTTGGCCAAGCATCCAACTAAATGAATTTCACTTGCGAATTCAATTTAATACAATTTTAATGTGCTAAAAAACAAAACTAAAAGGATTTTTTGAGACATTTTCCCTTTAAGTTTTTATTATTTTTTTTTTGCATATTAATGTCAACTTTAATGACCCGAAAGACACATAATAATTGATCCATCAGCATAACTTTAAATCCGTTTGTTGATCTAGTCACATTAATGGTTCAATAAAAAAAGCTTTTAAAATGGCAAAGAAAGTGTTTTTATGATTCTACAAATTGCAAATAGCTGCCAACCAAAGAAAAGCTGCTAATTTATATTTTTGCGAAAATCTTTTTTTTGCGACACATTGCAAAAAATGCGAAAACAAATATTTTTGTGACGACAGCAGCGTTGATGTATGTCTGGGATTTATGAGTTTTTGAAATGTTTGCTTTTTGGAAAATTGCAAAAAAACCTGTTTGCTTTCGTTTAATTCTTAAACAAATTCTAAATGTATTTTCTGCACATGTTTAATGAGTTTTTTATGTTAATGTATTTTTGAAAATAAAAAGTTTTGTAATTCAAACGAATTAGAATAATTGAAGAGCCTTAGAGCAAAGGAAAATTATTAAACATTTGTAGACAATATATTAGTGATAAGAAACGTATCAAATTCCCAACGAAAAATCACTTAAAAACGAGATCAAATTAACTGATTTGGGTTGAGAACACGATTTAGCTGATAAATGCTGTTAATGACAGCGTCAGCAACAGCTGCATGCAACACTGACTTGGATAATAATTAACAATTGCATGCAACCAATGACAATTAAAAGTGTGTGTGTGTGTGTGTGTTAAAAAGGGGAGGGTTAGGGGAGTGTTGAACAAAACTGCCAACTAAACGTTAATTGCATGCGGCTAACAAAACAATGTGAAAAATTGCACTAAACACACACGAGCTGCCCGGAATTTGAAATGCATTTTTGATTCATTTTCCAAGTGTTTTGATCTTGACACAAAACAAAACAAAAACGCTAATTTCGCGCAGTGTACTTAGACAAGATGCACATGCCAATGACAGTAAAATGAGCTCCAACAACAATTTTTTCTCAACTCGCAAACTGACAACGGAAATTGTGCGGCATGTTTCATTTCTCAGTTTAAGTTGAATTCCATTTTGTTTTTTTTGTCGTTATCAAGTGGCGTTTAACGTTACAGTTTTGGGCCAAGTCAGTTGAAAACAAAATCGTTTTTTATTGCGATAATTCCAACTCAGAGACGCCCAATTAAAAAACTTATTGTTTTTTGGGTGATTTTCCGTAATGCGAATTATTATTTACATTTTATAATGCACTATATAATCAAAGTTGTTCGCTGATAAACGATTTCGGGAGTGCGCTTTTTGACTTGATAACGTCAATAACTATATACAATTACAAGCGTACACCGCAGGACAAATAAATAAGTCAGTGTTGGGTTTACTGGAATTTGTTTGTTTTTCTCAACTTATTTCAATAAAAAAAATATTTTTTGACTTTTTAACCCAACTGATTGGGCTAGATTGATGAAAACTTTGCTTAAATTTTGGCATTTATGAATTGTTCAGGCAGCATTTATTAATTAAGTACCCAACATTATAAATGTGATTGTGGGATGATCGATGGTATAGAAACACAAAAAAAAAACTTTCCATCATAGAGGATGGAAGCAAAAGGGTTGGGCTTTGACAAGTCTGCTGACGCTGCGAATGAAAGTGCAATAATAATAATGATAAGTTATAAACAAAACAAACAGCCGATAAGCAGTGCAAATCAGCAAAAAGTTCATTTATATTGAACTGATTAAGGTTTGTCTGCATGAGCAAAAATGAAAAAAAACGGAAGCTGTTGGACTTTAAGACCAAAAGATAATCTGAAACTTGCTGGTTTTATTCTCAAAGTAATATAAATCTAGTTATCAGAGGAAAACTCTCCAAAACAAAACGTTCAATTATCAATCAAATAACAACTTGAGTTTATATAATCAGTGCTAACAAATGACAGCGGTTTCATATAATTGGCCCATATATCTTGAAAAGAAAATCTCAGCTAATCTCTAAAACAAAAAACCACTGAAGCCCAGAAGCCTTAACGGTAAAGAACCTTATCGCTTTCGTATGTTGTTATATAGTTTCTTTTATTGTTTCAAATCTTAACTCGCAAATAATTGTTTAATACCTTCAACGACTTATTTCTTATCATCCATCCACTTACAAAGTGTTTTGTCTTTTTTTATCTGCGATACGTTCTAATCGATCTAAGCTCGTAGCAAATTGTTTAATAACTTACTAACGATTACAATTTTAACGATCGTTGAGAGTTCAATGCGTTATTTAACTACTGTGAACTTATTGGTTTTTTTTATTATTAATATTGATGACTTGATGATGATGCGGCAAGGAATGGGGCGCGTTTATTTGCTCGATTTGTTTGGTGCGGTTGCGTCAAGGCATGGTTTTATCGACTATACACAGTGCGAAAAGGTTGAGTCAAAGGTTTTTGGACTTTTTTGCCTTAAGCCAATTCGAGTAGTTAAGCCAATCGCTGATAAAAATTTCACCTCAATGGCCTAATAGATAATTGTTTACCTATTTCTTTGGGCTGACGCATCGCCTTGGAGTGTGTCTGATTTCAAGTACTTTAATACTTGCCAATGACTGTGCACATTTATCAGATCTTTTTGGGTTTTATTTCTTTTTCGCTCTCTTTTTTTTTTTTGGATATGTGCTCGGTTTTTTTAATTAGCCCTGCGACGAGTGAAAAAGAAGGTAAAAAAAACCCCCCAAACAAATTGATCTGGTTTTTAGAATAAGATAAACCAAACTTGAATTTGAAGGCACTAAACAATAGCCAATAACATTTCCTTCCTACTCCCATATCGATTGTGAAGATCGCCTGTAATTATAAGTATTTGAAATGTTTGCTGTTCACTGCAATTTATCAGCGTGGGATCTATCAGTTTGCTGTTTATTTAAGCCGCAACAACAATCGACAACAACGGGTTCAACAAGGGGGGCTTAATAAGCAGGCAATAACAATACCAAAACGTGACTGCTCGCATTTTTCGATGATGGAAAACTACAAAATCCAAAGAATGTCTTTGTCTACATGTACTTGTATGTAAGTTTTGTGCATTACATGGCGAAATGTATACAAAAACAAAATAGAAAAAATGGTAACAACAAGTTTTTTGCCAAACTACAGTTGAGCGAAAAAAAAATACACTTAGCAAAGCTTAAAAACTAAAAAACTTTACCTAATGTTACTACGGCTAGAAAATGCATCTTTTAGTTTGCAAGTATTAAGAGTATTAATGAAGAAAACTTGATTTGAATTTAAACACTTTCACTTAAGACCGACTAAGTTGTTAAGGACTCGGAACTGGAGCGAGCTCAATGGCAACTCCATAAAAGTGAAATAGAACCGATGTCTTTTATAACCGAGAAAACCGAGGCGAACCGAAGATACGAAGAACAGAACCCGCAGTCCACAGCACACAATGATTACTGAATGCCATACAAGCATCGAGCAAATAAGTGCGCTCACACACACACACACACACACACGCGCATACACAGTTACGAGCACACTTGCAAAGAGAGACGGTAAGAATTGAAATGAATTATGGCACAGGTTATATATTTTTTTTTTCGGGGTTTTTATGCTCACTCTCTATGTACTATCTCTCGCCGCACGACAAAATGGAGCTGATTAAGCGACTGCAGCGAGCAAGAACAGCAACAACAATAGTTGACAATAGCCGAAGCGAGCCGAGCGAATTGCAATGCGGCGACGACATCGACGTTGACGTTGACGTTGACGTTGGCTGATGCTGTTGGCGGCACTGCTTAGAAGCTGACAGCGCAGCCGATTAATTGATAAGCAAGCGCGGAAACGCTTAATGAACGATAAATAGACGTAGTAAAAGGTAGGAGCAAGTTTCGAGCGCTAACTAAGAAAGCGAGAGAGAGCGCGCTCGATCGCAAAGAGCGTGTATGTAAAAATGGCGCGTGCCCTTTGTCAAAGCAGCGACGCCGGAAATGACGTTCAATTGAATTTATATTCAGTTTTAAGTGCATAACAAATGATTTTTTCTATAAAATAATCTATACAAAAAAGCCAGAGGTCAAGGGGCAAACTTCACTGCCTCTCTCTGCTAATTGAAGCGAATTGGGTGTGTCTGTCTCTCTTTTTTTTGTTGGTCACTGTAAATTTTAACTGTCGACGTCGTCGTCGACGGCGACGTCGGCGTCGTTAAACTGCACTTAGTACATAACAAAAGTCAATGTCAAACTGCAACCGTTTTGTTTACAGCTCTGTCGACAGCCTAATGAGTCGCGAGTATGTTTGTCTCTGTTTATTTACCTTTGTTTGTGTCTGTGTGTGTGTGTAAATCAAAATGCATTTCCGCTACAAATTAGCGTCAACGTTGGCCAGCAATTTGTAAAATGTGGCTATCGAAATTGCAAATCTTGATACCCTTTGGCATTTGTGGACAATTTAATGTACGTCAAATATACTACTACCCTAATACTTTAAGTCAGAAAATTAGTTAGGGTACATAAAAAGTCAATGGTCTAAGCATAACCCGAACATTTTTGTCTAATTCCTGATCCTCAAATTGCATGCCTGTCAACGTGCCCTTGAATTAACGATGTCCTTGGCAAACTGAAAATAAATTTGGCTAAAATAAATGGAACAACAATAAGAACACCTTAATCCATTCAACTTATCAGCTATCCAACATTGTGAAATATTTGCATAAAAAAACAAAAACCAACATAAAAGAGTCATTTAAACAAAGTCTCATTGATGGAAAGCTGCGCTCAGTGATCAAGAACGTCACGAGACTTGCTCTCAGCTGAGCATAAGAGCAACAAAACTAACCCCAATAAGCAATTACAATTACATGAGGCGTCAAAAGGTCTAAGATTCAATACAAGTGTAAACTGGCGATAAGTTTGACTTTGTCGACATTTGATATATTTAGCAAATTGAAATCAAATAGTAGTTGATTGAGTAGCGCGACACATTTGATTTGTATTGATTGGAATGGGTTAATTGGTCAAACAACTCAATTGATGGGCTAGCTAAATGAGCAATCATTTTTTAAATTCAAAATAAACGTTAGCAACTGAAATTTGAAACGCCAGTCTGTGTTCGCGCCGCAATGCAACTCTGAACTGGCTTTGCAGCCCTGGCACAATGTTGAATAAAATAATAAAATCAAACAGTTGGCAACGCCCGGTTGGTTGTCAGTTTACAGCGTTGCCGCACCGTGCGCTTCGTGTCACATATGATATTTTAGTGTGCTTCAAAACAAACATCGAATTAGTTTACAAAAAGTATTTATCAAAATAATATTCTTGATTTTTTTCTGTTCTGCTTAATCGAAGAGACAGGCGAACAAAGCTAAATTTTTGAAAGATTGCCAAGAACGCGAGGTGATTGCAACCAGTTGGCAGCATTATTGAATGCTGAGCTGCGAAGCAGTGTGCAAAAGCAAAGCGAAGAGAACGCAGCGCAGCCGAAAAAAAATTTTTGGAAGCAGTAAAGCAGCGCACTGCACGCGATATATTTTTTATTTTCAAAGGGTTCAAGCTAATATTAAACTATTAAACGGATCAACGTGCCGGGCAGCCGTAAGTGCATAACAATTTTAAACATTCAACGTTATTATACAGCCGCGTTGCTCGTCTCAAGAGTTTTGCAAGAAGCGAAAAAATTTTTGCACAGCGGCAAAGGCGGCAGCAGAAGCAGCAGCCGCGACTGCGGCGAATTTGTGCAGCAAAAGGGAGCTGAAAAGATGAAAAATTCTACTAAAAGGCGCACGGAAGTGAAGAATAGTTGCGAATATGAATGTAGTTAAATAATTACGTACACTGATTCGATAGAAGTTTTTTCGAATTATGACTAAATTTAATACATATGCGTGTATGTGTAAAAAAAAGAATCGGCATGTGCGATGGGCATATGTGTTTGTGTGTGCATGAAATTCTTATTGGAAAAGCGTGCTCAGCATTTCGGCGGCTGCTGACAGTTGTGGATGTGCGCGCGTGTATGTGTGTGTGTGTGTGTGAATGACAGCAATGTTGGTGTGCGTCTGTGTGAGAGCGGAGAAGTGATGTGAAGACACAAAAGAAAGACGACGGCGCTGGCTATAAAATAAAGAAGAAGACCGACACCGCAGCAGCAGCGCTGTCCCGGCAAAAGCGCGTTGACGTTTCTCGCTGCATTTGTTGTTGTTGATGGTGTTACCGTTCTCGAGACGATAGGAATTTCCAATGCTGCGACTAAAATAACTTTAAAACTTTTGATTGCCATCACGATACCGCTGTTGTTGTCATCGCCCATCTCATTGGTCAACTTAGCTTACTTGATGCGCCTTAAAACTATCTAATTTATTGTTGTTGTTATTGTCAGCCTCTTTCATTCGCTTGTTTGTTTTATTTTCAGGAACTGTGAGAGTTAAGCGTACGTATGTGTGTGTGAGTGCAGCAGAAACAGCAAGCATAACCGCAACAACAAAGCAAAAAGACTGATAACGAAAGTAAAAAAAAAAGCAGGGAATATTTTTGGAGTTGTTGTAGGTTTATACAAATATCGCTAATTTCACAACTCTTTTAATATTATTTTCCCCCCATTTTTTATAGGCTAAACACACAATAAGAACTGCATTTTGAGTGCAGTTACTGGTGGGGGTGTGTCAACTGACAGCGACTACTGTAGTATCAATTATAACAAAAACAACAACAACAAAAGGGCAAAACAAAAGAATTGCACCGTGGACACCGGCGATCACAGCGTTACCAACAACAACAACAACAAAATGGACGATCTTATGGTCGAAGTGCGACTCGATAACGGTGCCTACTACAAGGTAAGCGCAAACAAGATGAAAACAAAGCTGAAGTCATCGCTGCTGTTGGTGACAAAGACGGCAACGGCAGCAGCGGTGGCCTCAGTTTCTAATTTCGTAAATTTTAGCTTTATTTCTATAAATACTCTGTAACATTTTGTTGAGTGGAGTCTCGCATAGGAATACGCACACACAAACACACACATTTGCATAGAAATAAATACGCATTCATATAGGGCGCACTCTGTCGCTGCCCATGTGGGGGTGTGTATGTGTAACGCTGCCTGCGCGAGCGTCGCTGCATATTCGCCTATGTGTGTTTGTGTGTGTGTGTGCAGAGTTGCTTTTAACAGCACTGTTGACGTTTACGGCGAAAATGTTTTTGCTTTGTGATTTCCCTTTCTACAGCTTATCAGATTTGCATACATAATATGTGAAATGCCTTCTGATAGTGGGTAAAGGCTTGAGAGGAGGCGGGGTGGGTGCTCTTATACGCATTTGTCAGCAATTATGTGGATTCAAAGAATGCATTGTGCGCAACCTCGCCGCTTGCCAATTATAATCGCACTAGGTGATTATAATTTTCTTCTTCAATTGTGCAACAAGCAGTGTAGCATGCTTACCACAACTGATGCAAGCTGATGTTTGGAAAGTAACAAAAGCTAAAATTTCTTACAACTCGCATCCTCATCCTTATTAAGTCATAATTGATTTTTGTGGTTAAAAATGAAAACAGTTTGAAACACTTTTAGCTGGGAGAAAGATTTTCATAGATATATGGCAAATAGGAAATATCATAAAGCAACAACAACAACAACATTTTAATGACACACTTTTCTTCTTTTGCTTTTTTTCATCTCAACTCTGCCGCTGCCGCTGCTGCTGTCTACGTCAACGCAACAATAATAACAACAACAATAATCAACGAACGTTATGACAACAGGGCCAGGTGACAGCTGTCGGTGATGATGGCATCTTTGTGGATGTGGACGGGTAAGTGTGAGCGGATAAAACAACAACAACATAAATGAAGAACTATTTTCACACATTTTAGGCCAAACTATATGATACTTATAATTATGCATGTATATACATTTTATAATCAATTTGCAACAATAATATTGTGTTGCAACCGTTGCAAGACAGCCTGGCCTAGCTGCCCCTTCCCACTGGCCACTTGCTGTGTGTGTGTGTGTGTGACGCCATCGTTTTCTTGGCCGACTGTTTAATTTGGCGCAATTTGTTAAATACTCTTGTTGTACTTATTGCCTCTTCAGTCGACGCACTGTCCGCCCCAAAGGCAACAACTGGGCACAGTCCAAGCTGTCAAGCGTCAACAGCAAATGCCACTAAGCAGCAATCTCAGCGTTAGCAGCAGCAAATCTTGCTGTTTGCTTGGCGCTCTTTGCTATTTATAACCGCGGAAAGAAACCATTTTTCTTGTCATTTCTTTCATTTGCCACGACTTTTCTTCGTTTCGTGTCTGTTGCATTTTTGGTGACATTTTTGGAACAAAATATTGTTGTATGGGTTTTTTTTTTTATTTTGTCGCGTATTTAATTTGATTTTTATAGTATTTGGCTGAGCTGCTGCCGTTTGTGGCAGCTGTGTCTAATTTTAGTTACCACCCTGTTGCTGTTAAAGTAGTCCTTCGCTAATGAGAACTTATATATAGGTTTCCCAATTAGCGTGGGTCGACCATAGTAAAAATACTTCGTTGTTTTTGTCCTGTCAATCTGTGAACCAAGAAAAATAGAAAGAAACAGGTACAGGAACACCCCCGCAATTGAGCTCGCTTGGCGCTCTGCCAACAGCTGCAAAACGACGCCAACTGCACGGTCGACGGCGACGTTGTCAGCGACAGCGACAAACACTTGTCGTCTGCAGCGATACACTTAAATAATTTGGCTAGCATTTGTCTGTCTGGCTGACACAATCAGCTAAATGTTGTTGTTGTTGTTGCTTGTATTTAAATCTTATCAATGTCTTATGTTGTTGTTTTTTGGCTTTCAGCGTGCCCGAGGTGCTGAAATATGCATTCGTCAATGTACGCCTGCCGCCCTACGAGGCCGTCGTAACGGCGCCCAACTTTGAGGAGGGCATGGAAGTGGAAGTGTTTACGCGTACAAATGAGCGCGAAACATGCGGCTGGTGGGTGGCTGTAATTAAAATGCTTAAGGCGGACATTTGTGCGGTGGCATACATTGGTTTCGAGACGCCCTATACTGAAATCTGTGATCTGGGACGATTGCGCGCCAAAAATCCAAATCCGCCAATAACGTCCAAATCGTTCTTTCAGTTTACGCTGCCCGTGCCCGAGGAATTGCGCGAAGAGTAAGTTTTTGATCGATATTTTAATATACTCATATATATAAACCTCGTTTTGTATTTGTTTACAGAGCTCAAAAGGATGGCATACACAAGGAGTTTCAGCGTCGCATTGATGCGGGCGTTTGTAATTATAATCGCGATATTGATGCCCTGATTGTCATCTCCAAATGGGAACACACTAAAAAGCGTGCCAGCATGCTCAAGGATATGCATTTTCGTAATCTATCACAAAAGGTTAACTCAAACAGCACATCAATCAATCAATTATGGTTATAACATAATATTTAAATTGTTTACTTACCAAAAAAACAGGTTATGCTCTTGAAAAGGACTGAAGAAGCTGCTCGTCAGCTCGAAACGACTAAGCTAATGAGTCGTGGGTAAGTTTTTGTCATAATATTATTATGCACATATGGCTGCTTATTAAATCATATTTATTTCAAATGGTGTACAGCAACTTTATCGAGGAATTTCGTGTACGCGAAGATCTCATGGGCCTGGCAATTGGTTCGCATGGCTCCAATATACAAGCGGCACGCACGCTGGTCGGCGTCACGAATATTGAGCTTGAGGAGAAATCGTGCACATTCAAGATAAGTGGCGAAACGGAGGAATCGGTGCAGCGGGCACGCGCCATGCTCGAATATGCCGAAGAGTTCTTTCAGGTGCCCAGAGAGCTGGTGGGCAAGGTGATTGGCAAGAATGGTCGCATCATACAGGAGATAGTCGACAAAAGTGGCGTGTTTCGAATCAAGGTGAGTGCTGTGAGTATTGTACACCACAACTGGACAATTGGGCTAAAATCTCGGTCACAAACCAAACACAACACATTAGATCGCTGGCGATGATGAACAGGATCAGAATATACCACGCGAACCGGCGCATGTACCCTTTGTGTTCATTGGCACCACGGAGAGCATTGCGAATGCCAAAGTGCTGCTCGAATATCATCTGTCACATCTGAAGGTAAATTTATTGACTCTCTGTACCAAGCATGAGTTAAGTAAATTTTGTTTTGTTTTGTGCAGGAAGTGGAACAGCTGCGTCAGGAGAAGCTGGAAATCGATCAACAATTGCGCGCCATACAGGAATCATCGATGGGCACGACACAAAGCTTTGCAGTGTCGCGACGCTCGGAGCGTGGCTACAGCAGCGATATTGAATCTGTCCGTTCGATACGTGGCGGCGGCGGTCAACGTGGTCGTGGACGTGGTCGCGGTGGTGGCGGCGGCGGCGGTGGTGGTGGCAGCGGCAGCAACAATATGAATCAGCGCTATCACAACAATCGGCGCGATGATGATGATTACAATTCCCGCGGCGATCATCAGCGCGAACATCGCTACAACAACGATCGCAGCAGCGGTGGCCCACCAAACGCTGGTGGCGGCGGTGGCGGCGGCGGCGGCGGCGGTGGCAATAACTATCGCGGTGGCAATGATCGTCGTGGCATCAATCGTCGGCCGCCACGCAATGAACAGAACGGTGGCCGGGATTATCAATACCAGAATCACAATACCGAGGATATGCGAGAGACGCGTGAAGTGAGCAGCGTAGAGCGTGGTGAGTTAATCCAGAAGAAGTCAAAGAAGAGGAGTGCAAAGGATTAGAGGATGTGTTGTTAATTTTTTTAAGCTGGGGGATATTGAAAACGAAGGTGGTTCCCAAAGTGCAAGTTTCTAGCAAATATGATATATGATATACACAAATTTTTAAACCATTATTATAAAGTACGTTATAATGTTTGGGTTAGGGCTGGGGCATCAAATCAAACTTGTTATCACTGAATTCTTGTCGTTTTCCATGCTCCTTAGCGGACAGCAACTCATCGTACGAAGGTAGCTCCAGAAGACGCAGACGGCAGAAGAACAACAATGCGCCTAGCAACAGTGAGTATGATTTGGTACTAAGAACTAATCCATCAGTTTTAATATATTCTTTGTGTGTTTTCACGTAGCAAACGGTGCAGTCGCCAATAACAATAACAAAGCAACACAGCAACAGGCACAGCCAGTGGCACAACAACAACAACAGCAGCAGCAGCAACAGTTGCCTGCACAAGCGAACAAAGCGGCGACACTGAATGCACAACAACAACAGCAACAGGAAAACAACAAACAGAGCAGCGGCAATGCGAACTCGGTGGCCAGCAGCAAGTCAAAGGATGCGCCGAAGCAACAGTTGTCGGGAACACAGCAACAACCACAACAACAGCAGCAACCGCAGCAGCAGCAGCAGCAACCACAACAACCACCGCAACAACAGCCACAGGCGGCGGCACAGCCAAAGCCAAGGCGCAACAATAAGAATCGCAACAATCATACGGAACAGGTGGTCGTCGCAGCAACAACAACGGATGGCATCAAGAAGGAGGGCCTCGTCAATGGTACATCCTAAACAACAACAGCAGCAACACAACAGCAACAACAACAAGAACACAATGGCACACACACACACACACACACCTTGCATTATTGAAAATCGTTCGTTTAACATAATTGTTGTGAAGCAATCAGCAGGCAGATAAACAAATTTTTTAGTTCATGTTGTTAACGAAACGCCGCCACATAATATACAACAACAACAGCAACACGAAACACACACATATACATAACGAAAAACAACAGAAACAAATAAAAACAACGTGTAGAGTAGGCATAAATAACAAAATTAATGTTTTTTCGAGAGAGTAACTATTTGTGAGTAACTAAAAAAAAAAAACCAACCAACAAAACAAATGCATCATAATACATACTACATGAATAATGTAATAACTATAATAAAGCGCATACACACACACACACACACACACACACACACATATATATATATATATACTAACTCACACACACACACAGACAGCTCGAATTATACACAAAAAAAAAAACGAATGAAATGCATAGGCTTATAATTTTAAATTGCAATTTAAAAAAATAATAATAATAAAAAACCCTCTTAAATAACAATCAAAACTTATAAATTATGTGTATAAACTGAAAGCATTAGAAACAAAAAGCAAAACCTAAAATGCAATTACAACAAAAACAAGAAGAAGAAAAATGTTCAACTTGCCGAAAATGTGCTTCAAAAGTGCATTTGTCTATCGACAACTTGGAAGTGTTGCTAGTTACATTACGAAAATTATATAGTGAAAAGAAAACAATGCAATTGCTCTTTATTTTTTATACATACATATGCATATATATACACACACACACACACACACGTACATACATATATATACTTTGTAAATTAGCATTAATTTAGTTTGTTTAGTTTTGTGTATAATTCGTGCGTGAAACTAAACTAAAATGCAACAGTTATTATAAATATTATATTTTTTTATGTATTATTATTGTTTAGTTGCTTGAAAGTTGCCAACAAATGCCTAACAAATTACATCAATCAAAAATTTTAAGCAAAATTAAAAAGGTTTTGTTGCATTTTGTTTAACACACACACACACACACAGAAGGAAATCCTCTCTCTTATTTGTATAACGTTGTATTTATTTACTATTATTTAACCCACACACACACACACATGCATACACTCTCGCACATACACACACACAACGTACGCAAGAAATGGCGATAAAATAAACAATAATATAAATTCATTCAATTTTTTTTTTATGTTGATAAAATCATAAAAATATTTTAATATGAAACTTTGCCAATACCTACCAATACCATGCGTATAAAACTAATTTATTAGTCCTCTATTCAATACTCTTAAATTAATTAAAATGCAAGCACGGCAACAAGAAACATAAACAATCAACATTTACACACACACACACACACATACATAATAACATAATTTAAACTAGATAAACAAACAAAAAAAAAACGAGAAAAAAAAATGCATAAAAGAAAATGAACACAAAAAAAATAAATAAACTTAAAAGATATTTAAATGTAAAACAAAATCAACTGAAAAAAAGAAGAAAGCAACAAGAATAATAACAACAACAAAACAGATCTTCTCTTTCATTTGAAGAGCAATAATGTCAATAATGTTTAAGAGTAAAAACAAAAATCTTTTAACATACGTATAAAGAAACAAAAAAACGATAACTATAAATAATAGTAATGTTGTGTAATTCAAATAAAAAACAAAAAAAAAGAAAAGAAAAACAGAAAAATATGTGCGATTTAAAAATTATTATTTATATATATGAAGATGAACTTATATAGAAATATAGCAAGTAAATTTTATTAATTTAAAATTTATATATATACATAAAAAGAAACAAACAACAAAACATAAAAAAAAACCAAATCACAACGAATTGCGAATTTATTTAATATTTTTTTTTCAATCAAGTGAGGCTAGTTAGATTTTTTATGAACTTACCATTTATTGCTTTTTGTAGCAATTTGTACAGAGCAGTATTGTAAATTTATTTTTATTTGCTGTCTTAGCTTGTCGCGGCGGCAGTGAAGATAGTGGCTGTGATTTGTCAGTTGGCCACACAACCAGCTAACCACACTGCCAAAGCGCATAGCCAATTGAATGGAATATCTTTTCTTTTTTTCTTTTCAGTGTATATAGTTAAAAGGTTTATGAATGAAAATTAAAAAAAAAAAACTGCCGCCATATTTAAATTTATGTTCGCCATCGTGCGGTTGCAAGGCGAAGCTCTTTACAATACGGCGAAATAACATTTGGCGCCATCTTGCGTCTCTTTATGTTAAAACAACTGCGGCGGCGGCGGCGTTACTCATCCATTTATGCTGCGTTTTATGCTACGCTGCGTGCTCTCTGTGTATGTGTGTGTGTTGGTGTGGGCAAATCGAAAGCTTTGTGTGTGCGGGCTTCAAACGCGGCGCTGCAAAATATGCAATATAAACAATAAAAACGTTAAAGGGGAGGAGTATGGGTTAGCCTTGACCCGTGGGCGTGGCTTTGACAGGAGTCTCTGTTGGGGGGCGGGCTTTGTCAAACGAATGACTTTTAGCATGCGACGTCTGAAGGTCGTCGCGGTTTAGTTTAAGATTTAAGCAATCTATAATTGGTTTTGTTTTAAGCACAGCTTTCAACCAAGTAAACTGAAAGTTTGATAAACGAGTAGAGAGGGGCGGCATGGTTGGGTGGGTTGGTAAAGGGCGACCCAGTTAGTTGGGGGGGCTATGTTCAAGGTCATTGCAAGCAAGTCGAACTTGCAATTCGCAAACTTCAACTGCTTGCATACACTTGAAAAAGTACACAGTGAAAAATGTATGCTGCTCAAGAGTCGATAAAACGAAGTAAAACGACAAATATTTTTTATAAAATACTTTTTATTGACATTTCATTTGGTATTTATTTTTCAAAATAATATATATAGAGATGTAAGGCTTAAAAACAAATTGTTTTATAAATTTAAGATAAAAAAAAAAAATTAATTTATTTATTTCACACTTAAGTTCACACAAAAATTGCATAGTTTTGTTTTTATTTTTTTCATTTTGTATTATTATTCAGCATTTAGTTGTTGCATTCGGGAAGATTGTACGTTCTGGAATGTCGTACCAGATAGTGCATTTACAAGCTTTCAGAATGTTTCAGTGCAAATGCACTCCTGACACGCAGCCCAAAACTGTTTTTTATTGTCTCTCTCTTTCTCTTAGATATTTGTATTTTTTTTTTTTAACTTGATAACTCGAAAATATTTATATATATTTTGTTTTTCCTTATTCGTTTAGTTACGAAGGCGGCAACACAACAACAACAACGCAGCAGGCAGCAGCGTGTCAGTGTGGGCGTGGCATACTCTGTCTCTTACGCTCTCCTCTCTCTCTCTCTCTCTCTCTTGTATGTTGCAGTTCGGTTATCAGAGTCTCAAGTGTTAGAATCAAAGAAGAAAACACAACCAGAAAAGTCAAGTAAAGAAACTAGCAAAGAACAACAAAATGAACTAAACAACAACATAAACATATTCTTAACATGCTGAAGCACACGATAGAGAAAGAAGGCAAGAATGAAAGAAAGAGAGGGAAGGGAGATCATGAGAAATGAAAACGTTATCTCTATATTGTAGATTTCAAATTCAACACATGTGATTAGAGGTAAAAGCAACAACAAAACAAACGGGTGTAGACGGGGTGAAGGGGTAGGCGAAGAGGCGACAGTGCCAGATGTGGGTCAACGTGCGTGTGCGTGTGTAAGTGTGTGTGAGCAATCGTTAAATACCCTAACAATAATGGCAATCATCAGTCATAGCTGCATTAGAAGCGGCAAGATAAAAACATCGAGTTTTGTTGAACTTAAAGCTTTAACTAAAAACTACCTAAAGCTCTCGTTCACCTTGAAGCTCTCAGTTATAAAAGCACCGAGGAGTTCTTAAAGTTCCAAGTATTGAAAGAGTTCAACACAAAGTTGCCAAGTTTTAAAGTCTTGAAATTTTCTTAAAGCTTCACTTAAAGCTTTTTTAAATAATGTTTTTCCCTCTAAGCGAAAAACCTTCTAATTTCCTACCCAAAAACAATATCAATACCCAAACGATTTCACATTTCCGCCGCAAGACAGAACTTTAGCCACTTTGTATTAGAAAGAAAAAAAAACCAATTGAAATCCGAGATAAGATAAACAAAGAAAAATAAAGTGCGTTTAAAACCAACAACTGATTAGAAAACGTCGTAAATGCCAAAGTCGTAATTAAACAGAAAACCAAATAACAAAAAATAAAATAAATAAAAATAATCAAAACTAATTTTCATTTGTAAATGTTAAATGAATTGGTGCGTGGCACAATTTGTTGTCATTGTTTGAAAATTGGCCTTCAATTGATGGCTTGGTTCAGTGGGCTTTTGGCTTTTGAAGGGGTGTGGCCAAAAGCTAAAAACTAAACAACAAAAAAACCAACCTAAAGCAATTATTATTAAAAAAAAGAAAAGTAAATAAAAAACTTGCTTTACTAATTTTGTAAGTGTAACGAATAAATTTTAATTGCGTGCTTGCTCCAATTTCTAACCAAAAAAATAATAGAAGAAATAAATGCAAAAGAAGAATATAACAAAAAAAAAGCACCAATTAAATAAATTAAAGTTTTTTTATCTATGTGTGTTTGTGTTTTTGAGAGCTTCAAAAAGTGTAACACGGAAAACCCCCGCCCCTCTGCCCCCCTTTAAAGCACTTAGTAAGTTGGTTATAATTTCATTAGGCAAACATTAAGCTGAACGCTTTTCAGTTAACAGTTTTCCAGCTGTTTGTTGACCAATATTTCTTTATCTGGGTCATAAAGAGCCGACCAAACCAGCCTTCTGCTGCCAAAGTGTCATAAAACTGAGTTGTTTTCTTCTGCTTCTTATTCTATACAGCGGAAGTTGGCCAAGAAAGAGTTGCCTAACAGTATTTGTTGTTGGTTTTTGGCCTAAATGCTTGGATAGTTGCTAGCACTTAGCACTTTGCAAGGGCAGACAAAACGAGTACAGTGAATGCACACTAAACGAAACAATGCGCCATTGGCAACTTGGCTTACACAACTAAGTTCATTATATCTTAGTGCTTACTGTATAAACTAGATTTGTCGCTTGGCAACACTTCTTCGCTTCTAGGGTATTATCACGTGTGTTTGCATAAAGATACACAAAAAAATAAATTCCAATCGTTTTCGTACAATATTTGGGTATTATCAGTTTTTTTTTCTTTTTGGTACGCCCCGAGGCATTAATAAATTTAGCTTTTTTTTCAGCTAATTTTAACAGAAATCACACGAAATTATTGTTCCAACAATACTAAAAAAAAAAACGAAAAACGAAAAAGAAACTGAACAAAAGTTGAGTCATGCGTCAAATGCGTGATAGGCTTTGAAGATTTGAAATAACAACAGTGAAAAAAAATATGTGAAATTGTGATAGGCATAAAATTATATATAGTATAAAGAGAGAGAGAGAGATGGGAAAATGAGAGCAAGAGAGCGGCGTCAAAGTGTAGAAAAATTAGTTAGAAAGCAAGGCAAAAGTTTAAAACAAAGAAAGTTTAATCAAATTTTTAGAGAAATACCAAAACAATAAATATTACTTTTAAAAGTTACTTTGTTGAAAGTTTTGTAAATGAAAAGATTTTTGAAACTTCGTTGAATACAACTTTGCTTAAAGTTAAGTAAAGTAAAGAGTTTAATATTTAAAACTAGCTCAACTTGAATAGAAAACTAAAAAACAGCAAAAAAAAATAGCAAAGGAAGGAAACTTTTTCAGTTCATAGAAAACTTTCTAGTTTCCAGTTGAAATACTCTAAAAACAACTTTTAAGTATACATTTTCAAGCTAAAGTCAAAAATTTGAGAGGAAAAAAAGCTAGAAGCAGATGAGTTAGTTTATGACTAAGCCACAAAGAGTTGAGTTTGAGCTAAAATATTCAAGTAAACTTGACAATTGTCTTTTTCAAAGAAAGAAATGAAACGAAACAATGAAATTCAACTGTCTTTGAAACTTGCCAGGTTGTATGTGTGTGTGTGTGTGTGTGTGTGTGTGTGTGTGAAAATTGCAGAGGTGACCCAAATTTTGATTGGGCCTCGATTTATAAAGTGTTTTTGCTGCTGTTTGTTTGCCTTTTGGCATGATGTAATAAGTGAAAAAGCCAAATGACACAAAACTACAGCACATTGATTTTGCCACACCACACAAAGAAGAAGAAGAAGACTAAACGAAGGTGGGAGGGGTAGGTGATAGGCTTGGTTGCAGTTCGTTTTTTCCCACTTCTCATTGTCAATTTGCATTTAGTATTTATAGAGCCATTTCAACATTTTCGCTTTCAACTTTGCAGTTATACATATATAAGATTTATATAAAAGGGGCGGCGGGGCGTACGACCACGCCCTTAACGTATTTGCCAATACGTTGCATAGAGTGATTGTGGCCTCCTCGCGAGTGCATTTTGGCCGCAAGCCAAAGAGAATTTTTATTTTTGGCTACTTTGGCTAAGCTCACACACAAACGTTCGTAGTATTGGTGTTGTCAGCCTTGCCGCACAGCACAACTTGCAATTGTAGCTACAAGATATGCAGATACAAAGATACAAAGATACATATATCTATTTATATATATATGCAGGCTAGATGCCAAGAGTTATGTAGGTTGCATATAGTACTCATAGAAATCAATAGAAATGGCAAAGGCAAAGGCAAAGGAAGCAAAACCCTTGTGGCAACATTTCGTAATAGATGCAACCAAAAGCTAAATAGCCATTAGGTATAGAGTATAAAGAGAAAACTGGGTCATAACACTGACCCAATTTATTATAACTTGAGCTGGGGGGGAGGGGGGAGAGAGGTAGACACAGTTGGAAGCTGAGAGCGAAAGAGAAAGAAAGAGCAAGAGAGGGTTTTAAGGCGACCTTCAGCTCCAACGACAAGGTCGTACCAGCTAAAATATATATAGGAGAATATTTTTTATGTTCTCTTTTGAAATATAAAAAATCCAAAACAATGTGCGGGGCAAACACGTGATTCACATTGGTATTGGCAAAACAAAAGGCTGGTCCAGACATGTTACACTGCAAGAAAAAGGCGAGTTTTGAAGGAAATTTAAAGCTGTTCAAAGTTGGTTTAGGTTTGAAACTAATTGCGCTTAAACAAAGTGAGGAAAAATGGTGTTTAAAGTATTTTTGAGAAATATTTTTGGTATAAATCCATATTAAAGACAATATTATCCAACTTTTAAACAACTTAGACAACATTTGGCAATAGTACATGAAAGATGGCTTAGCGATAACGAATATTAAAGTGTCTTCAAGTCAATTTAATACTTGAAAACTGACTAATCAAGCAGACAATGTTGATGATGTCATTGAAGTCAAACAGATAATACGTAAGTTTTGTCTCGACACACAGACTGATAGAGATACATAGACGAAAAAAATATAGATAGAAAAAAAAAAACATTGTCTGTTTAGGTTGTTGACTGCGTTGTCTGCTGATAAAGGCGGAAAGCGTTTGTTGGGGTACAAATTCCAAAAAAAAACATATTTGCTAAGCAAATAAATCAAACTACAAACAAAATGCGAATCGATTTGAGTTGAAAAATGATTGCATTAACAATTTTTCAATGCTGATCTTGAAATTCCTTTGGTTCTGTAATTTTTTTTTAAAAGTTCATAATTAATTGCTTCAACCGAATAGAAAAAAAAAACTAAAAACCGGTTATTTGAAAGCCAAGCAAAAATTGCGCTAATTGAGCAAATAATCGGATTTTGTATTACCAATATTATTGCACTTTGTTATTGATTCATTAAGTAAAGGGAATTTTTTTCTTTCTTGCCTTGAATAAAGCTTTTGAAAAAGTTTAACAAAAAAAAACCCGACAAACAATATTTTTTTCTGTGTCAAATGCATTTCTCAGTCATCTATTTTTTTTTTTTTTACTTTTTTTGCACACAAATACAAACAGAATCGACCTCATAACAAGCCTTGCAACGCCCACACACACACACACACACCTATACACACCAAATGTGAACACCATATGCCGTCTTGTTATTTTTATACACAGCAATATTGCAAAGAAAAAAACCTAGGTACACGTATATAAGCCAATAAAAATGGCCAATGTGCATGTGTGTGTGTGTGTGTGTGTGTGTGTGTGTAATGCAAGCTGCATGGTGTGCAAGGTCAAGTGGTTACGTTATACAGCAAAACAGTGCTGGTCATTTAAATACGTACAGCAAACGAATTGCAAGTGTACCCAATATTTTGACCCTCACTGTATTTGTTGTTTTTGTTTGTATTGTTAGCTACTGTGAATTGAAATTCGCTTTCAAGTTGGCCGCTTATTAAAGCAACGCTTTAATTTAGATTTCGCTCTCTCTATCTCTCTCTCTCTCTCTCTCTCTTTATCTAACTCTCTCCGCGGCGAATGCAATTAAGAAATAGAAAGAAACAACTAGGACCCCGTGAAAAAAATACATACTCTATCAGGCAATTACAAAGCTTTTTGTGCATTATATAATGCAACAAAAACAACTAACAGAAAAAGCGAAAAAAAAGAGGTTGCAATTACAAACAAGCAAAAAAAAAAAACGGCAGGCTAATCTAAATTTAAACTCAACGAAAGAGCGCCCAATGGGAGCGAGCGAGAGAGAGAGTGCGAGCGAGTGTGTGTTTGCATATGGGAATTTATGTGGGAGCGTAAATTTTTTGCTATTGTAACGGAAACAGGCGTTGATGAGCCGCCGTCAAGCCGTCGTTGATTGTTTTTAACCTACACACACACACACACGCATATAGACACACCCAACACGCAGGCGAAAACAGTTACACGCAAGCTTTAAGCTCGACTTTAAAATGCATTGTATTTCACATGGCATACGGCATTGTTTAGTTTTGTAATTATTATTATTGCATAATACCCATTTGCCTATGCAAAACGAATAGAAATTGATTTCGCAATGATCAGAAAGACACAGAAAAACACACACACGAATGCGGAAAACAAGTGTATGTAAGAAAACAGCTGTTTTGTCTAATCCAAATTCCAAACACAAAATCCACAAAGTCCAAAATAGACGACGACGACGACGCTGCTGTCTGCCTTGATTGTTGTTGATTTTAAACTGCTGCTGCTGTTGCTGCTGCTGCCGCCTCTTGTGTGTTGTTAACTCGATGTGGAAATTAAAACTGACGACTGACGTTGGCCGTTGTTGCAGCTGAAGGCAGCCCAAGCAGCAGCAGCAGCAGCAGTCGCAGCGGCCGCAGCAGAAGCAGCTGGCAGCCAACACAGCAGCAAAGCTGCCGACGTCAACTGCAACTGCGACTGCAATACGATTATTGCTGCTACTGCTACTGCTGCTGCCGCTCTTCTTCTTGTTGTTGTTGTTGTGAAAAGAAAACTGTTACAATTTTAGGCCAATTTCTTTGTTGAACGCGACGCGACGCGAGGCGAGCAACGACGAAGACGACGGCGATGGCGACGGCGGCGACGACAATTTCGATGGCCACGCGGCGTGAATGAAACTTTTGCAGCGCTGCGTGTCCAATATGTAAATGTGTATGCGCGCATGTGTGTTTGCTTTGCTTTGCTTTGCTATGCACGTATGTATGTACATATGTATTTGGTATGCTTGTAATATATGTTTAGCCAAAGCAAAGAAACCCAAAGACGCGCTAAGGTGAAATATACTAAATGCTGGGCCTGCCAGCTACTGCTGTATGTGGCAGATTTTTATTTCTGTACGCTCTGCAGCTGCAACTGCAGCAAGGTGCCAAAAGCAAAGCACACACACACACACACAGAGAATAGTTGAACTTTTGATTTCGTTTTCGGCGCAAAAGTAAATTTACCAAACTACGCTGCTCTAATGCTAAAGCGCAACTGTCAGCTGCTCAGCTCGTTCAAAAAAAAAAATGCTACACAGAGAACGAAACGGAAAGAGAGCGAGAGCGTAAGCAGCTAAAGAGCAAAGCTTTTGGTCACACAGCAAGAGTCGAAACGACAGCAGCAGCAACAACAACAACAACAACAGGAAGCAGCACAGCTGAAGCTTTGACTGTGTCGCTGGCTGCAGTTGACTTTAAACTATTTTTCTTTTTGTAGTTTGGCATGACGCAAATGTAGTGCGACACACACACACACACTAACGTGTTGTGTATGCAATGTGTAACAAGCTGTCTCTCACGTTTGAGTTGAGTTGAGGCTCGCCCTCTATAATAGATAGCATGCTATCTCACTCTCACGCCAAATTTCACATGTCAGTTGCATTGGGGCGTTAATGTTCAAGGTGATTTACCTTTGTGTGTGTGAGACGTCGGCTTACCCTCTCTTTATGTGTGTGTGTGTGTGTTTACACTATGAGCGCATATTCCGCAATTATGCGAAATTATCGATCAAATTTTTTTTTTTTATTATTATTCTTGCTGTAAGGTCAACTTAAATTGAAAATTAAGTTACATGTGTGTGTGTGTATTAGTGAGGCCAGCTGCTATCGTTTTAGTTAATCTAAACGTTACGCATGACTTAATCCGTTTTTTGTCATTATTTTGAGAGAATATAATGTATTAAAAATTGTATTCTATGAAAAAGCTTCAAATTTAATCGCAAACTTTTTTTGTTGTCGATTTTGAACTATATCTTATCCTACTTATAAAATGGAACAATAATCTTTTGCGATTGCATTTGACACAGTTATTGTCGAGAAGCTTTAACGGTTTTGGTAGATTAAATGAGCTTTGCGTTGGGATTGGTAAGAAGTTAGTTCTACAATTTGATTGAAATCTTTAAGCAAAAAACTTTCAGAAACTAACCTAAAGACAATTCATGTAATGTGTGTATTTTATAATAGAAAAATTGATTGCATAAACCAAATGAAAAGCTAAAAACAAGCAGAGGAAAGAGAGAGAGAGAGAGAGAGAGAGAGAGGCGAGAAAAATCAATTTCACTTTCCTTGACCCAATCCAAGGAGCAACAAAAGGCAAGCGCAAAGAAAATGAAAGCAACAAAAAATTCAGTTAACAAAGGATAATTGAGGGTCATTTCAACGGCATGTAGAATGCAAGAAAAAACAAAAGAAGTGGACTAAAATGTCGAAATAATGTCACAGATACAATTTAGAAATGCAACATATCTCCGTCCTCACCTCACCTCCCCCTGCCGCCTGCCGCCTCCACCCTCTACCACCCAGCCAACCCGTTGCTTAGCCACAAGCTGTCAATGAGCCAAAAAGCCGAAAAAGCGAAACGAAAATAGAAAACGGCTGATGCTGCTTCTGATGTTGCACGCGATTTTGTTTCTTCTTCTTTTTCGTTAAAGCCAATTCGAATTGGCAGCAACGCTGCTTTAATTGTTTTGGCCAAATGCGTTCAAGTTTTCATAAATACAGAAATTTCACTCGCATTATTAATGCAAACTGTTTGCCGTTGCATTAAGTTTTCAGAGCGTTGCAAGCTTTTCGCTTGAAGCGCACCTTTAACTCCCGCTCTTCCCCGCCCGCTTGGGTGTGCAATGAGTGTGTTAAGAATTGTTTTATGGGGCAATTGAATTGGTAACAAAAAACATAAAATTTTAATTGAAAAACATTTAATAACAAGATAAATGCTGAATATTAATATATTATATATAAATTTATATGCAATTTTTGTGGTTCACTTTTTCGTTTTGCTTAAAATTATTTTTATCGAATTGTTATTTTATTTTTATACATTTTTGTATGTAGCCAATTATCATTATTATTTTTTTTGGGCTACAATCTGGGTTAAATGAAAAAACCATAAAAATAAATAAAGAAAATTCATTAAAAATAAGCTTATGGCTAAGAAACATTTAGTATGGTCAAATGAATTCAATTCAAGGTAAAAAGGAATATATCAAACAAGGGAATTGAAAAAAAAAAAGAAAAAACAAACATTTTTTGGACTTGCAAACTGAACGAAAAATAAACAGAAAATACTTGACTCACCCTGTGCAGCTGTTGTTGTTGTTGCAGTTGTTGTTGCATGGGTGCCAAAACGGCCTCTGGATACCACCAGCTGTGTTCACTTGCTTACACAATATTCAAAGCGAGCACAGGGCAATATCCCAGTGGCAATTGCACATAACGAACGTTGAAAGCTTTTTTGCGTTTGAACGAAAACTTAGCGCGGACACAAACCATTTTTCGTTTACTTCTGCTGCTGCTGCTGTTGCTTCTGTTGTTGTTGCTGTTGTTCATTTGTGCACTATTTTCGCTCGTTGCACTTCGTTCACTTGTTTGTATGTACATTATTTTGAATTTTACACCATAAACAAGTAACAAAAGGTAAAAGATTTTAGTTTTTGTATTAATTCAAGAAGCGATTCAAGTTGTTTATGAATTAAAACAACAAATATTGTCATATTTTCGCAACAATTTGCCAGCTGTCCTTCAACATTAACACTCAACAACACACACACACATATATAGAAAATCATATGAAAATAACTCGAACGGCTGCTTACGCATCGCATCTAATTTTATGCTTGTGCTTTATTGTGCGTATACGTGTGTATTAGTTTGTGTGGGTGAGTGAAAAGGTCAAAAAGCTTCATAAAAACAAATCCCAAAAATCTGTTGCATATGCCAGGGCGCAATTATATACTGTGTATCACTACTTTATCGAAACTTAAAACTTTTCCATATGTTATTGAGTTGGGAAAATGTATGTTCATTTTCACATGCTTTGTTTTTTTTTTGGGGGGGAGAAACACCTGATTAACACACTCATATGGCAATTTTAAATAAACACACACACACAAAAGACACATTTTTATATAGGTTCAGTTATAGATAGCGAGCGGGAGATAAAGATAGGCCCGACCTCGCCGGGAGTGTGCTCAACACTAAATTATTTTGCGCCAGGCTGACAGCAAGGAAGTCGTACAGCTAGAAAGCCGTAGCAGCAGCATCCTGTCGGCGCTGCAGTTGTGCTCGCACAGGTGCTCGTCATCGTTTCCCAGTAAATATGCAACAGCATTATTTACACCCACACACACACCCACACACACACGCACACGCACCACATGAAAGAGAAAGTTTTTTTTTCGGGGCAGCTGGCAAGCAACAAAAGCAAACAGTTGGCTGACGTCGGCAGCGCTGCCTTAAGTCGCCCACGCAAAAGCTTTTGCCTCAAACTCTCGCCAGATTGTTTGTTTTTGTTTTCGCTTCTTCATATTAGCTTAGTTACCTCTCACCCATACACACACACACATACGTACCTGCTGCTGGCAGCGCAAAGCTCAGCCTAGCAGCGCTCTCTCTCTCTCAGTGACGTTCTCGCGTTTGCCGGCTCGTTCTCCTGCTGCTGCTGCTGTCTTCGTTGACGTCGCTGCCGCGTCAAGTTTAAATGGAACACACACACACACACCGTTGACGAAGCAGCAACAACAACAACAATAAAACATTTTTCAAGTTCAAGTTGCTTGCTCAATGCGCATGTCATGCGCCATTTTTGTTTGCCCGTTCGCTCTTTCGCTCTCTCTCTCGCTCGCTCGCTCGCTGCAGCAGCAGCAGCAGCCTGCAGTGCACTTTCATTGTTGCTGGTTTTGCTGTCGTCATGCGAAAATAAATGAACAGCATCTCTACTTCTTCTCCATCTGCTTCTTCTTCTTCATAGCTCGCATGATTTTTTGTGTTCTCTGTGTTTACTTTGATTTCGCAAGCCCTTTTTGTGTTGAGTTGCTTTTGAGGCGCGAGTAGGCGGCGAATGTTTGCTTTATTGCTATTTGTTGTTGTTGTTGTTGTTGCTGCTGGTTCAATCGGTTGTCGCTAATTAAATTTCCATGCTGACGCGGCTGTTGCTGTTGCTTTTCCAGCAAACTAAAAATAAATATACAAAAAATATATGAAATTTTTTTTCTTTTAGATTCCACAAGCAAATGTTATCTTAACAAAAAAGCATGATACAAATTATCGTGTGTGTAAGAGAGAGAGAGAGAGAGAGAGAGAGAGAGCGTGAGGTGAATAGATGAAAGTTATATTTTTGAATTCGCCTATCTGTTGCTCTCTCTATAATACCCTAAAGTTTGATGGCTTTTAGAAGAGTTTATGCACTCTTAAACACAGTTTGTCAAAACAAAATTTAAGGAATACATTTATTTAACCTTTAAGTAAAAGCTATAAGCAGCACTTTTATAACATTAGTGTTGAAACACGTGCGATATTCTCACTTGACAACTCGCAAAGCGCATACAAACACACAAAAGCAACCTTATTTAATTGTTCCTATAATCATAATGTTTAATCAAACTAATCAAACTAATCGTCTCTTGCATAAATTCAAGATTATTCTTAGCAAATCTCAATAATAAAGCAAATTAAAGCATTTCTAAACATTTTAATTGCTTTCTTAATGATCCCAACAAGTTTACGCTTAGTAATACAAGTTTTTAGGTCAATGCATTCAATGTATGTGAATATTTTGTGGTACAAACATATGTTTGAAATATTTCAATTTATGCCTCCCATTATTTTCAAGCTATTTTACAGTACGTAGCAAGTGCAACGAACTCGATAATTATGCGAAACGCCAAGTAAAAACAACTGAATATTCATGTCAAAATATATGCATAGAATTCACATGAAATTTTGACCTTGAACATTTTGGTGCAGTGCATTTTTATTATTAAGCAAAAATAAAAAAACAAAATGCGCGTTGCAATCGATTCAAATGTTGCTGTTAAGTTAAAATTCCATTAAGCCAACGTTGACGTTGTCGTTTAATTAAATGAAGAGCCAAAAGTTTTTGTTGTTCTTTGCTGTCGACCACATTCAGAGAGGGTGTTAAAGGGTCGGCGTTGGGGGGATTGCATGCGTTGAAATTAAAGCAATGCCAGCGAAATGCAAAGCAAATACATAATGGATAGAAGAAGAAGAATCACCGAATAAACGTTTAAGCTAAATAAAGCAGTTACTTTTTGTAGGCAAACCAAATAGAGAGAGATAGAGAGCGAGCGCAGAGTAAAAGAGAGAGGAGTTTCGTTAAAATTTTGTGTGTTTGCTGCTGCTGCTGTGAGCATTGCTTTTTGGTTGCGCTTTTTGTTTGGCTTCCTCTTCCTCTTTGTTTGACGCCATTCTCGCTGTCTCTGTATCGTGCGCTCTCGCTTTGACCTGCTGTCTCGTTTCTCGCTTGCGCAGCGAAACGTGCCAAACGAGTTTATCACACATTTCCACAAGCACACAAATACGTATACTTGTATGTATGTGTGTATGTGCAGTGAATGCTAAAAGGGAAGCACACTCAGTGGCAAACTATTGCCTATTCGCTCGCACTTGCACATTTGTGTGTACAACGAGTATCTTAACCTTGAACTTGAAACACATACACAACCCCCGGCCGCCGCCGCCGACAACAACAACAACAGCTCAACCATCTCCAACCATCACCTCGACACACTAAATAAACGACAACAACAACAACGACAGAGAAACGAAGCGAGAAAGCAAACGACGACGCTGCCGCCACCACCAACGCCGACGCCATCTCTGACAATCAAACGCGTATATTTAGCATTTTTTTTTTTCATTTTATTTTTGCTGCGTTCTTCTTTTCACTCGTGAATGCCATGTGTTATGTGTTTGCGCTTTAGTATTATTTTTTTGTTGTTCTTCTTCATGCTTTCAGCTTTCTGCACATTTTCTTTCGCTACTTTTGCACCTTTAACTTGTTTACTGCGCTTATCGATTTATGCTTAAAGCGAGTCGCTGCTTATGGAAACCGTGGATGCTTTAATAAACCTTAGGCTTGGTATTTAATAGTGAGTTGGAAATCGATATTTGACCACTGTACTTAACGACTTTTTATGATGACGCCACTTTTTTTTTTTTTGCAATTATTGCTGTAAAGCGTAAAGATACAAACAAACACACACACACACCTATAACACTAACTGTTGCTCTTGTTTCGCATGCCGACAGTTACGTAAAAAGTTTTTCAAATCTCACATCTTGCGCAAACAAAAACAAACAACAATTAGACTTGACTCAAAGTTTTAGATATAAATACAAATAAACACGCTACATACATACATATTTACAAAGAGAATGCCGCACATACGAAAAAAAAAACAAAAAATACAAATTTACTGTCAGCAGGTTGTGCGAAAGGTGAGCACACAACTGAAAGAGTGAGAGGCAAAGAGTGTGAGAGAGAGGGGAAAGGGCCTGGCTGGCTTAGATCTTGATTGCGCGAACCTACGAGAATATCTACACACACATACATACATACATACGTATTCTCTTACACATATGTTTGTATATGAGTGGGCAGAGCACAGTTGCAGCGACAACAAATGCATTCAGCGAATATTGCATATTATTATTAATACTATTATTATTATTATTGTTGTTGTTGTGGTTTTGAATTTCACAGAATTGTTTAGCAATAAGCGATGTCATGCTTATATAACTGCCATATATTTATTTATTTCAAAGCAGCTGTCACAAAAGCGTTTTCATTTGAAGCAAAGTCACGTGATTGCCGCAAAACGGAGCAACAGGAACAGTTATTTTGGGCGCTTAAAGCTTGTTTTGTTCGTTAGAGTTGTTATATAAAGAACGCTTTAGTTTAAGAACAAACTGTTTAAATATTGTTTAAAATAATAAATTTTATAAATAATTCTACTTTTTCGCTTAAAACTTAAATAGTTATTTGAACAAACTGTACTTTAGGAAAAACTACGACGAAAAATTATTTTTTTAAAGTAGTTTTTTAGGATTACTTGGAACTTTAGGATTCAAATATAGTAATAACACAAAGTGAGAGAAACCTATTTAAAAACAGTTTAAGAAAAGAAACAACAAAGAACCTTTTAAAAATGAGTTTTTTGGTTAGATTAAAGATCACTTACACAAGAAAATAGTTATATTTAATTGAGCTGCATACCAAGCTCACAAATTGAGCTTTTTCAAACTATACTTAAAGGCAAAAGAGTAGAAATAATGAGTTTAATTAAAACCAAGATTTTTTGGTTATTATTTTCAGATATTCCTAGAAAAGATTGCAAGTTGCAGAGAAATAAACCATAAAAAAGCTTCTTTAAGCAAGAAATCATTCTGCATTACTGTCTTTGCTTTATTTTACCGTTTGAACACACAAACATACAAACACACATACACCAAAACTTTTTTTAATCAATTTTGTTGTTTTATTCCAATTTGATTGTTTCTATTTGTTTGGCTTTACTTTTTCGTTCTTGTTTTGCTAACATTTTGTTTATGTTATAAATAAATTGTTATTTTATTTGTTTTTGCACCAAATGCCGCGGAAACTAATTTGGTTATTGGAAAATTACGTATGTATGTATGCATGTGTGTGTGTGTGTGTCTAAGTATGTGTTACATGAAATGTTTGCAAAACTTTACATTAAACAATTGTTGTCTCTTTCAGCAGCAGCAGCAACAACAACAACAACAGTTATCGCATCGAAAAGCAAAAACAAAATATTAATACAAAATCGTAACTACGACGCAATTCGGTTTACTCACACTCTTTTGGCTACTCACACACACATGATACATCTCTCGACAGCAGATTTGCGTTATTTTTATTGTGCTTGAGGCTTTTACGGGGGTTGCTTTTGGCAATTTTCATTTTGGTTTTTTGTTTTTGTTTTTTGCGTGGCAGGACGAAAACAACAACGCAATACATACATGCATTAATATCCCGAATTAAACATGCGTTTTGTTTCCGCATTCCGCGTACACACACTAACACACACGGACGCGAACGCGAACTGGAGGACTGCGCTGCGCTGCGATCGGTTAAAGGTGCTGCTGCTCAATGCCGTTGTCGCTGTTTGGACAATTGACTGGCAGCAAGGAAAGTTTGTCGTCGTTGCTGCTGCTGCTGCTGCCGCTGCTAACGTTTTCGTTGACGTCAACATCAACGTCGACAGAGCTTCTATCTTCTATTATTTGCTCACGGCGCCACGCTCACTCTGCTCACATACTCAGCTTAAGTTTCGTCAAGTTTTTGTGTTTTTTGGTTTCTTCCTGTTCCTGTTGTTCTTCGTCACCACACACACCGTGTGGTGTTGTTGTGCCCTACTGCCCCACACACCGATGTTCCCTTTCAACACACACACACAACGAAACACACTGCTGCTGGCCTTCAGTCGCAATTTCTCTTCGTTCTCTCTCGCTCGTCGTTTAACTGCTTTGCTCTAAGCTCTGTCTCTCTTTTTTGCCGTTGTCGTTCTTTCATTCATACATTCTACTTGTCCCTTATCCGTTCTATGCCGTTCTTTTATCTGTGTGCGTGTGCGCTTTGCCTCTGTGTTTGTGTTTTTGACTGTGCTTTTTCATTGCGCTGCTCGAAAAAAAAATTTGTTTTTATTTTCTGCGCAAATTTTATCTATGCCCGTTTGTCTGCAAGTTCTGTGAATTTTTACTGTTTTTTTTCGTTTCTCTTTTTACTTTTGTTTGTTTGTTGCGGCTGCTGCTGCTGCGCGACACGTTTTATGTTAAAAGCTAATTGGAGGCAGGATCTTTCTCTCTCTCTCAGCTGGTTATTAACTAAATAATACTTGTTTTGAAATCGCGACACATTTTTTGCCGCTTTGCTTTTCTCTTATATTCGGCTCCTTCTAAGCCAGTCGTCTAAATCACTGACCAGTTGAGAGCGAGAGAGAGCGAAAGAGAGCTTAAAATTGCACACATACTAAAATACTAAGAGCTAAAAGTAAGCTATGCATTTTTAGTGTGCTTTTTGGTTTTTTTTTTTTTAACGAAAATGAAAGAAAATTATTTGTTTTGTTTTTTTTACGTTAAAGATCTGTAAATTGCTTTTCTTATTTTTAAAATTTAGTATTATATCTCGATTAATAGATTGAACGAAAATATGACCTACCTCACCTAATATACAATTAATAGTTTTGTTTTATCACTTACCTTATTATAAAATCATCCGTATGGCGTTTTAAAAATGTTTCTTGGTTTTTTATCTCCACCCAGTTTTGATGATGCAACGTTTTTTTCTTTCTTTGATTTCATCACGTTTTTCACCGATATTTTCTCAAGCATGCATTGTTGGAATTTTGGTTTATGAAGCTTAACGAAATCACATGTTTGGACACGCAAAACTCGAAAAAGGTTGATAAAAAATATTGCATACGTATAATAATTTGATCAACCATTTAATTTCGTTTTCAGATTCGTTTGGCGTTTATTTTATATCAAGCATATTACAATTTACCTTACTTGAGCGCAGCTTTCGTTAAATCGAGTATAGAACGAAAGAATTGCACTTACTTACATACATACACACACACATATACATACATATTGGAATGAAGTACAATTGGTATTAGTTATAATTGTTGTTGTTTTTGTTGCGCATTTGTCGAGCACTACTCGAATGAGTTTATTTTATTTTTTTTAACGTTCATTTTATTGTTGTTGCACAATTAATTTGCGATTATTTAATTGTTGTTGTTATATTTAACTTTAATTGTTAGATACGAAATTGTGATTTGATGTTGTCATTGATGTCATTTGCGTGTATAAATTTAATTACTAAATAAATTGAAAGTCCTAAAGGAAACTGATTTGTGTATTGAACTGTTTTTATTTATTATTTCTTTTCTTGCTGGGGATTGGAACGTTGTTGGCAGCTCGCTTGTCGCGCTTTCAATGCCAAGCACAGCAGAAAATGCCACAGACACAGGCCATCGCCATCGCCATCGTCGTCGTATTTGTCGCTGCTGAGCCGAACGGCGATGAGGCGAATTTAGAGTGCAGCTGTGGGGGAGCAGAGCGCAGTATAGCAGAGCATTCAGATGCATGTGTGCGTGTGTGTGTGTCTGTTGCTGCTGAGTCAGTGCCAAATAGAGACCAGGCAAGCAGCGAAGCGACCCAAAGCTCAGCTCAGCTCAGCTCATTTCGGTTCAAGTTCAAGGATGTTATGCAATAAAACGAATGCATGCAAGAGCGAACAAGCTAAAGAGTAAAAAAAATCACAAGCACACACACATGCAGTACGAGAGGGAGAGAGTGAGAGTGCTTGCATATAAAACTGTATGTGCGAATAAGCGCATATATATAAAGGAAGCTGCTCCTCACACTCACAATCGCACTAATACCTATGCCCAAAGGCGCCTCTGATCTATCGCCCACTGGCTCGCTGGCTCTCTCTTGCTGTTAGCTTGTGCAGTCTACCCTGACCGCGCCTTAGTTACTGCCACTATACGCTCGTATGTTTGTATATATGTACATACGCGTACAGTATATGTACATACACATATGCATGTACTAGATGAACCTCGTCTGCCATTGCAAGTTCGTGTTTTGTATTCAATGCCCTGCTCCCTGGCCCTAGTTCATACGACCTGGGCCTGGGCTAACCGGGTTGCTGGATTGCAAATTGTATATAATTAGCGTACTTACTGAACTAACTGCAGCCGCAATAGCAATAAACAACAGTTTCTTACAAATGTGTGTGTGTGTGTTTTTTCCATACAACGCTGAGTTTGAGTTCATCTTGTGCGAGTGTTCACTGCTTAACTGATTGTGTGTTTGTTTGTTTGTATGTATGTTTAGGTTTGTGCTTACATCAATTTGTCATTTACTGATAAATGTGCGTGTGTTGCAATTTTTCGTGAGCTTTTTTTTTTCTTTCTTGCTTTGCTTTGCCCTTTGCTCGCCGTTTGATTTCCTTAATTGAATTTGTTTGCGCTCGTTAGCGTAGTGTATGTATTTTCTTACGTCTCTCTCTCTCTCTCTCTCGCCCTCTCTCTTTGTCTTTGGCATGTTTGTTTAATTGTTTAATTAAATTAAATGTTACAAATGCAGTGCAAAACTGCAATCGCATCTGTTATATGTATGTACACCTGTGTATGTATGTATGTATGTATCACATACATATGTGATTTTGTGCCATGTATGTGCAACAGATGATATTGCTTGCATTTGCTTTCATAAGTTGGCCGCGGCTTTGCTTCGCTTTTGCAAACCAATTTCTTATGTCATGCGCACCGCATTCACACAAATGCAGCCCTACCATACCTATACACATACGTACACATACTGACATACTGACATGCATGCATATAGGTCCCATATATGGGCAATACTTGAGCGCAACAACAACAGTGCAAGCAGCAGATGTTTAATTGAGCAACGCATTTCTTTCTTGTTTTGCCTACAGTTATGGCAAAGCTGATCAGCTGAGTTTTAATGAGTCGTAGATGCGGCGAGATAAGTAACTAGTGCCAATGTGCATACGTAACTGCTTACTTGTTACAAGGTTAAGTTACGTTCTGTGAGTTTTGAGTTACTTCAACCACAGACAAGCTGTCGATATTTGTATAGGGTTTTGAATTGAAAGCATTTTGTTTATAATTTGTTTAGAAATTTATGCTCATGTAAAATTAAGTATACGCGAAAATCGTAAATTTCCGGTTCAACACAAAAATGCTCTCTGCATATAAGCCAAAAATATTTGTTTACTATACAAAATTGGCATAAATAATTTCGTCTTCTTGTATACACAAAACACAGCTAAAAGCCAAAAACAATGCTTAGGTGAACAGCTAGAAAAAAAAACTTGGCTCAGCGCATTGTTTGTGTAAGAGAAAAAGAGAGAGAGAACTAAGTGCATGTACATACAAACTAAAATACATGCACACATATTTATAGTCGCATATCTATTATAAATTGTGTATTCAGTGAGAGGTACTGAAATAACACAGCGAACGTGATGAAATAAACGACCACGAAAGAGGCGAAGGGCAAGGGGAAGGGGTGACCGTACAATTCAACAGCACTGTGGCAAAAGTGAACGAAACGTGGCTGCTGCAAAACCGCCCTTCTGCCTTTGCCTGCTGCGGCAGCGCATACCGAGGAGAGTAGGTGACCTTGACAGTGAACTTGAAACAACAAAAACGCTACAAGGACTGTGTGCAGGCAAGCAGCATGTATGTATTTTTGTGTAAAGCACTAAGGGATATTAAAAACGTCGCAGGCGGCGGCGGAGGTTCGGCTGCTAGCAAAAACGAACTCATCGAAAAGTTTAGAGAGCGCGCCCTACAGTACGAGAGCGAAAAAGAGAGCCGAGCGCAGCACAACAAAGAAACAAAACGAAGCTTTTTTTCGCTGCAGCTGCAGCTGTGGCGTTTATTTCGTTTGCCGTGTGTACTTATGTACTTGTGTGCTGTTTTGGCTCTCTCTCTCTCTATCTTTTGCTTAGTATACTCTCTCAATGGATGAATCATCGCGTTGCTGCGGCGAGTGCGACTTGTTGTCTGCAGTTGACATTTGAAATATGTGCCAGAAATTTCGCTTTCATGTTTCACTTTCGCAAGTGCCCAGAGAAGGGGTTCCCACTGTTATTGAGGCTTTTGCCTTTTTTTATGCAATGGCAAACATATTGCATGCATTTACAGTTATGTTGTGTATGTATGCATGTAAGTGTGTGTGTGTATGCTGCGCGCTGGAAAAGATGTTGATACTCATGTTTCGAATTCGAATTTCAGTTGCAGAGTTGGCAAATTTTGGTTGTTTGTTGATTTTTTTTTTCGCACTCAACTTTGGCATTTCGTGCGTGTGCGTCTGTGTGGGTGTGTTTGTGTGCATCTGTGTGGGTGTGAATATATATGTAATACAATAATAGTGTTTACGTGTTCACACCCCCACCCAATTAATTATCCTCTGCAGTGAGTGCAGACTTGCGTCAATGGCAACGTCATCCATGTTACAAGAAGCGGCTGTACATTCAGTAAGTTTCATTCTGTACAACAAATTTATAATTAAACTTCGTTAAGCTAACGCATTTGAGCGTTTGGCTGCCTTCTGGCGCAAAACGTAGCGAATCAAATAGTTAAACATCTCTTTTGGACACACCCACAAACATCTGAAGCAATGTGAATTTTAAATTAAACTTTTAAGTGCACGTAGTAGATACAAAAATGAAATACTGTAAATAAAGCTGACAAAATGCCATACATACAGACAAAAAGCATACAAAAAAGATTTTTCCGTTACATTACAGTAGCCCAGATCGTTAGGCGATGCAATTGGAAAGTTTCGAAGCTTTTCAATACACCGCTGCACTTATTGAGACCGCAATGCAAGAGAGAGAGAAATATTAACTCGCCCACTTACAAAACTGGACTCGTTTTGCTGCAATTTTCTCAAAATGTTAACGTGCAAGCTAATATACGAATACAGGAAAACTAAGTTTACTTTCTGTTCCCGCTGTGTGCAGGCATATGGTTTATGTGTGTGTGCGATAACCTTGAGACTGCTTTGAATTTTTATGTGTGTGTGTGTGTATGTGTGAAATAGAGAGAGATTGAATGCAAGCAAACAAACTGCAGCCCTGCTGCTTGCTGTGCCTGTATGTATTTGTATGTACTAGAAGCTTTTCGCTTTTGCTTGACGCTCTCTCAATCTCACTCTCTTGCTATCTACCTTTCTCGCTTTGCACGCTGCGACTGCCGTGCCCGGTTGCGAGCTCTCTCTCTCACTTCCTCCCTATCTTTCTCTTTCCACAAATGCAACTCACGTTCAAGGCCAGTATCAAAATGCATTAGTATAAGTATATATATTATATACATATATATATTGCTGTCGTCAGTTGTCAACTGTATTTGCTTAGCTGTGAGTAGATGCAAATAGATGAGAAAACTATTTCTTTAATATGTGTGTATTCAAACATGGTACTTGCTCTAATCAATATATGTATGTATGTATGTATGTATGTAACACACTTTCTAGTTATGGAATGTTTACTGTGTTGTGTGTTTTTTTTTTAATTCGTTCACCTCATCGTATTCTATTTAAATGCATATCATATCTAATCATTTGAAATAATTTGTTATCTAATCTTAAATTGCCCTGCATACATACATACACACATACATACCTATAAGCGTATGTATGTAAATAAAACAAGTTTTCAATGCATTCGAATCAATCGTCTTATTCGAATTTTCCATACAACAAATTTGCTCTCAGTGCCTGTCAAACTTTAACTGCTTGTTATAGTAGTTAAATTGTCATTATTTTTATATATATTTAAACGTATTGCTTATAAGGCGGCAAAGTTGTAATAGTTTGAGCGATAAAAACAACAACAAATTCGTATCAGTGGCGTACGTAAAAGGGGAGCGTTTGAGGCATTCCATTTAATATATAAATTTTCGTTCGATTTTTACATAGAACAGTTGCAGAGAAAGAGAAAGAGAGAGAATTTATTTCTGTTGCTTTAAGAGTTAAGTGTTTGGAATAGACAACGCCCCTGCCTGTAATTTGTTTATGCACTTAATGCATTTATAGATGTTTGATAGAATGCGATTACACACACACACACAAACACACACACACATACATATACCAGCCCCCGCACGAAAGTAAAAATGAAATGAGCAAAAAAATATTGCGTTGCATTTCATTTGGTGAAATAATTCTAAGCAAAAAAAACTTTTTTGTATTATGGTAAATCGGTTTTTTTTTTTTTAAACTTTAAAAATCAGTTACAACTCTTTTAAGCCATATGGAAAATGAGTAAAAGCAAACATATGACGATGATGAAAAATCTTTTACCATAATTTTTTTGCATTTTTGCCAGGTTTCTGTTGTTGTTGGTTTTGGAGGACAAGGTCACAGAAAGTGAGAGAGAGAGAAAGAGTGAAGTGAGGAGAGAAGAGAGTCAGAGGGAGCCGCCCAATATTGCAAACGGCACATACTCCAAGCTTTCTCTCACTATCGCTGTCTCGCTCTTGCCTTAGTGCTGCACACGTGACGCCTACGCTTTGGCATTTGAAATCCTTATAGCCTTGTGGGCGTCGCCAGCTGTATCAACATTGCTTGCTGCAAGGACCTGCTGCTGCTGCGGTTGTGGCAACTGCCCGCTCCTTAAATTAGTTAGCAGTCCAAGCGAAAAGACACTCTGAATGAAGCATTCAGATTGCATTGATGCTTTCGGCGTTTGCTCTTCTCTCTCTCTCTCTCTCTTGATGCATGCACATATTTCATGCTGGGCGCAACTTGATAAGCTCACTCGACACTAATTGCATTTGAGCAGAGAATATATAATATATGCACATATGGCACATAACTATCAAGTATTTGAATAGTTGCATTTAGATGACCTAAATAAGCATCAAATCAGAATTAACTATTTATTTTCTTTACAATGTAGCTGACTTAACCTCTAAAAACGATCTTAAATTACATTTTTCGTTAAGTTCCTTTAACAATTAACCGTTGCATACCATCTACCTCTCTCTCTCTCTCTTACTTTTTGCAGCTTAGCTACTGTCGTTCCCAGGCAAAAGTTTATATAAACTGCATATATAGTATATGGAACAGCAATTGCAGCGCTAAAGCTTTACGCCTTCTGAGTGCTAAAGTGCGAGCACAAACCAACAGATGGCGCCAAGTCAAAAGCAAATAGCTTAGACACCCACCTAGTTAGTGCACAAACCAATGGCTACGCATGGCTAACTTTCCGCCCATTCCATACAAGCACGCACAATGCGTAAGGACACTGAGGTCGTAGGTTCACAGCATGATTGAAAAATTGCCATAAGCAAATAATTTAGTGAAAAAGGTCATTTCCGCTATTTGTATTGTTTTTGCTGTTTAGACAAAACCTGTCACGGCCAGGACAAATGAACAAATTGATAATCAAAATGTAAACTGACAGCTCTTGGCTCAGGGAAAACTGACCACATGTCAATGCAAACTGACTTCAAAGCGTCGAAATGATGGCTGTGCGAATGCAGTAGGAAGGCAATAGTTGAAGAATAAATAGGAAGGTCGGGGCTAGGGGGCGTGATAGCAGTTTAACAACTGGTAATTGCAACAACAATTTCGCATTCGCATAACGACAAACGAAACAAACAAAATGTGGCTCGATGCGTTTAATTGAAAATTCATATAGGGCAAATAGTTGGTCTGCGGGTATTGCAATATTCAAATGACAGTTCGATATGTGTGTGAGTCGCTTTGTAAGTGCTTATGCCACGCCCACGCCCAATTAAACAGTTGCGGCCTCTCACAAATTATGTGTGTGTGAGAGTGTGTGTGTGTAATATTTAATTACCCAAAACGGAGACTTCGTTGACCCCCATAAGCACATAGAAAGCTAAAACCGTTACAATTTTGCTGGACGTTTAATAAGTGTTTATTTGAAATACACTGTGCAAAAAATGTACTGTCTTTGGAAACGTCTTTTGAATCGTTAATTCATTGATTTTGTAGTTTCTTTTCTTAAAAATCATGATGTAATTCAATAAGGTCAACAGTATTTAAAGCAAATAACAGAGCAAAATTTCTCTGAGTGCATCAAATGCATTTGTTTTTATGTCAATTAATGCTTGAATTATTCATAACACATTTGCCATCTAATTACGGACAGACAATTAAACCGCAGTAAAGCACAATGTTAATTGTGGTCATAAATCAAACTTCAAACAAGCCTCATCACAAACGTTATCTATATCGAGAATGTAAGATACAAACGCGTAGATAATGTATCTACCAGATGCTAACAGTGCAAAACTAGCTCTGCAATAGTGCGGATTACTCCAGCGCTTCAGGCATCATGGCCCAATCGCAACGAATGAAACAGTTTTTCTTTCAATTGCGTCTTAAATCCACCCAATTGTTTATTATTGCTGGTTCCCTGTTGCTATCGCTGCTTGTCACACTGATCTGCATTGGCATTATGATACGATATGAGGTCACGAATCAGGTGGCAAATCTGGGTGATGTGAACTATTGGAAGGATACGGTCTCGCCGGAGCAAAAGTATTGGTACGACCAGGGCATTGAGGAGCTGAAGCAAGCCATGAGAATATATTCACCCCAAAGACAGCCCCGAAATGTTCGAATATTCGTCATCAATGGCCTAGATGCTCCAGCATTGGCCACCGCACGTTTTTCCGGCTCACAACATTCGAATTTTGTTTGGGATCGATTTCCTCACATGGCGAGAATCAAGAACAGTTGCAGCTACAGTTCACCCTGCGATGCTTCGAGTGTTTTTAAGGTTAGTTTGATTGTCATATGTATTTTTCCTAAAAAGGAATCTTTAATATCTTGCCTGTTCCTGATCCGATGTTGATTCGTTTTATGTTCCTGATCTGTTTATGGTTCAAAAGAGCTTTATTTTCTCATCTGATCGTTCGTTTTTAAAGAAGGGAACTTTAAGGAAAATCTTTAACTTTTCTAGGCCTTCTGGACGGGAATACCATATAAGGTAACCTCCAACAGCCAAGCCGTCAATTGCAGTCGGAATTCAGGTCAATTTGTGAGCGTTTTGCGTCAGGCACAGTTGGCTGGCATGCGTACAGGATTTGTGACAAATCAAAGGATAACTGGAGCGTTGGCAGCTGCACTCTATGGACAAGTGGCCAAAGCTAGCTGGGAATGTGATGGACTGATGCCATTGGGTGCCATTGAATCAGGATGCGAAGATGTGGCCAAACAGCTGATCAACGGAGAGGCAGGAAAAAATCTCAATGTGCTTATGGGTGGTGGAAGACAGCTGCTGAGATATAAAGTGACCACATATGCATACGATCCCGTGGATGAGCTGTTGTGCCGTGCCAGAATTGGACGGAATTTGCTTCGCGAATGGCAGAATCAAAAGCTGAAACTTAAGCCCAGCAAGCGTTTTGAGCTGGTGCAGCAGCAAGAGGAACTTGGCTCGATAAATGGCAGCAGCTTGGACTATTTGCTTGGTGTTCTGGCTAATGGTGATTTGAGTAGAAACTCCAAGGCGCCTTCGTTGGAGCTAATGCTTAACAAAACTCTAGAAGTGCTTAAACGTCCGAATGTGGGTCATCTGCTCATAGCGGAGCATTATGTAAGGAATGCTAGCAAAGAGTTGCATTCACTTAATGAAACATTGTCCCAACTGCTGGCTGAGCAGGATTCATTGACTTTGGTGCTGTTCACCAATGGTGATTATCTCAGTGCCAGTCGGGATGTTAGCGAAGAAACGGAGATTGTTAGCACTTTGCTGGACACTTTCGAGCAGGAGGAATTGAGGCTACAGCAGAGAATGCAACAAATGCCCTCGGAGAGTTTATTGTTTGCCAAGGGTTAGTTAAGGTTCTGTTTTTAACCTATAAATATTAATGACTTGTCTCTCTACAGGACCCAAATCCTTACTTTTCTATGGCGTACACGATGAAACCTACTTGGCACAAGCTCTTTCTTATGCTCTGGGCATGGATGTCTTTGGCAGGCAGCTCTAACTGAAAGTTTTTCTAGGATTTAAGAAGTTTTTATTTTTCTAGGTTTTAAATGTTCCTTTTGAGTTCTTACAAAGAATGTTGTAAATAGTGTTTCAGAGCTTACCTTATATCAACTCAAATGAAAATACATTTTTTTGCTTCATTTTGTATCATAATTTAATGATTATATTAAACTTGAACTAGTGTAGAATTTAGTTTATTTAAATGCTAATAATGTGAAATTTAAATAACAACACTGCCTCCACTCGGCTCTGTTGCACTATCTGTTGCAGGTGCCACACTCGACATGGGCAGCATCCAATTGAAGCTGTGTGGCGCTGCGGCAACAATCGGTTGCAAGTCCTGCTGCCTGGTCACCGTTGAGGGTGCTGCAGCTGCCGTTGAGCTCGTCGCTGTGGATGCAATGCGTGGCACAGGACGCAACACATTGGTAGTGGGTCATTTGACGGGCATGGGTGGCAACATGTTGTGTGCCACATTCGACAATTGCCTCAAATGATTCGCATGCACATACTGAAAGGCCGAGGAGCGTTCCAGTTGCTGCGACAGATATAGTTCGCCCAGTGAGTAGAAGCGACGCTGATCAAAATGCTGGAAAGGGAATCCTGCAAAGCGCTGTGGTGTTGCATAGCTTTTGGGCACAGCTGCTGTTGGGTTGTACAGGTTGCAATGTGGTGGGCGTGGCAGGACATATGAGCCAGCTGTTGCAGCCGGCTGAGGCGCCAACTGTGTTTGTTGCTGATGTTGCTGCTGTTGTTGTTGTTGGTGATGTTGTGCATTGAAAAAGTCCATGCTCTTGAGATTCTCAAGCATTTGATGGGATGCCTGATGTTTCTTAAGATACGCATAGCTGTAAAAGATACTGTTAAGAAAAGCAACCCAAAGAAACAGCAATCCGCTTACCGTCTAAAGGATTTGCCACACTGCGGACAAGGATAGATGCCATCGATGGCATCCTCACCAGCTGTTTTACTGCTGCTCTCGCGTTCATTGCTGTTGCCGCCGGTGATTTCATTGGAGCCGCTCGGACGCTTCTTGGTGGATTGCATCTCCGATTTGGGTTTGTGCCAGCGACGATGGGAGGCCAAGTTTGCCGGACAATTAAAGACCTATGAAAGGAGGAATGTTGCAATAAGCTTGGTCAAACTATAGCCAAATGACACTAGTTGAAATGTTCTTTGGGCTTGAGTTCTTCTATGACTAATAGTAAAGCAAAGTTTGAAGAACAGTTGGTTGTACTTGATAGAACCCAACCAAAGGCATGAATCCATTATTAGAATAACAACCATAACTTGGATTAGTTCAAAAACATTCTACACTCCTTGTCGTAGGATTGTTCTAAAAAGCTTGCAAGCTTTTGAAAATGAACTTCCTACTTGTCTTCTCAAGTCTATATCAATAATATTTTATTACACTAGTCAGCATAGCAATAATGAAGCTTACTATATCAATAATATTTTATTACACTAGTCAGCATAGCATTTATGAAGCTTACTTGATTCCAAAACTATTGATTCTATATACTTTTAGCTAAAGTCATTGATAGTTTGAAAGCATTACCTTCTCGCATTCGGAGCACTTGTATTCGATGTGAACGATGCGTGGACAACGATGCTGGGCAAGCATGAAGGCATCATCGTAGACGGTGCGACAAAGCTGACACAAATAATCACCAATCTTATTATCAATGCTGGCCAAAATGGCCTTGGCCTCCTCGGTGATTTCGACCACATTGAAAGCCGGATCAATGTCACCTTTGCGCACCACCAGCTCCTCATCGTCGCGCAGCTTGCGTATTATGGTGCCAGAAACTGGACTTATTGTCTCCTCATCGATGGCCGCATGTTTTCGCAACTTGGTGCGTCTGCGTTCCGGCTTGTGTTTGCGCAGCAGCGGGGAGTGTGCGGTCGCGGCGGGTGGTGTCTGGAGATTACTGGAAGAGCCGCTGCTCAAGTCCGTGTATACCTTTTCGGTTTGGGCCTGCTCGTCGGCGGCTGCTTGGGCCTCCGCCTCGAGTAGTTCGAGTGTTTCCTTGGGGTTTGATTGCTGCTGGCCAAAGTCACGTTCAAAGAGCTTGGCCAGACCATCGACCGCCTGATGATGCAGTTCCTCATCCTCATAGATGAGCTCGTTGCGCTTGAGAGCTTTAACCTCGGGCATTAAATGAGACAGCTGCTGCTGTTGCTGCTGTTGTTGCTGCTCATCATCATCGTCATCGTTGCCTAGGATGTCCACAAATACTTCCTCCTCATCATCCTCCTGTTGCTGCTGCTGCTGCTGTTGCTGCTGTTCCTCATCCTCATCATCGTTGACTTGTATTGTGTCCTCGTCGTTGTCCGTATCCGTCGCATACTCATTGTAGTCATGGGAACTGACAACTGTTTCATCCTCGTCCTCGGTCAACACAATTGTCTCATCCTCCGCGTACATGCCGCTCGATTGACTTGCCGGAATTTGTGGCAAGTTAGTTTTTATGCCGTGAAAATTACTTTTATCATAGCCAGAATTAAAACCACGCAAACCATAACAATTGCCACCCAACTGAGATTCTTGCAGATGCGGCTGAAGCTGAAGCTGCGGCGGTTGTTGCTGATGATGATGAAAATAGTTTGTGGCAGCAACTGCTGCTGCTGCTGCTGCGGTTGCCGGTGGCTGCAGTGTGACCAGTGTGGCAGGTAGCGTCGGCATATGCGGCCGCCACAAATAATTCTCCTCGGACATTAATCTCTGACGTTTGCGCGGTGGCGAGGGCGTCGATGGTGGCGTTATTGGCACCACAATATTCGTTGCGGCACGCAAAGACAAATCCAGCGGCGACAGCAACGATATTGCCGAACGTCCCTGCTGGCTAAATTGCGCAAATGTCTCGTTGATTGCGGGTAATGGGCGGCACTCGGCGTAATGTATTTGTTGTGGGTGTGGTGGCTGCACGTTGGCCGCATTCAATTGATGTTGGTTCATGTTCAACATATTTACGGCTACCAAATTGTTTCTTTTCTTTACCCCGCTCTATAAGTCGTGTGGCTTTAAGATCAGTTTTATTGGCGTTAAGTTGTTTCTTTTTATGACAAAAAATGTAGTTTTGACTTATAAGTAATCCGATAATTAACTAAAATATATATAAAAATTGGTTGTAGTGTAAAAGTTGGTTAAAAAGCATTTTCTTTGAAATTTGTCATATTAAATGTGAAAATTATTATTCTGTATGTTAATTTCGATTACTTTTAAATTGTGCTACAAAAAGTATGCTATACTTTTTATTCATAAGTTCTAGTTAGAATCTGGTGTTATATTGAAACAAAATGCATGAGTAAACTACAATTAATAGTTTTTAAAACATATATTGCATTTGAATTGTTTTTTAAACTTATGCAAAGAAATCACACGATTTATATTATATTTTTGAAGGGAAATCGAACTTCTGTGAGAGCATTTTTTGTAAGTTTTTCAAGGCTTTGAGATAGTTTCCTCAAAAGTTGCTCTAAGTTCTTGGTAAAAGTAAGTTTTGACTTAAGTATTTAATCGCACTTTCTGAAGTTTTCTATTTGCTTTCGTATTTAAATCAATTTATTCACATAATTAGGCAATAATTATTTCAAATTACTTTGCTTTCTGCAGTGCAAATGCACCGCACAGTTTATTTTCACTTTGAGAAACGCACACACGGAATATTATATTTGAATTTTCGCTGTTGTTGTTGTTGTTAACGTTAAACGTTGCACGCAACTTTCTTGTGGCACGCGTCGAACTTAACTGAATGTGAAACTTTGCTTGGCGAGGACTTGAGACCTAGTCGTAGCTAGTTGCTGGGTCACCTGTCGCAATGCCAGCCAAAATTGGGTTTGAATGCGAAGCCAATGAAAGCCACCCAGAGAAACCCACCCCTTCGCATATAAATCCTAAATGTGCCGAATAGAGCGACAGAGAGAAGAGAGAGAGAGAGAGAAAAAGAGAGAGGCAGTCACCCTCCCCCGCCCACGCAAGGATGAGACATTGGCATCTGGCAAACGACCAAACGAATCTCTCTCGCTTTTGTCTCGCTCTCTCTTTCGCTCTCGCACACTTTGCCATGCTGTGGAATCCTCGCAAGCCAGCTTTGGATTCGTTCGCTGTCGAATAGCGGGACATTGTTAACCCCCCGCCCCTCTCTTCTACCCCGCACAACGTGGTTTTGCTGAAGGTTGGGAGGCGCATGCGCTGCCACGCCCTACAGCAATGCTAAAAGCTTCAGTGAAATGCGACTTTTTGGCTTTTGACGGGCGCCAGAGGGCGCCAGCAGTGGCTGGCATCTGTTGCGCCTTAAGCGCTGATTGGACGACACAATGTGTGTGTGTGTGTGTGTGTTAGACAACGCCCACTTTTAAGCAAAAGGATTTTTATCCCACACACACACAAACACACACACACACACGTATAAAAAGAGAGCCTGGATGGAATGTCATTGAATTGCAAATGAAGAATTTCAATGCAATGCATTGGAGTTTTCAACCGTTTCCGCACACACACACACACACACACACACACACACATGGAGAGCCTGAGAGACGCCCCAAAAAAAGAAATCAACAACAACAAAACTGTCAAAAGGGGAGCTGCAGCAGGATGTGCCTTTTGTAGTCCTGTCTATACCCGTTGCTGCTTTTGTTGTTTTTGCCTACTTATTTTCCCTTTGCCATCCTTGTTCAGACATTTTAAGAACCAAAAGGATTATTTTTTTTGCGGTTTCGTTTTTTTTTTCAATATATAAAATTTTAATGCCTGCATGGACAATGCACTTATTTCAAAATGGCGCCGTTCACCAAGAGTCCTTTTAAAGTGCTTTAAATTCAACATTCCCCTTGAAAAGTTCATTAATAAAGCTGCGAAATGTTCGCAGTTGACGTCATTGGCAACGGTGGCAGCAGCAGTGGCAGCAGTGGCATCAACCAAAAGACAAGGACGTCTAATAAACTGGAATGTAATTATGAACTTTTTGTGCCAGCTCATAACCAAATTAAGAGGTTGTATACCGTTAAAAAAAACGAAGCGAGTTGAATGAGTGTAATATAAAAGAAAAACATGGCTTGCTAGACTAGCATATACTCTTTAAATGGTATAAAACAAAGTTCTCTAAACACTATTGCTTTTGTCTTAAAGCTCTTTAACTTGAAAAGTATTGAAAAACTTTACTCAAAGCAAAGATTCAAATAAAAGCTTCTCAAAGTTTTGCCTATCAGCAAAGCAACTTACTTTAATCCCAGCAAAATCCAGACTTAAGATTATAAAGTATCTTCCATCTATTCACAATAAACAGGGCATTAAAAAGAAACCCAAGTCAACTTGACCATAAACTTCTTGGCTTTCTTTCCACATTTTTTCACAAGCAAACTTACCTTTACTTAAATTTTCTTTTGACCAGGTCAAGAAGACGCTAAAGTTACGCTTTGTGGCTAATTTTAGCACCAGCTAATTGTCGGTTTAACAAAGATCAAGAAAATCGCATCTCATTAAAATAGCTGCGGCTTGGCTGTTAGATATTAGCCAACATTGATGCCTGTTTCTGACACCTGGCATGCACTGTAATTAGCCAGGGCAAAACATTTTTCACTCATTTGCATGCCAGCAGCTTCGTGAATGATAATGATGTTGCCTGTTGTGGGCTTTTCCGTAGCCTAATTGAGACACAGGTTGCGTGGAAAAGTGTCGAATTACACGCGTAGCAAATTGCAAACCACAAACTACAACAAATCTCAACCCTGCAACATGTTGCTTGCTTGCACCCTTACCCCTAAGGGTTGCTTGTTTAACTTGCGGTTTTTCTGGCTTTCACGTTTTTTTTTTTTTCATTCACGTATCTGTTTACACTGAGGGGTTTGGGTAATGGGCTCTTAATTAGGCTCATATATGATTTTTGGTAAATTCCATTTAGTTTGTGTGTGTGTGTGTGTGTGTGGCAACGGTTCAAAAGATCCAAATAGATAAGCTAAACATGCGAAATTGAAAGTGTGGCGTGGAACGTGCAATGAGGCAAGTGAATTGAGCATATTACACATGTTTAAATCTAGATAAACTATTGATAAACGCTTCATTGGATTGCGATTCGATTTGAATTGGATTTGGAATTGAACTGAAGCAGTTATAATAATAAATTACAATTGATTATTGAGTAGAAAGTAATCGAATTAAGTTGTTTTTTGAAGCGATTGTTCCTAAGATGGAAAAGATAGTTTTTTGTGATAGGTATTATCTTTATTTTTTGAAGCATATTCTTGTTTTTAGTAAAGGAAAACTTTTTGCAATGAAGTTTATAGGAGCTTAATTCAGTTCTTAGGAAAATTTGGATTAAATACAGGATCTGTTTACTAAAATCAACTCAATCTCCCGAAGTACTTTTCTTTATTATAATGAAACCCGGAAAAAAACCTTTCAAGGACATAACCAACCATCAGACGATATATTCAGCTTGTAGCATAGCTTTCAAAAACCTTTGCTTCTTAAAAATAATTAGATAACTTATTTTAGTTCCTATCTTTTAAGAATTTATTCATTATTCTTTAACGTTTGCATAAACAATAACTTTATTTAACTTAAGTTGTGCCCCAACTATTGCCGGACATTAGAAACTTCCTGTCCAACACACAGAGTACAAAACGATATTATCAAAAAAGGCCAGTCAAGTCGATGGCATTTCCAACCAATGTTTGATGACCTTTCAAAGGTTCCCGCACATACTAAAAATGCAGCGACTTGACTTAATTATTGTGGGCATAGATTTCTGTATTTCTTTAGGGGCTACTTTTAATTAGTGTTGCATGAAAGTATGCCTGCGGCAAGTCTGTAATTCTTATGCAAATGCGTTTAATTACAAAACTGTGAAACTGAATTACGCAACATTGCGTTATTTTGATGAATTATATTGCTAGTTCTTCTGGCAGTTCGTGTGTTTAATTGCTCAACTCAACGCCTTTTTAATTTACCAATGTGACGCCAGTCAGGCACTTTGGGGCCTGCCCTGCCTTGCCTTGCTCTCAACTTGGCTAACAATTTGCCATTTGAATTTCATTTTTATGCTGCAGCAAATTGAATTTCAAGTTGACTTTGTCGCAAGTAAAATCGATTTTGATTGATTCAATTTGGTTGCGTGTGTGATAGCATGTCACACACACACACACACACACACACACACACGCACACACGATTTATGGATGGTTTGACTAGTGAATACCCTGCAGAAAGTTCAGGGTTTGAGATCTTATAAATATTCCTTCTCTACTTTACTGATAGAGGTTTAGATTCAAGGGTTCAAGGAAAAAATCCTGCCAAGGACTACTTAGCTATTCCGAATCTGAGGCCAAAGACATTGACGAGACTAATAGAAAAATGTTTATAGATAAAAAGGTGATAAATTCAATTTGCAAAGGTCATAAGGTCACACAAGTGTGCGACACTTGATAGCAGGCATTCGCACTTGACAAACGAGGCAGAAAGGAAACAAATCCCTGGACAAGAACTTGTTGGAATGTGCTTGAGCTTGGAGTTTTTCTTCTTTTTTTCCCCCCCATTTGCGTTTTCCATTTACTTTTCAAGCGCACATTATTTTTGGCAAATTGAATTTTGCAAAATGATTTTATTGTGCATTGAAAAGCCTTTAAATGACAGGGTGTGAACAGGGTTGCCACCCCTTTTTTATAGCTGTATAACAAAAAAAAGGCCAAGGTAAACCGCATTAGGGATTTTAATTAACTGGTAGACTGCTTTGATAGCCATTAAAATATCATATTACACAAAAAACTACAAACGTTTCTATTATGTCAAAGTAAATGGGTTGGAAAGGTTTAAGTGGCTTACATAAAAAACCGGTTTTTTTTCTCGTATCAAACTTTAGTTAAAAGCTATTTAATCTAGTCTTGATTGGCCATTGAACATATTGTTTTTCGATTAATTATATTACAAATGATTGGGGATAATTTGGCCAGAACAGTAACAATGCGCACATATGGCTTCGGCTAACTACTTAGCGCTCGCAATGCGAAGGGAAAACCGCAAAATGTCCCGCGGGAAATGCATGTAAAAGAAGCGGAAAAAAGAAAAACACGCAATAGTCAGAGATAATCACAATAATCGGACGCTGCACTCCTTGGCTGCTTTAAACGATTTTCAATATACATTGTGTCGAGGGAGCACACAAATTTTCCACCTATGACGCACAATGTGGAAAATTCAATGCGGAACACACCACACACACACACACATACACACACACGAAAAAAAAGGTGAAGCTAACGGACAGCAATCCGCTTATTGAAAAGAGAGAAGGGAGAGCGAGTGGGCTGATGACCTCGTGCAGCCCTCGCACAGCAGTGTCCTTGCTGTAATTACGTATCCTTTGTTCACATGTGCATTTACAGGGAAAACTTTATTTTGTTAACAAATCATATTTTTTTTGTTTTTAGGCTACTTGGGATAATATCTGCATGGCAAACACTTTGGGTATCTCGCCGGTGACCTCAACAATCTCGGCAAAGAACTTGAAGGTACCCCTGACCAACTCCTCCGTCCCGATAATAGTGTACACATTCACATTTAGTATGGTGTAGTTGCCCACTCGAATGGGACATTCCAGTATATCGCCCAACTTGATGGATTCCATGAAAAAGTGCCGAATCGCCGGCTCATTGAGAAATGAACAAAAATCCATGCTCCTCAAGTCGAAAATCCTTTTAAAATCGCTGGCATTCACAAACTTTGCACGCAAATTCGCATTCATTATTAAATAGTTACTGCCCAGCTTGCGATCGAGCCGAACATTGATATCAAAATGCTTTCGATCCTCATGCAAATGGGTCTGGGTGTGCATATAATGCCGATCGCCATGAACCTTAATGCGTAAAATTTCTAAGTTTTTCTGTAGGAAAAAAAACTCTCTTTATAAGACTTTGCTGTATTCGAGGATTAAAGGCTTACCCTGTTTGTGTTAATCTTTGGCGTCTCCTCTGATTTGCGTATATCAAATATGGCCAAGAGCCACAACAGTACCAAAAGCGTTTTCATTTTTAACTGAACCCAAACAGTTGGAAATAATTTTCCATCAGGGTTATTAAAATAAATGTTGAATATTAAAGCTGTGATTAAATTTGATTTTATAATTATGAGCATATTAGTTTGAGTGTTGTGTTTTAAACGTCCTTCAATTTGTAAACTATGGCTTATAGCCAATTTGTTAACTCCTAGTTGGGAAACGTATTGTATACAATATGTCACCACCTAGTCGACGACTCAATTAGCTAACTGGCGGATATGTGAGCAATCAGGGCTCATTCATTAGATGGAACATGGAACAAACGAGTCGTTGACATAAACAACACTGCACTGCAAGAAATTGTTGTGCCCCAAAAGAGTAAGTAAACTTTTTAGCTGATTTTTGTTTGTGTTCTTTACAGTGTATATATGTTTATGGCATGAAGCTGGCAGTCAGCCAGGAAGCAGCAAAGTGTTGAAAAGCCAATTAGCGTTTGCTTTTGCCAAATGACAGGAAGGAAGCCATAACCACAGAGCCAGAGCCAGAGCCACTGCAGCGTGGGTGTATAGGATGAATGGATGGATGGATGGATATGTTAGTTGTATGTGCGTGTAAATGGAATGAAAAGTTTTTAATTTATGAAAAACCGCACGCAGCGTCACAACACCTCTAAAGTAAAACAGAGTGAGAGAGAGAGAGAGAGAGAGAGAGAGAGAGCTTACCAATCAAGCAGCTCTCAGGCAGGTGTTGCGTAATTTTCTGCGTCATTTAATTAAGCCGATTGGTCGTATGGGCGCTTGCATTGGGTGGTTTTTGGAGCAGCTTAGGCAGCTTAGTTTGCGCCTCTCTAACACACACACACACACTGTTTGGGTAATTAACTCACATGTTTCATGTCCATTATTCATAATGTTTTGCCTTAATTATTTATTCATAATGTCTAATAGTGTTTTTGGGTTTTGCAACAGCTTAAAGGTTAACAGCTTACCAGCTATAATTAATTGCCACATTGATACAATGCACATTAAATGGCTAAAACTATACGTTAAAACTAAATCCTATGCCTTGCGCACACGCGTATCGGTTAGAAAGCAAGCAATTAGCTCATCATCATGCTCGGCATCGTGCAGCGTCACCTGGAGGCGTGTGGGCACCTCCGGCTGATTGCTGGCCACTGGCAGCAGCAGGCGATAGGTGACATCCTCGCCAGCGTCCAGGGGACAGTAGGCGCCGTGCAGTAGATTCTGGCAAATATTGCCACGCTTCGCATCCAGTTCATAGGGTATGGTGACGCCCAACGAGGTGAGATGCACTCGAGCCGTCAGTTGACGCATTGAATTGCGTGCTGTAAAAGTTGAATTAGTTCTCAAGTCTATTTGTTTTAATGGTTGCCTTTGACTTACTGGCCACAAACTGTATGGCAATGTTGGACTCAATGCCCTTGTATAAATCACAGGGTAGCGTATGGCATTCATCTATTTGCACCATCAAAGGCACGGGTATGCTAACATCAGCGCCTAGTTGAGTTAGAGCAGCACAAATCTTATAAGTTGATGTTTTGGTTTATAGCTTGGATTATACTTACATTGCCGAACAGGTGTCTCAGCATTGGTTATAGTCCAAATCATTGGCAAAATCAGGCACAAAAAAGCTACGTTTACTTTGACAGACATTTTGGTTTTTTTTTTTGACTTTACTCCACGAAAGCTAGTTCAGTTGTAATACTTTCTTGTTGCCATCGATGGCTTTTATATCAATTGGTTCATTTGCACCCACATTTTAATCTAATCGTTGCGATTAATACAACTTCAAAGCAAATTCGTTTAATTGTCTGCCACTAAAGTTTATAAATATATATTTTTGCACTGGTTCAAGAGGCATAAGTGAATGTTATAAACTATACATTCATAAGACCTTTAAGTGGATATTGAAAAGCAAATGAATAACTAGGCGCACTTACCTACCAGAATATTATAAACAACATTGCCGAGTACCTTTAAACTCTTTGAGTTAGATACGACGAGTGCAGCTGAACCCAAAAAAGGCTTAATGGGCTAACAGATGATGAAGCCAAAACACCTGTTAGCCAGTTAAGTGCATGTGAACGCGCTATTTATGCTTATCAAACAACACATTGGCTGTGATAACGAAATTAGCAAGTAAATATTTGTGTTGCATATTTACAGGCTGTTGGCAACCCTTAAACAGCTACTTGATCTGTTCTCCCTGCTCAGTTATGTATGTGTATATATTTATGGCAGTCGCTGTCACATTAACGTCAATTTATATGCATAGGCAATTTGAAACAAGTTTTATACAATTTCTTACACCCACTTGACTTTACAACAGCAGCAGCAGCAACAAGGAGCAAGCAGCAAGGACTTGAAACATTGTCAAGGGGTGAAGGTTTTTTTTTTGTTCCTCAACTTCCACTTGTGCCCAAATTTCATCAATATTCTCATATTTTTCATAAATTTCAACTGTTTTATATGCAAATTAGCTAAGCGATTTTCCCAACAGATTGCATCTAACTTGATTTCGAAGTATCCAAAAAAAAAATTGATTTTTAAATACTAACGTCTAGATTATTATTAAATAATTGCCTTGGGTATGCGAACAAGTGGATGTTTGAGCATTCAAGTGCATAGAAAAATTCTATTAATTTGCATATTCTTAATTAGTTTGTGCGTCAATGCAAAATTAATGGAATTAAGACTATGTTTCAAGTAGGAAAGTCTGATTCCACTAAAACTCAAGAAAAATAAAACAACAATTACAAAATTTTAAATGCAGTTTTAAGGTTTTTTGTTTTCCACATAGTTATGCAAATTCTGCGAAAAATCATTCTCTAAAATTTTAACACATATTTCTGGCCAAGGAACAATCATGTTGCCAGGACAAAGTCCGAGTGTGAGAGTAGCTATATTAAATGCCAACACGTGAGCTTTGGAAAATTGCTCGACAGCAAAGTTGTCGAAAAGCATGTTCTCTTAAATTTCTGGAAACATGAATTTTGCATTCATTTAATTACAGCACACGGACGCCCTTTCCCTCCCCCCAAAAAAGGTAAGGGAAGTATGGGCAAATTAATTAGTGCTTTGGGTTTTCGGTTGGGGCACAAAAAAATGTAATAATTTTTGCATGAGAGCGTATGCAAATTGCTGAGCAATACACAATATCAAAGTGAGCGACAGGGCGGAAAACTACGCAAGTTAGGGTGAAACAGGTGAAAATTGCAAGTGAAAAACTTCTTCGTTTTGCCAAGTTCAGGCCAGTTGGTTGGTCAGCTGACCAGAACAGAAAAAAAAACGAAAATTTCATTGTTCGATTGTTAAAACATAACAGTTGAATGCATTCCAAAAAAAAAAAACAAAGACTGTGACAAACTATTCTACTCTTCTTCTTCAACCCATAAAAGGGTTGCACACTTCAACAATTATCTTAACATTCAGCACACCTGTTGACAGCGTTGCCATATGTCAGAACAGACGGACAGGCAGGCAGGCAGGTTGCCAATTAGGCACACACGACACACCACACACACACATTCCCATATTAATTGAGAGCACACGACCTGGTCATCAGATATGCTTGTAAAATTTAATGAAAAATTAACAACACGACAAATCAAATTGTCGCCTAATTGAGACACAATGCCCGTGACAACTGACAACGGCTATTAAATTACGTGTAAACAGACAAAAGTCTTGCACAAGTCCTTTCGCTACAGGGTGTTTGTGCTGTTGTGTTGAAGGATATTTTTGGGCTTGGCGTGACAAATCGCTGGGCTCTGACGTTGGCATTTGACGTCAGGCTTTGATTTAACAAATTAATTGAGTTTCTTTTATTAACTGCAAGACAATTATTTATATATATATGTTAAAGGTTTTTATCTGATTGCTTGCCAACTAGCTACAACTTTCATTTATGCCTTATTATTAAACGCACTAATGTCTTTTTTTTGGTTACCAGCCAAAAAAAAAAATACATTTCCCTGCCCTACACACATTATTGATTTCAAAAGCTTACGAAATCTGAATAAAAAAAAGAAAATACTTTGGGGAATATGCATAAGAGAAAAGAGAAAAAATGCTCAAACGCCCAAAAGTGCAAACGGAAATGGGAAATGGGGTAAATGTAAGAGGACTGTAAAAGTATGTGCTTAGATTTTTTGGCTCAGATAATTGCATTAGATGGAACTGAAAATGGAATATCTTGAATTGTGATATGTGTGTAGGGCAAAAATCAATGCCAGTCGAATGATGCTAATCAAATATTGCGGTTCACATTGCCAAAAATAAGAAGCTAAAAGCTTTAACACAATATACACACACACACGAGTGTGTGCGTGTGTGGGTGTGTGTGTGTGGCAAGGACAGTTTGGCGTCATTTTGTATAGGATTTTGGCATTGCTTTGACATATTAAATAATGCCACAACAATTACAGCTGTGCAGCATGTGACAAGCGAAAATCTCACAGGATGCGACCAACTCTTAAGGGAGGAAAGGAAACATTGTGAAAATCTCATGCTGCGCTGGCCACATGTCAAGCCATAGCGAGGGTTGTTGCAACAAATCAAACCAATGCTCAACTTATCTTACAAACACTTTGAGCAACACTCGCCAGCTCACCTTTTGCTGCAAAACGAAACGAAAAGCTTACTTTTAGTCTTGGTTTCTGTAATTTTTTTGAAGTTTTATTGACAATGGCTTTTGGCTGGAGCAGAAAAGTCTGTTACGTTACGTTTTTCTTGTGTTCAAGGATTTATTTTGCACTGCCTTTGTAGTCGCTGAGCTTTTCGGCTGATGTGGAAACCATCCCTGGGCAACATTTTCGCGAATTATTCGCCAAACATTTCTAATGGACCGCAAATGTTGTGTGTAAGACTTAAAGTGATTTTAAACAAAATTTTCTACAATTCTTAGACGATTTTCACTCAAAGCACAGTTAAATATTGATTGGTGCTTCTCTAAAAAGCAACTCACTTCGAACCTTTTGAGTTAACTCTATTCTTAACAAATCAAAAACGTGCTCGAAAAGATAAGATAAATCGTTTTGGTCACTCAATAAAACCACTCAAGCGACGGCTATATAAGCATCGTTGTTAAGCTAATTCAGTAAATATATTTAGCAAGTGCTTAAAGCAAGTTTACTACACAAAAAAAAAAAGAAAGTAAAAATGCAATTTAAAGTGTTAATCTGTCTCAGCTCAATGCTGTTTGTGATTGCTCTGCTTTGTCATGGAGTTCAGGCAGAACATGATAAAAGTCCAGCCACACAAGTTAAACGCTGTAAGTTTTCAATAAAAATACTTTATAAAGTCTTTAATTATGTTTCCGCATAGGTTCCAATAACAAACCTTTTCCGCTGGAGGTACGTCTTGATGGTTGTCAGGTTCCGCCCTGCGATATTCTTAAAGGCACCGTGCAGAGATTTGAAATTGATTTTGCTGTCGATAAGTTCATTACAAATCTAACAACACTGGTCAAGGCTACAACTCTGGGCATTATAACGGTACCCTATGTGCTACCAGCTGATGTGGCTGCAGTGTGCCCAAATCTAATGTTTGGCGCCTATTGTCCCCTCTATCCCACCGAGGATGTGACCTACCTGTTCCAGTTTCCCATTGGCGAGTATCCGGAAATTGGTGTCAAAATCGAGATCTATCTAGCAGATCAGGATCATGAAACGGCCACCTGTTTTGTGTGTGATATCAAGGTGAAAAAGGGTTCAGGCTCTCAAGTCTATGAACTTAACTATCTGGAGTAAAACAGCTGCTTAAGTCTCATTCAATTAATTGGCATATTTAACTGTTATAAACAAACAATTTTTTTTCTTAAATTTAATAAAAATAATATGAAAAACTAAAACTATCAATAACTATTATTTATAGCATTTGTTACGACAACTCATCAACAAGTCCCATAAAAGTAATCAATTCAGATTTAATTTTTGCCGTTATTTAAGTACAATTCATTCATAAAGGTTCGACGCTCCCCACACACACACACACACACACACACACACTCGGTAGTCGATTGTTAATTGAGACGCTAAATCTAAACGTAATAAGTCCAATAATATTGATAAGCTGTCCCTACAAGCACTTCAACCGCATTTTATGAACATAGCACACCTGTTTGTGCATGCAGCCAGGCCAAGACCTAACACCCACTGGAGAAGCAGTCAACGTGAAGGCCGAAAATGTACCCAGGCTATCAGTTATCAATGTGTCTTGGTCGAGCTTATCAAAGTAAAATTCGCATCACCATGCACTGGAAAAGTAGTGAGATGAGAGTAACAAAATCATTAGAAAGATTAAAGGGAAGAAAACTTTTCTTACATTTTTGATTCCTTTCTTAAGCTTTTTTAAAAAATTTTCCCCTCTTCTTATCAGTATCATAAAAATTTAGTAAAATAGACTCCAAATTTCTTCAAGTGTTGATTTGTACTTAAAAAATCCAAACCCTATCAATCGCAATCGAAAACTGTTGACCATATGGCCAATTCATGAAGAGTGCTTAACATTCAATAAATGATTCTTATAACGGATTTGATTAAGGCAACCCAAGCAATTAAAGCTAATTTATAATTTCGAGTGCAAATCGGCAACGTCATCAACAACACAAATCTTATCTCATTCCAACAGGGTACATTGGAAGGCCTGAGAATCAAAGCAAAACAACAATGACGTCGAATCAGTAAACAAACTACGAGCAGTTATGATTGGAAATTCGAATAGGTTTATTACAGACAGTTGACAAATTGTTAAATCAGTCAGCTAACAAGTGTCGCGTTGCATGTACACGAATTTGAATTATGGCGCGATATCGACAGTATCCAGAAGCGAGTTCTCGCTCGGTAAGGTGGGCCCTTTGCGAATCTTACAGCTGGCCATAAAGCAGGTTATCGCATTATTGTGCTCGTCGTTCAGTGTGACCGTTACGTCGGCGGTTATTTCGGGAAAAATGGGCTCGATGAAAAAGTTAAAACGATACGTAACATCCTCATCCTTGTCAATGGGACAAATGGCGCCGTACAACAGATTGCTGCAAACATTTGAGACTTCCTCGGGCAAATCATAAGGCAAAGTCATGCCAAACACTTTGGCAGTCACTTTTGTGGTAATGCTCGAAATGTTGTTTTTATCTATTAATTGGATAAGTATCAAAGTTAAATGTGGGATCAAGTTAGATGTAGATATACTTACTACCCAGAAATTGTACATCCATAACAGCATATTGTCCCTTATAGACCACACAGGGAGGCTCCGGACAATCGTGAATATAAACGTTCAACGGCGACGGTTTATTTTTACCTGCAATTTAAAAGCAAAACGCATTTAGTGGTAATCCTTAAAGTATGCTACAGTTTAAGACAAGCTTTTGGATTGCTTGATTAGGTAGCATTTCGATAAGCGCTTATCGACCCGAGTGTTAATGTTATGTGTATTGATTTGATTTGACTCTTTTGCCTTTCTGTTTACGCACATGTTTGTATATATATATATGCATGTTTGGGATTTATAGTGATTTTAATGATGAATAATACTTTTCATTATCAATTAAAACATTACCTAAACCAAACGTTTAGATAAGCTAGAAAGTGGCGCAAAGTTCGAAACATAAAAGTGCATTCGTACTTTAAGTGCAATTGTACTTATCGATACAACTGACTCGAGGAAACCAAATGACATTTAATGCACTGTAATTGCTTGAGCCTAAACTTTGCAAGTTGGAAAAACAAAACTCTTTAACATGTGATTTTCTGAACTCCTTCATGAAAATCTTGCAAATTTTTTTAATTTTTACTCCGGTTTTTTTGTTGTTGTTAACTTACATTCCTTGACATCGGTTGCGTTGCAAGCAATGCAGAAAAACGCCAACGTTAACACAATAACACGAAACATTTGAAGGAATTTTATATTATTTTTCTGTTTACTGCACAAATCGCCGAGCAGTGTAATACTGTGAATGAAACTATCGGCATTGGGGAGCCGAGTTAAATAGAAAAATTGGGAAGTTTGATGACCAAGTTGTTTGGGGGTTTATCAAAGGCGAGGCAGATTGCTATCGAGGGCTATACATTGTGCAGGTGTTACAAAAAGAGAAATACAAATATTAATGATAATACATACAGTACAGTGTAGGCATGCAGGTGTACGGCTCTCTGTGTCGGTAAATAACGTAAAATTTGACTGATAAGTATTGGAAAGAACGCCAGACTAAGAGATATACTCAATCATTTTAAAAAGTAGTTGAGATAGTGGTTGAGATTGTTATTAAGTGTTTAGTAAACACAGCCGGCACAGCTGTTCTTTATATGCGTAGCCGAATAGTTTTGCAAAGAATAATGAGGAAATTATAATTTAATCGATTGATTAATCTGAGATTAAATTTATGCTGGTAAGCATTAGCAAATAGCTAATCAACAAAACATAGTTTTAACACTTTAGGTAGTACTTTTATTATTATTTATTAGCTCAGCTTAAAATTACCATGAAAATGCTGGTTAATTTAAATTTAAATTTAACTGTTAGCACCACAGCCTCGGCCTATCGAATCGAGACTATCGCATAGCCACCACAACTTATCGTTGCTTTGGCGCCACTAAACGGTCACACTTTTATAGCTGTCTATTGTTTATATTTCGAGTTTAAAAGTATTTTCAAATGGAATTGATTTTAAGACGTGATTTGGCAGTTCAATTTCCTGGTCTGCATATTGAGCAGAGAAAAAATAATGCTCATGTGATCAGCGGAGTTGTTTTTTTAAATGACAAATGGATTCGGTTAAAACTCTTCCTTCCACATTTTCCAGAGCTGTGCGATTTTCAATTGTATGTGCTGGAACACTTTGAATACAAAGCATATAACAGCAAAAATCTATCGATTCAAGATGATTGGCAGCTGCCGCATTTACTCAAACACCTAGATCAAGTGCTACCGGCAACGATGCCACTAGAGTTGGCTTCAAAGGAGCCCTGTCATAATATCTATGCAGAAATTCTGGAGCTGCATAAGCCGCAGGAGTATCGCCTGCAGCTGGATAAACGTTGCACACGCATACGTTTCTGTTCCTTTGTCGAATTCGAGTCACATTATCTGGAGCTGGAGTTGCCCACATTGCGGCTGCTTGAGCATAGTTTGCCCGAATGTGTTCAATTGGAGGATATACTGGCAAGCAGCGCACGTTCCCTTAAGGACATATTGAATCTCTACCTTAAGCTGTTGGAGGATCTGCGGCCCTTCTACGAGAGCTTCACCAGCATCGACGAGCTATGCGATGTGCTGCAGCCCCATCCAATAAACACCAAGCATAATACTCGAGTTTTTCCCCTAAAAGATCGCGTGTATCTCAAGCTAAGCATTGCCGATCCTTTTGCCAGCTCTGCCTCGCTGGCTTTGCAAATCATAGGACCTACCGAGGAGGTCGCTCAGTTGCGGCATGTGCTTAGCGATGGTCTGGGCAGCTGGGACATCGAACAGGACATCCATGCGAATCTCTTGCACATTTTCGATTTGTGTTATTTTCCAATGCCTGCAGAGCTTGGATTGCCAAAGAAGGATGAGGACGATGCCCAATTATGTAACATTTGCTATGTCTTTCGCTTGGACAACGGTGAGGTGCCTCTTGTTTCATGTGATAATCCACGCTGTGTTCTTAAATGCCATGCTGCCTGTCTAAAGGAATGGTTTGACACGCTCATCGATGGCAAAACCTTTCTGGAGGTGTCTTTCGGCTTGTGCCCCTTCTGCAAGGCAGTAAGTATTTGAAGTACAAAGATTTTGAATTGCTTGCTAAGGTATCCGTCTCTCTCTTTTTAGAAACTATCCACATCCTTTGCGGCTTTGCTGAAGAATTGAACACATTTTTGAAGGATATGAACAATAAACTTTTGCTTTTTATATAAAGTTTAAAACCACTGAAATAGTTTTATATAAAATATAAGCAAAGCGAAGCGTTAAACAATTTCGCACAAAAGCTACAATTTTGATTTTGGGTTTTGTTTTTCTATATGTTTATATATTTACTTACAATACCATACCATAACGTTGGTTTGAATCGAATAATCTTAAGTATGAATAAATTTTTAATATAACTTGGTAAATCAATCTTGATGTTTTATCTGACAATGTCAGAGTTGCATTTTAAATGTAAAATGTTATTAAATAATCTAGACGAAAAGAGAGATAGAGATAAAGAGTGAAACGAATTTGAAATGCTCTACACATTTAAAGCTAGAGATTACGTCGACAACAACAAAAGCAGAAGTTGCAAACACGTTTCACCAGACGCCACCCTCATTCAATTTCCCGCGAAACGAGACGCAACAGATTGCGTACCACATATGGATTGCCATGCGTCGGTGTCCGTTCACTAGTCTTGCCAATACGCACACTGGAGCCAGCTAGGCCAAAGAATACTTTGGGCGCCAGGTTGGGGACGACCGCTTTGAATTCCCAGCCAACGTGTTGGGCGCAAAACTTGCAGATGATGATGTGCCACTGATAGCCGGGAAACCAACTGAACTCGGTGGATGGTTCGCCGCTATAGCCAACAGCATGTGAAATAATGCGATAAACCGTATTCGTCTCGTGTATATAGCCGGCTGCAAGGATAAAAAACATATATATAATTTCTGATTGGTTTTTGTTTTCTTTCCGCTTTGAGCTTACCTGAATTGCAATATTGTGTTTGCACGCCATGCTTGGACATAGCAAAAAGATCTGAACAATAGGCCAAACTGCTATTGCAGTATCGACAATAGAAGAGCGATTCCTGCTTTAAGGTGCTGCCAATGATTTGCAAACGCGTATTGACCGAATCCGTGAGAAACGTAAGACGCATCATTTTCTCGGTTAGATGCAAATTGCGCACAAGCCAGTAGGACAATTGTATGGGGCACTTTGGCATTGTGTCGATTTTGTGCACTTCAAGCTTTTTACGCGCCTTCTCGACAATATGCTCAAAGGAGTAATCCTCACAAGCCTCCAATGGCCAGGGTGTGCTTGTCAGTTGATACCTGCGAAACTTGTCCTGCATCGAGGGTATATCGCGAAAACGATTCAATGAGCCCATATCGAGGCATTTGAGCGGCTCGGGCAAAAAGTATTCGGGCAGAATTTTAACCTTGCTGTAACACTTCATGGTCGGATTGCGTGCAATATACTGTGGTGGACTGCAAGGAAACAAGATAAGGAATAGCTCAAAGAAAGAGGATGACAAAAACTCACCCTTGAATATCGTCACAATTGATGACAATGCGTTGTAGGGCACGAGATTTGTAAAAGACCAATTCACGTCCACTTTCGCCCTTCTCATAGATCTGGCAGGTGACGCCGTAAAACTTATTTGGATTATCATCCGGTGGCTGCATTAACGGAAATCCTACGCCAAAAATAACGCCATCGCGTCCACTGTCCTGCATCTCCTCATCGATGATGCTGCCATCGATCATAAAGGGCAACACCTCACCGGGAAACAAGATGTGTTGATGCATGAATATAAGCATGCGATGTGTGCTACCAACTTCCAGATAATCTACACCAGGCACACGATTAAGGTTCGGGCCAAAATATGAATGCTCCGCTGGCAGATTTGTATCGAAACGCACACCCTCCTCCATGTCAATGTCCAGCGGTCGTGGCGATAATTCTGGTGACATTTCCTCTTCAACAACATTGTTAGCCTGCGTATTGGCCTCATTGCTTTGCCGACCGCGCAGACGATCCTGACTGAAGACCATGCTGCGTACCCGCTGCAAGAAGTTCTCTCGACGCAACAGTGTGGCAATGCCACCGTCACGATTACGTGCCTGTGATACAAGCATATCCACTGCCGTGCGCACACGGTTCTCTGGTATCATCCAACGCGGCTCGGCGTCGGCATCCGAATCATCTGCAGTTAGGTAAAATAATGATAGCAATGGAGTGTATAAAGGGATGGTCTTGTCAGTTTATTACCTTCACTACCTGGACTGTCCATGTCCAGTGACATATCACTGTGCCTGGAACTGATGCTTCTAGCATCGTCATTTGGATTCTCATTAAGCACTGGCGGCACATCTGCCAGCACCTCCTCCAGCAGCTCAGCAATTTCCAATGCTCCTGGTGCATTACTTACAGGCAAATCTTCTAGTAGGGGTGGTGTGGGCGTGCCTGTGCTTGTTTCTTCCCTTAACTCGTTGGCACGTCGCATTAGTTCGGTAACATCGCCCATTAGTTCACTGACTTCCTCAAACATATTGTCCACCTCTTCAATCATGTTTTCTAATCTGGCTCGACTATTTCGATTAGCCGTTGCCACGGCTGATATTGCACTAACGCCAGCTGCACCATCGCCGCTGCCATTTTGTGGAATTTGCTGTTGTTCCTCTACATGCCCTGCTGCTGCCTCTTCTTCTTCCTCCACCTGCATTTCTACTGCAGCTGCTGCACTCGAATTTGTCGGATTTGTCGAATTTGTCTCATCGATTTCTGTGTACATATTCAAACATTAGAATGTTTTGAATGTTTGAAATATATTCAAGCTCACCTGCTGTCTCTTCGTCATCCATTTTTTATCGTCAGATTTGTTATGGGTTTACTTTTTCGTGAAATTAATCACAAATTTTTTTTGATTTTTCTGTGTTATTGATATGTATACAAAGACACAGCTGAAGGTTTTTTGCTAGAGCTGCCAACTTAATTTCTTTAGGTTTGTGTTAAAATATACTTAAATTTTTGAAGTTGCAACCAAGGTTTTCAATACTTATTTTTTTATTTTTTTCTATTAATTTAATATGATTTTTTTTGTTTTATATATGGTCATTAATGTTGAGCAGCAGCTGCTGCGTAGTTATTGCACCCAGCAGGTTGGCAGCTCTAAGCTTAATATTAACATTTTGCACCCTTTTTAACAGACACCTTAACATTCATGCGTAACAGCTGGCAAAATTTAAAAAGTTTAGATGGGAATTTTAAAGAGTGATGTATTTTTATCAACAATTAAAAGCAGAGCTGCTTTTGGACGGCTATCCAAAAACTTTATTAAAAATCTTTTTCAGTTTACCAGCTGTAAAAAGCCAAACTCCCAACACTGTGTATAGATATGTAAAAATGTAGAGAACGTAGCTTGAAGATGCTGTTGTTAAGCTCTCTCTCGCAACAAGCTCAGTTTTAAGTGAGACGCTTCGGCGACAAGACGTTAAAGCAGCAATTTGGCTATTAAAACGATCAAGACTTGTGTAAAACGCGCGCGAAAAAGTTGACGCATTAGCAGCGCTTTAATTTGCATATACAACAAAACAAAAAAAGCAACCAAAGACACAAACAATATGTTTTACTTCCGTTTTATGGTCAGCTGTGCCTTGTTTCTCATAATCAAAGCACAGATTGCCTATGTAGAGGATGCGGACATCGATAAGAGGAAAATGAATCTGGCGGTAAGTTGAAGCGAGAAAAAACAACGTGACCCCATAAACATGCTGATAATGCAAAACGTACAAACCAAACAAAAGCCTTGTTGTTTACGCATATACATACATACACTTTCTCGCTTTCGCCCTCTCCCTCTTACACTCTCTCTCTCTCAGGGCCGCAAGCCGCTTTATTCGCCTGCCCGCTGCGCCCGCTACCAACTGCTGTACCCGGGAGATCAGCTTAATGATTGGATATGCGATTGCGCGCCAGGTGAGTTTATTATTGTGATGACATAAGAAAAACAAGCAAGAATAGCTCGATTCGTCAAACCGAATCTGATACACCCTTGCCGGCCAAAGGTTAAAATTTGATTGACGAATATATTTATGTACAGCGGCGCTGTATTATCCGGAAACCGATTCGTGCTATCCGGCGTATAGACAAGGACCCTGCAATGGTAGCGAGATGCTTGTGCTCTACAAGGACAAGGTTGTGCCGGAGTGTGTGAGCAATCCCTGTCAAAGGGATGGATACTTTCTGATACGCGACAAGTGCTTTGAGTTTGGCAACAGGAACAACAGCTATAATCCCTGTCCCAACAAGGAGTACACCTTTGTGCTGGGCGTGAATCCAAGAACTCTAATGGTGGACTGTGTGCAGTTGTCAATGCAGCTGGAAACACGCATCTCTGGCCAGGAGGAGGCGCCTCATGACTATCACATTGACCTGGCAGAGAAGTGTGGTCGTGGTAGTCGCCTTGCGGCCCAAGGACGCTGCACGCGAACAACTTAGTGGACACAAAAGCTTCTCCTAATCTTAATGCAATCGGAATAAAATTCCATTTATAATGTTTAATGTGATTCAATTTTTTGCACTAACTCAAAATACCTAAAAATTATAATTATTAACAACTTTTTTAGTACAATGCAATTCGAGTTAAGGCGTTTGCTTGATTTTCTTGCGCATTTTGACTGGTTTTGCTTGTGGCTCAACGGCGACCTCGAGCAGCTCATCAACGCTTTCACTGCTTATGTCATCCTCCTCGACAAGATTGACGCTATCATCCAGGCTCTGCTCATCGTTCGCTGTCTCCAGCTTGAGCAGCGTGTTTTCCATTGAGGCTAGGAACGAGCTCTCACCATATTCGGGCCATTGACGGAACTGTGTGAACAGCGTCAGAATTTGGCTAGGTGTGAGATCACCAAATTGTGTATAGATATTGATGCCTGGAAAGTAATCACGTGTGCTCATCGTTGTGCTCGCTCTGCAAAATGGTGGCAGTTGTTTAACACATTCATCAGCATACAGCTGGGATACGTTCTCCGGGGCATTTTGATTGATTATGAGACGTGGACCGCAGCCGGGTACCCATTTTCTGAAATACAGCAATAATATATCTACTCTTATACTATTAAGATCTTCGCTAACTCACTCTAAATTGGGTATGATGCGATTGCGTCGACTCACAAAGTTCTGTTTGATAAAGAACCAAAGGGCGGGCAGATCCTGTATGGGGCAAATCTCGTGCAGATTGCGGCGGGGCACAAACTTAACCAAATACAAATACTCTGGATTGATGGACTTAACCTTGCCCAATTTGCTGCTTTTGGTCAACTTGTGATCGACTTGAACGGGCAGAAAGCATTCACGCGGCACCATCGCAATGAATCGATGTTCGAACAGTATTTGAAAGAGCACGGAGGCGGAGCGATAGATCAGATAACCAATCTCATTCGAGCAGGTCAAGTGCTGCAAAAAGCAGAAGCTAAGTAAGAAGAGCTTATACTCAAAGGACTACTTACAGTATATATTGGTGGCGGTATGGCCAGAATCATTTCACAGCGCCCAAGATTGTAAATGCTCGTCTGGAAAATCAGTGAGGTAATTAGGTGCTTGAAGAATGGATAGGAACCAACGGCGCCAAAGATCAGCATATTAATATCTGCAAGAAAAACATTTGACAATTTTAGGGGAAATAAGGTTTTGGGTATAACATTAAATTGCCTTCATTAAACGCCCGTTGAGGAGCATCGCTGAGCAGCTCCGTTAGTCTTGTGCCGTTGTCCATTTTATCCATGAAAGCCAGCTTCCAAAAGCCAATGAAATCGCCCTGTCGCACCTTTACACGATCCGGATACAGGGCATGTAACTCCTGCAGATGCGGCATGAAATGTTCCATCTGTTCAATCAAGATGATCTTGCGGAACTGCGCTTCCCGATCCAACAAATGGCGGGTGAAATGGCCCGGACCAGGATTTAGTTCTAGCACTGTATTGCATTTGCTTTGCTCCAAGTGTGGCTCTAAGTGTTCTTTGATTTTATCGGCTACTTGTGTGTTAGCCACATACATGTGTGTGACAACTTTATGCTTTTTGGTAATCAGTTTCTCGGGAAATTCACCGCTATAGCGTGCCACACGCTCGGCGTTTGCGGCACGTTTTGCTTTTGTGCTTTGATAGCAGTTGCTTGTGCTTTGCAAGCTCCGTGCGCTGCACAATCTTAAGCTGCAACGCAGCGACATCATTTTGCTAAGTATTTTTAGTTGAATACAATTATTGTTAAAGAATATTCACTTTGTCGGCAACAGTTTGTTTTTGTTTACATCACGTTATGTTAATTGCAGCCATCGTTTTTCAACACTTGACTCATTATGTTAACAAGTGCATGTATTAAACGACTAAGATTACGCACTATACGAAATCAGCTGTTCTTGTGACTTCACATAATACCACAACAAACAATTGTGATCATACAAATAACAGGCAAAATCAAGAAATAGTTAACAGCTTATTTGTATTATAAACGTACTTGCAGTCGAACAATAATGGTCAAATACATACATTATTTAAGATTATCTCTGGTTTACAGCGCCTGGCTTCATATGTTTTCAACTGTTAAAGACTCTCTCGTTTATCAACACTATTTTTATTGGTTATGTTTACAAACGCAATCGGTTTTGCTGCTGCTCAAGTTTATGTCAGCTAAAATAATTATTTATAATAATTGTTAATTAGAATTGTAACGCCGACGAAATGGGCAAAGCTATGTCCATGGTGGCACGCAAGGCCAATCGTTTTAATGTAGAGAATCGAGCACATCGTGTGCTGGAACGCGAAAAACCAACACCGGCACCAAAATACGAATCGAATCTTAGAGATATGGAAAGAACTTTAGAATGTAAGAGATGTCACTTAATGTTTTGATGTGTTCTTAAAATAATTGAATACTCTTGCAATTCTAGTGGATCCCAAATTTGTAGATAAGCTTAACAAAAAGGACGCCAGCTTGGATACACGACTAAAAGATGTTTATGTAACATCTAAGGATCAATTTGTGCGAAAAAACAAAATGATATTCCAAATAAAAACTAATATTCAAACTTAATTAAACAGATTCAGCGAGTTCTGGAACGCCGAGCTGCAACAGATGCTGTAGAAGGCAAAGTGGATCGCAAGCTTCCCTTAGAACGCACCACGCCCGATGACTTTGAGTATGGTTACATGGAGCCAACGCGGGTTGCAATTGGTCGCTGTACGCTTCGACAGGCTCTTCAGTTCATCAATGACCATCAGTTACAGCCGGAGGAGTGGACGGCAAAGAAAATAGCTGACCAATACAAGCTTAAGGAGGCGCATGTTGGTAAGCACAAAAGGCTTATAAATGTGTAATAGTGCTGAATAGAATTATGAAATTGTTACAGAAAATATTCTGCACTACTTTAAGACGTTTAGTGTGTATATACCGGATCAGAAGTACAAGGATACAATGCTCACACAGGCCAAGCAAAAGTTTATTCCCGACAAGGAAGAGAGCACAGTGGATGCTGGCAGTAGTAAAACATAGTTAGAAACAATTGAATCAAGGTTCTTTATAGATGAAGAAAAAAAAATACTTGTTATTAATTTAAATCTATGTTTTATTTCACACAAACTGATTATGGATCATACAATGGCGTTTGGAGGACAATGATATATGTTTAATGATTTATCCTCCGATGCGGAAATCACTTTATCGTTACCGGGTCCATAGCGAACACCCCAAACTTGGTCTGTGTGATCGTTAAATGTGTGTAGACATTTTCTTTCAGCTGTATCCCAGACTTTAACGCTGCGATCGCTTGAGGAGCTGGCAAAGTGTTTGCCATCCTCAGAGAAGGAGACGCACAGCACCCAGGCGGCATGGCCCGATAAAGTGCCCACAACATCGGAGTGTGCACTGTAATCAAAAGAGGAATCTTTAATTGTTCAGGATCTTTAAAAGCGTAGTAAGTCTTACACATCGTAGAGCTTCATATGCCTGTCATCCGATCCAGTGAGTAGCATTTGAGAGTTGGGGGAGAAGCAAAGACTGCGCACAGGCATAGCGTGACCCTCCAGGGTTTGTGCTACCTTGCCGGCAGCCACGTCAAAGATGGTGATGATGCCATCAATTGCTCCATTCGCTATATACTTGCCATCCGGACTCTACAAGTTAAAAAGCGTTAAGAGACTGGAAACATTTACACTGTTCAATGCTTACGTAGGCAATGCTTAGCGTATATTTGCCGTTTTGTGCATCAAGCACCTGCTCGGGTTTCCCACTTTCCACGTTATACATGGAAATCTTTCCATCGTTCAAGCCGGATATAACATATTTGTTGCATGGAGAGAAGGCAACTGTCCATAAATCTACTGGACCAAATGTTAGCTTGTGCTTCTTTTCGCCGGTTCGAGCATTCCAGAGACACATGCTGGAGTCCAGTGAGCTGCTGGCAATTGCTGTTAATTAAAAAATTCCATAATAAACTGATATTTTGCGTATTCTCTTTCTAAAATGCTTACTTTGTCCATCGGAGCTGACGGCAACAGAGACAACGCCTAATGCGTGACCCTTTAACTTGTGCCGCAACTTAATTTGGTTATTTTCACTTAAATCCCAGACCTTCACCAGATCGTCCAGTCCACCAGTGACAATAAACTCGTGAGGTCTTTTCTCTTTTTTGTCGAAATCATATGGATTTGGTTCTTCCTCTGGTATGGCGTCCTCAGTACCGGGAGCCGGCTCTGGATCACGTCCCCAGGCGCATGACCACACTGAGTTCTCGTGTGCGTTCTCCTCTTTGTGCAGCAGAGAGAACTACATATATTTCAACAATATTTGTTTTAAAGCTCACAGTTAAATTGCGTTTACTTACCATTTTAAATGATAAAATTATTAAAACTTGTTTGGAAATTTGTGCTCTTTACAGCTTGCTGACAGCTGTTGCCAACGGTATTGATATTATGTGCTCAGTGACTTTTTGAGCTACCCATTTCCAACGATACTTGTGAGTACGATAGTTTTTGCAGCAGTGTATTGAAACTATCCGGTTTCGTTGCTAGTTGAAATATCGATACATTATTTTGATGGATTGTGGGAATTATGCACTTGGTCACACTGGGCACAGGCCTAGTGCAGTCGAAAAAAATACATTGAATGCAACGGACGCGATTTTGAAAGTCTAGCTATTCAACCAAAACAAGTGTAAGTGAAGCCGAAGTGAAGATCCAAATAAAATGCACATGCACAGTTATATAATGTGCATTGTGAATGGCTAAAAAAGTGCAGACAATAGTGCGCCGCGTTCGCGTCTGCGTCTATTTACATATGTGTCTCTGTCTGGCTGTGTGTGTTTCTGTTCGTATGCCTGCATGTGTGTCTGTGTGAGTGTGCAAGAACAGTGAAATAAAATACTAGCTGGCTGCTGACCAACAAACGAGAAAAACGACCAACGCGTGCTGCTGCTGTCGTCGGTGCTGGTGCTTGTGCTTATGCTGCCGCCCGCAAAGCAGAATTTGTCGCCGCCGTGAAACGAACAGAGCGAGCTTCGGCGTTGTCTGCATAAAGAATATACAAAATATTTTACTATTCTGTGACCGCGTGTCTGGAATTCAAAATAATGAATATATAAAAATACTTTTTAAACGTGCGTGTGTTTTACAGTGTGTGTGTTGCAGCCACATTTTTATCTCTTTAATATCTTTCGTCAAATCAGATGATTCATTTTTTATACGCTCTGCCGCTCAGCTGTCGGCATCCTGCTCAAACACACATACACAAACAAGCACTATAATATTCTCATACAGAAACTCGACTATTTGTTTAATTAAGCAAAAAACGTCGCCCAAATACTTGCGCTCGTTTTTGATTTGTTTAGCCGGCTGCAACTTACCGAAAATACCAAAAATTAAAAAAAAGCAGCCTCCCATCAATTGTAATACTTTTTGCAAGTGTATTAATTAGAGCGCCTGCTTTCCATTTTCATGTGTGCTGGTTTTTTTTTTGTAATATTTTTGGTTTTTTTGGTGTCTGTCTGCTGCCTGTCATTATTGTCTCTCTCTCCGCTCTGCAGTCTGCGTGCTGCGTTTTGTGTTTGTTTTATTGATTCGCCATTCGCCCAACTTCTTCTTCGTTTAACAATTCTTTCGTCGCGCGGTGTAAACAAAGCAACAACTGCAACCGGTTTATGTATTCATCTTCTTTTTTGTTATTATTATTATTATTGTTGCTGTTTTGTGTTTCTCATTCGCTCGTTCATTCTATTAAAATCCGACAGAAATTTGCAATAATTCAACAGTTCTTCAATTCAAGTTTTATTCAAAGGTGAGTAATCTATTCAATGTTATATATGAGTTATAAATGAGTAAAGTGATTTATTGTTGGGATGTATCATTTAACTACCTTTGCCGACAAGCTTCTTCTTCTTCTTATCATGATCAGTTGTCATTCACAAAAATAAGCTTTGCACATTTTGTGCTTACATTACTGTCTTATTGGAAATGAGTGTGCTCACTGTAAAGAGAGAGAGAGAGAGAGGGAGAAAAACTAGACCATAACATAAATGTCATTCACGGCTGCTGCAGCGCATAACGCACAGCACAGCATAAAGCGGCGCGACAAATGTAAATCCAGGGCACAAACAAAAGAACTAAAAAGAGGCAAGAGTAAAATCGCTGAGCCGATGAGTAAACTGCAGTCAAATGTGTGCTTATAAGAAAAAAGAAAAAAACAACAATTGTATGCCAGCGTAGTGTTGAACTAAAAACAATCAAGCATAAAAGAAGTCGGAAGTGTGAAGTGAAATGTGTTTTGGCAAAGTCAAAGACAAAAGGATGGCACAAAACTGGCACAAAGTTGCTTTAGAAACTGTAAATGAGACTAAAACTAAAAGTGGAGCAATTTCAATTGATATACTATGATATAATACACACCAAATATGACATCATATTCAAATTTAAAAGCAATTTGAAAACATGTTATTTATTCTGAAACTAACGTATTTAACATATAATGAGCTAAAAAGACTATCTTCACAGAGCTGTATGGCTTAACAATAGCAAAAATTATAAATTATAAATGTGGCTAAACATATGCATATGTTATTTGTAGTTGATTGCCAAGTTGATGATGCTTCGGTTGTTGAACTTGTGCTACAATAAAAAGAAAAACAAAAACGAAAAACAACAAAACTCAGCCAACTAAATGACAACAAGAAAAAGAGATGAATAACAGCGACAAGAGATACTGCATAATGCAGCCTGTGGGTTCAGGCCAACAACAACAATAACAACAACAACAGCTTTAACTCACAGTCACGTCTGATAACAATAACTAAGTGCGAGAGTGCAACTTATACTTTAATACCATTTCATAAAAACGAGGGGTGCTTCAAAGGTTTGCTTTGCTTTTGCTTAATTGTGATTGCATTATAAATACATCCCTCTCTATTCACATCCATCGTATCTCACGCTTCGTTGTAGTATTTTGCATTTAAACGACACAGCGGCTCAGTTGCTTGAACTCTGCCGACTGCTTCTTGTTGTTGTTGTTGTCGAAGGTATTAGCTGAACTGACAGTTAGACGGACAGTCTAACAATGCAAGTAAAGTAGCTTTCGTTGCCACTTGCCACTTGCACTTGGTTCACATCTGAATTTTGTGTCTAGAAAATAGATTATTAAAAGTTTGTACAAGTTTTTTGGTCAAGAAACACATTTTGCGTCTTGTTGCCAAAGCTTGGGGCGTTAATGAATTGGCTAACTATGTTTTGTTTGGCAGCACATGTTGTCTAAACTGGTTTCGTATTAACATAGATCAGGTCTTGAACAGATGCTATTAGTAGTCGTTAGTTATGTTAAAGTGAAAAACGTATATAAATAAATTCTTTAGCAGATAATTACTCAAGTTAAAAATATAAAGCGAAAGCAAAAAAACAGCTAAAGAGACAGTAATATTAAAGCAACCACTAAAGCCACAGACCAAGTTTAAATAGTTTTTTTTAATATACAAACAGAAAAGAACAAAAAAAAACTACTCCTTGTTTGAAGCACTTGAAAATTGAGTGGCTTCGTTTGAACAAACTGAAATTTGAGTAGCTCTATAAAAACAAACTAGCCCAAAAACGGTGAAGAGACAAAAAAAAAACAAGTGTGTAATTAATATCCCAAAGACAATTCTAACACAATCAAAGCTGCAACAAATTGGATACATTTTTTGTTTTCTGTTTGTTTCTCTAACGTTTTGTTTTGTAAATGAAACCGCAGAAAATTTCTTATCGTTTAGTATTACAATATTTTTGTTAACATATTTTAGTTCCTTAAAGTTAACTTTGAGTTGAAGTTTTTCTATTTTACATTATTTCTTGCTGTGTAAAGTGTTAATATTCGATTTCTTTTCCCAATGCCTTTCACGTGACTCTTTATGTTTGTGTTTGCCTATTTTGTTTTTTTTTCATTTATTATTAATCACATTTTTATCGCTTTAACATTGGGACAAGTGAAGGCGTCAATTGGCAGTCGTCTTTCGTCAGTGTTTTTTCTTCAAACATTTTCACACAGTTTTTTTTTTGTTTATCAAATTGGCTTACATCAGCGACAAATGAGCATTTTCCATGTCAAATGGACACACCTCTTGCCTCAACAAGAGAAAGGAGGCGGATCGTAGTTAGCCGCATTATTAATTAAATGTATAAAAAACCTCATATCCCCTTTGGCTAGTAGTAATGACCATGACCTGAGACCTGTGGCTTTTTTGTCTTGTTGCTGTCACGTTGAAAGTGTGTGTGAAAAAGTAAGAATCTTGTCTCAAGTTTGGAAAGTTTGTTGTAGTTGTTTTGGCCCTTTAAATTGTGCCCAGTTTTGCTTGGTTTTGTTATAAAAATTTATCATGTTCAAAGGCATGCTAATCACTCAGCCGTGTATACCTACAAAACACTACTCGGCTCATTCAACTATAAGTTAGTCAATCAGTCAGGTTAGTTTGCGCCACAAAATATGATTAAGTTTTTTATGCTTCGACAGCTTCTGGGCTTGGCTAGGCTTCAATACGCTTGTAGTGATAGGTAAGAGGGGAGAGAGCGTAGGGGTAGTTAGTTAAATAAGAGTATTAGTCAAGCTAAGGTTTAGATGAGTTTGATGTGTTCAAGTTTCTGTCATTGCTTGGAATTAGCTATTCAAAACAAGTGTTTAATAAATTCCCTTTCTTAATGCTTGTAGAAAAACAATTTAACTATTTTTCTTAGAATCCTTGATTCCATTTCTCTTGCAACACACTACAATACTTTAATAGTTATTGACAAAACATTTTGTGCGATTTATTGGTATAATATAGATTTGTATCTAAAATTTGTTTTTTTTTGTTGATTTTGTATTGGATTTGGCTTAAATACAACTACATGTATGCAAGGCCAATCAAACAAATACAAAACAAAACACTTTCCATCCAAAGTGTTGACAGCATGTCAAAAATGCCAAATGGATATTCTCTTAAATGTTTTGCCAATATTTATATCTTAATATACGTATTATGTATAAAAATAAGTGAGGCCATCATTTTTCATGAGTACATGTCACTTTGAATTGAGCAGTCGTATAATTTCCGCCGCCCACTAAAACCATGGCCGGAATCATCTTTGAATGTTTAGAATACAGAATACTTTGTAGTTGCCTCTGGGCATTTATGAATCATGTACACTAATTATACCCAACAGCAGCAGCCAATAAGCTTAAGGTACACAGAGTATGACGTATTTCAACTTATAAAGAGACCTTGACTAATTCACAAAATATATAGCATCAGGTCAAGTGTAGAAGTAAGTTTGTTCCTAGCGGTTTATTAGGTATCCTATTAAAGGTAAAATGAATCACACTTAGAAGCTTGCTAAACAGTTTAAATTTATAAATATTACAACTTAGTATATTAACATTTTAAAACAACTTAAGCTAACTTTATGTTTTTTATTTATTATTATCTTTCTAGCAAACGAAACGAATCAAAGTTAACAAATTTGTTGGTAGTTTATTTTTATTACTACTAACTAACGCAAATGTGGTAAAACGACAATTTTGGAATTTACGGTAAGTTTTTAATAAAAAACAAGGTGTAGTATCGATTTTAGGATCTTTTGTTTGGTTGAAAGGGAAAATGTTATCGTGAAACGAGATTAAAAAAATACATTTACAGCGATTGTAATTGAAAAATTGTCTTTATGTGAAATTGGTATTCGATAATTATTTTAAAAGCACTCAAATTAAACAAATTTTATTTTAATCTTAGATCAATATGACTTTTTGAGCAGCTTATTGCAGTGGAAAAACTTGTTAAATATATCAAAAATACTTTAAAAATATTTAGTGTTCAAAAGTCTACTGAATGTTAAGCTATGCGCAACTTGCACAAAATATTTATTCTTCCGCCAGTTTGCCTCATTCTAATGTTGAGCTCAAGTGTAAGTAATAGTTATGGATTCATTTCAACGTTTTTAAAGTACATTTTTCCTTGAACAGAAATCAGCTGAATTTAAATTAACCAATGTCATTTGCAAGAATCATAATATATCTTCGCTTTTGATACACAAATGCCGGCTAAAAGCTATCAATCGCCATAAGACAATATTCAACTTTAATGCAACGTTGTCGCAACCAACAAATAGCATTGACTTACAGGCTCAGTTTTTTAAGAAAGCCAACGGCTTTAAGCCCTGGCTCTATAAGTTCACCGTCGATGTGTGTCGCTTTTTGAAAAAACCCTATAATCCAGTTGCCATATTGGTCTATAGATGGTTCAAAGGGTTTTCAAATTTCAATCATACGTGTCCATATACGGTAATTTCAATATGCTCAACATACTTTCTCTACTTGATATGTGTTTTTTGTGGTTTTTAGGGTGCACTCCGTATTGATGGCTTGCATGTTCAATATGATAAGGTGCCAAGTCTTTGGCCAAGTGGTGAATTTCTATTGAAAATGAATTGGATTGTGAATAAAGTAGAAGTAGTATCAATAGATGTATATGCCAATGTTGTTGAAGACTCTTAAAAAATCACTTGTATTTTATTCAAAAATATTAAATATGTTTTAGCTAACATTTGCTTCTTTCTACTCTTCTTGTTGCAATTTAATTGGCCAAATTTTTGTGGCTTTTTTTTGTTGTTGTTTTTTGGTTTGCTGCCAAAATGAACGAGGTGCAAAGTTTATTGGGCCAATTAAAACGCATCTCACCACAAAATCGAAACTGGCCAAATCGAACAAATGACAAATACTATTTATAATTAAACACTGCTCAATTGCTAACAATGTCTAATGGCATTTAAAACGCACAAATTAGCAAGAACTTTGTTGTGCCGTCAGCCTTGGCGAATTCTCTGTGTTGAGAAACGTATTTTCTGATGCCTTGCAATTTCAATTCAATAAACAAACAAGTAAATGCCATTTGAAATCGAATAAAAACTTTACTCAAGTGAAAATTTGCAATGCGTTGAGTGAATGAGTTGCTTTTTGCTTTAAACCTATACCCTGCATGTGCAGGCCATTAGTTGTTGGGTAGATTGGGCGCATCATACGGCTGCTGCCAATATTAGCGTGAAAAGCAGCACAGCTTGTGTTTGCTGGGATGGGATCATCTCTTTGTACAAAGTGTGAGCAGAAGTCGAGGAATCTATGGTACTGTAGTTGGGTTTGAATTGTGGTTCTTTTTTTTTCTTTTTTCTTTAGTGCTGTGGCGCCGCTGCTCACGTCAATGTGAAAAGCAAAAGATATTTGCTATATATATATATATATATATTAGCTGCTGCTTTGTTGTTCGTTGTGCTTTCTAGCATTTCCTGTGGTTTTTCGGTTTTTATTCACAATTAATTGTATATAGTTTGCTTTTCAAATTCTAAACTAAACTATTTTTGTTTTCAACCAACCGACATTTTATTTTTGTGTATTATACTAATTACAATTTGCTTTGATAATGCCAAGTTTATTGAACCAAAAACCCAAAAAAAAAACATTAATTATGAGACAACATTAGTGTAGTTATATACAGTTTTGTGTGTTGGCTATTTATGGTCATCAGGCTGAGTAAGTAATGTGTATGTTTTGGTTTTCTTTTCTATCTTTTGTTTGGGTCATTGCCACTGAAAAGAAAAACTACAAATACAACTGTCTAAAACATGTTGAGCTATGGCTTGCAAATCGCCCACCTGCTTGGCTTGCGTGTGGCGTCTGTGGCATGTGTGGCTGCGTGGGTCTTTTTGTGTCTATTTAACGCCTCTCTTTAATGCAAAGCAATCGAGCGGCTTTTGTGGGCCTAAAACAAGTTCAATATGCCAAAGAATATTATATATGAAACAAGTTTGCATAAGAAATATGATAATACACAATTAATATCTTGCTACAAGTATTAATTACTCATTTCAATGCCACTTTAGCTATAGTATATGAAAACATATAGTCATTGAATGCATAACCCCACGTGTTTAGGATCCCACATATGCAATTATCTAGAGATCTATTAAAAACAATGATATATGCGCTTTAATTCATGACGTCTTTTGCTCAATCTATTTTTGAAATGAATTTAAAAGAAACTTTTGGTACGAAAAACTTTCTTCGTCTGCAACTTTCTGTTCTTAAACTTAATGTTTTTTTAAATAATCAATTTTCACTGACAATAACAATAAATATACGTCTCGTTTCGCGTATTATCGCTTTGTTTAATCAATTCCCAGACCTTATCGCTTTTATTTGTAATTTGTAGTTAATTCTAGTTTCATGGCGCCAATACCTTATATATAGGCTGATTTTGCCATCTGACTCTTGATATTTGCGCACCTATATAATGCTGATAACACGGGCTAATGGAAATATTATACAAAACGGCGGGGGTGGGTGGGCGAGTAAAAACAATAACAAGAACGCTATCAGTTATTGAAAAGGGATCCGCACAGTATTTGGCGATAAGCACGTTCACATTTTGTGGCCCACAAACCTTGACCAACTTGAATCAGCTGTATGCGATCATCTAGCCATATAGGGGGAACCAAATGGAAAAAAAGAACCAATGCAGGCCAGTTCGTTATGGCAAATGCCAAATTGCTGGCCAAGTCAAGACTCTTGGTCAATTATCAATTTAGAAAGTCGATGGTAGGCAACCGCAATAAATGGGGCGTGGCTCTGGGCTTGATTTCTGTAGATAATTGGAAGAGCAGCAATTTGGTAGCTCCTATTGCTAGCGCAATTCTTTTGAAAGTAGACGTTTTTATGCTCTTTAGGTACAAAACTTACCAGCTAATATGTCTGTCAAGGGTATTCACTATTCAGCATTACATATGCATTCGAGTATAACTGTTCTTTGTAGATCTGGTTGCGCATGAATCACTTTTTGTTTTGTTACTCTTTGTGCTTTGTGCGTTTGCTTTTGAAAGGTAACTAAACTAACTGCACGCACACACACACACATTTACAGCAATGTACAGTTAAAGGGCAATGCAGAGCAACTGAACGAGAGAGAGAGAGAGAATTGGAGCAACGTTTCTGTCTTTGACTCTGCTGCTGCTGCTGCCCCGATTTTATGACAACTGCACTTAACCCCAGCACAGTTGGCACAGTTATCATTTTGGTGAGCTTTCGCACTACAACGGAAGTTGTGTAAGTTAATGGGTAGAGGGGGGGCGCTGTGCGGTGTGTTGCAGGACGTGCAGCCATGCGAGAACTATCCAATTGTATACAATACGAATACACAGAGAAAAAACATAACTTGCTTAGCTTATGAGTTTCTTACAATTCAAATCCAATATTTCTCTTTGTGCACTTGCCGTAGTTTGCCGTTCATTCTGACAGTTTGTTTTGTTTGTTGACGCTTGAATGCATTGCCAGCGGATATTGGCTACATTTTCAGTTGCAACTAAAGCTTCAGATTCAAATGGAAGGCGCCTTTATTGGCCATGTAGTTGGCTAGGAAACTACCCTTAAACAGCTAATATACCCTATCATTTCGACAGTCCAGTTGACCAGAGCACTTTTACTTAATTCGCTTGCAAGCCAACTGTGCATACTAATACCAATAAAATACATATTTTTTGTGTGGCTAAGCAAAAGTACTATTTAAAGTGATTGCCACAAGGGTGTATGTGTGTGTGTGTGAAGGTGGGGAAGAAAGGGGGTTATAAATAACCGTCACTGGTTCATGGCCAACTCGTGCGCCTAATGGCTGCGAACGTAAGCACACACAATAATTACAACAATAACAACAACAAGCAACAAACAGTTACAATAATAACATTGTGCAGCGCCGAAATGGAATCTGGCCAATGAATCAGTGAGCCAGCTCCAGAAATGGGCCAAAACACACGCCAACGCAACCGCCAACCACCAACCACCAATCAAAAAAAATCTGCACACGCGATGCTCAAAGTATCGAATACATTCATTCCAGTCACTCACTCAGTCACAAGCATTCAAACATATGTGTGAGTGTATTTGTGTTTACTCGAATTATTTTTTTGGTGTCTGAGTAAGTGAGTGTGTGTGGGCATCGTTTTGGTGGTGCAACGCCTACACATCTATATGCCTATTATGGCCAAGTAGCTGACAATTTTATGGCCAACACGCTACAAAAAAAAAGCATGTGTCGGCCAAAAAGCTTGATAATTATAAACAGTTTATAAAAAAGACAAACAACTTAACTTTTGGCCAGTGGGTCACAACGATTTGAGTTAAGCTACTTAAGACGTTGCACGTGCCACCACAACAAAACACAAAATGATTTGGGTAATCAAGTGTTCAAGCTTGTTTGAAAAACAATTGAATAGCTTTTGGTATTCGATAAGTGATATGAACTTAACGAATGCTGAAGGCTAATCTTTCAATGATTAAGTGTGAAAATCGATAGTAAAATCTATTAAAAGAAAGAAAAAACTTAATTGTAAGACAATTTCTTACAGTCGGTCAATCAATCCACCATTCACATCTTATCACTTATGCAGCTAAAATATTCCTGCATACTTTGCCACACTAAGTTCACTGAACGCTAAATAAAAATGTGACCCAAAAAGAAAATATATATATATGGAAAATTGTTGGAACACTGTGAAGCGTCTATGTTTATGCGTTTGATATTTTCTGTCAACTGTCTGACAGCAGCAATGGCAGCAACAACAACGAATAATAATATGTCGAGCAATAATAATGTTCAGGCCGATTACATGTCAGCTGAGAGCGGTCAACGCTAAATGAAATAAAAATTTATCTGATTCAATTTGTGTGACAAACGAACGCGCTAAAGCGAACTGAAGTTGGACAAAAAAAAAAACAATTGAAACTAAATAGAAATTTAATAATAAACAGAAGTGTCTACTTGTCATGGCTGAGTCCTTTAGACTCTTAAAGCCTAACGGATAAACAGCTAATTCTTAAGACAAGCTTTTCTTTGAAGTTTTTGCTTCTTTTATTTAGCAACTACAGAATAGTTTAAGCAATCGATTGTACACACATTCCATTTTCTTTTTCGTGTTTTGTTTGCTGGCTTAATGTTATCTTTGGCACTTCCTTGAAGTTTATGGTGGTGGCGTGTGTTGCATGCTGTATGTTGTTGCATGCCACAATAGCAGCAAGCATAACCAACACACACACTTAGCCATACATATACATATATCATTAGATATCTATTGTAAAGCATTTTGTGTTGGCCTCGTCGCGTTTTTCATTTCTCCTCTGGCTGACTGAGTGTCCGACTGAGTGACTGACTGACTGACTGACTGACTGACTGGCTGACTGACTGACTGACTGGCGTGTGCTCACTCAATTAGCGCCCAGAGGACCGAAACCGAAACCGAAATGCAAGAAGAAAAATATAGCCAGCAGCAACAAAAACTCTTCTCTGCCTTTTTGCCAGTGGGCCGAGGATTGTGCAAATATTTGCCGCTAACTAACTGCAAATGAAATTGTCTTACACAAAATAAAAAAAAATAACAACAACAACAACAATTGTTGCCACTTTTCTATTCGTTGTCGTTGTCTTCGTCGCTACAATGAAAATGCCAACATGAATAAAGTAAAAAAAAATAAAATAAAAATAAATTAGAAATAAATACCCATGTAAAAATAGAAATTAAATAAAAATACTTTTGGTTTTCATTTGACTGCACTTTACATTGTTATTGTTGTTACTATTTGCAATTGTTATTGCCTATTGTTGCTCGGGCTATGGTTAAATATACGCTTTCGATTCGTAAATTGCAAAAACAACATACTTATCTATAGTTCATGGTGGAGCAATTCGAAATAAGCCTTATCTACTTTCATATACTTCACAAGGACATATTCGTTTTTGTGTATCTAGTCTTGCCTATTTTACAATATTACAAATATTACTCATACGCACGGTGCATCAATGGCGCAAGTACACAACAATAGTTGACAGCCATAATTGTGCGATTAATGAACAATAATAAGCGCAATTAACATTCGTTTGGCTACATTTTATAGTTGATATTGTGTACAGATGCATTTATAGATATATATATATATATTACTCATACGCGCCGTTTGGCAATGATTTGCGGGTTCCAAGGAAAATGTTGATAACCAACTGAGCAACAGTCACAGATGCACATGTGTGTGTGTGTGTGTGTGTGTGTGTGTGTGTGTGTTTGTATCTGTAACTGCAATTAAAGAACAATTATTATTTGCTTTAGTAAATATTTGCAGCATGTGCGCAACTTTTTAATGAAGCATTCAATACAGCCAACAATTCACTTTCATTACACACACACACTTGGCCAAATCAGAAAGAAAAGAAAAACCTGTCGTGTTAAAATATCACAGAAACACAGTTTTGCAGATTCTTTTGCTGCTGCATTTGAAAGTGAAATTTGCGTTTAGGGCGTGACATTTGTTTGCCATTTATCTTGACTGCTTGAAACACAACCAGAAACTTAAGTAGCATTTCGAAGCGGAGAACTTGCAACAACATGCAACAAACACCAGCCAGATGTATTTATTCTCTGTCTGCGTTTATTTATCAAACTCTGCTGGCATATCAAATAAACACACAGCAGTTGTGTGTCAAGTTTTGTTTTGCTTGTTGTGCTCTTCCCGATACCCTAAACTATTTATTCAAATCAATTGGAGCTAGTAAACTGTAAGCTGTCAGAGTGTTTCATATCCCTGTTGCTTTTGGCGTCGTTTTTACTGGCTGTTTGCCTTGCAGCCGCATCATTTTCCATTTCCATTGAAAATGCTACAATACCAATTTGGTTGCACTCGCTTTCCGGTCTCTAAACATTTTTATAGACAAATGCATGCAGCCTTATATGCGTTGTCTAAATGTGCTTTGTTATGTTTCCTTTTGAGAGCGTTCAGAGCTACTCGCTTTGATGTGTGTGTGTGTGAGTGTGTGGCTCATTAAAGCGCAAAACAACAAATGCAACGTGACATTTGTGCAAGGTTGTTTCTGTTTGTTTGCTGACCAACAAGAGATTTGTCATACTAGCTGGCAGGCAGGCGCAATAATTAAATACTTTCACCTGTACACTTAAGTGCATATGCAGATACACAGATACAGCATATTTAAGGCATGGTTTTCATGGCCAACACGTCCCCAAAACGCTGGCAACAGAGCCAATGCACTAAAAATAGGCTCATTGCCTTTTGCAAAAATTCGAAGAAAAAACAGCGGCAACTTTTCACGCACGGTCATTGAGCTGCCCCCTTGTGAGCTCTCAGCTCTCTACACTTGCCACAAGACATGAAGATATCAACGGCAGCAGACAAGCAACATCGAACGCTTCGAGTTCAATGCGTGAATAAATGAATATGGCAATTTTAACACCTCGCTTCGAGGGGGCCTTGTCGCCGGTTTTTTGGGGTCGCTCAACTAAATCATCGTCAACAACATAAATCGCACTTTCTCGCTGAAAATTCAATTAAATAAATCTGTTTATAAATTGATGAAAATGTGCTCTCTAGTCCAGAAAATAATATATGTTTTAAGCTAATTATATTTTATTTTGTTTTTTCGTATTCAATCGACAGTTTTCAAGACAACTTTAACGAAAAGATTTTCTTCCTTGATTTTTCTTTGTGTTATTTTTAAACACCCTTGCACACACCCTTCTTTATCTGGGCATATGTTTATTTTCTAGCATTTGTTTTGTTTGTTTTATTTGACTTGTGTGTATCTTGCAGATACTTTAAAGTTTTTGGTGTGTGTTGAAACTGCAATCGAAAATAGATGAGTGTGCTGATTAAGCAGGAGCCGTTCACTCGTTCAGCTTAGCGAGGTCAATGCTATTGTAGCTGGCAATGATATAAGAGTTGATTAACAGCCCGCATGTTATTTGATTGTTAACATTGTCGCTAAACGTTGTGGTACGAACCAAAAAATCGCTTGCAACGCAAGACAAACAAACTAATGGAGCCACCCAGAAGCTGCTTTATCTTATTTTTTTTGGAGAGTGAAGAGTATTCTCTCCTTTAAGTTCATAAGACCTTAGATCAAGCGCTCTTGGCTTTATTTTGGGTACGTTTTGTTGCTGCACTCTTAAGGTTTAAGCTTAGGTTTGAGTTTGCCTTGTTTCTAGTATATCTTTCTTGAGTGCAACATTTAACCAGATGACAAGTCGATGATGATGATGCTCTTATCGCACAATTATTTGAATTAAAGTTTGTGTACGTGCTTTTTCCTTCTGTGAGCTGTAATTGTTAACAGCTGCTGGCATTTAAATAAAGCTGAGTTGCCGTATAAAGCTAACAAAGCTTGTAAATTATGCGCATTGGTCATGGATACATAGCTATGAGCTGGTTAACCATTCAAACGATAAGCTATTCATTATCTTTTTGGCATTGAATAACTCTTCGCACCTAGTTTTCTTGCAGTGTACAAGCTCACACCTAATGAGATTTCAATTTTATACTATTGGCACCTTTTTTTTTGTTAATAAATAAATCAAAGTCAATCGCTTCACAATCAATAAATCATGAGCATCATTATCAGGCAACAAATTATTTAGTTAAATATTTGCATAACATTCAAATTTATTCAATTTGTTTGTTGCGTTATTTCCCCATCTCATATTTTTCGTATACAGTTTTATTTAAATTCTTTTTGCTTAACGAAAGAATTGTTTTGCATTAAACATTTATGCTGTCTATATTGTTTTGGGTGTGGTTCAGGTCAGTATCCGTTTAATGCATAGAATTCAATTTGTGGCTGTTTATTAGGCCACAAAACTATATATATATATATGTATATGTGTGTGAGCATAACAGCTGCAAGCAATAACAATAATAATAACAAAAACAACAACAACAAGTAACAAGCAACGAGCTCAAAGAGCAAAGCAAACAAGTTTTATTATACTATCTTGTGTAGTTGAGGAAAAGTCGCCGGCGCAAGTGAAAGCGCCGCAGTTAACGCTGAGGTCGCTGCCGCTGTCGCAGTCGCAATCGCAGTCAGCGTTTGCACCAACAATGGGAGGCTGTTTCAAGTTTTCCTTAAGGCGTCCTCCTTGCTGAAGCTGGCGGCTGGCTTGCAATCATATTTCACTCCCTGCACTTGTCGTGTTTGTTGTTGTTGTTGCTGTTGCTGTTGTTGTTGTTGCTGCTGCAGTTGGCTATAAAAATAACTGAACACTTGCCATTGCACACTTGGCCAAGTTTGGCAACTTGACGCTAACTGCAAGCAACAGCAAACAAAACGAGTTGCTGCTATTGTTGTTGTTTTTGTTGGTTTGGCCAAAAATACAGTGAAAAAAAATCGAATACTTCAAAAGTGTTTTAAAGTTTTTTTTTTTATAATGGTTTTAAAAAGTTGATTAAAAAATTCTTTCTTCAGCTAGTTAATTTTTTTTTTAGTTTGGTTATTTTTCTATTTTTCGGCAACTATTTGTCGCTGTGACCATTGTCTCTGCTCGTTTTCAAAGCCCAAAGGGGGTAGAAACATTTAATTTCATTCATTCGCAACGGCAGCCACAAAAACGGCAATGTTGCGCTTGTTATTGTTATTAGCCATTTGCCTGCAATAAGGATCTGCATGGCTTTGTCAATAAACTTGCAACGATTTTACTTAAAGGAATGTCTAGCTTATAGTTTCCTTATGGGCTTTTGTGTTTTTGATATATTTGGTATCTCTGTGGTTTTTTGGCATTGCAAACGAAAGGTATTCACAGTTTTTGGTTGTGCAGCTGTCCGTTGGCTGAGTTATTTTAGTTTGTTAATTTATACAGCTATAAAAGTTATCGGGTCGAGCTATTTCGTCAATATAAACCTCAAAGACCTTTTTTCAGGCAGCTTTGAATAAAAGTAACAACATTTTGAGTAATTAAATGAAATGAGGCTGAGAACTGATCTTCTCTTATGTTCAGTAAGAGCATTTGACAGTCTGCTGTTGAAGCAAACAGTTTGATACTTACAGTAGTTTTTGTGATTTTGCGCCTTCAGAGACTCTCAGTTACTTGACTTGGCCAACTTGCTGCGTTATGCACCTTTTGGGAACGTCAGTTGTTGTTGCTGCTGCTGCTGTCAATGGCTGTTGTCTAGTCTTATCCATCGAGTTTCGTCTGAGCATTGCTTCAGTTGACTTTAATGGCATTTTCGTGCCGGCAACGGCTTAAACAACAACAACAAAAAAATTTCAACTTCTTTCTTTCGTTTTTGTTGGCACTACCATATGCATAGTGTGCTTTAATGCTCAATGCCTGCCTCTGTGCATTTTTATTGTGGAAAAAAAAATGTGGTTGATAATTACAATATACATATGGGAAGCATTTGCAGCTGAAGATGCGTATTAAGTTTTTTTTTCTTTCATTGGTTGAGTACAATTTTCCAACTGGTATTATTCACAGGAATGTCTTTAAAACACACCTGCTGTATAGTTTTTCAACATATTATTATTGTTGTTGGAGTGTTAGGTTCCATGTTGTTGAATCAGAATTCCTTCTACAAATCCATTTGGCGATTAGCAATCAACAGCCCACACTTAACGTAAAGAATTTCTGTACAAATAATACACGAGTTTTGTTCGAAAACCCACGCAATTCCATCAAAATGTAATGCCATACAAACCGATTGTTGTGCCACATCTGAGAATCTGTGGTTACTATATATAAATCTTGGAAAATTAACCTTCACATTGAAATGACATATTTTTGGTATTTATTAACCAACATATTTCTTCTTGTTTCTTTCGCTTACAGTTAATGCTGCATGTACTTATGACCGAACCACAAGATAACGCCTTCGACTGAGCGAGAGACTGAAGTGAAGTAAGTATTAAACTAGCTAAAATGATTTATGTGGCCCACACAACGTATACTTCATATGCAAAATCATTTTGCAGCGCATTAGTTTGTAAATTTATGCAAATTGTTATTAAATTTTGCTGTGCAACAACAACAACAACACACACTTTGCATGACCCGAATCCAAGTTTGTAAATGGCACACAGCCGGTTGCGCCCTCAACAATTGTTAACAGCTTCGTGCACTGAAAGAAAAGTAAGAGATTATTTCGTTATAAGTTATTTAACTTAAGCAGGCAGACTTTTTTCTTTTAACCGTGCAGGCGTACAAGCATAAATTGTATTTAAATGTAGGTGCATATAGTATAGCGTATCCCTTAAACGGAAATCGGAATGGTAAACTATTCTATAGAAATTACTTTCACAGCGTGTTGGCACAGCACTAAGCATGCTGTGAAAAATGATGTCAGCAATTTAAGTCAGGATATATTTATATATACAAAAAACGATGCTGCATATATGTATTGGAACAAGGATTGAGAGCAGCAGTTTTAGTTTTGGATGATGTCATTTGGGCAAGCCATCATCAACACTGTAAATTGATTTTGCATTTAATTCGATTTTCGTGAATGTCCTCAATACGCTCAAAATCAATTAAAATGCCATTTAAATTTATATATATATATTTAGCAAAGAGCTGCCAACATGGCGCTATGCAAATGCTCTGTTTCATTCAATACTCAAGCAAAGAGTATTTGCATTTTGTTGCAGGAAATGTAACATTTTTGAAAAAAAAAGCAGGATTTTTGATAAAGCTTATGAAAGAAACTTCTTTATGCCGCCTTCCTGTCATTGTCATATCTGCAAGGGTATTTAATATTCGTTATACGCATATTTACTTGCTTTATGCTCTGGCTGCCAAATGTTTGAGTTATACTATATACTTATGTGGCAACAGCATCGTTTGCTGACCCAATTTTTTATTTTTTCATCTAAGAATAGCAAATTTGCAACTAAAACATTTTAAACATATTGTTTTTTGTTTTTGTTTGTTAGTGTGTACAGCTTTGCCTCAAATAACAATTGCAGAGCATGTTGCAAGTATTTAAAGTTTTATTTTGTTTTGTTACAAAGTTGCCTTTGTACTGAAAGTATTATTATTTGACCTTTTGTTTTTCGCTTTTCTGTTTATTTTGCCTACATTAATGTTGACCATTTAAGGCATATTTCATGCTTTCTTTTTTTTTTTTTTGCCTAATTATATCTGATTTATATGTTAATGTCTGTTCGCCGTCAAATTGGCTTAAGCAACAATTTTATAACAATGGGCAAATATTTTTGGCTCGTTACCAAAGCCAAGGCGACGAGTTGCTACTAATCAAAAATTGTTTACATTACAATTTCTTCTCTTTAACCGTATTATATTTCGCTTATAGTATTGCCTGTCATCTTGCGCATAACACAAAATGATTTTGATCAAAAGTGAAGTGAAGTACAGACGTGGCAATTTATATATCTAGAATCTATAGCTACTGCGGCATTTCCGCATTGTTCTCTGGTCAGTTTTTTGTTTTGGGCTCTGCTCTCGTCGTCATAAATCAATTTGTTTTTGTTGTTTGTTGTTTAGGGCGCGTTTGACGCCCAATTGGCGCAATTGGCTGCCAAAATTAGAAAATATTTGGCACAAAACATCTCGCTAGCCAACATGCGAACAAATCAATCAAGCGTTTTTTTTTTGTTTGATGCTCGCTTGAATATTTTTTCGAGAGTTTTGGTAGGCTAAGAATGAATTTTAGTTAAACTCTATAATCGATTTCTAAACAATCCTATGTTTTCTTCCAATACCTTAACAAACTATTCACGTATACCTCGCATATTTCTTTGTCGAAGAATTACACTTATAAATAAGTGTTTGTATATATGTTAATTACGTGACTAGATCTATCAAATAGGTATTTATATGCCTTGAACATTATGGGAAAGTGTCGGGAATTGTTCCGTCACTTTCTTATCGACGTTGTACATAAATCACGTTATCTTTTGATAATGAAAACATTTGTAATACGCGTTGTTTTTGTGTGTGTGTGTGTGTGTGTGTGTGTGTTTGTAGATATAATATCTCTACTATAGAACCTATAATTAGAGTTCATAATTCGTTGTTTGCCTCTTATATTTGTGTGTGTCTTTTGTCTGTGTCTTTTGTTTACCTGCCCTAGGAAGTAGAGTATCATTATCTCCTGTATCAATATACGCTAAATACGCTTGTTTATTGTTTCGAAAATTGCATAAAAAATACTCGCGAGTCTCGCCGATTTTTCATTTATAATCAGACGGCTTTCGAACGCGCAACATCATATAATATATATTGTGAAAATAAACAAAATTGTGAAAACTTGTGTGTTGTGTGCAGCCGAAGACGAAGTCGACCGAGAAAAACATTTGACAATTGTCAACAAAAAAAACACGAATTTATATATATAGAAATGTATTCGTACAGGTAATCGGAACAAATGCAAACAACACCAAATTTTGAATGTGGCAATGTGTATATTTAATAATTATAAAATTTGTTGGCTATTGGCCAAACTGATTTCGCGTGATGCTTATAATAAACAATTTGTTTGCAATACACTCAAAGAAAATATAAAGTTTTAAATCGATCAAATCTGTGCAGCGTGTATCGTGTTCGTTTGCTCATTTTCCTGAGTGTACTTTACAAAACCTTGATCTTGTCCGGCCAGCCATATGCAACATTTCACATGCTTTCAAATGTCTTTTTTTATGACGTCTAAACAGATAGAATACAACCCTCAAATATTTTAGCTCACTTGATGAGTCATCCGAATCCAGGCAAATTCGTATGCAAAATAATACAATAAGCATCCCTTTCACTTCTATTTAACCTTAGCGACCGTCAAATTCTCATTCTTCCTGCCTCAACAAACAAAATATTATGCCTTTCGCTCTGTCTTTATAAACAGATGTGTGTTGTGAATAAAATCGATAAGCATTTAACTTCCAACCCGACTTTAATTTTCATGTTGAGGTAGTTCGACGAGCTTCCCCTGCTGCTCTGTGTTGTTGCCACCAATGGTGTCACATGCCGCCTCTTTATTGGGGCAAGCACAACAAACAATTTGTGGCACGCAGAAAGAAAGAGAGAGAAAACGCGTCAAAGTGTCGCCAAACCCCAACCCCAATGGTAGGATGTGTATAAAGTTAAGCGGGTAGCTTGAGCCATAGAAAAGTACTTAAGTACAGGGTATATTGAGTTCTATCCATTGTTGAAAAACTCTTATTGCTTGTTCTTCTCTCGACAAGCTTTCACTCAAATTCAAGTATGGTGCGTGCGCTTTTTATGGTTTTCATGGCGCCAATCGAATTTCCGCTTGTTTATCTTTAACCCTCAAAGAGACGGGGGCAACTTTATTAGACGAAGCAACAACAGAAATTAGAAATTACCCAAAATAGGGGGGTTTTTTTTGAGACTGGATACTTTACAAATATTTGTCTCTGTTAGAGTTAAAGATATTTCATTGTGAGCTAAGCTCTAATTTTCAAAATCTTTTAGACAAACGTCATTTGTATTTTGACACAGCAGTTTGTTATACACTTAAAAGCTAACAACACAAAAAAAATATTTATATAAAAAGAAAAACATTTCGAGTAACATTATTTTAACTAGCAACAAGCTTAAATTTCTTGTATACGTAGTTAACCTACAAAAAAAAACCAACAACAACGTTTATTTGCAAATACTTCCAACCTACACAATGCAACCATCAGAATTGGGTAAGAAAAATGGTGCGCTAGTAATCGAGGTGCTGCAAGTATTGGGTCGTCCAGCCACCTTGAAGGAGGTCTCGCAACGCATAGCGCATATCTATAGAGTGGAACGTAAATTCATACATCCCGTTGTTGGTGATGTCCTTGCAGCTGGTGTACGTCATGGATTCTTTAAATGTTGCAATTATCATTATTCAATCGATGTGGCAACCATCGAACACTTGCGCCAAGATATTGACAAGTATGTGAATGAATTGCTATCACTGAACGATGGACGTCTAGACGATGCTGGCATATTGCCGCAACCATCGCGACTAATGCTTAAACTGGAGCGATTGGATGGTTCGCATGATTTAATGCCAATGCTACTGGCACATCGTACTATATCCGGGGAGCTGCTCGAACGTGAGCCGCCAGGCGATGCCACTGTGGCCATATAGAGAGAGAGCGACAAGTAGTGAAACAGCTGCATTTCGTTTTGTGTTTGATCTATCATCGTGTAACTTTTGCAAAAAGTATCTCTGTTTTTAGTTTTGACAGAGAAAAACCAAATCTAGACACCAAGTGCTTGCAGTCGAATAAACTCAATGGCTTAACCAAATGGCATTGCCATAATATAAACCCAAAACTTGTTAACAATGCGATTATTTTCCAGCTCATTCACCACACCCAGACACAAAATGAATGATGACAACGATTAGGTGTCTGTTTGAATAAGGTTGCCAAGGCAAACAGTTGGCTACCAGCTTTTGTTTCCTTTGTTTGCTTACCCTTCTAAACACAAATGGTGTAAGAGGGTATTCTAAATATTCAGCGCAAGTTCAGCGTATTCCATAGCTTAGCACTCACCATTCTCTTTATTTTATAGCTCTACATTTAAACCCGCTGCCTGCTTGCAGGAATTCCTATGTTCTTTGAGCTCTGACGCATTCCTCGTTTAACAAAGGCCAAGTAAAGTTCTGTCTGTTGGCTTACTTTTCTATACCTTTTTATTTTTATTGCTAAACTTCCAGCTTTGCCTTTGAAGTTCATTTTCATAAACACACGTATGTGTGTTGCTGTTCCTTGGACTCATTGTCAGGTTGTTGCCTGTCTAGCAAAGCGTTCGCCCACGCTAAAAGGTTCAAGTTGTCTTCTTTCTTTTTCTCTGTTAGTCTGTGTGCTTACAATACAGAAAACTTTAGCTTTTCATTGGCTCATATTCCATTGTGCATTATGATGTGCGCAACGCAATTTTCCTTTCACTCCTTTGTTGTTGTTATTCCGATCCAATTCGATCTCATGCCATGCAAATACAATCCACAATACTTGAAACACAAAAGCGGTTGCTCTGAGTAATCAACACGCTTTATGCGCTTCTTTAATTTGTGATTTATTTTCTGCTTTTAATTTAATTAATTGACGTTCCCGACCAGATTGTTGTCTCCGCATTGCATGAGGAAGCTACTAAAGCGTCAAATTGTTGTCAACAACAACAGCCAGTTGAAACAAAGAACTGTCTCTAATGCTTGGTAGCAATTTTTAAATTGTCAGGTCAGTTTTGATTAGAACTTTTTAAAGAGATATTTTGTATCTTCATTGTGAGTGCGATATAGTATAGGAATAAACAGATTGCGTATTAAAGATACAACACTCTCATTCTCTGTACGATTTTGTGTTCTTACGAACTTGGGTTTGTTGACTTTAAAGACGATTGTAAACATCGTTCTCATTTTTGTTCATTAATTAATGAAAATTGTGACAGCGAGACAGAAACAAAAGCAGCCAACTGACAGCTTAGGTATCGAGGGGGAGGAATTTATAAATATGTCAAATTAAGTACACGTGCTGCAGACGAAAATGTATACTAATCATATTGAGTTAAGCCCTATATTTAGCTAAAAGCAATTTGTTTAAACTAAAACAATTTTAGATTTCATTTGAGAATTTTATTTCACAAATCAAACTTCAATTAATAAAATCAATAATAGCAAGTATAAATTTTTCAGTTTTTTCTTTTTTTAAATATATATTCTCAATCATGACAATTGAAATAAAAATTCTCTATGACATTTCTACGTAAGTGTATATTAAAAATATACGATAAACTATATAGGCTTTTTGTGTATTGTGAATCGGGCGAAAAATGTCACTTACTAAAAATATCTATTCGAGTATTTACACCATCTCTTCTCTTTCTCTTTGCAGCATGAGCCGCCAGCATCAGCGGCACCATCAGCAGCAGCTGCAGCAGCAACAACAACACCTTCAGCAGCAGCAGCAACAGCAACAGCAGCAACAACAGTTGACAGTGCAACAGCAACAACAACATGCGCTGCTTATGGCCGAACATGCCGCTGCTGCCGAAGCCGCCGAGCTGTTCAATCTGCTCTGTGTGGCAACAACAATGCGACAGATCTTGGCCCTACATCGAGCCATGTGCGATGCGGTTGGCTTGCGCCCATCGCCACTCAACGATTTCTATCCGAAGCTCAAGGCCAAGGTGCGCTCGTGGAAGGCGCAGGCATTGTGGAAGAAATTTGATGCACGTGCCGCACACCGGGTCTATGGGAAGGGGAATGCCTGCACCGGTACAAGAGTGCTCGTGATTGGTGCCGGTCCTTGTGGATTGCGAACAGCGATAGAGGCTCAACTGTTGGGTGCCAAGGTGGTGGTACTAGAGAAACGTGATCGCATCACAAGGAACAATGTGCTTCACTTGTGGCCATTCGTCATCACCGATTTGCGTAATCTGGGCGCTAAGAAGTTCTATGGCAAGTTCTGTGCGGGAGCTATTGATCACATCTCCATTCGGCAGCTACAATGTATGCTGCTAAAGGTGGCTCTTCTGCTGGGCGTTGAGATTCATGAGGGGGTTAGCTTTGAACATGCATTGGAGCCAAACGAGGAGCGTAGTGGTTGGCATGCTGCAGTTACGCCAGCAGATCATCCGGTGTCACATTATGAATTCGACGTTCTGATTGGTGCCGATGGCAAGCGAAATATGTTGGAGTTTCGACGCAAGGAGTTTCGTGGCAAGTTGGCCATTGCCATCACGGCGAACTTTATCAATAAGAAGACAGAGGCGGAGGCCAAGGTGGAGGAGATAAGTGGCGTGGCATTCATCTTCAATCAGGCATTCTTCAAGGAGCTTTATAGTCGCACGGGCATTGATCTCGAGAACATTGTCTACTACAAGGATGAGACGCATTACTTTGTGATGACGGCCAAGAAGCATAGTTTAATCGATAAGGGTGTAATCATAGAGGATATGGCTGATCCTGCAGAGTTGTTGGCAGCTGCCAATGTGGATACACAGAAGCTACACGATTATGCCCGAGAGGCTGCAGAGTTCTCTACGCAATATCAAATGCCTAATCTCGAGTTTGCTGTGAATCATTATGGCAAACCAGATGTGGCCATGTTTGATTTTACCTCCATGTTTGCGGCTGAGATGTCCTGTCGCGCCGTAGTGCGCAAGGGTTGTCGTCTAATGCAGTGCCTTGTCGGAGATAGTCTGCTTGAACCGTTCTGGCCAACGGGCTCGGGTTGTGCACGCGGTTTCCTCTCTAGCATGGATGCTGCCTATGCCATCAAGCTGTGGTCTAATCCACAGAACAGCACTCTTGGTGTCTTGGCGCAACGTGAGAGCATCTATCGCTTGCTTAATCAAACCACACCTGATACGCTGCAACGTGATATTAGCGCCTATACCGTAGATCCTGCGACACGCTATCCTAATCTAAATCGCGACTCTGTAAACAGTTGGCAGGTGAAGCATCTAGTTGATACCGACGATCCGGCAGTACTTGAGCAGACTTTTATGGATTCGCATGCGTTGAATTTGTTACCTCATGTGGAGACACCGGGCAGACGTAAACGACGCAGTGGAGGTGGGTTTAAAGCAGTTACTTTAAACAGAACTTGTCTAATATTCGCCTTCTTTTCAGATACTTTGCCACAAGGTGCCTCGTTGCTGCGCTGGATCAGCGTACAGCTCGCCTCGTACCAGTTTACCGCAGAGCTCAAGGAACCCTCGGATGTATTCCGAAATGGTCGTGTCCTGTGCGCGTTGATCAGTCGGTATGTTATTGCTTTCAGTTATCTCACGACCAGCTCATAAATTTGTTGCTTTTACTCAGCTATCGACCTGATCTAATCGACTATGCTGCCACCAAGGATATGAGTCCGCTAGAGTGCAATGAGCTCGCCTTTGCTGTGCTTGAGCGTGAGTTGCACATTGATCGGATTATGAGCGCTAAGCAATCGCTGGATCTAACTGATGTCGAGTCGCGGGTCTGGCTTAATTATATGGACCAAATCTGTGAGCTGTTTCGCGGCGAGATACCACACATTAAGCATCCCAAGATGGACTTTAGTGATCTGCGTCAAAAGTATCGCATCAATCATACGCATGCACCGCCAGACTTCTCGAAGCTGCTGCAGACAAAGCCCAAGGCCAAGTCACCTATGCAGGATGCCGTCGATGTGCCCACAACGGTCCAACGTCGCTCTGTCCTGGAGGAGGAGCGTGCCAAGCGTCAGCGTCGCCACGAACAGCTGTTGAACAGCGGCGGCGGTGGTGGTAATCTAGCAGCCAATTCGGCCAGTGGTGCTGCTGCAAGCGGTGCGGGGACCAGCAACAACTTACAACAGGGTGTGTTGAAGATAACCATAACTAAACAGGCTTCCACCAAATGTGGTGCAAAGTGTAATGTGTGCAAGCTGCCGCTCTAAATTGTACATAATCGAAATAAACCATTTAGAAATTGTTAAGCTATCCAATTAAAAGTAGGGCATCCTAATTGTCTGTCTGTTTTTAAGAGAGTTTTGCATTATAATAAGAATTATTGTTAAACAGCCAAAGAAAGGCTGAGATATAAAAGCTTTTACTTACGTACTATGCACTCTGATCCACTAGCTAATTGAAATATCAATAGATATCACTGAGATGTTAATTTTTCTAACTAAAGTCAGTTATTTAAGGCCTGAAACAGCACACTACCTAGCACTATGTCCCGAAAACCCTTATAACTAACTATTCCTTTTGCTACGTCTCTTCCAGCTCAAAGTGATACACCGCGTCGATCGAAGAAACGTCGCCAGGCTGATAAGACGGCGAACATTGTGAGTAAATGTTTCGACTATATCATGGAATGGTTTACTCGCGCATTAAATGCAGCTTGAAAAGTGATGACAATGAAAAGTCATAAAGTTCCTATTGTTTTTGTACATATATAAATCTAGAACGATTTAAGTTAGTTAACTCATTTTGTTGTGTGTAGCAGAGATGAGGACATCACTTTTCAACTGTGTCGAAAACAACATTTCTTTCTCTCTATATTTCTTATTCATACATACCTTAAATATTAATTGTAATTTCTTGTTGATCGCTTGTCATCTGAAAAAAAAAAAACAAACAACGAAATACGATAAAAACCAATAACAAGGTTAAACTCATACTGAAAACAGCTCTCTTTCATGAAATCAGTAACGTCATAAGCGCATACGAATCCATCAACGAGGTCAGTTCGCTCAGTGTCCAAAGTCCGTGCTAAAAACAAATAGTACCATTTGTAAATGTAACCTCGTGTCATGTCTGACTACTAATTCATGATCCCAAACCAACCCTAAATCCTAGTCGTTACTCATGTAGATCTTTTAGATTAGTCTACGTTTTATGTCTCATGCAAAAACACCCACTCACCAACTATTTTTAAACACAACTCCTCCTCTCACAATTGAATCTTGTGTCCTGTGTGAACATATCTTGACTCTCCACTCTGCTGCTGTGCAGGAGGAGCGCCAGCAGCGGTTGCAAGAGATCGAAGAGAATCGTATGGACAGGATGAGCCGACGGCGCCAACAGCGTTTCCATCAGACACAGAACTTCTATAAGAGTCTGCAATTGCTGCAGGCTGGCAAATTACTCAGAGAGGGTGGTGATGGTGAGGGTGTGGCCGAGGATGGTACACCCTTTGAAGACTATTCGATATTCCTATATCGTCAACAGGCGCCCGTCTTCAACGATCGGGTCAAGGAGCTCGAGCGCAAGCTTCTCTTTCCCGTAAGCAATGCTGGATGCAAAATCCCTCAATTGCCTGATTGCCTGAACTGTTTTTTTGTTCTCAATGTTGGCTGCATTCTGCGCTCCTTGTTGTTTTCTTCCTTCGGCTGGTTTGCATTGTCCAGTCTTTGTTTTTTAACAATCTAAAACTAACTGAACTTCCGCAGGCTCTTAAAAACTTTTTGCTATAGCTAACTTAAACCAGAAAGCATGTTTTGGAAGCAAGAATCCAAAAGCTGTGTGTTTTCTTTACTCAAAAGAATCAACGTGCTTTTCGTTCACGATCTTCAAAGCTGAAGTGTTACTATAACAACTTTTGGCAAGTGCTAAAACATATATTAAGAAACTTGTAAATGATGTTGTCCTAACAAAAAAAAAAGAAAGAATATTGTGTGCTTTGCTGCCAGATACTTATTTAACCGCTGCTACGTTGCGTTTATCTAACAAGTTTATAAATATTTTAGTTCATTTTGTTATTCGTTTTGCGTTTTGGTTTTATTTGTTTACTGTTAATCCACCAACAATGATATATATTTAAATTTTAATTTCTTCAACAATTCCCACCCACAACTTAAATCCTTCTCAATGACCGCCCCACAACTAATGCTATTTGACACCCACCTACACTTACCAATCAAATAAAAACACTCGACAACAACTTACTTTGATGTCTGGTGCACCAACGAACCTCCCCATAGGATCGCGAACGTGGCGATATACCTTCGGCTCTACCAAGAGAGGCCGATCAGCAGTTCAGTGATCGCATCAAGAACATGGAGCAGAGAATGACGGGACGGCCGGGACATGGCAGTGATAAGAAACCCAAAGATTTGATGCGTGCCATTGGCAAGATCGATTCGAGCGACTGGAATGTGCGCGAGATCGAGAAGAAGATCGAGTTGTCCAAGAAGACAGAAATCCATGGGCCTAAGGGTCGTGAGAAGGTGCCCAAATGGAGCAAAGAGCAGTTCCAAGCACGCCAGCACAAAATGTCGAAGCCACAGCGTCAAGATTCGCGTGAGGCCGAAAGGTTTAAGGAAATTGATACGACGCTTAAGAATCTAGACAAACAGCTCAAAGAGGGTCACAATCTCGATGTGGGTGAGAGGGGACGCAATAAGGTCGCCTCCATTGCTGGACAATTTGTCAAAAAGGATGAAACGAATTCGGATGAGAAGAATGCGAGCAGCAATGCAACTACCAACACCAATAACAACACTGTCATACCAAAATCTGTGAGTAGTTGTGGGTGTATATTCCAAACACCACCTTTTTTGCGCTCCTATGTTTATCCTGTATATTTAGTTGGCTTACAGCTTATGTGTTATCACTTAGTTCTTAGTCTGCGTCCTTATTGGTATAAGGTGCCCCCTGGCGCGTATTGTTGTTACTCTCCTGCTGTTGCTCTTTGTTGCTGTTGTTGTTAGCGTGCTTCTATATAATAAATATATATTGCAGGCCGTTCTCACATTCACATTTACACTCACTCTCATTTAACTGTATTTGTAATACACTTATCTGTACTTTTAACGCACACACACAATACTAAACTGTTAACTGTTAATACTCTGATATCGAAAGTGGAATGTAAGAACAACTTTATCCGATTAAATTTTCACAAGAAATCCTACTCGTATCAGAATATTACCATACAGCCGGTAACATCCGGCTTTCAAGGGTTTTTTTTAGTAACTTAAATGGTTAAACCCAACTGCCGCATATCTCTAATCGTAGTTATTTTCCTTCCAACCTCTAACAAAATAGAGCTCTAAGGTAGCGTTGGCGTTTAAGAAACAGGCCGCTTCGGAGAAGTGCCGTTTCTGTAAGCAAACGGTTTATCTAATGGAGAAGACGACAGTGGAGGGTTTGGTGCTGCATCGCAATTGCCTTAAGTGTCATCACTGCCACACAAATCTACGTCTCGGCGACTTTGCTTTCGACCGTGACGATCCTCAGGGACGCTTCTACTGCACCCAACACTTTCGGTTGCCTCCTAAACCTACGCCACAGCGTGTTAACAAGAGGGTAAGTGTAGCTTATTTAGATTTCATTGGCTTTCAACTGTTACTAAAACTGTATATTGCTTATCCCACAGAGATCTGTTGCCACACAACCTGCCTCACCAGCCACACCGCAAGCAGCAACAGCTTCAACCGCTGAAGCCGTCCAAGCTATGGACACAACACCCGCTCGGGATCAAGTGGATTTGTTGGAAATCTCAAGAGCAGCTGCCTCCGCTGATAATATGTCTGACGATGAGGCAAATGTCATTGATGAGAACGAGTGGTCCGGTCGTAATTTCCTGCCAGAATCTAATAATGACTCTCAGTCAGAGCTTTCGAGCTCGGATGAGTCTGATACCGAGTCGGATTCGGAAATGTTTGAGGAAGCGGATGATTCGCCTTTCGGAGCACAAACTCTGCAATTGGCCTCCGATTGGATTGGCAAACAGTATTGTGAGGATAGCGAAGATTCAGATGATTTCTACGACTCCAGCGAGGGCATTGCCGGTAAGTTAAATATAAAGTAACTAAGAAATGAATTGGTTACAAAAATTGTATTTACTTTAGATGATGGCAAGGACGACACGGAAGGAGAGGAGTTCAAGAAGGCGCGTGAGCTTCGTAGGGAGGAAGTACGCCTTCAACCGTTGCCTGTCAATTTGCCCACTGATACTGAAACGGAGGTAAGTTTCTTTTATTTACAATCACTTGGCTAATGGGAAACTAATTTTATTATCATTATTTTGTATTTAATTTTGTTATAAACACTGATGGTTTCATCTATCCACCATACAATCCACTTATAACTTAATTTCTATCATGGTGTTGGTTTCATAATTAAATTCGTTATCAATAGAAAATCAAGTTAAACGTTGAGAATAAAGAAAATAAGGAAAATGTAGATCGCAGCTCGCTCAAGTCGGCCAATTCTTTTGAGTCGGCTCAGAGTCAGCCGGCCACGCCAATTGCAACGCCCACGCGTGCCCAAATGGAGCAGCTGGAGCGAAATACTCCACGTAAATTTAGCAGCGAGATTGAAGCGATTAGTGAAAAGCTATATCATCTAAATAATATGGTCAAAATGAACAAAGATCTAGAAGTGCTGGCCAAGGAGAATCTAGTCAAAAGCGATATATTACGCAAGCTAACCCTTAAGGAAAAATGGTTGGCTGAGAATGCAGCTATAGCTGCAGGCATGTCCAATCCCACAAAGGTTACAACGCCACCCACCGCTGCAGCTCCTTCCAAGTCCAAGTTTGAGGAGAAATATGAAAAGGTTGTGAGTCCACCCAAAGCTGTTGTGGCCGAGCCCAAACCCAAACCTATTATTGACTTTAATCTCGACGAGCTGAAACCACGCAAACCCAACTTTGACGAACGACCCAAAGAGTTGCTCAAGAAACCAGAGAGTGTAAAGAAACCTAACCAACTAAGTCCCAAACCAGAGCGCAAGACTAGCGCAAACGTAAGCCGCTCTAGCAGCATCAAAAGCAATGCTAGTTCCAAGTCTAGTCCTCGTCCACGCAAATCGTATATCGAGAACATGTTGGGAACTTTAAAAAAACTACAACGACAGCACAGCAGCGAGCAGGAAGAAGACATGGATATAGATGAGGATATGGAATCGCAAAGCAATCCACAATTGAATAGCAAGCTTAAAGAGATTGGAGCCAGCAGCTTTGCTGGCACTATGGATCATATTAAGGCCCAAATGGTAACTCCTACAGTACATACTGCAAGCGTAGACCTGTCCAAGTACTTTCCTAATCAAAAACAGGAGAGAAGCAGTACTGGCAACACCAACAAGAATCAGAAAACCCTAAAGGATGTAGATTTGGCCAAGTATTTTCCGAGCAGTCCGGCGCCACAGCGACGCGCCGTAGAAACTGTTGCGGAAAGACTAAAGAAATCTCAAACTGAAGCCTCCATACACCCAGCAGAAAAAGTCGAAGAGCTTAAAGAAGAACCGTCCAAAACAGAACCAAAGTCAAAGCCGATAGCCCCCAAAAGGCAATCTTCTCTAAATACCTTTAGTCTGCGTGAACATCAACTTGATGGCGCCTTAGACTTAAGCAAAAAAAAGGCACCTGTTAAGCTTGTGAACCAAACAAAAAATCCTGAAAAAAAGGCTGCTGCTACAACCGTAGCTAAAGCTTCCACAACGACTGTAGCTAAAGGAACAACTGCACCTAAGGGTAAAGTAAAAATCATTAAGAAAATTGTGCCCAAGGGCACCAAGGCCAAAAAGGCAGCGGCTGCCGCCGCGGCGACTGCTCCAAAAGCCGAAAGCAAGCCAATTGAACAACCCCCACGCGATGAGGCTGAACGCATACTAGATGAGATTCTAGCTGATGGTGCAACACGTTCGCCCAGTTCCGAGTATCAGAATCTTTTTAATGATGAAAAATCTCCAAGTGATCTCTCGGATAAGATCGAACGGATTTTAGAGGAAACAGGTCTTGATCTAGAGTTGGGCTTACCTCGACGGCAGAGCAAGAAACTTGTAAAAACGAAATCCCTAGGTGAGGGTGACTTTGATTTACAGCCAAAGCAGCGTTTGAGTGGCGTTCAAAATATTTTAAAACGCTTCGAATCGATGAGTTCGGTGCACTCGCAGAATAGTGATGAGCAGGCTACCTTCAAGCTTCGCCGCATGGAATCTAGTACAAGTAACTTGAGTAGCCTTAATCGATCAAGAGAGTCCTTGGCCTCGGTTACTGACTCAATGAGTGATCTGGAACGTACCATGGACTACTTGCGCAACGAATGGCGTAACGAGGCAACAAACTTCTTACAAAAAAAACGCAATAAATTCTATGCACAAAAGGAGGAACAACAGCAGCAGGAACTACAACCCGAACCAGCTCGAGGAGTTGAACTGCCAGTTCAGTACCGTGACTCTAAACTAGCTAAATTCTTTGGGTTGGCTCCTCGTAAATCGCCCGAGAAGTGCAAGTCACCACTTAAAAAGAAAAAGTCACCAAAAACTACAAAAACCAACAATTCATTAGAAGAACTGGCCAAAATAAGCAATGCTCGGCAGGCGAAACAAGCCCAACAGAAGCAAACTAAAACTGCTGTAAAGGATAAGAAGGTGCAAGCCAAGATCGAAGTTATACCACCCAAACCTGCAACGCCTGTTCCAGATGACTATGAGATTTTGGATTTAATAGAAAAGGGCACAGAGGCCAGGGAGCTACAGCGTTCCAAAACAAAGAGTCCACTCGTGGAGGAAGTCTTAGAAGAAATTCTGAATACAGAGGTAGAAATGGAGAACGCGGCGGTACGGCCCGCCCTTGAAGATATTAGGAACTTGCCTAAAACTGGCTGTGATAAATCGCTTAACAGTTCGCGACGTGGCTCCCTTGTGCTATCCAGACGTCTATCAGATATTTCACTTACTGATAAACTAAATCAAGAGGCAATAGAGGCTCTAAGTAAAATAGAGGTGGAACAAAAAGTCGAGCATGTCGATGAAGTCTTCGAAAGCATGGTGGAGGCGATGGACCGAGCACCAGTATCTGATTTGGATGATGATGTGGATGCTGATTCACTGTGCACAACCATAAGCAAGAGTCCTAGTGCTCAGCCCGTTACTGTGGTAAAGCGTGGAAGCTCTGAGGAACAGAGTATTGAGAAACTATTCGGCGATCTTTCTGATGAAGTGTTAGTACATGTCGACTTTGATTCCAATGATGAGCTAGTGGGCACTAGCCCTAATGTTAATGTAATGGCCAATAGTTCCCCTGAACGTGATTATCTAGGAAAACTGGAATCACTCGAGCGAGATGCAGAGTTTGAAAATCAATTAACTAGTCGAGCTGATCAACTTTATCCCTTTAAATATAATGAAACCCAAGGCGTAGATGAAGTAGATAGCAACCACTTTCCCTCACGTCCTCAGCGCCGGCAAAAGAGTAGTTCCTCATCAAGTGAACCCAACCTGCCTGTTGCACCACAGCGCCTAAAAAAGAAACTGGCCAAGTTGGATCCAGAGGATATGCCACCTTCTGTCCAGGACTTGCTGCAGCAACTGCAGACAAAACACGTTACGCCCAAAATAGTGAAAACTGAACCTTCAGTAGTAGAAACTCCTAAGTTTCCAAGACATCAAGCAGATGAGGTTGTTGTTGATCAGGTGAAGAAGGAAATGCCTAAGGAAAATGGCGTGAGTCAGCCAAAGCCTAGAGCAGAAAATCCTATGCCAGAAATACAAGAAAAACAATCAACGCCGAAAATCCCCGAAAGCCCTAGGAGTTCACTAAAAAGCGCTAACTCCTCGTACAGTAGTCTCAACGAGTCTCCTAAGACAATAACAACCTCTAACTCATCGCATAGCAAGGAAAACTCCCTGGATTGGGACATGGAAAAGATGCCCAATAGTCCAATGCCTCGCCGGAGGCAACAGCAAGTTCAACCCAGCAAAGAGAGCTCTCTGGATTGGGACATGGAGAAGATGCCCAACAGTCCAATGCCACTGCGTCGCCGCTTACCAGCTGCTAAAAAACCTGCGGATGTGTCACCCACCAGTTCAATACAACTACTCAATAACCTACCCATCGTAGAGGACAATTCGACTGCGGCTCAAGAACGACTCATACGTGAATTCGAAATGGAACGTCGGCAAGCGCTTATCAAGCGGGATGAGAACTTTGAGGCAGCAGCAGCCGAGCAGCGTACACGTGACTCCCAACAAAGTGGCAGTACCTCCAGCGGGAACTCGATTGGCAAGCGTAGTCTTCCACCGCCTACGCCCCCAATGACGCCAAGTCAGCGACGTGCCGCCACACAAGCTAGCAACAATAGCAGTCGTCGAGAATCTTTAAAACAGGACGGAAGCCCTCCTATGTTCAAGAAACTAGATCTGGGCGATGACAATACATCGATGATGGACTCCACAGCGGATTCCACGCGTCGCAGCTCGTTTGCATTTATAGTGTTGCAGGACAACAAGCCGGTGATTGTGCCCATGCCAAGGAAACTACAACTTCCAAAGCTAGAGCCGCCTAAATATGTGCCGGAAGCCATTACGGGAGAGGAGCCTGTACCAGAGGTATTCAAAGATCGCGCTTGGCCCAACCAGCACAGCACGGAACAACCTGATAGTGATGATGAAGAACAATCAGATGAATCCCAAAAGAAACAGCTGCCGGAATATGCTCGCTCCGACTCTCCGCCGTCGGCTGCTTTTAAGAATCGCCAGTGGCCCGATGGTAAAACACGTTTCGAGCAGACACAGCGTAAAGATTCACTTGAAGAGGACGATGTGCTAGGTTTTCTGGGCACTAAGCAACGCAATCTTCGGAGATTTAAAAACAAGCCACGCTCGCAGTCGCCGCAACCGTTTAAGCCCCTGTCTGCAAGCGCTCGACAAAACTCAAAGTCCTTCAGTGATCTCAAAACTGGTGGCTCAATTTCCGCTTCGATGCAATCGCTGGCCTCGGCACCTTTCAGTCAGGACACAACGGATACCCGCTCAACTCCAACCACAGTGGCCAGCACGCGTCCTTTGAGCTATGTCAACTATGATGATCCTGTGGATGCCAGCACAAAAGCGCTACTTGATCGCAGCAAGCGATTACACAATCGCAAGCGGGACTTTGTCAACGAGCGTGTGGTAGAAAGAAATCCCTATATGCGGGAAGTAGTACGTAGCAACTATGAGCCCGAGGAAGAGCTTTCTAGCTATAGACCTCGTCACTACACGAGTGGACTAACCACAGCTAATACGACTACTAGTCGCTTTCCGAGCACCAGCTCCATAAGAAGTCCTCGAAACTATGATTACTTGAATAGTAGCAGCGATTACCTCAGCAGAAGACCCTACACGGCCAGCACAACAACATCGAGCTATTTGCCTTACACCACAACAGCCTCAAGCAGCTCACATCTCACCGATCTATTCAGGCGGCGTAGTCCCGCCTCTTCGTCCAACATGTCCAGCTATGGACTGCCCACCACCAGCAAAGAGTCGTGCGTTATTTCATAGTTGTTCTTAGTCCTTAAACTTTGATCACAAAAACTATTTCTCTATTTTACATTTAATCAACAACAACCACCACTACAACTACAACTATAGACGGCGTCGCAACTATTTTCTTTACTGAGGCCACAAACCAACTGCCGACCTCAGCGAAACCAACACCTGACCAATAATAAACCCAAAAATACAAACAGTTACTCCCAAACAGAAAAATAAAATACACTAGATTCAGATTCAGTTCAGCCCAAACACCGAATCCCAATGCTCGTCCTGCCGCCTGCCTGTCTGCTCTTATGATGGATACTGTGAAAGAGAATATGAAAAGAGAGAAAGAGAAATTTACACCTTTGTTAGCCACATTAAATAGAAATAAAAAAGCGTCTGGGTACGATCTATGAAGGTAAATTCAATCAAAATTGTACACGAAATGTTGCGCTAACCCCCGAGCAGATATCAAAAGTTTGTAGTCTCTAAACCGTATAGACAAAATTGTTTGCTGTTTTTCGTGTATGTCGTCCAACTCGCAATTGTTTGTGCGCTCAATAATCTCAATAATCCAAACCCGCCTAAAATCCCATCCCTTGCTGACGATCTAATCCTACGTTGTTTTTCGTTCGTTTTGTATTCGTATGTACCTTTCTGGATCGTACCTTAAAGTCATGACTGTGCCAATGCCAATTTGCAGCTGCAGATTAACATACAAATTCCAAAAAAGAAAAAAAAAAGCTCTGACTAATGAAGCATGTTCAATAATTCAAGTTTGCTAAGGATCTTGCTGATCTCAAACGATGCTGCTTTTCACTCGATGCTTTGTTTATATGTTTTTCTTTTAATTGTTATTTGCATTGCTTTTATGTATTTTGTTTTGTCAAATATATATTAACACGTTTTGTTGCCCAATGGCTACAATTGCAGGTACAAACTGAATCTGAAAGCACATCACCAGACGAAGTTGAACTTAATTCTGCTACAGAAATATCCACCGATTCGGAGTTCGATAACGATGAGATCATACGACAGGCACCCAAAATCTTTATTGACGATACACATCTGCGTAAGCCCACAAAAGTACAGGTAAGATGGTGTAGTTAGCAACCACATAAATAATATACTTATATGAACCAATTACAGATCAAGTCCAGCATGATCACGGCCAGTGCGTCTGGTCTGCATCAGAAACAGTTGGCTGCCCGGGAAAAGGGTGGCAGCTATTTGCAAAAGTATCAGCCACAACCGCCGTTGCCACAATTCAAGCCACTCGTTCAGGTGGATCCTACGCTTTTGATTGGCAGTCAACGCGCACCGCTTCAGAATCCTAGACCTGGTGATTACCTGCTTAACAAAACTGCCAGTACCGAAGGCATTGCCTCCAAGAAGAGTCTGGAGCTAAAGAAACGCTATTTGCTGGGTGAGCCGGCCAATGGCAACAAGATACAGAAGTCAGGATCGACCTCGGTGCTGGATTCGCGTATACGCAGCTTCCAGTCAAACATCTCCGAGTGTCAGAAGCTGCTTAATCCCAGCAGTGATATCAGTGCAGGAATGCGTAGTTTCCTAGATCGTACCAAGCTCGGAGATGGCACTCAAAACGAACTAATGCGTTCCGCCACCAGTAATGTGATCAATGATCTGCGAGTTGAGCTTAAGATACAGAAGGCACCATCCAGCAACTCCACAGACAATGAGAAGGAGAATGTGTTTGTCAACAGCAAAAATGAGCTTAACAAGGGCATGGAATACACAGATGCGGTAAATGCAACACTGTTGGACCAGCTTAATAAGAAGACCTCACCGACAACGCCAACAAATAATAAAACGGTCATTGAGGTAATCGATTTGGTAACGCCGGAAAAACCAGTACCATTCATAGATCTCACCGTGCTGGAAACACCAAAGATGAAGAAAGAAAGCGATGGCCTGATTAGTCAGGAGCTCAACGTAGAGTTATTGCCAGCTCTAATACCCGACAGCAATAAGATTAATGATCTGAAGCCAGACGTTTCCAAAGATGTCAAGGAGTGCATACCAGATATACTCGGTGATATCAAACCAACAAAAGAGGCAGCCGGTGCATCAGATGAAGAAGAACATCAATCGCTGCTCTGTCAATCTGATGAGGAAAAGCGTGATTCGCCCGAGAAGGTCACCTATATGGAGCAAGAGGATTCACTTCAAATTCAAGTGCCCAATATACCTTGGACAAAGCCAAAGTCGGAGATAATATCTACAACAGCCAGCAGTGCGACCAGCTGCTCTAGTTCGGGTAGCTCTAGCATAGAGGATATCCAACACTATATACTCGAATCCACAACTAGTCCAGATACACAGACCGCGGGTGGAAAACACAATGTACCACGTTTGGAGGTGCACGACAGCAGTGGCGCTCTCATGCAAGTGGACAGTTTAATGATTGTAAACGGCAAGTATATTGGTGACCCTGAGGATGTGAAATTTTTGGATATGCCAGCGGGTGTTATTGTTCCACCACCAGCGGTCCCAGCGATAAAAACCAGCGAGCTTGAAGATGATCACGAGGCGGATGTGGAACCTGTAACAGCTACTCCAGAACCTGCCGAGTGTACAGTTATTGAAGCGGAGCGTCAGTTAGTATCAACACCTCCAGCACTGCCAGAAATGGGACCACCAAAACTTAAGTTTGATAGCAAAAACGAAAACAAAATCGAGAGCTTAAAGAATCTGCCTTTAATAGTCGAACAGCATCCGGATCATAATCAGGTTGTCAAACCCATAACACTTAATTTAAGCAGCAGCGTTGCCAAGACCCCTGACACACCTACAACGCCAACGCAACATGATAGCGATAAGACGCCTACGGGAGATTTAAATTCACGCGGTTCCGACTCAGAAACAGAACCCACAGGCACTGGCCAGGTGTTCACAGAAACAGAGCTATCCGATTGGACAGCCGATGATTGCATTTCGGAGAACTTTGTCGATATGGAGTTTGTGCTCAACTCTAACAAGGGCACAATGAAGCGACGCAAGGAGCGACGTCGCAGCAATCATCATGGAGTGAAATCAAAGCTGCCAAGCAGCACCGAGGTTCTGCATGAACTGGCCAAACAGGCACCTGTTGCCGCAATGGAGGGCATACTGCATGCCATTAATATTGATGACATTGAGTTTATGGACACGGGATCGGAGGGTTCGTGTGCCGAAGCTTATTCAGCGACAAATACAGCCCTGCTGCATAACCGTGGCTACATGGAGTACATTGAATCAGCGCCCAAGCAGACAAAAGAACAAAAGCTGCTTGGTCAATCGAAACCGCAACCGTTACAACCGCTCATGACCAAGCGAGATGAGAAACTGGGCATTGATTACATCGAACAGGGTGCCTACATAATGCACGATGACGCCAAAACACCAGTCAATGAAGAACCACGTCTTATGACCCAATCTTTAACAGATTCGAGCACATTAAATGAACTGGACGATGATAGTTTGGGTTGCATGATCACGTCACAAACGCATCCCACAACAACAGAGGAGAGTGAAGCATTGACTGTAGTCACCAGTCCACTAGATACCTCCTCGCCTCGAGTTCTCGATCAATTTGCTACATTGCTGGCAGCAGGCAAGGCGGAAGCCTCAACGCCCAGCAGCTCAGAGCAGCAGCCAAAGACGTCACAATCCACGGTAACTACGATAAGCAGTAACAGCAGTTCCACACCTGCTGCAGCTGTTGTGGCAACCAAGGAGTCCGAAGAGGATATGCAAATACAATTTGAATATGTGCGAGCGCTGCAACAACGCATCTCGCAGATTAGTACACAGCGACGCAAGAGCTCTAAGGGTGAGCCACCACATCTGCAGCAGACGCAGCCAACTGTGATAGAGGGGACGACAGCAGCAAAGGAAGAAGATGTAGGATCAAATGTGGTGGCTATGCGTCCTCGTAGCAGTTCATCATCGAGCAAAGTACCTGAGATTCCAACACTGAACAGCAAGCTAGAGGAGATAAGCAAGGAGCGCACCAAACAAAAGGATCTCATACACGATCTGGTCATGGACAAGCTTCAGTCCAAAAAGCAACTCAATGCCGAGAAACGTCTGCATCGCAGTCGCCAAAGGAGTTTACTAACAAGCGGTTATGCCAGCGGCGCCAGTTTAAGTCCCACACCGAAATTGGCCGCCGCCAGCTGTGCCAGTGATGCGAACTGTAGTAGTCAGGCTCATTATCATGTCTCGACGGCAGTCGTTGAACAACAACAGCAGCCAAGTCCACCCCTTGAAACCTTTAAGCAACCCAATCCTCTACAGAAATCCGCCACTGCCAGCTATGTTTCTCCGTATCGCACAGCCCAACCAGCAGTTCGCAGCTCGGATCTGTATAAGTCACGACCGTTTAGCGAGCATATAGATGCCGAGCAGCTAAATCTGCTGGAGCGTCACAAGCTAAACAAGACAGCTTCATTCAGTCATGGCAAGGTGAATGAGTTTGCCACGCCCATAGCGCCAGTGCGTCCACATCGCAATGAAAATCCGACACAGGCGGAAGTAAGCATCTCTGCCTCAACGGAAAATCTACGCAGTGAGGCACGTGCTCGCGCACGTCTCAAGTCCAACTCCGAGCTGGGTCTCAGCCCGGAGGAGAAAATGCAGCTGTTACGCAAGCGTCTGCAATACGATCAGAATAGCGCCATCAAAGCCAAGCAACAAGAGGCAATCGCCGGTGATTTGACAGCGCGTGCTCGCAAAATGAGTGCCTCGAAGAGTGTTAATGACTTGGCCTACATGGTGAGCAATGCGCAACAGCAGCAGCAGCAAATCAATCGATTAGATAGTGAGGCCAGAGCAGCGGACTTTACCTCAGATCCCAATCTGACAGGCAGTGCACAGGATAAACCACTGAAATCGAAGACGAGTAGGCGGCAAAAGGATCCAGAGCGACGCAAAAGTCTCATACAATCGCTGTCCAGTTTCTTTCACAAGGGCAACAGCTCAACGACAACAACATCCAGCAGCAGTGCCAAGGAACAGGGCGTCGCTGTAGCTGCCAACCACTCTGAGCAAACGGAGCGACCCGGTACGAGCAGCAGCAACACGCCCACGATCTCCGATGCCGGAAGCGGCGGTGGCGGCGGCAGCGGTGGTGGAGGCGTCTTTAGTCGCTTCCGCATCTCACCCAAGTCGAAAGAGAAGTCTAAGGTAAGCATCGGCCATATTGATGATTCATAGCCATATTTTTACATCCCAAAACGTTAACCGATGTAAAAATACGCTGCTGTAAATAATATGCTTTTATTTGTCGTCTGCAATTGTACAGTTTTTATGTAAGCCATTTCGTGGGTCTTTAATTCGTGTTTGTATAAAAACAAAACGCTATAATTAAATTATATGTGGCTCTAATATATATATATATCTGTCGTTTGTTAATAACAACCATACTTTTCCAACATTTTACAGTCTTGCTATGAACTAAGGACTTTTGGTGTTGGTGTAAGAACATTTTTACTTAACTATTCTACACAAGTTCATTGTCAATACACTTTTAAAATATTATTAGTTTTGGTTTTGGTTTTGCTTGAGCTAAATTTAAATGTTTTTGCATGATTTGTATTTATGTTAATCATTTCAATCTACTTAAAAGTATTTGTTAACTATTTTAGTCTGTTTCTTTACAAGTTATGTCTTTGTCTAGTAACGTTTTAATCCTTAATTCATTTTAGTCTAATGCGCTTTTGTGAAATTTTATTTGAATATTTTTTATAATTTTTCTACTTTGAGTGCAAGAACTTTTTATTTATTTTATTTTCATTTTCTTTTCATAATTTGCAGCTGAAAATATTTAAGTTTTAAGTTTAAGGTTGCCTAATACCATTTTTTTTTATGTACTCTTATATAATTTATCGGGGTTTTTTTTTAAACGGTTTTACACAAGACTCTGTGTAGCAGTAAATATTTAAAAGAGATTTTTGACATTAGGATTACAAGTTTTGACTTATGTTAAAGGGTTTATTAAACTTTAAATATATAAAATCTGTTTCAATTCTTTGTTTGTTTACTTATTAAGTATAATTAATATATTTATTTTATTTTTGAATATTCATAATAGACTAGATTTAAGTTCATGTTGCATGAAATTGGTTTCTTTTCTCCGGTTTGGCTCCCTTTTTGGTTTGGTTTCGAGCTTCCAAAGAGTACATTTAAGCACGCTTAGTTGTTCATAACATTTTGTTTTATAACTGAAAGCTGAAAATTGTTTAATTTTTGGAATGTTTCTTTTTTCGCTACTGCTGCCAAACAACCAAAACTCAAAAATACACAAACAAACAAACACACGCACACATGATTTATAATCAACAAAAATATATATATATATTTCAATAATAAAATCAGGACAAGGATTTGATCACAAACAACGCAACAAGCACGACACCAACAACAACAACAGCAACAATATCACCAAAAACAAACAAGAAACACTCCCAAGATTACCTCAACACAACCACGAACAACAGTCGCTATCGAAAGCAAACGAACACCGAATCGTTCTCATCGTCCAGCCCGCAGCTCTATATACATAAGCCCCATTATCTGGTTGGAACGAATGCCCAGGACGACCAGAATCCGCCACCCATACCGCCTTTGCCACTGAATTATCAAAGATCCGATGGTTTGTTGTTTATCATTTAATGTTTATCATTTTCCCTTCAATTAATTTGTTTTGCTGTTTTGCAATCACAAACTATTTTGTTTATATTAAAATATATGAATACCTACCGCATACTGTATAGATGAAAGCAACGCTAACGAGACACGAGAGCATAAGAAGCAACGTGCCATATCAAAGGCTTCACGGCAGGCTGAGCTCAAGCGATTGCGAATCGCTCAAGAAATACAGCGCGAACAGGAGGAGATCGAGGTGCAGCTTAAGGAACTGGAGGCTCGAGGCGTGCTCATTGAGAAGGCCCTAAGGGGCGAGGCGCACAATTACGAAAAGTGAGTACCAAAAAAAACCTCTAGTATAAATACTCTTTCTCTAAATGATTTATTTTCTTAAAGCTTGGATTCGACAAAGGACAATGATGAGAAGCTATTAAAGGAACTTTTGGAGATTTGGCGCAATATCACAGCACTCAAGTATGTATTCTATAATTAATTTGTCAAATATTTTCTAAATTTATCTTAATTGCACAGAAAACGTGATGAAGAACTGACTATAAGGCAACAGGAACTGCAATTGGAATACCGGCATGCACAGCTTAAAGAGGAGCTCAATTTGCGCTTGTCGTGCAATAGTGAGAAATTTTTATAATAAACATGATTATGTTTACTTATTGTATTCATTTTTTAGAACTGGATAAGAGCTCCGCCGATGTGGCTGCTGAGGGTGCAATACTGAATGAGATGTTGGAAATTGTGGCTAAGCGTGCAGCATTACGACCAACTGCTTCCCAGGCGGATTTAACTGCAGCGGGCGCTGCCTCAACTTCGACGGAGGCAGGCATTACACTAGCCGGCAAATCACACGAACACGAAGAATCGAATGTATGTTTTGAACTCCTAACAATCTTATTATAATCCAAGCTAATAACGTTTTTAAAATCTCTTTTAGATTTGAATAACAAACATGCCTTGGGGTTTATTGGCTAACGAGGTCTGGCAAGGATTTTTACGCCTCAATACTTAAGCAAAATGTACCAAAAATAAACAAAATTCATAAAACTATAAGCAGCGGAACACAACAGTAACCATAAGGATACTAAAAAAACAAAACAAACGCATGAGCTGTAAGATAAACGAGCAAATAATTTATATAGGCATAGGTCAGATCGCTTTAGATATTTTTTGAGAAACGCGCAACATTATTGTATAGATAATAGAATCAAAAACATAACCACAAATTTGCAAATTAAATTTAGTGTTCAGTTAGTTTCGATCACAATTTTTTAATTACTTAGTTCGATGCAGCCTTAAAAGCAATTGTATACTGTCTGATCTTTGTATGTTGTATTGTGTTGTGTAATAAGTTAACTATGTAACGTAAATATGTGTATTAAGTGCAAATTGTATCGTCCTTTGAGCAATTGTAAATGGTGTATTTTTTTATGTCTTAGATGATTTTTATTTTTTTCAATCTTGTGCTAGTTTTTTTTTTGTTTACGTGAATAATGTACTATGTCAATCATCATCCATGCATGTTATATGCTGCCCAACTAAAAATCAAAGTGAACACAAAGATATATACACAAATATTTTCTATATACATATGTATAAATCGAGCATATATGACGATATATATATATATATACATAAAACAAAAGCAAACGCAAACGCAAAGCAAATATTTTATTGTATACTAAAAAATGATTAAATTATTATGTAAATTTATTTATATTCTATAATCAACATATTTATCGAATTTATTATGTAATTTTTTTGATTTATTTAAAAATTGAATAAAGATTTTATGAATTGTGAGTAACGAATATTATAACTTTAAAAAGTCGTTTTGGCAACAGAGGTGGCAACGCTAAATTTCTACCAATTCGTTGTGAATTGTCAAAACGAATAGGTTAAAAAACTTATTTTTGCGTTCCTTGTTGAAGTTGCAACCTATTTTAAGAGAGTTTAATCCGTTAAACTAGAAATACAAATGTCGTGCGTGCGAGCTGTTTGGTAAGTTTGTAAATATATCGATAGCTTACGTTCGTGATTGGCAAACTCGATGAATGCGCGCGATGTGATGTTTCTGAAAATCCATCTCTATTAGAAGTCCAAGAACCAAAACAAACTAATATTTTCTGTGTTTCTTGTTAAATAAAACATTCTTGACGTTCAGTAAGCAGCAATTTTACACTAAAGTTTGTAAATAATGATTGAAGAAAAGAAAAGCCCAAATAACGTGCAGAGAGAATGCTCGACCATAAGGGCTGCAAGCGAAGAAAGTCCGCTTGATGGAACGCCGGGTGCAGCTGCGACAATTCATGATGGTGAAATGGAAGCGGAGGAACTCGCCTTTCAGCCGGCCGCCTACAGTATGCGACCAGTTTTTGGAAAGTCTTTTCCTTTGCCCATTGTAAAAACCATAATTAACAGTGTAATGGCTGAGAAGCTCAAAGGTTGGTAAAAATCGAACTAAACTAAACAAACTAAAACTAATGTTGCTAAGCAATTTCTTACAGATAAAACATATGACAAAGATGCGGCCAAGAATTGGTCTCGTGAAATAGCCGACGATGTGAATCAGCAAATAGCAGCGAATCCCAAAGTAAAACGCTATAAGCACGTTGTGCAGGTGATGCTGGGCCAGGAGTTGGGAGCGGGTTCCACATATTTATCGCGTTGCTGTTGGGACTGCGATTGCGACACATCCGTCACGGAGGTGTTTAGTAATACGAGTTTGTTTTGTGTGTGCACTGTATTTGGAACATACCAGTACTGAACTGAAGACATAAGCTTATCAAAGATGAACAGTATAAGGTTGTACAAAAATATTATACAATTTCAAATGTTGATTTACAAATAATATTCTCTTATTTCAGATGGGTTTTCAACGCACACAAAGGAAAAGTATGAGAGTGTTGTGCTTAGTTACTGGTTTATATCTTAAAAGTTCTCGTCAGCTATTTGTACCTAGTCTTACTAACATAATTTATAAACAATTTTTAGAAAAGTGAGCATCATTTATATAAGAAAATTCTGGCGTTATTTACATTTGGCAATTATACAATAGTTGCATGTAAACAGAAGTTTAAGCAGTCATCCAGGAAGCGAAGCGTTGCTCCCCAGCTTCACTTTCTGTTGCTGTCAATAGACGATTTGACCTTCGTTTTGCATCAGTGCATCTGCCCCAACAGTCTCTGCTGTCTCATTGTATGCGCACATTGAGGGGATTGAGTATACGTCCCGACATAACCGCTACGTCCAAGTCGCGATCAATGATGAAAAACAAAAATGGATGGTTCACAGAGATCTGTATGGGCTTCGTTTGAGCACCCGAGTTGCCTGAAAGGAAATACATTATTTCACATTTGTCTTGCTGCTGCAGGTGGCCACTCGCTTCCGCCCAGCACAGCACCTCGATAGCGATCTGTTTTGTCTTAATGCTTCAATGCGTCAAGGTGTGCTGCAATGTTGCAACTAGCCATCACTTAGCTACTACTTACGTTTAAGCTGATTGATGGGATGCGTACGAATGTTGACATCGATCGATTGCTCAATGTGCCGCACATAAACGCCTTTCTCATCAGTCATGGGTCGAAAATCGGCGCGATTTGGCTCAAAAATATCACAGCTTAAAATGCAGTTAAAAACAGAAAGTAAAAGTTCAAAGACTCTAATGAAAAAGTATTGCAATGCTATCTGCTTACATGCCCATCTGCAAAAAGATATGAAAGAAAACTGTCATTATAGCAACGAAACTAATGCAAATCCTCGTTCGCAACTCACATTTTGTAGATCGTTGGTAAGGAACATGGTGCCATGGAGCTTGAAATCGGGTATGATGGCCTGCACCCAGCGTGGCTTTAATTGTTTGCGCATCAAACGCAACGTTGGTCCCAGTTTCAACGAGGCTGCAGCTGCTACAATGTCCATGTGGTAATCTGGTAACAGTATCATTAGATTATACTCCGGCGTGTCCAATTCCAGCTCCAGCACACTAATCTTTAAGTGCTCAAAGTATTTGTAATACAAGACCGCATTGTACACCTTAAAGGTGGTGTGCACCACTTGCTGATTGCCCAGATAAAAAACATGACTAATTACATCCGTGTTATAGTTGGTTTTTGCCTCGCCTCCATCGGTTATAAAGTGTGGCTCAAAATCGTTGGTGATGTGCGCAAAGGCAGCAGTTGGTGGTATGGGCAATGCATGGGGTGGACCATGTGGTGCATGTGGATTAAAAAGAGCCACGAAAAGATTCGCATCCAGCTCCTTATAGCCATGCAATATGTGTCTCTTGTTTCGGGCTGTATTTTTCTTTGATTTAAGCGGATATGGAGTTGTTGTTGGCAAAACTAATCGAGAACTATTCGAAGAGGTCATCCTTCTTTGCATTGGAGCTGCCATCTGCCTGGCCATCATTGGCATTACGGATATGCGAGCACTGGGCAAGTAACTGGGCTTGGGCGTTATGGGATTCGAGTGCTTGAGTGGTGCTTGGAGTTTACTGGTGGGCAATCTTGAAACGCGTGCCTTTTGAATTTTCAAAAACGGTTCTGCATCCTCTTCGGCCACAAAGGCGGAAACTAGTTCAGCTGCCTCATCCTCAGCTGCGCCCTCAGTGGCCTCATCCGAGGTGGCTTCTGTTGCCTCAGTTGTTGTTGTTTCTGCCTCTACTGTTGTTGTTTCCTCTGTGGTCGTGGTTGGTTCTGTTGTGGTTGCTTCCGTGGTTGTCGTTGTGGGCATCTCTGTTGTGGTTGCTGCTGTTGTCGTCGTTTCCTCGTCCTTAAGTGTTGTTCTTTCCAGCATCTCCTCGGCTGTTGCATTGCTAGCCACCGTAGTATTGCCCATCTTTGCATCTGTTGTACGATTTGCCGGCGTCGAAGAGCTCATATCGATGCTTAGATCGTAGCCATAGAACATTAAAACAGTCTCAAAGTCCTTGAGTACGGTCACATTGCTTCTACTCAAGCTGAGGCCCTTGAGGGGATTATCGGAGCCAAAGAAATATGTCTGAAAGTGTTGTATACAATTACACCCAATGTTACGGTTGTTCTTTTTAAACAAAAGTGATTTTTTTATAATAATAAAAATTATTTACATGGGTCAAGGATAATTTCATTCGATTTGCCACAATTAAGTGATTAATTTTTTTTGTGGATTTTTTTTTAAGTAAAAAAAATTGTTTATCAAATTTATGATGATATCTTGAAACACATCAAAATTGTTAACTGAATTGAAATTTTGTTCCCTGTTTTTATAAAAATAGCAAATTTTTGTGTTCAATCCCGTTATTCTACCATAGATCCATAAATTTTAGATTCAATTCGTGACCAATCATTGCAGATTGTTTGGCTTTTAAATACATGAATACGAAAATGAAATAGGGTCAATAAACTTTTGATAGCCACAATGGGACAACAATTGATCATCGATAAGTAGATCTGTCGGTATTGGCCTGAGGCACAATTACAAATTGTTAACCATGGCTATCAATAATATCTGACCCAAAGCGCTTTGGCAACAACCTGATTATTAGTTGGGCTCTTTTTTTTTTGTATCTCAATTTTGTTTATAAATCAAGTGTAATCCACGCACATTTTGGGAGTGGTGCGGAAGAGTGGATAGAGACAATGGGGAATGAGCGGATTACAGCCAAAAAAAAAAGTGTTTAACGATGCATATAAATTTGAGTTGAGCTAGACACAAAGAAATTAATTTTAGGTGGATTTGGAAAGTTAAAAAAATGTTTCATGAATATTTCTCGCAGTGTATTACCCGCAAACGTCGATGTATATCGCGATATCCAACACGTATGACGTCACGATTGTTGGGCAACTGCAGCACATTCCTCAGCTCTGTGGCACTTCTGCCCGCAGATCCTTCGTAGAGAGCAACAAGCACACTGACCAGAGCCGTTGGTGAGAATGCAAAGTTATTGCGATTAAGTATGGAATGATAGTGTAGCAATCGATGCGTTAGATCATTGGTCAGATCGACCATGACCTCACCCGGCGTAAGCTGCTTGGCGGCGACCACGTGTGGCAGGTGCTCCAGTTCCAGTGGTGTGAGCGGTGGCGGAGGCAGTGGCGGATGTGGATAGCCGCTGGCATGAAACTCTTCGTGATCGATTTGTATGTAGTGGGCGTGGCAGAGGCGTAGTAGGCCCAACCCGGTCAGATAAAAACAACACCAAAGCCAATTGGAGGTCATATTTGTGGCGACCTTGCTCAAATTTAAATAAATGCACATTGATAATAGACCGTTAACTGTTTTTCTGTTTTTGTTTTTTTGTTTTTTTTTTGTTGCCAACTGCAACTGAAGCATGAAATCCGTTCAGCAAAAAACTTGGCAAATTTGATTCGTGCTCATATATTGCATTATTTTCATTATTTTGTGCTAAGCTAATTTACAATCAATTAGATGAAATCAAGGTTTCTGTAATTTATTTTTTTTTTTCTTTATCAAAACTGTCACTTAAACGTTTCACACATTTTCGCTTTCAATTCGCTTCGAATACCGATTTATTTTAATATCCAACTGTTGCCCGTGATTGTTGCCAGCGCACTGAAATTGTGGAACTCGCAGCATAGGGTTCAAATAGTAACAGCAAAAACGATCGATGTTCGGCCGTTCGACAGCTGTGACGCTTTCGTGCGTGTCTTTCGGCATAATACGTATACGTATGAATTGGTACAGCAGCCGATACTACTCTAAAACAATCGGTTTTTTTTTTGCTGGGCTAAACTCATTATGTTCTGGTTGAGGTCTTTGGTGCAAAGCGACTGTCAATTCAACTGCCTTATCTCGAATCTATTAAATGCATTTTTATAAGCAAATTTAGTTTAAAGCCAGTATGTGTCACTTAACGCATTGCTTCAGTTAGTTGCTTTGAGGAAAGCATTTGGTTTACGCTTGTGTATCCTACATGCTGGCATTATGTGGAGTCGCAGGATTCTACTTTAATGTTCAAAGTTCACTATTTTTCCTAAGTTTAATCATTCTTAAACTGCAACTAAACCTGGAGCATCTTCTTCTTAATTCAAACCAAGATTCAAATACGCTATTAAAATAATCATCTGGCAAAAGATGTACCAGAAACTGTTGCGAATGTTTAAAGAAGTTTGCATTATATTCAAGTATCCGTTGGCATTTTATTTGCTCCACATAATATGCAATTGCTGTTTGAGTGGTTACACTTTGTTTCGATTGGTTTTTGGAAAACATTTAGCTGCAACATACACTACCTCGGATTGCCCTTTTCTACTGCTATTGAATTCTACTTTTTGGCCAGCATTGCTCAAACCGCTAGTATGCTTTATGACAGAGCATTTCACATACTACTATATCCCTACTACAGTTCCCATTCTCTCGACAGCTGTGTGAGTAAAGATAATTTATTATTAATGAATAGGAATATGAACGTTTGCATCTTTGGAATATTTACTATTAATCGTCGTTTGGTATTTATATCTATACAACTTATATACGACTACTACATCTAAGATAGATATTTAGATTAACAAAATTGTTCTCAATAACAAATGAATATTGAAGTATATATGCCATGTCATGTTGTCAATCCTTATCTGTTTTTTTTTTACTTGAGTGCGTTTTTGATTTTCCTTTAACATCGATTAACAGAGCTTGTCGTGAACCAGTTGCATTTGAAATGTCCTTTGAAAAGCACTTCGTTTACGCTTGGCTATCGTATCTGTTGGCCTTATGTGGAGTTACAGAATTCTACTTTGATGCTCGCAGCGGTAAAGTGATAAAGTCGCGTTTCCTGAAATATTACCAACGATTGTTTAGTCTGATAATTGTCGTCACCATGCCGTTATTGATCAGAATATATTGGTTGGGCGCTCCGGTCTTTTATACGCATTATAAGCTCTTGAAACTGTGCATTCTCACATTTCCTGTGTCCTTGTGGCTTTCAATCTTCAGCTTTATGTTCACCGTGCATCGCTGGCAGCCAAGGATATTCGGTATAGTGAAAAATCTCTTGAAAGCCGAGGAACTAGCAGGCGACTATAAGGAAACAACAAAAGAGTTCTGGAGTCTACGTCAGAGTTTCTATATCAAGACACTGCTACTCGTACCACCAATTTTAATCATCCCCATACGATTATACAAAATCGACAGAGGACTTGTTTATAATGTGGGCAAAGCATTAGCTTCGAGTCTTTCCGCTGCCTTTTACTACCTTATGTTTATTATTATTTGGAAAATATGCCATATTAATTTGAAATTACAGCTTGCTCTGAAGCAAATATGTTGTAAACCACATAAAAGATCCTTTCAGCCGTCTAAAATCCAAAATATATATCTCATTTACCATCTACTTATAAGTATTATTAATGAAATGAGCGTAATATTTAAATATCCGCTGGCTTTTTATCTGTTGCAAATTATTTACAACTATTTTGCAAGCGGTTTTATAATAGTTCAAATACTTTTTGCAACAAATTTAAGTTCGTTTTCGCAAAAATCAAATTTGTATAAAGTATTTCTTAGCTTGAATGAGCTCTTTGAGTTTTTTATCTTTGCCAGCATAGCTCAAAAAACACAAAAAATTCAAGAAAATACTTTCAATATACTGCGTTATCCCTGTCGAAACAAGAATCAATGGGAAAGAATTGTAAGTTGTATTGGCATTTTTTGGTTTCCTTTTCAATTATTAACTTATTTTATTTCAGAATGAATGGTTTGCCTTGCAGCTTACTTGGCAAAATACAAATATTTGCATCTTTAGGGCAATAAACATTAATCTTAAGTTGGTCTTTATTATAATAACTAACATTGTACTACAAATAATATACATGTTACAGAGCGACTACAATAGCTTGAAGTTATAAAAACCATTAAAGATAAGCATTTAAAATTCAATTTGTATTGTATCAGATATGTCATTCATTCAGCACTTTGTTAGGTGCATTAACTGATTAAGTTCTTGCATTTACACAACTAGTCAACTAGTCGCATTAAAAATGTTTCTTGGAAAGCACTTTTCGTATTTGTTGGGCATGTATTATTTACATGGTACAGAGTGACTACAACTCCTTGAATACTTAAATAATAAATATTTGTTATTTTTAAACGGTTACCACAACCCCAGAGCGCAATACATCGATAGGCTATCGATAGTTCTTTATCGTGCCCTAGTAACGCTAATTGTGTGCCAGCCCTAATAGGGTGTCACACTTATTTTTCACAACATATTCGATTATTTGTAGAGATGCAGCTCTAAACGTACTGTAGCCCTGGAAAACCACGCCAGTCATTTTTGTTTTGATAAGGATAAAAAAGAGCGTGGCCTGAGAAAATTTGCACAAATCACACAAAAATCGCCACAAACAATTGCAAAAACAGTTGCAAAGTGTGTGGAATGTTGTGCCACAAAAAGTGTATACCATATTGAGCGCCACAGCGCATACGTGGATAGCAACGTGTGGCTGTAGAAGCAGCCGCGGCGGCCGAAAGGCGCAGACAACTAAAATAACAAACCGACGGGGTGCTCGTGTGTGTGCTGCAAATGGCAGGCGACTGTTTCAACACAATTGTATAACGTTGTAGCAGACAATAATAATACTATATAAGTCGCAGCGCATAATTTCTTTATCTTTCCTTCTCTCGAATACCTAAAAGCAAGGCAAGTCATACAATGCATTTGAACCATGCGACGGCGGCGACAGCTGCGATGGCCAATTATCAGCACTATGCGCCCGCCCAGCTCAGCTCACATGGCGGAGGAGGCGGTGGCGGGGGAGGCGGCTCTAGTATAGGTCCCAATGGTTTGCAACAGCCGACGACTATAGCCAGCCTGCAGCAAGGTCCTTTTGCATTGCATCAATTGACTGCCGTGCAGGCCATCCAACATCCCACCCATCAAGCTATGCTGCATCCACAGCATCCGCTTGTGCACCTCCTCGATATCTCCACAACGACAACGAACAGCGGCGGTGGTAATCATACGCCCATCTCGCCCATGAAACAGGAGGTCCAGAGTGTCATCAGTGAGGATGAATCTGTGGTGGATGATCCGCGCAAAAAGAAACAATGCCACGTGTGCAAAAACAAATTTAGGCAGTTGACAACGTTACGCAATCATATGAAAATCCATACGGATGAGCGTCCCTACAAGTGCAAGCACTGTGACAAGGCTTTTCGCCAAATCTCCACGCTAACCAATCACGTGAAGATCCATACCGGCGAAAAGCCATTCACGTGCAATATTTGCGCCAAGGACTTCCGACAACAGAGCACGCTCATCAATCACATCAAGACGCATAAGGGTAAGTGCGCGGGGGCAGGACAACAAATCGATACAGTGATCGCTCGCTAATTAGAAATGCTACAAAATATAGTTTAAGTTCTTATAGTACACTGAATTTAGTCCAATGACATATTTTAATTAACTGTTTTTCAAAAATTGTTATCAATTCTTACCTTTAAATACTTAATCTATAGTTTTACCATGTGCTTTTCTTAAAATATGTAATTTTTAACATCTTACGAAAGCATACCATAAAAATCATTAAATTTAAAAACTCATAATTCATTCAATTTGTTTTGTTTTGTTTTTTACACTAACATCTTATCATTCAGAAGTTGCATTTATCGCGATTATAGATTACTTTTACTTAAAGAAATACACAGAACTCTAGAGTTGGCATTAATTAACGAGCAATCACTGTATGCAAATACGTATAGTTCATATCATAAACAGTTGTATAAACGAAACCATATTTAACTCGACTATTTCTAATCCGATTCCACGTAGCGGCTGAGTCGAGCACGCCGACGTCTTTACTCAATTATCAGCCGCCGTCCTCATCCGGCAAGCATAGCCGTAAATCGCAAAATCAGATGCACAACGCCTATCAGCAGCAGCATCAGCAGCAGCGTGTACAAATCTCAAAGACTCTATATTCGGGCACGTACAGCTCGCCACAGGCGGAGGAGCTGGTGAAGCCGTATCAGTGCAGTGTGTGCAAGCGACGTTTTCCGCAGTTGAGTACGCTGCACAATCACGAACGGACGCACATCGATCCCAAGCCGTATAAGTGTGAGACATGCGACAAGTCCTTTAGCCAGCTGGCAACCTTGGCCAACCACAAAAAGATCCATACCGGTGACAAGCCGTATACGTGTTCCTACTGCCACATGCAGTTCCGACAGCAGTCGACGCTCACCAATCACATGAAGACGCACACACATCTAGCCAGTAGCCAGCAGCAGCAGCAACAGCAGCAGAACCCAACGACAGTCACAGCCACAGGTGAGCCGCTTGTGTGTTCGCCCTACAACTGAGCCGCTTTCTGTTATCACTGTGTGCATTGATCATTAACGCACTTCCCTAACGAAGCTTTTATTTAAACTTTTGTACGCATGCCAACCAATCAACAACCAACCAACAACCAACAATCAACAATCTATCTATGCAAAATCATCCCGTCAATATCAAATGTTCAAAACACAACAGTGGATCACTCAACCATGCCAGCGCCCTTAGCACCCGGTACCCAGCAGCTGACGAGCGGTCTATTGCCGAATAACCTGCACAGCACAACGCCCAACATTCTACAGTTGGATCATCATCCGCTGCTCCACTTTCTTGATGGCAGCACAACGGTGAGCTCGGTGGTCGCCTCCAATGTGGCAGCAGCGGCGGCAGCCGGTGTCAACACCAAAGTCGAACACTACCAGGCCGTTCAGGGCGCCCGCCTCAATGTGGGCAATATCAATATGCTCAAGGGTGACAATCCGGATCGGCCGTTTGGTTGTAGCGTCTGTAGGCGATTCTTTTCGCAGCAGAGCACCCTGGTGAATCATATTAAAACGCATACGGGCGAGAAGCCATACAAGTGCAAGATCTGTGAGGTTAGTTTTCGGCAGGTGGCCACGCTCAATAATCACATGAAGATCCACACTGGTGAGAAGCCCTACAACTGTTCCTACTGTCCCAAACAGTTTCGGCAGAAGAGTACGCTACAGAATCATTTAAGGGTGCACACGTGTTAGGTTTGGCCGCTCAGCTGCCCGTTGCTCCCAGCTAGCCTGCTCCCTGCTCCCGTTAAGCAGCCATTGAGGAATAGTGCAATATGCATTAGCACATACAGTTATACTAGAATACAGTTATCCGTACGCATACATAACATAACATACAATAACATAAATATATATATATTTGAATATATACTCGAAAAAAAAAAATAAGAAAAAAGAAAAAGTGTTATTTACCTGCTGTGCAGAGCGCAATTGTATGTAAACTATATAGTAGAGCTGATCCACAATGCATGTCCAACTGTAAAATTAAGTCTAGATGTACGCGTACATACAAGAACAGCCACATACACAACACACACACATAATACAGGGTGTTCAAAACCTATACCTAAACAAAAACTAAACTCTAATCTAAACCTACTTATTAGCTTCATAACTGTTGTCACCTATATACCTTACCTAACTATTTCCCCTGTCCCCCACAAAAAAAAAAAACCAAACATCTTTTAGTTGCAGGACCGAGACTTTGATTCTCAGCTTCTGGTCGTGTTTAAGTGTTAAGCAGAAACGTAATATAATATTATAATGAAAACAAAAATCTAGTTATTGCTACTATACTGTGTAATCCAATCCCCCTTTATCCCACAAAACCCCCCGCTAAGTGTAAGGCGTAATCAGAAAAGAAAAACCAGAAAAACTATTTAAATAAGTGTACTCTTAGCGCATATTTAGCAGCATCTTTTACTCACACATGACTAAAGAAATAAAAACCGGAACGTTTAACAATATCGAGTCAGATCGGCGGTCGCAAGTCGCGTTCATAAAACCGGATTGCTTATAGAACAAAAAATTAAATAACTATAAAAAAAATACAAACCAACAAAACGTAGTAAACGGAGAGACAAAAAGTCCCTATATTAAGTGAAAAATGTAAAACAGCTAAAAATTGAAAAACAAAAAAATATATAAAACAAATCGAGAATGACCGTAAATGTTGTAGAAAATATATAGTATATATATATATATATAAAATATATATATTAAAACTATTTGTAAATGTAAGCGAAAAGCAAACAACAATAAAACGAATAAATGCAAAAAAATAAAAATACGAAAACTATAATATATATAATATAATAAATAATAGAAATGTAATGCCTCACATTACAGGTCTCAAATGTCAGCGTGAACAACCCTTAATTAGGCCAACATAATAATCCAGACCGCTCAATTAAAATCCCTTAAAAATGGTCATAAACTCACCCTCTGTTACAAATTTTGATTTACGGTGACAAACAGCCAAACAAAAAAATCTATTTGCATTTAAATGAATAGGGCGAAACGTGTTGTAATTTTTATTTTTCAAGTCAAATATTTGAAAAGGTATTTTCTTTCAGGTTGTACAATTGGTGTTGGCTCCAAAAGTGACAAGTGTGTATGTGTTATTTGTTTTGTGTCTGTGTGTGTTAAGTATTGCTTTTAAATTCTAAATGTGTCTATGAGTGTTTTTTAGTTTTCTTTCGTTATAGCCGAAAGCCTCTGATCCTTATAATTGTGTTTTTAATATACATATACAAATATATGTGTGTAATTGTATAATCAATTAGCTTATAGAGAAAAACAACAGGAATTGGTTACATTTGAATTTTTGTTTTGTTTTTTTCGCGTCAGCGACTTGGAATTGTTACGAAATTGTTGGTGCAATCTATTAATTAGATACATATGTATATAATTATTATTATGCTATAGCCTAAAAACGGACCTGAAGGTTAGCGTCACATTTGCAAAGGGTATTTTGTCATATGCATCTCCCTTTGAGAGGACAACATTACAACTAGTACCAAAAGTAACTTAATCATAATTCGTGATTGACTCTAGACGCGGCAAAGGCATTTTGAGTAATTGGTACAAGCGAATGTACACAAAAACAAATACAAATAGTCAATAGGTAAATATATAGCTAAAGAATATAGATTGTATATATATATGTATGTATGTATATATGCCCAAAAGTTCTTCTCTTAATTCATAGTCCACAAATAAAAGCAAGTTATTAAACTACTTAAACAGCCACCGCAGTATCAAGCTGAAGGTGAGTCCAATCAACGCATAAACCAACGACTTGATCACTGTCGATATGGAGACGCCGCCAGCTAGCGGATGATTCGAATGCATGCTGGAATTTCGAGAAGGTGGCGCATATTGCATCCGTTCCAGACGGCGTGAAATGTCATTTAACTGCTTCGTATGTGTCTCCAGTGTAGCCGCCACCTGCTCCATGGACATGGCAATTCTGTGAAAGTGAAAGTGCAATTGTTACAAAAAATGTTCGAACTAAAACAGTCAGTGGAAACTTACTGCCTGAGGGAGTTGCTATTGAAACCTCGCTTGACTGCGCCGTGGGGCGATAGACTGGAATCGGAGTTGGTGTCGCGTGAATCCAAGAAAAGGCTCTTGTTCTTAGCCTTGTTCACCTTGGGGGTCTCATTGCCAACTTTTAGGCGTTGACGGCTTCTAATTGCTGGCTCCTGGGCGGCACGCAACGGATGAATAATTTCAGCGCCATGTACAATGGGCACCGTTTTGTTACGCGTCTCCGTGAGAACCTTGTAGTCGCACTCGTATTGGCGAACATCGTTGCGTGTATCCCAGGGCCGCAAATCAGCATACTTATAGATCCATTGACCGTAGCTATCCAGCTCAAAGTGTGTGGGTACGTGTTGTTTATCATTCTCAAGACGTTCCTTGGCAGCCGAACGCTGGTTCTCTTCGAGTACGGTTTTCTCCTCGGTGGCCGCTACTTGATCCTCGTTGGCAATGGCCTCTGAGACAAGACGCCAGAGGCGTTCCGACTCAGTGGGCAACTGTTTCTCCATGGGCACTAAATAGCGTGTGAGACGCTTGGAGCGCATTTCGGAATCGACTTTGAACAGCACCGTTTCCTCACCACTTTTCATATCCTTGAGGCGACACTCCTTGTCCCAGTGGCCATTGATGGTGGCCAACGTTTCTTTGCCCAACTTGATTTTACCCACAACAAGATTGGTGGCATCGGCGCCACCGAGGAATGGCTTCAGCTTAAACTCGAGCTCCGTCATGTAACCGGTGTTCTCGCACTCGATGTTGATCTTACCGCCGAGCTCCATGGAAAGTGTGCCCATGAGTATACCCTTGCAATGGGCATAGGGTGTGCTCAGCGTATAACATTCTCCGCGTGGCAATAGCGTCATCGTAGCCATACCTTCCAATACGGCCGATGTGCTATTGCCGTAGAACTTCGATTTCGCCAAGATGGAGCAGGTAATGCTGAAGCCATCCTCGCGGTTAGTCACATAAAACGCCGACACTGGCGGATGATGTGACACCTGTTCGGCTATATAAAAGGTGCGACTGCCGCCCGGATGCTCCCAATAGCAACGAAATGTTTCACCCAAGATCGGGTTATATGGCTTTTTGAGGCCTTTGGGTTTCTTATAGAACCCAGACAGGTACCATTGCACAATGATCTTCATGCGTGTAAAGGCATCATCCTCAAGCACAGCTCTGCAATGGTTTAACTCGTTAAAACACAAGGCATAATATATATTTGCAAACATTTGTGTACCTGGAGAGCAAATCTGCATGATAGTACGAGTCCGAGAGCTTGTCAAGAAATGAGCGCGGCTCTAGAATGAACGTAGGCAATACCACCTTGCTTAGATCCATGCCTGGTCGCACCTGTTTCACAATGCACCAAATGAGGCTCTTATTCTCTTCGGCCAGCTCCTCGACCTGTTCACCTTGCTGCGGCCCAACAAAAAAGGTTACATTTAATAGAGTATTGTCATTGATTTGCCCCTTTACCTACCGCACCGAACTCCTCTTCCTGAAATGGTACATAGGTGGTCTCTTCGCATGGTATTTGCTCAACAGCATCTTCCTGTGGTGGCTCTGATTCCGTATCGGATTCCAATCCAGACATTGCCGCATTGGCTGCCTCATTCTGGCTATCAGCGTCCAGATCTGCAATAAGTTAGCAATGGAAACGCTCAACTTTTCTGTGTATGTGTGTGGGTTTAAGTGTTTTAGCGCAGCTCCTCTAGCGACAAAATGAATGTAGATGGATGATGCGTTGAATGATGGCGAGTCAAGAAGTTAAGTGCAGTTAGCCTCGAATGCTACACATTTAAAATTAAATATTACATGAATTTTGAACAACGAACGCCGAGACTGCTTTGCAAGCGACTATGACAGATCGATTGCTTAGCCAGCAACAACAAAATAATTATAACAATTTCTAGCACACGACAAGTTAGAAAGATTTGGGCCTTCACCCTGAACATTGATTTGGCAACGCGGACGCAATAGGCAGTCGGGTGGTGCACTGACTGGTCTGGAACTGGGCGCAGCAATGCCAATGCTGCTGCTGACAAAGTCATCATCATCGTTATCGCTGGAGCTGCTGCCACCCAGCGATAAGGATTTGCATATGGGACTCAATTGCCGGCGCAAACGCAAAGCAGGCTTGTAGTCAAAACTCGAGGTATCGCTGCTGCGTCTGGATTGCTGCGAGCGTTGACCAAATTTGGGAAATTTCTTGGTGCGCTCCCAATTGCTGACGGCGCTGCTGTAGAGCTGCTGCAGAAGCACAGGTGTTGTGGCACGCGAATGCGGCTGGCTGCTGGAGCTGTCCTGTTGTTCGCTGGGAGTTGGCGGCACTAGCCACTGTTGCAGCCACTTACCATGATCATTGAAATGCTTCTCATAATCCGCCTCCGACCATTGGGTCTCATTGGACACGGGCAATGGATCGCCAGCATAGGCATTGGATGGCGTTGTGCTGCTATTGGAGCGCAAGAGTAGAGCCGAACAACGCAACGATAGCTCCAGTGCATCCATCCAGCATTTGCCCGCCGCCTGACTGGGCGCACGAAAGATCAGATAAGCAGTGGGCAGCGGTTGCACCACAGCACCTGTAAAGTAGTCTTAGTTAAGAGTCTCTTTTTCGATTGTTTTGGCTGACTAACCAATGGTCTCCTTATCGGGTCCTCGGGGTGCCCAAATCGATTGCTCCAGCGGATGAAAGAGCTTGAAACAAAAGCCATCCTTTTTGCTGGGTCGCTCAATGACCTGACAGGAGGTGAGCATTACAGTGCCTACCCAATGACTGCTCTTGGTCTTCTGGCTCTTATAGATGAGCAACAAACCCGGCTTTAGCACACACCATAACTTTGTCCAGGATTTGAGTGTGCCGCGCACCTAAAGTAGTTTAAACAGAAAGCGCTTAGATTGTTTGTATGCTTAAAGTTCATTAGTTTTGGTTATACCTTAAGCCAATCGGCTAGGACAATGACTGCTGGATCCTGTAGTGAATTCATTAGCTCGCTGGCCACACGCTTCTTTTCCCTTCTATAGTTCTTGCGTTGAGCCTTATACGATTCCTTGCGATTGAGTTTAGCAGCATCGGCAGCAGACTATTGGAAAAAAATATGACAATATGTTTAATTAGTACTAAATCAAATGTGTAGAAATCATTTGACATAACCTTTTTAGAACATCGGAATACATTGAAATACTTAAGTAACATTTACTTCCACTTAACGATCAATTTTTCGTACAATTCGTTTTCTGTTTAGAGCCAGTTTCCAACTGCCTCTAAAGCATTTATGCCAAAATGTATCTAACAACTGCCAAATGTTAATCGAATTAGCGTTTATGACATCTATACATATACCTATATATATACTAATGTACAAATATTTATTAGAGATGAGACCCTACGTCTGGCCCTCGCTACACTAAACTTACATATTATTATTTTCACACACATCGAGAACCCAGTGAGCTATTGTAAATTTACAAATTGTTTTTGTTTTTTTTGTTTTCTATGCGATAGATAAACATCGTTTGTAAGCTAAACATTTCATAATTTATTGACTGCCAAACGTGGCAATTCTGATCATAAATATTACTACAAATAATATTCAAATGAAACTTTGCGGCACAATTAGCACTTCACTTACACTTTAATCTAGTTTCAAGTGATAATCCATGTGTGTGAAATACGAATCCAATTATGAAAACGGCTTTGAACTCTTATGACATTTGGCTGACAGGATACAAGGTAACAGAAACCTTAGAAATAAATATTCAGCCTGCACGTGATTTATACATAATATTTAATATTTTAGCGACACACTCATCGATTATTCAATGCCTTATCACACAATTACGCTTATCAGTTGCAACAATTTTGATTTTTGAATACAATACACAACTTGACCCAGTTCAGTTTGGGTTTTAACTTGCTTTTAGTTTTGTTTTTAGGGTATACTTGCCTTGTCTGCCAGATTGCCATCGCGATTATCTGAAGCCCAATTGGCGATTCCTGCAAAAAAGATAAACGAACTTATTTAATTTCACATCAAATGCGTTAATGTTGGCGTTATTCCCTCGATGAGCATGAACAAATAATAATAATGAATAAGGCTTTTGGCTAAGATCTTCCCACAGCCCATGTATATATATATTTATATGTTTATTTAGTGTATGTTTATGTTTAGCCACCGAAAAAGCAAATCAACATTGTCTCAAGGTAGTATTCAGTCGGCGTTTGTTTTTATTAATATGTTTTAATTTATTTCGCAATACCAAACAAACTGTGTGTGGGAGATTCTCTGTATCTCTCAGTTTGCACTTGCACTTTTGCATATTTGATTAAAACAACAATGGAAATGTTTATTAAGTGTTTTTGTTTCAACTAAGTAAATAAGTTTGATGCACTAAGAGAAACGAGAAATTCTTTGGCATTTCTATTATTGATATATATATATATCATTCGCAGACAGACAGATTAAGATTGTCGCTCTGTTTATTCTTGTTTATTATATGCCTTTGCCCAACTCAGCTCAACTCAAAAATAAAACATAATTGGCATAAGGCAAGGGCAGAGGGGAACGTTAGGAAAGGAAGGAAGACATCACTTGCTTTGCAGTAGATTCATGACAATAGTCACACTCTCTGATCCTCTGCTGAGCACACAGCCAAAGAATGTGCGTTAATTGTTGTTGTTGTTGCTGTTGCTGCTGTTTGCGCTTTGCATAATTCAATTTCATTGAGGCTACATGGCGTATGCGTTATGTGCGAATCAACCGAAAACCGAACAAAACAATAATAATATACGCGTTGAGATCTGCCCGTCTGCCGGTTGCTACGTATCGCGACTGATTCAATAGATAGATATGTATCTATGTATCTGTGTGTGTGATTATATATATATATATTTTTGTATTTTGGCGTGTGGCGCACGAGAAACAAAACGCAGCTAACTACGGAGCCGGAGCCGCAACGACAAACTGAAATTGAACATTGCCCAAAGAGCAGCAGCAGCAGCAGCAGCGACGACGACGACGACGACGAGCAGCTGCCTCTGGGCACAGCGTCGATGACGCGACTGACGCTTTGGTTGACGCCAGCGTCGCTGTTCGCCGCCCATATATAATAATGAGCCATTCGACATTAGTTGTTGTTGTTGTTTGCCAAAAAACAAAAAAAACAAGAATAAAATGTTTAAATCAAAACATATATTTTTGGTTTTACGAACTGCAAGAAAATACAAATACACTTGGAGAAAACTAATGTTTTTTGTGGTGTACTTTGGAGTGGAGATATGATATCAGTTCGCAGTCAGCGTCGCAGCTTTGCTTTCTCCCTCTCTCTTTCCTTCCCTCTCTCTCTTTTTATGTATCAAACATTTATTATCGATGAGTTTTGTTAACTGGCCTAACTACTTTAGATACGCAAACATATTATTTATATAGATAGTGTCAGTTTGCTAAAGATCAAAGAGAAATATATATAGTAGCTAGTATACCCTAACATTTGTAGAATCTTTATCATTGAGCAGCACGTGCTAATTATGACACAATCTATTTGTTAAACGCTTTCGCATCTTTTACACCCGATAAAGCACATGATAAATAATGAAATAATAAACAAATTCTGCCAGATGTGCGCAAACTAAAGCGCTGTGATATCTTTATCTAGATAATATGTGGAGAATGCCAGGTGTTATGTTAGTCATATTCTCGATATTTGCTGACAGGTCTCAGAGTTTTCAACACTTGATGAATCAGAGTTTCTTATCAAAAACTGTTGTTTTCGTTTTCAAACTCTTTGGCAGCATTATTATTATTATGATGTTTGCCCTCATTAATTAGGGCTTATCAAGAGTGCAAAAATTGTAAAGTTCTAGCGGCAAGTAAAAATATAACAATGCAGCGATAAGATATGCTTGACAGGTTTTTGGCAGCCATCTTTTATCCTACACAAGGAGGGGGGGGGGGGGAGGGATTTACCTTCAATATCAAGTCAAGTAATGTCGCGCAGTGACAATGGCAAAAAGCTTTTTATAATGCAACAATGAGAACGAAAGCAAAATTATACAAATGGCAAATGGCATAGCCAAATGCGTCACAGATATGGCAACGCTTGGCTAACCATACCATACTCAACGGTCATGGCTAAGTATTTATGTCTGTCTTTCAGTGTGTGTGTGTGTGTGTGTGTGTTTGTGTAATGCGCATACAAATGCGCTTGTTAGCCAAAACAAAACAAAACAAAAACAAAGCTTTATTTGCGTGTAGATCTAAAATCACATTGCACGCCAACTGATGATCATCATTATGACAAAAAAAAAATAGAGAAAGTAAAAGTAAAAGTAAAAAATGGTATAAAGAAATGTATAAATATATCTAAGTATACTTTATGAATGATCAATAAGAATGTGCAGTAAAATCATGGGTAAAAAACTAAACAGAATGATCAGTGAAGTAATGGATGAAATAATGGGTGATTTACTAGGTCAAAGAATGAAGATATGAGCAGTGAAAAGTAGGAAAGTAGGAAAGTAGTAAAGGAAACTGCAAATCATAAGAATATTTAAGAACTTAGCAGAGTTAAAAGTAAGTAATTGAAAGACTTGATAGATAAAATAATTAGTAAAATACCAAGAAATAAAGCTCAATAAAAAATGCTATAAGGCAAAATGTTGATTACTATGCAAAATAAGCATTAAAAAAATGTAAAAGTGCAGCATTTTATTGATAATAATTATGGTGAAATGAAAGTTTTGTTTTATTTCATTGTTGGTTAATGTAAAGTGTGCAAAAATTTTGGAATTTGGTAGCAAAAAAAGAAGAAGAAAAAAACACTTCACCTGGCGATGATGGCGCTGGGCTGTTGCTCAAACTGTCCGTGGAGGGCAGTTTGGTTAAGAGCACTTTTTGCGAGGGTCGACGCTTGAATTTGAAATCGAATACTGCAGTTATTTTGCATACAAACGTTACAAAAAAGAAAGAGAGAGAGAGAAAGGAGAAAAAGAGAAAGAAAGAAAAAGCGAGCAATATATATATGGAAATCTATATATTTATTATTATTAGTTCACTAGCGTAAACATTTACTAAACACACACAAATATTTTACGACATTGATACGATTATCAAAAAAAAGAAGTAGACATTGACAAACATACATAAAGAAAGATATATAGAACTAAATACTGCAGATTAAATGATTAACATAAATGGAAAATATTTAACAGAAAAAAGTGCGTTGTCAATTAAGTTTTCTTATCGATTTTCACTTAAGTTAATTATCACATCATTTAAACCCAACATCTAATTGTAACCCAATCTGAAAGTAACTCAATAATTGACAAGCTGCGGGAAGCATCTCTCTTTCTCTCTCTCTCCATCCATCTATCTCTCGTTTGTCGATTAATCGTTGTAAATTAATTAAGTGCCCTGCTATCAATTAGCTGCCATCGGATATTGAGCACATAATAATAATAATAATAATAAATACAACAAACTCAAGACAAGGGTGCAAAAGTTGGAAGAAGGAAGGAGGCAAGGAAGGAAGCACAAGGCGAGATTGGGTCAGGTGATAGTATTGATGTTAAAGCCAGTGATTGATTTTTTCTTCACTTGATTCTTTTTAAAACGCCTGCAGGCGTTTCAATTACGCAATAGCCAAGCAACTGGGACCGGCAACAGACGACGAGCTGGATAAGAACAAAAAGCCATTGGGGAGTGCCACAAGGAAACTTATAAAACAGAAAAAGGTCAAAGTTTACAATAAGGATAATTTGGGCAAAGGCGTTGATGTTGTGGCAGCAGCGTCTAATGGGCAAATGTCATCATCGATGGCCGTTGGAACGAAGGCAATGCAATAACTGCAAAATGATGAATGACATCAACATGGTTGTGCACTTCTCGTAGAGCGCACAGCGTGTGGGAAAGTTCTTTGGAGTCATAAAAACACAGAGCATTAAGTATACGCACTGGTGTAAACTAACGTTTGATACCGGAACTAGCTATTCATGCATGAATAGGTAATCAACTAGGTATAGGGTTCTTCGCAGGCCTTTTGACTTCTGCTCGTTGTTTTGGTTTATTGCGTTGCATTACATTATGACGTCATTGTGCATATGATATACACCATTCTCTCACTCCAAAAGCACACACTCTGCATATGCATAGCGTAAACAGGCACACACACACACACACACAGAGAAAGGTCTTATATAATCCAATTACATATATATACATATGTATGTTTGTAGTGCGCTGGTCAATGTGGCACACGCGGTGGCAAGTGTAAGTGGAGCACAACTATTAAGTCAGATACGGGGGGTGGGGCCGCCAACCACCCTGTTGTTTGGTAGTCAACTCATTAGATATGCAAACGGCTGCCGCCAGGTGGAGCTTGGCAATCAATATGCATATGTGCATCGAGTGTGTTTCGCATGGCTCTCTAATTTATTACACGCCAATTTGCCCAAAAGCATGCTATAAAATATTCAACGAGTCCACACACACACACATACATATATTGAATAGATAAATTATGCAGTCGCCTGATAGAGCTGACAATCAAATTCAGTTTCGTTTGTCCGTTATGCAAATGTACCACAAAGTAAAATTCCATCAGCGGATTACGTTGAGATGATACGGTAACGAGAGGGGTTTAGATTATGGCTTGGCGTAAAGTGGGCGGAAATGGAAAAGAGGGTCGTAAAGCCAGATGCAAAAGTTCATGGTGCAGCACTAACTTATGACCTTTGAACGAAATGAAACGAAACAAAAATAGAATGTGCAGCATGCCGAATGACACCAGCGTCAGCCCTTACACTGAGCGTAAAAGTGTTTATTTTAAGCTGATTGTCCAAGTCAAGTCCAAGTCAAGACTAAAACTTAGTTAAAGTATTGCCATATTTTCTCACTGTGCACCAAACCACCCCACTAGCCCTCCACCCACACGCTTACCAACAAAAATATGTATATATACATATGTAAAGTTAAATAAACAGCCAAGAAAATGGACACGTCACAAAACGCAGCGACGCATCGATTTTTTATTTTTATATACATTTCATTTTTGCTCTCGTTACACGCCTCTCCGCCCACCGTTTCCCTTCATAACGCTTAAACTGTGCCAACTGCTGCACTTCTCATCGCTCATGGCCTCTGCGCCCCATTTCTGGTCCCGCTGGTTCCCCGTTGTCCCACTGTGTGTTGGAGGCCAATGAAAAGTGCCAAAAAATGCTTTGCGCGTGTCAGCTAATTGTGTATGTGTATATACATATACAAATGTATGTGTGTGTGTGCCTATTGTGAATGTAAGTCTTACTAACTAGAGAAAAAAATGATGACAATTGCTTTACAGTAAAGCAGAAAACGAACAATTGCAAGCAACGAATTTTAAATCAAATAAATATGCAGAGCTAATTATTTAAAACTCTTGTCAACATTTAGTTTTTAGTATATTTTAGTTGATATAACAAACTTTTGCCTTTTGGCAGTAAATCAATTAAACTTTGAGCTCTGCATTTAAAAGGTGACAATGTGCAAATTTTGTTTGTCATTTATTGCTTCCAATGAACTAGAGGACAAGAGACGGACATAGTAAACATACAAATGCTAATCAATACGAAACTATGGCGACACACGGACACACACATACGAATACATGTGTAACATACCTAAATTATGATAGAAACAAGTGCAAGTGCAAGTGGAATGGAACATGAAGAAAAAGCTTTGCCTAACGGCGACTCACGGTGATTTTGCAAACAAGTTTGCGGTTGTTGCTCAGTGGTGCGGTCACCGCAAAGCGTAGCAACGTTTACTAAACTCAATCAACAATTAACGCCCTACACAAACGACAAATCCCCCTCAACCTCTGCCACTCACACATACTTGCCGGCTAGATGAGTGGCAGAGCGGAAGCGCTTCAAACGTCGAACAAAGCAGCAACAAGAACAACAACAAAAAGTGTGATGTGATGATAGTCGCGGGCTGACATTGTAATGCGAGAAGCAGCAAAATCAAAACAGAACAAGCAAACAAAGCGGTAGTAAAGTGTTATTGACAAGCCGATACCCTGTCATCATTTCACCAGATATTTTTCAATGTTGGCGAAACTTTAAACGTTATCAAACACTTATAATTAAACTTATCTGCGTTTAATGACCGCTATCGCATTTCCTTTATCGATTGATAAAAACCCGACCTTCTGCTAATAAACCTTAATATACCCCTTTGGGGATTTTGTAGAATAACAAAAACAAAACACGGATTAGCATATACGTCAAAACACAAACAAACTTACTTATATTTACAAATCTTTGCATGTGTGTGTGTGTGTGTATTTATGATCGAAAATGAAATCAAAACGACATCGAAACGATAAATGAGAGGCGAATTGTGAGCTGCTGTTTGGCGAGTCACACGAACACACACACACACACACATACACACAACACATATATACAACAGCCAGGAGCCAATAAAAACCAAAAACAACACGACGACATTGAATAGCAATTGAACGTATGTGCCTGCTGGATGGACTCACCAGACGACTGCCGCAGTCCAGCGCTATTCGGTGGCGTTATATTAATACCGCTAATGCTGTTGCTGCCGACGCCAAGCGATTGATTGGAAGCGGCCATCGAAGCAGATGAAGTCGCCTGCAGTTGCAGAGTGCTGCCAGTCGCTGTGGGCACACTGCTGGACTGTGGGGTGCCTGGCACTGAATGCGAGGTGGTCGCACTGTTTGGCGGTAACAGTGAATCGCCGCCGCCTGTATGCTTTCTTTCGCTGCCAATGCGTATGGGTGTGCTGCTGCCGCCAGGTTGGGTGGGCGGTAGAGCGGGCGCTGTGCTGATGATGGGCGTGTGATTGCCGCTGCTTGGCGTTTGCTGCTGCTGTTGTTGCTGCTGCATGTTTTGTAGCTGTTAATGTACGCGTTCTTCTTCTTCTACTTTGTTTCTTATTCGCATTTGCTCCAATTGTCCACACACACACACACACACACACACACACTTGCACAGACGCACACGGGGGCCAATTATTGATTTTGTTTAAGGTTCACCACTTTTTTTCGCACATACAAATTTATATGTGTATTTTCTTTTTTATATATTATATTGCCAATTTTGAATCTGAAGTATGTATGTATTTGTTGTGTATTGTTGCAAGAACAGAGCCAGCTCTTTAGTTAATTAATAAATTAGTTAAAATAACGCTGCAACCACGTATAAGTCAAGTTCCAATTAGCAAACAGCGACTGCAAGAATGCTTATTATTATTATGCTTCTTATTCATACACACACAAGCACTCAAAGTACACGAACACATACACACACACACTTATATGCGTTGCTTGTCAAACACAATTTTTGTTTTAGTTTCGTATTTTTTTCCGCGTGGGCGCTCCGGCGTCGTTCACGTTTCGCGTACAACTGAAGCTGAGACTGGCACAACAACAATCACAACACTGCTGCGACACAACGCAGCCACACATATACAATCATAAGTATTCGTATCGCATTTCCAAAAAGCTAAACTTGTTTCGACGCTTTCGTATGAGCTCATCCAATGCTGCGCCCCGTTTCCACCTTCACCGCCAGCACTCGGCACTACCATTGCCAGCGTTTCTCTAAGATTTTTTTTTTATTCGTGACGCGGCAAAGACGCTGGAAGTGCAAATGCGAACAAGTTGAACAAGCTTTTTTGTTTTGTTGTTGTTTGGGGTGGAATTGGAAAGCCTGCAATGCGAACAGCTGATGGCTTTCGTGGAAGCGTGTAACGTTTGTTTGCGTGCGAGAAGTGCAGCTCTATGAGCACAAAAGAATTCAAGTATTTTTAAGGTGATTTTTTGTTCAATGTTTATGTGATTTATTCGTAAAATTTGTTTTCTTTATTCATTCGTATTAAACAGTTGTAATTGACAGTGCAAGTCAGCTAACTTTGTTTAGTTAAATAATATATGCTTCAGTAAAATTTAAAATGTTCAATGTTGCCATTGCAGCTCGACCAACAAAATACTTTTTGGAAATTCCATAAAATACCAAATTATAAAGTGCATTTTATTAAATTTTTTTACGCCTTTCTAGTATATTTGCAGATCTTAACTATTATATATTTGACTTAATTCCGCTATTCGCTCTTATTTTGGTCCATTCATCATCTGTGGCGGCAGTGTGCCTAGTGGCGGTGGCGGACCCATCATAGCCATTGGATTTAGTATAGGAGGCGGACGTATTCCAGTAGGTGCCATAAGTGGGTTCATCATTGATGGCATATAAGGCGGCATGTTAGGCATTCCTGGGCGAGGAGGTGCTCCCATATTTGGTGGTGGTATATTCACTCCGCCAGGTTTGCCACCGGTTGGGGGTCCAGCAAACGGATTATTTGTTATCTTGCCGGCCTTAAATGCAGCTGTTGTGGCATCAATTAAATGCTGCGCTTGCTCCTCCATCCATTTTTGATAGTAAAACTTCACATTGTCGCGATGTTTGCGGCCCGTGCAGTGGGTTTTGCGCACCGAGGGCGAGTCGTGCGTCAAATACGTATCACAATAGTCGCAGTAGTATTTGGGCATTTTATATTGTCGACTGTTTATTTATATTTTAAATAAACATTTAGTAGTGCTGCAGTACAAATAAAATCAAAGGACGCACGGCAAAATAATATTGACAGTATGACCGCAGGCGAGAAACACCAAAATACTTGTAAAGGCAATCTAGTATTTAATCAGTGTTGAGTAATTGTTTTCTAGTTCCAGTGCTCGAGGTTGCTTAAGTGCTTAAAAACCTATCGATAATTAGTTTACAGTCGATACGGATAAAAGTGCCAATTGAGCGTTAACATTTGTTTAAGTTGTTAACAGAAGTTGTTGCTGTTAGCAGTGTTTTCTTGGCCGGCAAACGAGTAGGACGTGTGCACGGACGGTGTAGATTGGATTGTTCGCGTGTGTGGGTTGGTGTAGTTGTGATGTGCGGCATCTTTTTGAATGAGCGGCAAACACGCGTGTAACGGCAATAAATGTAGTGAACAGCCCAAAAGAGCAATAAAAATCGTAATTATTACAAAATCGTGTGTCCGGCTACTCTTGTCTGTTGTTCTTTCCAATAAAGTGCAAAGCATTAATATAAACCAGTTCAGAGTGCATAAAGAAAGATCCAAAAGAAAAAAGCCGGCGTTCGGCTTACATTCAATTAAAACACGGCCAACTAGTTTGTGTGCCTGTGTGTGTGTGTGTGAAGGAATTTATAAGAGCCAAAAACGAGAGAGAGAAAAATAAAACAGACAACAATAGGTGAAGCCAAAGGAGCAGCATTTAAGCCCAGTAGTTGTTTGACCAGTTTTTTATTGTGTTTTTTGTTGGCCATGATTTAAATCAACGACGACGTCTAAATATACCCTGTTCAAAATAAATGAAAAAACAATAAAAAAAAGAAGAAAAAAAAAACAGTTTTGTTGTTGTTTTTCATTTTTTAATGCCGCATACATCTCGATGCAGAGGATCAGTTAGCGAATATGCCTTTTGTTCAGCGGATTGTGCAGCCCGTTAATGTGGCCCAGGCAACGGCAGCCAGTTTGGGCCATGCCGCCAAGCGTTTCCAGTGCGCGCCTGGAAAGTGCAAAAACAACAATTGCATCAATAATCAACCATCGTCGCCGCCGCTGCCGGCTGCAGCCGGTAATGAAGAAGCAGATGAGCCGCAGCCGCCGGCAGCGATGCCTATGAAAAAGCTCAAGCAGCATGTCGAATTTCTCTCCACTTCGCCCACACATCATCTCTCCACATCGCCAACACGTGCCTCCCAATCGCTGCCCGCCTCCCGACACAGCAGTCAGCAGCGAGCAGCGCAGCCTGCGCGCACCTTTAGTGCTCCCCACTCCCCAACGGCAGGAGCCTCTGCCGCTGCCGCCGCCGCTCAGTCGCGCGTCGTTTCGGGCCATGAGTTCGATTCGATCAGCAACATAACCTTGAGCAATGCCTTGCGCCAATTGGCTAGTTTGGTTCTTATTGCCAGCGATATATTCGATGAGCTGCAACGGGATCTACAGGAGGTGGGTGAGCGGGCGGGTCGGGTGCAGCGTAAAATAATTGCTGTGGAGCGACGCGTTTGTGCCTACGATCCGAAAATGGTCACAGTTCGTAAGTATTTCGAATATATAACATTTTAATAACTGTTATTAAATGCATATCACAATATAAGCGTTCAGCTTTTGTTGTAAAAAAGATGGCAACACTTCTGCACACACACATACACCATATGCATATTTTTTCAATTGCCATTCATTGTGAGTCGCCGGCAAAGTCAAGTGCGTTTATCAATAGTCAGCTTATCTAGTGTCATCTCTCTCCCACACCCACTCTCTGTGCTGCTGCTTTGTATGCGTGTCTGGTGAGCTTTTGTTTGCATATTGGAATAATATATGTGTGGGTGGCTGTTGGAATCTTATCTGACTTGTGTGTGTCATCTTCTTTCTTTTCTTGCATTAAATTCAATTTGCAGCGTTGCAAAAAGCAGAGCGCTGAAATTAACACCTTGTTTACTCTCTGTTTTTCTTCGCCTTTTCACACAATTAGTTGAGTCTACAATTACAGATAAGCGGAGTTTAAAAACTCACTTTGGCAGCATTGTTTTTCGCGACCTTGTGTTAAATCGTTGCAAACACGAATATGCCCATTTATTATTGCACAAGTCGGCTAAGTTGTAAAGCCTGCCTTTTAGATTTGCTTGTGCCAAGCAACAGCAACAAGTTGCACACAATTTGGTAAATTCGTTGCTGTATTTTGTTGTTGGTTTCGTCGATTCGTTGTGCTTGCATTTTCATTTGAATTTAGCTGTTCACTGGAAATTTAACGTACGTCAGACTGGCGACGCTGACGGCAGCTTTAAGCTGTGTGCGTGTGTGTGTGTTTGTTTTTTTGTTTTTGCATAATTCCTTCGTTCAGTTCAGTGTGCAGTTAGCATTGCCAGCCTGATCGAATACGATCGATTCCATCTCACTCTCGCCACTTACATTTTGACAGCTGACAGCTGCTGAATTGGGTAGAGTAGTGGCAGCTGCTCTTGCATAAGCGCACACACAGAAGCAAAGGCGCGCTAATTGCTCAGGTACAAAGAGACAGAGAACAAGAGGCGAACATAATTACATGCACGTACACACACACACACATTGCGATACAAACATACAGTGTGTTGGTAATTTTGCAATTGGCAATGCAGTTCAATGTATGCTAACTGCCTCGCTAGCACCTGTCTTCCCCTCGCTCGCTCTCTCTCTCTTTGTCAGTATGCTGTTGCTCATTAATGTGCCCATATTAGAAATGCCATTACAGCGCGACATTGCCATTTGTGGGCAAAATACTAACTGGAAAGGGGCCACTGCGTTTGTGTGTGCAGCGATGCGTGCAAAGAGATCGGGCAAGGGGTGATTCTTGTTTTTTAGTTTTTTTTGCGGGTAAGCAAAGAGAAAAAGCACGCAACTGTTACCGTTGGCTGCCCATTTTTATTATTATTATTTTAGTATTTTTTTCGGTTGTTGTGTTTTGCTACTTCTATCAATCGCCCATATTGCTCAGCAACATGTAAGCAGGCGAACTGTATGTGTGTGTGTGTGTGTGTACGTGACTAGACTATGAGTGACTACTGTTTATGGCTACTGTTGCCGTTTGCTTCTTTGTGAGTTGTTGCATCGCATCGCAGCAGGCGCTTGGGCCGCACTTTGAAATTGACCGCTGGCCACTTTGGCCAACAGGATGGCCATTTACTCGGAACTTGGCACAATTGATATGTGAAAAAAACCAAACACACACACACACTTACACTCACACACATGTGTGTAACAAATACACATGCTAGCTGTCTGTTAAACTAATTTGCTACGTGTTGCAATGGGCAGGAAATGTAATTTCTAAATGTGCCATGAAGTGCAGAATGTTCAGAAACGATGAGTGAGCGAGATGGCAAATTTCAAAAATTCACCTCGTAACATAACAGCATAATGTTAAGAACACATATTTTTGATCTGGCAATGCCTTGCTTTAACTCTCTGACCTCAGTTAAACCAAACAAACAAGCAGAGTATGCAAGCTTCGAGCTTTTTTTTATAGCTTTGCATTCTTCCTCTTTTATTATCATTATTTTTTTTTTTTTTCGGTCTGTCTTCTCTGTTTATTCCGAAAAAGTAATTGCAGCCACAAAACAGTGGGAATAAATTACGCGCAAGCTGACCAAAGCAAGATATGGCCCGCATCTGAGCAGCAGCAGCAGCGGCAACAGCAACAACAACACAAACCTGTTCCCACCTGCAACATGTCGCTATGTGTATGTGTGTGTTTGTGTGTGCCGCCACAAAACTAAACAAACGAGCCAACGAAAATAAACCTTAACGTGGTGTGCTGTAAACGCTGCGTGGCGGCCAAAAACTAACCAACAAAAATCAGATACACACCCAAAAACCAAATATAAAAGATACAGATACATTGCGTTATTGCTGTTAGTTTAGTTTTGTATGCTTTTGCTTTTTGTTTTAAACATTTGACGCATTATTGTATTTCAAGTGCGCCTGATGAGCATTTGATTGTTGCACCAAAAACTTTGCTTGCGGGGTTAAACGGGGGGCTGGGCACTTGTCTGGGTTGAAATTCTTTTGCCTTTTGGTTGTGTGTGTGTGTGTGTGTGTTTGTTTATTTTTCCCAAACAACAATTTTTTTGTTCTCACTTGGAAATGTAAACCAAAGGCAACGACGGCGACGACAACGACGGCCATATAAGGTTGGCTATAGCCAGATACAGATACGGACTGCAAGATACAAGATACAGATAGAGGATAAACACTTACATACATACATAGTATGTTGTATATAGATGCGCGCGCTGTCAGCATATACAATAAAACCAAACAACAAGTGAGTTGCGAGTTGTTGGATCTTTGAGGCAAGTCAGCAATGCAGCCCATAAGTTGCATAAGCTGCAAGACAAGTTGCGAGAGTCTTGGGAACCTGGTCGTTCGCCAGCTATGGCTATATAGTATCTGTGTGTTTACTCTTTTGAGGTTGAGATAACATTCTTATAACGTATACACTTTGCCGATTTGGGGGTATGATTGTTTTGTCATTCGATATGTAACTGCTTTCAGGCTTTTAAAGTTGTTAAAAAAACAATTTGCTCAGTTTTTTTTATAACCATGGCTTATTAGATTTTAGTGTAGCTGTTGTTGTTCTTGTTATTGGTGCTGTCGTCAGTTAAGGCCACAAGTTCAACTAAGCGGAGTGTGTGGAAAACTAGTTGCGTGCCACAAAGAACGTTCAACTGGAATCTGTAGATTGATTGCCTGCCGATCGTCGTCTGCGTTTTTTCTCTTTTTCTTGTGCATTTTTGCACGTTTGCAGACCAAGCAGACCGATCGGCCATTAAGTTCTTCTATGCAACAGCCACAAAACCACAACAACAACAACAACAACAACAATGCACCTCTTTCAGTCATTGAACTTTCAGCTATGTGCATTGTTTCCCCCCAACTAACAATCAAACAATCAAAACTTGAGCCTTCATTCATTCACTCTTTTGTTTGTTGTCTTTTACTTCGATTATTCTCTCAGTGTAGTTGTTGCTTTCGTTGATTTGCCTGCAGCGCCTTGTAATTTAACGTCCTGCATTTAAATTCAAGTTCAAGCTAAAACAGCTTTTGGCTAAGCAGCCGGCGAAGAAGTCGAAATCTTTTCACCCGCATTTCTTCTTGTTGTAGTCAAAGTCTCCAAAAGAGGTTCTAAGCCAGCGAGGCAACTTTCTAATCTATTTGTTGTCTATGCATTTACATGAGAACACACACACACACACACAAACACCTTTTTCTCTTGTTGGCCTCTTTGTAAAGCATATCAGTTGAAGTTTAATGGCATTTAAATCTAATTTATAAGAGCCAAACGTGTTTCCAAATGTTACCATTATAATAAGTAAATGTACAAAGAAAGAACGACTAAAAGTTGCGCTCTAATAAGTACAGGATATAGCAAAGAGTGTGGCATGTGGCAGGATATTCGTGGGCGTTTTGTCTAGAACAAAGAATGCCACAGAGAAAGCGCGCAAAAAGACCAAAAAATATTGTGCGTTGGTATTTTCCAGTTTTTGTTTTTAGCGCAGTTTGAAAGAGGAATGCGATTTGAGTTTATAGATTCGTTCCAGAAACCTGTACAGCATCCCACAGGTACACAGGCGGCACTAATCAAGCCCAGACGTTGCAGCACGCACCACAACAACAAGCAGCCGAGGGAGAAGAAGCAGAGGTAGAGAGAATAGGAAGAAGATAAGCAAGAGTAGTGTTGTTGAAGAGTCTCCGAGAACCCTAAAGCAAGCAAAAGAAACCAAACAAAATTACTTGCATTACTTGCGCTTTGGAATTTCTCATAGCCATTTTGGCTTTAACTTGTTTCTTGGAAACTCTGCCTCTGTATGTGTGTGTGTGTGTGTGTGTGATTCAAGTGCTTTTTAGATGAGGATAAAAAAAAGCTAGCTGATTCGCAGACCTTGAATTCAATTATGTGTGTGTATGTAATGTACAAATGTGAAGGAAGCTCAAGAAGAAGAAGAGGAAGAAAGGAAACAACTTTATCCTGTTGTGTATTGCGTGTCTAAATGCACTGGGAGAAAAGAAGTGCTCTGACTTCTCTAAATCAATCTTCGTTAAGCAAGTTTTAAACTAACCTCAATTTTTTTTCTATGTGTTTTCTGGTCTGTGTGTGTGTGTGCGTGTAGCACTTTGTCCCACTGTGTCGTCTGTGTCCTGGCAAAATTGTCTGTGTAGATTTCCGGGCGACTGATTGCAGCAATTTATGTTTCATTTTTCACTCGCTCATTCATCAGCAGGCAGCCACAAGCACGCAACGCAACGTGCAACATACAACTTGCAACAAGGAATATGCAATGCGACAAAGAGACATTCCCCTGTTGTATCTTTTCTACCTACCTGGCCCGAAAGCAGTCTCAAGCCCTGAGCTAACCACAAAAGTTCGTTATGTTGCATGCAACCCTTTTTTTCCTGCCCCCTTTTTTCTATACCATCTTTAATGTGGCAAATGCATTCTCTCGCTCTGTGATCAGGACGCGCCAGTGCGAAAATTGTTTTGTTTGTTTGTGCTACAAAAACAAGTTATGAAAAGCGTTTGTGGCCTGAAATGACAGACAAAAGGAGAAGGAGAAGGTTGGGGGGAAAAAGGAGGTGTGCCAGCTGATGCGTTGATCTTATCAACAGCACGCAATATGCAAATTAATCAGTTTTTCAGGGTGCTTTTGCATTTGTTTTGTTTGCGTGTGGCGTTGATTTAACAATCGAAGCAGCTGCTTGTAGAATATTTAGATGAGATTAGATATGCTTCACTTTGATGCAGATCATCAAATAGAGCCAGGAATATGTGGAAAGTGTTGTTCAGATTCAGAAAATAGATCTAAAAACAAGCCAGATTTAAGAACAGATCTTTTTGAAACTATTTAAACATTCAAATGTTAAGTAAACTTTACTTAAGATCTTCAAAAAAGAGAGTTAACCTTTCGACATTCAAAAGTAGTTCAAGTTCTCAATTATTAGCAAAGTGAAGTGCATACTAATAAGTATTACTTAATGTTTAACTATGTTTTAGCTTACATACAAACAAGTTTGTATCTATCTTATCATCTAGTCACCTGTTGTTTAGTTTCTTCTTATCAGCTGGCGACATTGAAGATAATATTGTTATTGGCCCGCACACTCGAGAGCTCGAGAACTAGTTGGCAATATCTATACAATAACATAACGTATAAATTGAATATGAGTTATGGTCAATTTTAAGAGGCCAGCTAACAAGTATCTTTAATTTAACTTTATGCTCTGACTTGGTATCATAATTTGCTTTACAATTTAACTCTTATCAGCTTAAAGGTATTGCATTTAAAATACAGTTTGTGTTCATATAATTGTCAGTTGCTATAATTTACATTGTTGTGTAATAAGTTTCGTTATTAATTATGCGATAGCTAACTTTTGTTGATTATAAACATATGTCTAAAAGTATTTACTAGTCTTTACTAGAGCTCTGACTTATTAACTGTTCAATCGCGTGTTCAACACTAGTATTAAATCTTTGCAACGTTTAACACTTTCCAACATTTAAACAGCCGCATTTAAGTGTTGTCAAATGCGACACAAAGCAGACAGCAAAATGGAGCAAACAATTAGCTGCAGTCGTCGGAAACAATAGACATGAATGTTGCAATTGTTGTTGTTACTTTACAGCCGGCTAAAATTATCTTGCTTTTCTTAACTGTTTTCCGGTTCGATGTTTATCTGTTCGTGTTAGCCACAACCCGGCAAAACACTCGATGGAAAAAGTGTTAAAATAAAAAAATCCTTGACAGCAAAAGATCTATAACAATAATATGTGTCAATGTTTTTTGTATGTTCAATTTGGCAAGATTTTCACTTTATTTGGGTTAAGTTCAATGTAATAGCCAGTGGCTGTCAAACTGTTGTTAGGGTTGTGAAGGGCAAGCAGTTGGGCCTTAACTTAAACTTGTCTTGAAGCCAGACGCTTTCACTTGATTTGCATACAGTAAAGACAGAAACAAAGGAAGAGAGAAGAAAACAGAAATTTAAAGAAAAACTAGAAATTCGAGAATCTTTGACAAACACTTGGGAAAAGAGCAAAAGCCGCTTCGAGTTAAGTAATGGCCAATTAAGCAGCCAGACTGCTGTGTCATTCAGTCAATGCAGGTTGACAATACACTTGAAGAAATGAATAGTTTGTTTTAGTCATAGTCATGCGCCTATATGTTATGTTCTTTTTCTTCGAGTGTAGTTGAGTGCACATTAAGCAGGAAGCATTTAGGGAATTGGACACAGAGCCAGAGCCAGAGACAGAGACAGAGGAGGCTCCACAGTGCGTGGGATTCAACGATTCCACTTTCCAAAAAGCAACAACAACAACAACAACAAAAGCATATGCCAAGTCATGCATGTGTACCGTAAAACCGGAAAGTGCTAGACAGTTTTTGGGGGCGGAGTGGGTGTGGAAGTGGTGGTGGTGGTGGGAGTGGGAGGTTATGCAGCTAAGCTTCAAAAATTAAGCTGCAGGTGAGAGCTCAAAGTGTATCTTTCTCTGTATGTGTGTGTGTGTGTGTGTGTGTGTGTGTGTGTGTTCAGTCATGTAGCATATGCGTAACTTTTGGTGGCATGCGGCAACGCTTTGGGGTCCCATATAATTTACGCTAAATGCACACACACACAAACTATGTAATTAGATTCTGTATGTGCTCGAAAATAAAAATAAAAGTAAAAAGAATTAAAATCCTTCAACTCTCAATGGTGGCAGCTGTGTGTGCTGTGGCAAAAGGGGCGTTACGTTAGCCTCATTAAGGGTTGCCTGCCCCTGCCCTGCCTATTATATGATTATTATACATTTAAGTACGTTTAAGTAGCTTAAAACCAACACAAATCCGAATGCCGCCCAAGAAACACAGATACAATTGGGTTGCAGCTGGAGCTAAGACAAGGCAAAAGTTCACATTCCATGTGACTGTGTGGCATGCCACAAGAACAACTAAGAAAGAAGTAAGAATTGGCAAAACTTCTGATTGAAATCAGAAGGCACTGCGGGCCACCAAAGATGCCGACTGGCAGATTATTGGTCCGGACATTGTATCTAACAGATACAATTGCTGGAAAATCGTGTTTTGGGCCAGAAGAAGTTGCAGCACGAAATGCAATTACAATAGGGCAAATCGAAATGCCACTGGAGGGGTGGAAAGAGGGGGGGTTGAGCAAAGAAACTGTCGAGACGAACAACACTTGGATGGATTTAGTTGGAAAAATGGCTGCATTATTTTCAGTGACGTTTACTTAAGAGCAAAAAAGCAGTTCGACTTGATTACAATGCGGCCAAGCGGAAGAGACGTCAATTATAAAAAAACCTTTTTGGCCACAGCGAGTGTTGATAATAATGATAATGATGATGATGCTTTGTTTAATCTACAACGATCCATCAATTGGGTCAACTCCAAACGCCAAACTCTAAAATAAAAGCCGCACTTCAATGAGCCGTGAAGTGATTTTGGGCGGATGTCTCTCTGTGTGGCATGTGGCATGTGGCAGGCAAACGGAAAAGCGGAATGCGGAAGCGCTGAACAATTCAATAACGAATTTGCACTGGGTCAAAAAGCAGTCTGTTGCCGTTTCTCTAGTCTAGTCTCAATAACAATGCACAAAACAGCTGTCCCTCACTCTCTCTCTCTCTCTTCCCTCTCTCTCTCTCTCTGTTTGGAATTCATTCAAGGGTTGGTTTGCACAAAACAGTCAATTGACAGGCCCTCAAAATGTCATCAAATGGTTTTGCTGATTGCGCTTTGCACTCGCCAAAATGTGCCATAAAAAAAAATTATTTCTATAGCATAATTAAGTGGCATTGTTTGGCTTATGGATAATCAACTAGCAAATACCCTGTAAAAAAAGGGTGTTTTTTTGAACCATTTTTTCGTTTTTCAAGTGCGCTTCTTTTATAAACAGTTGCTTTTTTTGTTGCTGCTGCATTGAAATGCGCACTTCCGGTGCAGCATTTGGTGGCGCTTAAAACTGTCACAGCCGGAAGTGAGAAGAGAAAACAATGACTTTTAACGAGCCATTTAGCCTACTTTAGGGCCAAATTGTTGCACGTGCTTTGCCTTAATGAATATATATATACAGGGTGTGTGTTTAAGCAGTCAAAATGCAATTATTTCTTATACAATTGTGACCCAGTTTTTGGCGTCAGACGCTTTCTGTTGTCTGTTGTTGTTTTTTTCGCGCTTGCTTGTTTTGCAATTTACAAACGCGCGAGTTCAATAAACTGGGCAAGAAACAAACAACAACAGAAAGCAGAACAATAACAAATGTTCCCAAAGGGCCACAGCTGTTGTTGCGCCTCAGTGGCAATCACAGACAGTTGCCGCAGCTGCCCCTCGCCCCGTTTAGAGCAACAACATGCACAACAAATAAATTCCAAAGCCCTCAAAACATGTCAAGTCCAATGAAAGGGACACAAACATAACTTTCAACTGCCTGCCGCTCTTTGTGCGTCTTTGCCACATTTCAAAGTGTGTAAATGAATTTGTTCTTAATTATTATGATGCATCTTCGCTTCACTCCTTTGCCCTGTTGTTGGCAATTTGCTTCTTGGACTAGCCCCAAAAAAACATTTCTTTCGGGCATCATTGATTTACAGTCTGCTGTCGCGAATGGGGCAAATGGGTTGCTGTTTCGAATGCGCCATGTAGCATGCAGCATTTTATGTGGCGGCAAAAATTGTTCGTTTTAAGTTCATATACCCAGCATTCGTCCAAAAACTCTCTCTTTACTAGCTGGAAATATGTAAAGTTGAAATTTTAGTGTCTGTTTTTTCTTTTAATTGTTATTGCATTTTAAAGTAGTTTAAATATTTGAACAAGAATCGTAAACAAATGTTTAAAGTACTTTTTTTAATTTATTAGCGGTATTTAAAAGAATTTTTATTTATTTTAATATATTTATAATTATAATTTTGTATATTTCTTAACAATAAAGACTGAAAAAATGCATTTCAAAGTCTTAAGAAAACATTCTCATACTAAAGGGTATTGTACAAGTCATGCCACAGCTTAGTTGCATTATGTTTATAACTGTTTCTTACTAAAAAGAAGAAAGAAAAAAAAATTATTTCGTGGTTTTTTTTTGGCGGTGGGAAAAAATGTTTTCTTTTGATGATGATGTTGCTTTTTTTTTTTTTTGGTTGCCTCGTAGAGGAAGTGAAGTTCGTCAAGATTAATTAATGCATTTGCTAATGAAACAAATTATAAACTAATTTTAGGCGCAACTTTTTCACAGTGTATTTACTTGTAATGCAGAGTTCTTTATATTTATCTAAGCCTGCTGCACTAATGCATATTTTATTGCTTTCGCTGTCTTTACTTAATTTATTATACATTTTCTTTCTATCATTGGTTTCTTCTTCTTTGTCTGCCTTCATTGATTCTTCTACAACTTTTTTTCTTCACTGATTTATGCGGCACACGAAAAATTGATTTGGCATTGCGAGAAAGACATTAAAAAAGCATTTTAAGTGCTTTTCAGGTTCTGGACACAGCATCAGCATCTGTTTTGCTCTTCTTCTTTTTAATGGTTCACGGTTCATGGTCCAGGTCCTTATCAGTTTTTGTGTGTGTGTCCAGAACACATTTAATCCTGAGAGCTCGTAAATTTTGAAAGCATTTGCTGCCGGCTGATATGACAAGTGCTACAAATGTTTTTATGGACATGTGTTGCTTAATTTATGTTTCAATTTCAATTTAATAAACCGCCCCCCCATTTGCCCCCGCTCTCCCCCCTCTCTTTCTTTCCCTTTTTGATCGTAAAAATGTCATAATATTAAATGAAAATGCACTGCGACAAATAATTAATTGTCATTGCTATAAAAAAATAATGGAAACAATAATAGAAAAGTCTGCTCTCTTTTTTATATCATATGTATACCCTGTAAAATGCTGCACAGGCTGTTTTATACGTTTTTAACACTTGAAATTAAACAATGCTGTTAAAAGCCTTCTTGAACTAAGAAACTTTAGAAGTAAGACTGAAAATATTTGGTTTATAAGCTAATCAAAACAACTAAAAAGTATCTTCTACCTAATACAGCGTATCTATAAGTCCATCTCGAGAGTTTTCAACTTGTCTACTTGATTGTTAAAGAAGTGAAATTAATTTGCTTGGGTTTTTTTCTTTATGCTGGTGTTCAAAAAGTATTTTATTTCATTAATCAGCGCTTTGCAGCAAGTCAATAAATCATAATTAGTTGGCTTATTAATGGAACAAATTCTCCAAATTGTCATAGTAAAAACAAAAAACAGGGTTCGTTGTCAATCCTCGTACAACAAACAGAAAGTTTTATAACTCTTGAACTGATTTATGTAGATTACGTTTGTTTGACATTAACTCAATCAGTTGACCTTTTGATAAGCTCGATAAACATTTGTTTGTGTGTGTGTGTGTGTGGTCTTATCAATTATGCAGAACGTGCAAACAGATGATAAAACATTAATAAACTAACTTATTAAGCCAACTAGACAAGTGACTAACTGGTTTTGGTTAAACATTTTTCCAAATTGATTTTTAAAAGCGCTCCAAATGCAGTCATCAGCCGCTTATCGTTTGGTTTAGGGTTTGGTTTGGGTTACATAATTTATGCCACTTTAAAGTCGATGTATTTATTATTATTTTTTAAAACACACTTTTCAAATGTTACGTCTCAAGTTCCCAGTTTTTATCAGTTTAATTTATTTACAATTTTTTCGGTTTTCGGTTTGTTTTGTGTTGCATTTTGGTCCAAGCGATTGTCAAATGTCAGAGCCAAAGTGTTGACAGCAAAGTTGTGACAAAAATTTAAGAAAAAGAAAAAAAATACATGGGAAAGAAGCAATACAGATAGTTTGACAAGAGTAAACAAGTGACAATTGATTTGAAGTTGAAGTGTATGTGTTGGACTTGAAGATACTACGTAAAAAGTGGTCAGGTTGGGCAAGAAAGGTTAAGAAAGTATAGCTTAAAATGCTTGATTATTATTATTTTTCTTTTTTTCTTTTAAATAGATTGAAAGAAGGTAGAAAAGTAAATATATTGTAGTTAACGCATTTAAAGCTACTCAAAGTTTACAGGGTATACACGAAACAAACTACAATTTATGCAGAGCATAATTAGAGCCGTTTTTTGTTGCTCTATGTCAAATATTTGTGTGTGTTTGTGTGTGTGTGTGTGTGTGCATAGTTCAAATGTTTACAACATTTATGTATTTACAATTTCATTATGATTTTGCCGTTGCATGTTTACAAACTCCATTTGCTTACCACACAATTTCTGTCGCATAATGTGGCATAATTATGTTTAAACTGTGTAGGCTAAACGAAGGGGGTGGGGAGGGGGTGTGGGTAAATTACTACATTTACATCTTAGTTAAGTTTTGTTGAAGGATTAGCGCTGCCTGCCACATTGCCTTGCCTTGTCTTCTTCTTCTTCTAGTGTTGTTGACAGACAGACACCTTAAATTGCACATTCTTGTTTATCTGGCAGAACCCATTTCCCGTTTAGCACTTCCACTTTTCACCCCTTCCTTCGTCTGCCTTGGTTTGCTCTCTTGATTATCTGCGCATCGTCTGCATTTAATGGCTATAATGATAAGCGACACAGACGCTCGAGTACAAGATTGCAACACACACACACACACACACACCACTGTCTGCTTTGAAGTGCTGCTGACAAACTACAACTGAGTATTTTTTTGTTGTTTCTTTTTTGTAAATCTTTCACTTAAAATCTAAGTGTTAGATTCTTGACAATTTTTTTTTTTTGGGAAAGTTGACACAATTTGAACCCACAACAACAACGGCTCGGGCCAAAACCGTGAGCAAAAGCCGGCCTTTCACTTGTAGGCCAAAATGTTTTCGGTTTTCGTGTTGTTGCAGATTAAGGATTAACTCGGTCTAGCTTGCAGCTCTATCAGCATTTCTTTCTAGTTAATCACCACAAAATGTATCTTTGGTTACATATACGATTACGATTGTTAATTAATCACATGGAAAAAAACGGCAGCAGCTGCCGTTGCCACTTGGCGGCATTTAAGGCAGCTGTTGGAACTGAATCGTTTGTGGTTTGGTTTTTTTTTTTGCAACAAACGCTTCACTGACTTTTAAATGCGATACACAGAGAGAAAGATCTATGAACACACAAAAGCAACCACAAGTTCAAAAGTTCAACACAGAAAAACCAAAACAACAAACTTTCTAAATTTGTACATCAACATAAATAACGAAACACATTTTTGCCGCGCTGACAATTGCAATGTGGCCCTGGGGAGCCATCTAGCAAAAGCGCCCCAAAAACAAGACCTAAAAACACTTCTCCTCTCACCTCCCCTCTCCCGCTAGCTGGTCTTTGAATAAGGAAGCACTCAACGAATTCCAATTCTCTTCTGTTAACACAAGAAATTTGCTTTAAAGATGTTAATGAATAGGTTTTTTTTCCTGTTAACAATCTTAAGATAACTATTGTTTTAAATTCCTTTAATTAAATTATAAAACAGCTTCATTTTCTTTTGCTGTTGCCACATTGCTTAAGCAATTAACTGCTTATCAAAAGATAGCCAAAGAAACTTTGTATCTCGCAGTTAGCATGCAAATATTTACTTTATGCCTGGACTTTGCTCCTTGTAATACAATCGCCTGCTGCAGGGCTTCATCTTCTCTTTTACTCAACGTTGACGTCTTTTGCCTCATCGTCGTCGTCGTCGTCGTTGTCTTCGATACAGGAAACCATAAAAAATCCTACAGCGTTAAGTGAGAAGCGGCATGAACATACATATTTCACAATTCAATGATGAGTTTCATTCACAGGAATGTTGTTGTTGTTGCTGTGTGTGTTTTTCCCAGCGAAGGGCAAGGACATGTTTTTCAACACACTCGCTTGCAAAAAGGGCACGCTTGGTACTTGTTTATCCTTGGAGTCGCTTCCTTTGCCTGGTTCCTGTTTCCATTCCCGTTCCCATTCCCGTTTTTCCGTGTACCTGCCTGGGAATATATTTTTTTCCCTGCTTCTGTCGCTTTTGTTTTTAGGGGAATTCTTTTCTTTTGCTTCTTTCGTTCTGCTATTCTCCCACCCTGTTGTTTCTTGTTGTTTCTCTCTCTCTTTCGCTCTTGTTCACACCTTTTTTTTTGGCCAAGTGTTGCCAAATGTTTGCAGCATTTCCTGTTGTCTACTTTAAGGCGCAGCCCAAGGCTTCTTCACAAGAGGGTTGCTTAGCCTTTATTACTTCGTTATAGCTAAGAAAGAACTCAAATATCCCTTCGAAACATTCCAGGGTATTTTCACAATCAACCGTCTCGCCAGCAACTTTTGTCCCTTTACTTGGTTTATTTAACACGTGTCAAAAAAAAAAACAAACTGCTGCAAAATAAAAAACAACCAAACTTTTAGGTGCTGAGTGCCGCTGAGTGAATTTAATATCCATTCAAAAGCGAGAAGCTTGCATTTTGCAGTTTTTTTTGGAGTAGAGTAGAAATAAGTTGCAGACTTGCTGGCACCACTCGCATGGTTTAATTGTGTGTGTGTGTGTTCGGCGACCCTAACAGCCTGCCACACCCCTATGTTGCAAGTTGGCACTTGGCATTGTTGGCTGCCGCAAGCAGCTGTTGTTGTTGCTGCCGCTGCTGTTGCATAGAAAAGTTAATGTAAAATGCATTACGCGGCAAATGCTTGAACCTGGCTGACTGGTGACCCAGACGTAGAAGCATGTCCTGGTAACACAACACGTCCCCCCCCCTCTCTCTTTCTCTCTCTTCGTCTGTGTGGGGCGACATCTTGACAAGGATTTGCACCCATAAGTGGCAGACAGGCAAACAGTGAAGACCGACAGGCATAAATCTAAATGCCTAATGACTAATCCCTAATGCTAATTTCATTTTTTCTTTCCTTCCTTCAATGGTGCCTGACTTGGTAATTGGATAGCAGCTTATAGGCCTATACCAAAGCAACATATGCAGATCATAGCAGCTCTCTCTGATAGGTTTTTTTCGTTCTTAACATTTTGATTAGTTGACATTTTGTCTCAACTCCAGCTACTTAATGCTGTCAGCCAGCCAGCTTCTCAGACTTCTACTCCACTGCAAGCCAAAGGGTTGCCAATTAGTGTAGCAAGGTTTATAGCCAAGAGTTTGAGCACTTAACTGGCAAATTGCACCAACTATGAGTTAACAGCATAATTTTCACGAAAATAGCGTTAAGTGCCAATAAACAAGTTAACAATGTGAAAAGTTTTTAAGGAAATCATATAACAAAGCTTTACAGCACTGATTGCTAGTTAAACAGCGAATGTTATTTAACACTCAAACTTTCTTATTCATCATCTCCTTCTTGGAAACATTTCATATGTAAATTTAAAGCCAACTTTATCTACGTTTAGTTGTTAAGTTAAGAATTCCATCGTTTAGTATACAATATCAACATCAGTTGTATGCTTAAATTAACATTTTCTTTTTCTCAACACCCTGATGATAACTTACTTAACGTTTGAGTTAAGTATTTTTTATACTTTAGCTGCTTTCAAATACGCTTAAATACGCTTGCGTCATGTTCCCTCAAGCTTGGCTCAAGTTTTAGGGCCTCAACATAGTTCAAGGCAGTCAAACTTAATGCTATGCCCACTCCCCACACCCCCTGCCCCTGTGCCAGCCAGCTCATGTAAGTCTCTGACAAACTACAAGCTACAAGATACATTTTGTAAGATTGCTGCGTGCTGCGGCATCTGGCCAAGCACAGCGGGTTAGCTTCGCTCTCGCAAGTCTTCCACGAAATCGTACTAAACTCGTTTTCGGGTCTCAGCATTTTTGTCGAGTGTACATACTTCAATTGAACTACCACATCGACTCAATGCTAACTCAATTGCCCCCAAGCCTACAGGGCCAAATTTCAACTGATTCTGCTGCTGCCGCTGCTTTTGCCCATTTACCATAAACATAAAGTACTTGTAGTCAATTGAAGTGTAGACACACACACACATACGCCTACACACACATATGTGTACAATGATTGTCGTGTATGTAGAGATCATTCCTTCTAAGAATCAATCATTTGTTTTACTAATTGAGAAGTTATTTGATATATTTCAACTTAAAGTCAGCTGCATAAACTAAATTACTTAAACATTTTCTAAATCTATATGATATATATCTCCTGTCCCCATTTATGTGGCCGCTGCTGTACTCTGTTTTGTGGTTTTGGTTTTGTGCGTCTTATTAAACATTTTGTGGAGCTCAGATCTCAGTCATCTCTCTCAATAGGCCTAAGCCGGATATTGTGCCCATAATTCACACACACTCACACACACACACACACTTTAACAGCCTGCTTTCACTTCCTCTTTACCCCGCCGCACCCTTGTTAGTTTTGTTCTATTTCTGTTCAAGTTCAAATCAAACATTTGCGATAATCTTCAAGTGTCAGCTGCATCATTTTTTGTCTCATCTGGCTTTTAGTTCATTTTCTTCTTCTTTTTTAAAGGCATATTCAAATAGATTTGCTAAAAATAGCGCAAGCAACAACAACAAAAACAAAGGTGCAAAGCAAATGAGCTGGAACAAAAACAATGCGCTCCAAAAATGGGCAAAGCCTAGAGATGAGAGAGAAAGAGAGAGACAGATCTGAAGCTGAAGCAGGGCGGAATGTAGAGTGGTTGGAAGCAGAGAAGGGAGGGTGAGGAAGGAATCACACTTAAGTGGCTGTGCGTGTGCGTGTGTGCGTGTGTGTGTGTGCAAACCAAACGGGAAGCTGCACTTGAAGAAACACAAAAGTTCCTTAAACTCGCTTGAGCGCAACATATACCAAAGTTTCTCCCAGTGTAGATGCCAGCTTATGTATGCCAAGCAATGTGAGAGTTTGTCAAACGACAAAAACGACAAAGCATTTTTGGGTATTTTTGTCCAAATTTAGAAAGAGATCAATAAAAATGTTTGTTAGCTGCATTTTATTTTTAACCCCCGTTTCCCAGGCGAACACTTCCGCGTAGGCGTACAAGAAGTTGAAGAGAGGGTGCCATGGTAGAGAGAGAGAGAGCGAGAGAGAGAGAGGATGTTGCTCTTAATGATATCGGTTGAGCTGATCGTGGATACTAATACTTGCATGCCCGTAGCCGTGTGGAATGTTAAGTGAACTTATGCCGCGGGTACTCGCTGAAAAACGCATGTCACTTAAATTTATTGGCCGCAACTACCAAAAACAACAACAACAACGTTTCTGGTCTGACAGACGGCAGACATTGCCTTTCGGCATTTGCAGTGTGAAATGCATTTTTCATTCAATTTTCCATTGCGCTGGATTTTATGTGCATTGTTCATGCCCCGAGGGCTGTAAAATCGATTGATACCCAGACTCATGATTGAAATTAAACAGACAGGCAGGCAGACAGACAGGCCCAGACCAGAGGCGGCGTGCTAGCTAACTCAAAAGGGGGGTAGGAGAGGGTTTGGTACTTAAATGTTTAGCAGCAAATTTTTCTCTTGCTGTTGTTGTTGTCTGAGGTGCTTGGGTAGCAAATACTTTTAATTAGTTTACATGGCCGTTAAAGTCATTGAAAAGTCTTGCAACTTTTTTTTTTTTGTGGATCTTGTTTAATTAGAGCATAAGTTGACTATCGCTAATTGCTGTCGAGTCAGGCGAGCAAGCTAGGTCAATTAATTTAAATAAAAAGGCAAATTGTCAGCTCATAAAATGATTCACAACAAAAATTATGCTTATGAAAACTTAATTAAACCAACTGTGTGTGTGTGTGTGTGGGAGTTATTAACAGCTTAATAAGTGGCACAAATTTGTTTTGAAGATAGAAAAAGACAAACTTTTTTGATTTCCTTGTGGTTTTTAAAAGAATAATAAACCGAATTTTATAGTAGAACTCGCCAAACTACATTTCATTCATGATTATAATCTGCATTGCCTTTTCGAAACTATTCAAAATTGATGGGGCGGGAGTGAGGGGGGAAGGCAGTCGTGCGTTATCTGCCAATCGACAGCGTTGTGAGTAGTTATAGCCAGGCAAACTCGCATAACTCACATGATTTGGCTATGGCACTATGAATATAAACCCTTTCTTCACCATCCTCTCCCCACCCCTGTCAACTTGGATAGGCGGCAAGCCTATAAAAATATACGGCCAACAACTAGTATAATATCGAAAACCGCAGCCGCATCGACCTTTTATGTGTTTTTATGGGCAAACAGCAAATCACGTGACTTGCCCATTTTTGGGCAAATGTCGCAGTCTGTGTGTGTGTGTGTGGTTGTGTGCGTGGGTGTGCCTCAGGGCATTGATACTGTGACGGCGTTGCAAACGAATCGCATAAATCAGTTTTAATAGCACAGCAGCTGGATGGAGTCAATCGTCGATTTGAGGCAAAATGCACGTCGCACGATCAGGGTTAATCAGCTTTGCTTTAAATGAGATTTAAAATGCGCCGAAAAAGTTGTTTTGTCACTCTATCTGTAAGTAATACCGTATATAATTGCTGCTGGCAACATTTTCTTGGCAACATTTATTGCTTGCTGTTTTGCATTTCCTTTCTTGTTGCTATTACTCTCTCATTTTAACACTCAATCTTTTGTCACTTTGAGCTGTTAGCAACATTTTTTCTAGCTTTTGTTTTTTTGCACATTTACGAGCAACATTTGTTGCTGATTGCTACTCTGTCTCTCTCGCCGTAGTTTGCCCATCTCTTGCTCTCACTATCCTCGT